>JAOTON010001682.1:1022500-1697500 GCA_034440635.1 Lepas anatifera | reverse complement strand
GAGAGAGAGAGAGAGAGAGAGAGAGAGAGAGAGAGAGAGAGAGAGAGAGAGAGAGAGAGAGAGAGAGAGAGAGAGAGAGAGAGAGAGAGAGAGAGAGAGAGAGAGAGAGAGAGAGAGAGAGAGAGAGAGAGAGAGAGAGAGAGAGAGAGAGAGAGAGAGAGAGAGAGAGAGAGAGAGAGAGAGAGAGAGAGAGAGAGAGAGAGAGAGAGAGAGAGAGAGAGAGAGAGAGAGAGAGAGAGAGAGAGAGAGAGAGAGAAAAAAAAAAAACTCATTAATTTTCTCGTGTCATGTGATACTTAACTGTATACGGTACCTGACAAGGACGGGATGAACGAGGCGCCCACTGGGGAGAACCCCGGGGATATATGACGTCATTATATACGGCCCGTGAGGCGGAATGAATATCCGCTCTCAGCGAACTGGTGGAGCATGTTGATGATGCGGCACGTGGATGAGAAAGGGTTACCTGGTGCGGCTATTTCCGCCCAAGAAACTCGCTGTTGGCAATTTCATTTCTCATATTTGGGAACTGGTCTAGTTAAAGGGAATGTGGCACCTTGGTCGAATCCTGGAATTTAGTGCAATTAGGCGTACTTTTAGCCGAAAATAATGAAACCACTCATGATTTCCCTGAAAAATTTACAATAAGCTTAATATTTTGATTTTTTAAATACTCCTCTAGAAAAAGAAATAAATATCAGCCTGTGGATGATGTCACGATCTGGCAACCACTACCATACTTGAAACGCTTCAAGGGTTTCGATTGGCTGATGCTCATCGTGACGTCAGCATATGTCGTCACACCAGCAGCTCACAACAATGGCCGCCCGGCGAGGGGTTGATGAGGGGGTTGGTGTCAGGTAGGTTTTAGCTTTTTTCTATGGAAATATCGAGTTCCAAGACAACTGATATATGGAGTACCGGGTTTTTGGACTTGCTTTACAACTTGGCTATCTTAGTTAAAATCACGTTACGAAGGTGCCACATTCCCTTTAAACGCGTAAGTAAAGGTTAAGTCACCTTAAGATAGCAAATTACTTCAGATATTTAATCACTAATGAGAGAACCCAGTTGCCCCTGATGTTAACCAGTTTCAGAGAACGTGTGCTAATTACTGATTAAATGAGTGGAGTAATTCAGCAATTCTAACGTAATTTGGCCTTCTCTTATGCTTAGACCAGTCCGCTCCAAACTTAACTCTGACTGGTTTAGCATTACAGGGACGCCCACATGCTTAGCCTTTTGGGACTGGGGGACTTTATGGGACTGCTGTACATTGAAAACGATTTTTTGTGGTTTTCCCCCACCGTAGAATCACTCGTGGCTACGCCCTCGGGTCGTGAACACTGCTTTATCTGGTGTCTTTTGGTGATTACTTGCTTTCGTTTTACATCAACACTGGAGTTGCAGACCTGGCATTTGCAGATGGCGTTGATTTGTTTGTTTGAATGGTTTGTTTTATCCTGGTTTTCCTAAACTGGTGGTGTTGGGGGGGGGGGGTGAACAGTAACAGGGCAAAATAATAAAAAGCATGTGTTTTATGAAAAATGTAAAAGTATGAATGTAAAAGTAAAGTAAATGTATGAATGTAAAAGTGTTTATGTAAAAGTAGGAATGTCTGGATGCCAGTGTCTACTTGCTCTCCGCGATCTGCACCTTAGCATTGCCACAGTGTTTAAGAAATGATCTCTTATGCGTACTTGAGTGACTGCAGAAAGGCGTCAATTGTTTATAGACAATGTCGTCGTTCATGCAGTGGTAGATCCATGACTATTTGGGGGGGCTACGGGGCTTGAGCCTCCCTGCCAAAACCTCAGTCTCCTGCTATACAGTTGTACTATAGACGCTTTGACATATTAATGGACGGCATTGGCGGACGCGGGGGGGGCATTACGGCCATGCCCCCCAAGCGCTGAAGGGGGCAAGCTATCTTTTGGCCCACCAAACGCCGGATAAATTTTTGAAAAAAGGGTTTAAAATAGGTCTGTAGAGCAAAAAAATATACGCTCCCACCCCCCTTCCAGGAGGAGAGGCAGACATGGGTTTGCCCCCAAAACTCGGGTCTGCGTCCGCCCCTGGTGGAGGGGGTCGCAGAGCCCCTTAGCCCCTTATATCCGCCACGTATCGTTGAAATCAGAGCCGGTGCGAACTTTCGAGTGACCTCTTTTCAGTTTTTAGAAATTCCATTCTGAAAAACTGATCATTGCTCACATTTCAATCAAATTTGTTCTCAAAGACAAGCGAGTATGTACCGTGCACGTATTAGGGATACCTTGGCATCTGAAAAAACAAGCATAAAAAACATCCTGGTTTACGTCTGTTTTAGACATTACGGTACCACTTCTATCTGCTGAGAAGGGCGAAATCAGTTGCAGATCCAAGGGGGGCTAGGGGCTCAAGTCCCCTTCGAAATGTCCGAGCCCCTACAGTTAATACATAGGCGGAGACTGGCTGGGATACTAACGGGGGAGACACCAGCCCCTGCCCCCTCCCCCGAAATGAATACCTGGATCCGCCACTGCGCTAAGGATGTTCAGTAAGGAATGCTCGACATGAGGACTATGATAAATAGCGCTATTTTTCACAATACCATTTTCACGGCAACTGGTCGTTGACTACTCCCCTCCTGCATCCGCCACTGATTAGTCTGCCGCCTATTCTGTGGTAGAGATAAGCGGCGCCCAAGCCCGCGCCTGCGGTCGTCAGTGTCAGCTTTCTCTGCCCATCATTGGTCTGTCGCGTTCCAGTGCTCCTCGAAACATGCCACCGTCGGCGGTATACTAAACAGAGCCGTAGCGCCGGCTGTACTGTCAGGTTTGGGAACCACAGATAATAGTGCGGATCATGCAACGAGGGTGGGGGACCGCCGGTGAAAATGTCACGTGGTGAGGTGGTAATCAGAGGCTTTCGTGCCCAGAGGAATCAGGGTAGGTTTGGAAGTCATCTGATCGAAAGTAAGCTATTGAGTGGCCGATGGCTGACATTGGAGGCTTGGAGGGCCTAAAATCAAGCCATTTTCATGCCTGAGTGAGCCCTGAATGACACTATATATTTTTCTAATCGGTGTCGATGTGGGAATGTTTAGGAGCTGTCCCTCAAAGGAGGTATTTGGAGAAATTATGCAAACAGTCCAATTCATTTAAATCTGAGTCGAGTAGAAGAGATAATACGCTAGTCCTTGTCGGAAAAAACTCAAGTTTTATAACTAGTTATGACCCACTCAACAAGGCCCTAGTATTTCAGGGTCGTTTTGACTCAGATCCCAATTCGTGATGTGTTCCTCTCATTTTTCTTTGCCGTCCCACTTCTTCTATCCGATGGATAAGTGTGCCCTAAAGCAGGCTTTCTTAATCCTGTAATCCTGGCTGGGGCACTTGCCCGGCCATTTTGGCCGGACAACCAAGCTTTGGACCAACACCTAGATTTAGTCCAGGGAACAATTTCATAGAGTTGTAGAAAAGAGGTTAACATAGCAAAATTGCTGCTCCGTTTTAATTCGTCTAAATTTGGTACATTTCCTGTCATCTGGCACTGATGTCACTTTGCCATCACTGTCTTTTCATCTTAGGGAACAAGAAGCATTGCCTTAAAGTATCCGGTGATTATCAACCTTGTTTGCAAATGATAAAACCCTTTGTCGGAATATTAGCTTTGGATACAACTAGGTTCTATCTAAGTCGGCAGGATTTTATTTGGCTTACATTCTCTCAACTGTTGAGCATGCTCCTCACTGGAGCAATACTGAAGCATTTTAGCTCTCTCTGATTTAATACGGGCAGTGTGAAAATCATGGAGGCCAAGTAAAGATCCACATATTTTGTCGTATCTTTTAAGGTGCAGAAAGTTTTCACTTCAGTCGCGGCATTGGTTTAAGATCCAGGGTAGATGGGCCATTGAGTTAGACACAAAAGTGAAACCATTACGTCCTTTTCCTGATATATTTCTTGCTTTTTTATCATGACGGTACACTATTCGTGCAACCCAGTTCGCTGAATAATCTCATGTACCCACCAGCGTGTTCTCATTTTCAGCAATTTTTATCATTCTTGTCATGTGGGCTAACCTAAAAAAGATCCATTTCTGGTAATATATCGGGGAACACGAGAGATGCATTACGTGTGGACCAGTGCGCCTTTTTACCGCAGTGATATTTGCTGTTTTATTTCCTTGATGGACCAGAGAGCATCATTGACATGGTGGATGGACAGGAAACAGCAGATGTGTGCTACATTTGTGATCTCTCTCTCTCTCTCTCTCTCTCTCTCTCTCTCTCTCTCTCTCTCCCTCTCTCTTCATGTATTCATTAGAGCTGGTTCGCTGGTTTTAATGTGTTGCTTACCAGATTTAGGTGAGAATCCATGTGTTTTATGTACCGTAATTCTGCAATCTAATTAACTCGCAATGTTTTTGCCATTTCTAGCTTCCTGACTGCATGACCCAGACTCTGTCACACAGACGCAGTTAGTTTTATCTGCTAGAGTTTCCCGCTGAAAAGAATAGCAGTGTGGAGTCCCAACAGGTGTTGTATTCTCGGCTCAGGAAAATGTGAGCTTTATATCAGCTGTGTTTTGATGCAATGCATGAGCCAAGGTTGAAAATATACTGCAGTGCTATACTGCATTTTAATGCACTATTTCATTTTTCGGGTCCTGTGTGACAAGGCCATTATGATGTTATCGTTATGATGATGTCATCATTGTGATGTCGTCATGGTGGTCCCCACCCAAGTGAGTCATAGGACACTTAAGCCCCCCGCCCTCCTCCACCCCCTAAATCTGGCCCTGAATCCGCCTATGCACGAGGCTCAGTGCTGCGACCAAAACAAGCAGCCGTAAATTTATAACATTTATATTTATATTATTATTTATAACATGTATGTACATTTCCCGAGAATTTTTGCAAAGTGTATTATTTTTATTGTTGTTGAGGAAATATATTTTTATCTTGCAGGGGGTCTGTTGTTTGGTGGTAACTATAAGTAGTGGCGCTAGGTCGCTTGCCTAATAAACTGTTTTGAACCTTCCCGTCTGTATACCATCGAGAAAAATTACAGCTCATCGTATTTTGAGCCCCTTCACTGGAGCCCCGCGGCCCTTTGCTGTACCACTGCCTTAGCCTAAAGCATAAAGCAAGGCAGATAAATAATACCCGATTGGGGGGGACGCTATCCGGACCAGGGGACTTCATATACATAAAATGTTTTACAATACACAATATGCAATATGGATAATGTTTTTGGAAGGTAAACACTATCAAGTCCAAGCTAAATCACATCTGTGGGGGGCTTTACGCCTGGGTTACTTTGCTCCGAAGAAGTACAATTTCAGTAATTACTCCCAATTCTCTTTCCTTTGCTTACTATCGGTGACAATTTTGAACAGCAGTCATAAGAAGTGCAGACTGCTCTCGCCTTGTCATCAGCTTTCACCTAACTTTAGTGGAGTCGTTTTGATCATAGTGGCATTAATTTAGTAAAGTATTTTCCTATCTCGACGGTGTTAGAACGATTTCGGTCGGTCGGTCGGTCGGTCGGTCGGTCGTCGGTCGGTCGGTCGGTCGGTCGGTCGGTCGGTCGGTCGGTCGGTCGGTCGGTCGGTCGGTCGGTCGGTCGGTCGGTCGGTCGGTCGGTCGGTCGGTCGGTCGGTCGGTCGGTGATGATGGTTTCGGCCGTCGAATAAGGATATCCATATGGGGGGCGCCTCGTTAAAGTCGCCCCAATCGCTGAAAGAAGATTCGGCCATTCCGGTTTGGATGACAGCCGATTTGTGGCGAGGACTCGCGCCGTTGCGCCGTCCCCGCCGTCCAGGTCCCACCTGCGCCCCTCTCGGGACCGGAGGTGGCTGTCTTCGGGACCGTTTTCGTGGTGATTGCCCGGACTGGGATACCCGAATTGCAACCTTGATCAGCTCGAGCGATCCAATGTATAGTCGTAGGCCGTTGGCCCAGTCTTTTCGGTGGTCGGTTTGGTCGGCTAAGTAGAGATGCATTCGCGAGTTTCTTGGTCCTGTTTTTATACAAGTAACTAGATCGTGTGAGTATGAGTTAATTAAGCTATCAGTATATTCTTATAACCTTGTGGCCTGATTTTTTCTACATATTGCGGGATAAATAAATTACCTCCGCCCGGTATGCACGAGGTATGCATAAATACCAATAATAACGTTATCTTTAGAAATCAGCTTCGGTCGGTCGGTCGGTCGGTCGGTGTAAGAACGGTATCTGGCACAAACAGAGCCCAATTGAAGAAATCGTTGTAAGAAATGAATCGGTGTTTGAACCAATTCTGACTCAAACCCAGCCAAATTGAAAGCCGTTTCCAGGCTGTGAAACGCCAAGCAGAACGAATAGCCAACGCGTATCCGTTCCGGGTGTTGTCTTTAACTCGATCACCTGTAACTCGTTATTATCATCCATCATTCGGTGGTTAGCATCCTGCTACCGGCGGCTATTAAAGCGTCCTTATGCGAACTGGTCTGGGCTTGTATCTGTCGCAAAACCACCCCGTCATCGGTTGGAAGAGAAGTGGTTGTTGAGGATTTTTGTTAGATTGGAGCATGGATCGCGCACACCGCTGAGAGACGAGGAATCGAGATTGGAATGGAACCCAGCTAGGCCGATATTCTGTTGGGGGGGATTGGGGGCAGCCGGATCTTCCTGAGAGGGTGACTGCTAACGAGGTGGGGCAGGGGGTAATGTGCTGCAGGCTTCAGCAGTGGATAACAACGAATCAATTTCTTTTGTATTTCTCCTTTCGTCTTTCTAGTCTGACTGCAATTCTGGGGAGGGTTTGGGAATGGCTCTGGACTTGTTTTTTTTTAGTCTGTACCCGAACCTTTTGGGGTAAAAAACTATATTTGCCTGGCCTTTGGAAATATATACATGGCTTCCTCGGCCCCACTGATTTCATCAGCGGCTCTCCACACTAGGGTTACTTGCCATGTTGAAGCGGTTGCTTGCTAGTCTGTATGCTACAGTAAAGTATGTAGTTGATTTTCGTTATGTATTCTTGCGTGAGACCATAATGCGTGAGTAAATATAATACGTGAGACTTACGTGAGACCAACATAAACTGGCTGGGAACGTTTACTGACTTTGTAATGTAAGAAGTGTTTTTCATAGTGTAATAAAGGAAATATTCAAACGCAAACACGCGTGCAAAAAATTGCATGAGCAGAAAAACAGTGAACATCAGAAAAGTACACAAACTAAGGAAAGGAATAATAAAACAGAGATAACCCAATTAATTCTAGCCTTGTTGTTGTGCGTTTAGCCACTGGAGGGGGAGCGAGTGAGGAGGGAGTGTCCCCTGTGTGGACGCTCTTACACGCTCTTGCCACCCCGGTAGCTCAGTTGGTAGAGCGTTGGGCTCCGGTCCGCTGCTCAGAAGCATGCAGTGGCAGTGCATGTCCAGGATTGGGATCGGTTCCCCCGAGACGCTCCGGCGCTCAATAGTTTACCCGACGTACAGGTCGGCTGGCACCCGACTGGTGAGAGGGTGACCTGAGCGGGGCGGCCGTCCCTGTGCTTTGTGGGACGTTTAACTTTGACTTCTAAATAAACCCTTCATTGAGGGTGTTGCTCGTTCGGGTGGTGGGGTCGGGGTCTCAGTGACAAGTCCCTTGATGACTTTAGTGAGAATCAGACTCCAGCAGTCGAACTAGGAACAACTTGGACAAAATTTATAAATTAAAAAAATAAATAAAAAATAATGCAACCTCCACAGAAGATCCCAAATGCAAGATGTCTGTACTCCTCACCGGCGGATCTAAGGGGGGGCAAAGGGGCCATGGTCCCCAGCCAAAGCTTAAAATGGCATCTTTTGGCCCCCAAAAGAATCGAATTTTGTTTTTTTAATTGCGATTTCTCGATGTAGCTCTCCAAAACGTTGGTTTAGCTCCCTCCAAAAGCTGCTCCTGGATCCGCCAATGGTACTCCTGAAGCATTTTGGATTGGCCCATGCTCCAGCTTCTACCTATTCTATGCTCCAGGATCTACCGATATCACGCTTTCCTGCTCATATTCCCTCTGTGTTTTTTACTTGCAAAGTTTTTTACCTGGGTCCTTGTAAAGGTCCCTGATTGGGTAGCATGAACCCAAGAGCCTGTTGTGAGGGACTAAGATAGACAGGATGTATACTTATTTTTCAGCAGAAGTGTTATTACCTGTCTCCAGGGGAGTCGCCATGAATCTCTTTCCACGGGGGCCATATTTCAAGGGGGCCTCTTATCCCTGATCCAGAGCCCACAGGGGGAGGGCAGGCTCTCGGCGCCGGGCAGCCCCCGCGCAGCGCCACCAAGAGGACTACATTTTGGGTTTGCAAGGTGCTATTCAAAACGATAATCGTAATTCCTCATCAACAAAAGGTCTCCATCTAGATTTAAACTGTTCTAGTCTTCCTTTTCTCTTTGCCGTATACAGTTCGATTTTAAACAACCTCAATAAGCGAGAGACGAAGTGATTAACGTCCATATTTCCATCACTGAAGCGCTGAGATACAATAAATTGTTTTGCATTTAGAATTATAAAATTAATAATTGGTGAGGCCTCAATAGATCCGAAAATAATATTTCTCTCGTTCATGTCAAATTTCCATCGTTGTTCTAGCCTTTGATTCATTTTTGACACCAATAGGACCCAAAAGCTACGCACACATTCGCAATTTAAGAAAAAATGTTGAATTGTTTCAATTTCACCACACTGATCACAAAATGGGTCGTCCACAACAGATCGAACGCACAAGTACCGTTTCGTTGGGAAAATCTGTGCAAGATTCTGAATTGTAAATTTTGTAGTTTAGTAGATTGTGTTATCCTAAATGGTAATGAATATATCTTTTTCCAATTATCGCCAAAATTTATCGCCTCATTTGTCCATCTTATTTGTGCACTTGGTGTGACCTCTCGTAACCATTTGCTGCGAAAGAATTTTGAGCTAATAAATTTTATATTAACTTCCTTGCTCTTTATGTGTACAGTTGGTTTCGTGAGTCTATTTTCAGGGCTTAATCTTTCACTCCCAGCAATCCAACGTCTCCATTGTAAAGGTATAGCTTGGATACCAACTCATGTATACCAGCCTATTTAGCTTAAGTCCAGGGTAACTTTGTTTAAACTGCTCATAGGTATAAGCTTGCCCCTCATTATCGAAAAGATCGTCGACTAAAATAATGTCTCGTCTATAAAGTGCAAGAGAAAAAATAGGCTTTCCACCCACACGGATCGCAACATTATTCCAAATTAATTGCATTCGAACCCTCTGTGCCATTGGTAGGTTCCTTCACCGGGAGACATTCTCTCAACCATCTGAGCATTTCTGTATAAAATGAAGAAATTCTCGTAGTTTTTATCCAAATATCGCCGTAATTCATGTGTAGAATGTGCTCGTATTTTAACCCCAACCGGTTCAGAAGTATTCTAGACGACACCAGATCCTTGTTAGCGAATAATTTGCCGAACCATGAAACTCGTATGCTTTTATAAATACTTTCGACATTGGGCGCATTCATGCCTCCACTTGCGATGTCTTGGAACAGAACATCGCGAGATACTTTAGGTGGTCGCCCTCTCCAGATAAACCTCATAATTTTCGACTGTATCATGTTGAGACATTTCTGGTTAATCGATACAACGGAAGTGATATAAATCAGTCTAGAAATAATGAGAGATTTAGCAATAGTAATCTTTCCCTTTAATGTTAAATCTCGCTGTGACCACTGATTTAGAGTGTTTTGTATTTTCCCCACAATTGGTTGAATGTTATGTTCGTCGCAGTTTTCCGAGGCACTGAATTGTATACCTAGAATTTTGACCTGTTTTGAGGGCGTTGCACCGCAAATTTCGTGACAAGAACACTTGCTAGCACCGAGCCACATGAACTGAGATTTTTCTAGGTTTAGCTGAAGACCTGAAATTTTTCCAAAGTTGTTTATGATCTCAAGTGCGTTTTCGGCTGAATCTGCGTTGTCGACAAAAAAGTGTCGTATCATCGATGTATTGAGAGATTTTTGACTCTACTTGTGACACTTTTATCCCTTTAACGTTTTCGGATGCTCGAATTTTGATTGCTAATATTTCTACCACCAGACAAAATAATAAACTAGATGAGGGGCACCCTTGCTGTAATCCTCGCGAAGGATTGAACCAATGTGATGTATAGCCGTTGTTAATGATTGCAAGTTCAGTGTCTTTATGCAAAAGCTGAATCCACTGGATGAAAAGCGAACCAAAGCCAAATGTTCTTAAGGTATCGTAGATGAAACCATGCTCAACCGTGTTGAACGCGTTTTGAAAATCCAGAGCAATTAATATGCCATTCAAATTATCTTTGTTAGAATATTTTATAACGTCATCTATCATTCTTAAGTTAAATCCTATATTCCTGCCACGAATTGAGCCTGTTTGGTCCGGTGCAACTAGTTTTGGTATTACCCGCATGATTCTGTTGGCTAACACTTTAGCCACGATTTTATACACAATATCCAACAAGCAAATCGCTCTTTTGTTCTTCAACTTTTTTTGGTCTCCCTTTTTTGGTATCATGGTAATGACAGCCCTTCTCTGCGTGACGAAAAAATGACCCTGTGACTTTGCTTGATTAATATAGTTCATTAAAATAGTTTCCAAGTCAAGCCAGAAGAACTGAAAAAAATTCCTTTGAGAATCCTGAAACTGAGGGAGACTTATTATTTGCCATAACATCAAGCGCTGCTTTACACTCAATGTTTGTTATAGGGGCATCGGTCAAAGCGCGATCCTCATCGGTCAGTTGCGGGAAATCTAAAGTCCCTAAAAAATTCTCTGCAAAGTGAATGACTGTCATCGATCAAATTGTTTTGTGTGGTTGAATATAAATTTTTAAAATAATCCCTACAAAAATTTAGTATATTCGTATTCCCGGTAACTAACATGTTATCATCAGTCTGAAGAACGTTAACCTCCTTTTTAATTTTTCTGTTCCGGCTCAAATTCAGGAAATATTTCGTGGGTCGCTCTCCCTCCTCTATCCATCGAGCCCCACTGAACACCATTGCTCTCTTTCCCTTCTCCTCCTCTATGTCGTTCACTACATTTTTCAGCTCTTGGTACTGCTGTATGAGTTCGTCACTGGGGTTTGTAGCCATTTGACTTTCACATTTTTCTAATATTAGCATAAATTTTTCATTCTCTTTACGCCTTTCTTTCCCAATTTCTTTCCATCTCCTGATACTGATGACTCGAATGTTGCTTGAGAGCAGTTCTAACTTTAAACCCCAATCAGAAATTCCGCAATATACCTCCTCTCCTGTCGTTGCCTTTTGCATCTCTAACTTGGCTAAATGGATGAACTTGCTATCTTGAAGGAGATCGTTTCTGAAGCGAAATAGCCCAGGGCCCTTATTCGAAGCGAAAATAACAATTTCTGCAGTTACTATACTGTGATCGCTTAAGATTGATGGTTTAATTTCGGACCTATTCACAACATGATTAGAAATAATACGTCTGCCTCCAAAAATATAATCGATTCGCGATTGCTGCACAGGAGCTGTTAGACGTTTCCATGTGTAGCGGGTCAATTCAGGGTTCTTGTGTCGCCACAAGTCTATCAAATCATGCTCCTGAAGAATGTTGTTAAGCTTTCTTGATGCATTAGATGGACGGAATCTCACATTACTTGTTTCTCGTTCCGTTAGATGTGCATTCATGTCACCGCAAATTAACAGATAGCCTTTCTCGACGTCAGACAAAGATTCAATTTTATCATTTAGCAAAGTGAAAAATTCTAGTTGCTCTCTCTGTTTGTTCTGGGTGGGTGCATATACTGCTATCAACTTAACACAACAATTTTCAAACGCCAAATCCAAAATCAAAAGTCGTCCGTTTTCCTCTATGTGAGTGGCATTTACTGTGCAAATACCTTGCAATGATTTCGGCATGAGCACAGCTACACCACATTCGCTACCACTGCGACCATGGGACAAAATAATTTGACTTCCCCATTCTCTCTGCCAAAAGGTGTTATCATTTCCGTTTGAATGAGTTTCCTGTAACACTACCACATAATTCGGAAAGTTAACGTGAAGGAACCGGAAAATGGAGCGTCTTTTCGTTACCTGACGTAAACCTCTAACGTTAAAGGTTAAGACCTTCAGCTCTGGCATTTTATTTAAAGTATCTGATCCAATTCAAGTCATAAACTCTCATCCCATTGGAGTTATTTTGAACGAGCCGCGTGAGGATCTTATCACGTGATGACCAGAGATGGGAGATGCGGAGTGGAACATAACTAGCGCCACCTACCATTAGTTGACTGAATTAGGGTTTCCATTGTGACCGGCTCGACGATTCAGCACAATAAAATCCTTGAATCTTGCATTTACAAAGAAGAAATAATAAATACTGTGGGTTCGTAATCTATGCATCGACAAGCTGAGGCTTAAATAGCTGCTATGTACTAGTTTTTTCTTTCCTCCCTGCCCACCACACCAGCCACCAAACGACATTTTTAGCTCCCCACCCCAGCCATGCTTTCCTAACCCCCCTCCCTCACTAAACATCATTTTGTGTTAACACTGACCCCGCCAGACACGAGGGCGGGGCCCCGGGCAGCCAGCGTGCGACCGAGGCGCTTATAGTATCTGCTGCCAAATTACAATTGAACAAATGTACCTATGCTGCTCTGGTCATCTAACACAGGACGTGATTCCGACCAACATGGCCTCGGCTATCGGATTATGCAGCCTTACACGCAAAACACACACCGACACTCTGTTGATGAACAGTGCACATTAGAATCAATAACATAGGAATGAACATCAACTTACAGTTCTCTTTGACGAGAGAAGCCAGGATCCCCGGCGGCCGCCCGCGGGGTGCATCTGGGATGTGCTGTCGGAAGGTTGTGCGCCGACCAAACGTTGAGCCCGAGAGATGTCGCGCGGGCGGCCGCCGAGGAGCCCGGGACACAGCGTTATGAGCTGCGGATACATTCAACTATTTTAGTCGTATGGCAAGTATCCTGCTACACATCAATTTCATTATTAAAAACATTACATCACAATATTCTGGCTATACCATAAAGTTCAGCAAATGGATTCTCAATCAACTATGTCCATGCTCCAGCTTAAAGTAATGTTTCTATTGGATTTACGGGCTTAATAATTACACAAGCTATACGGCGACAGCCCTTTGAGACACACAGATAAATTCCGAATGATTACTCAAATTATTTCCGGCTGGGTAAGTGCCAATACATTTCTAGATGCACAATGATGAGAGTTACAAGATATGACGATTATATTATGCATCAACCACCCCATAGCAGTAATACAGTAAGAGACCAGTAAGATGAAAACCCGCAGAGTCGGAAATACCCAGTTACCAATCTCCAACGCAGATTGAAGCCGAATACCAACTCCAGTGGTGATTCTCAGACTAGGTGGACTGAAAAAACGCGATGTCCTGTGTTTTCCTGGGACACGGGAGGTCCGGCACCATCTGCATGACAACTGCCCGTGATTCCGACACACGAGACTCGAAATACCCCCGTGAAGCCATGCAAACGCAAACATATAACATACAATTACAAGCACCAGTTTTGTTCGAATTCACTAACTCAAAGCATTATGTTTTACTGAATCCATCAACACCTATCCCGATTATTTGCCTGAGTTCACGAGAGACCTCGCTCCATCATGAACCGCAGCTGCATCATCACCACCAGCGTCCATTGTCGCTCCATGTCCCGCCTCCGTCTGCCTTCCCGGAGTCGCCGCCCGGAAACTCTCCACCGCACCTACCACGGGCCCCGGCCGGCGCCTCCCGTCGCCTCCGGAGAGCGGCGGGTCCCCTCCGCCGTAGACGCCGGGCCAAACAGACGGCCACCAGGCCGCGACCCCGGAGCCGGGCGCGGGCCACGTCGTAGCTGGTCGCGCCGGTCTCCCGACCGCCAGCCGCGCTGCTGCCCACGACGATCAGGCAGCTCCGGAAGCTTGCCACCCAACAAGTTCCGCAGCTGTTCCTGGCTCTTCACCATGATGTTTGCTCCTTTTGGAGTCGTGCGGCAGTACACAAAGCCACGGCGCGTAAAAACGGACGCGACCTTACTGCCGTTCTCGGGGCCGCGCGCAGCGAGCAACAGCTGATAGATTCGCTGCATGTCCGGCACCAGCGACTCATTAATAAACAGTGGCGCCATCTCTGACTGCGCCGGAGCACCACCGCGGCTATGAGAGACCCGCTCTCCGGCCATGCCACGCCCCGGGAACAGCTCAAAGCGGCGTTCGAAAACAGTGTCCCGGACACTCCTCCTTAGAAATTTTACGATGACTTTCGAGTCCGACTCCAAGCGATGGGCGACTTGGATATCATCTGACGAAAGCAGGAGTCCTGGGAAGCGAGAATTGAGGACCTCGACCACTCTAGGCACCATATCTTCTCCCTGAGTGCGGTTCCCAAATGCCCCACAAGTCAGAATCAGAGATGAAAGACGCCGATTTCGGTCAATTCCATCCAGCCTGTCACGCAGCTCCTCGTTTTCCTCCTTTCTCTGCTGGCATTCCTTCTTCAGATCAGTTATAGCCCTATCTTTGTCGCAAATTTCACTTTCCAATACCTCCAGTCTTTTTCCATACATTCAAATTTCCTTTCTAGCGCTTTGATGATTTGGTCGTTGCCTTTCTCTATGAGGTCCTTAATCGCCTCTAGAGTGACGACAGCTCTGGCCGAACCCACCTCAGTATGCAGACGTGGCGATTTGTGATCATCTGGTTTTCTGAAATTTTTTTGACGCTTCCTTTCCAGGTTACGTGTCATTTCACTCACTGATAGTTGTCGTTTCGTCCTGGAAGCCGTATCAGTGCCGGTACCGGATGCTGCATCGGTAAAAACCGAATCTCGGTCATTATCACTGAACTCAGTGTCCGACATGCTGATCTGTCACGCACTCGCACAATCAAAATTCGCAACAGATTATATCTACGCTGGAAAGCATCCGAGTCCACACCATCTAGCTCACAAAGCGTATTCCACTGTGAAAATCAGCGCCCCGCAGACACCAAGCCGCCCGGCGCCCCGCGCCTCACACCTATCGGTTCACAACATACCCGGGAGCGACCCAGGCACGTCCTAACCCGGCGACCGGTCAGTGCTGACTGTGATTATCAACCTTGTTTGCAAATGATAAAGCCCTTTGTCGGAATATTAGCTTTGGATACAACTAGGTTCTAAGTCGGTAGGATTTTATTTGGCTTACATTCTCTCAACTGTTGAGCATGCTCCTCACTGGAGCAATACTGAAGCATTTTAGCTCTCTCTGATTTAATACGGGCAGTGTGAAAATCATGGAGGCCAAGTAAAGATCCACATATTTTGTCGTATCTTTTAAGGTGCAGAAAGTTTTCACTTCAGTCGCGGCATTGGTTTAAGATCCAGGGTAGATGGGCCATTGAGTTAGACACAAAAGTGAAACCATTACGTCCTTTTCCTGGTATATTTCTTGCTTTTTTATCATGACGGTACACTATTCGTGCAACCCAGTTCGCTGAATAATCTCATGTACCCACCAGCGTGTTCTCATTTTCAGCAATTTTTATCATTCTTGTCATGTGGGCTAACCTAAAAAAGATCCATTTCTGGTAATATATCGGGGAACACGAGAGATGCATTACGTGTGGACCAGTGCGCCTTTTTACCGCGGTGATATTTGCTGCTTTATTTCCTTGATGGACCAGAGAGCATCATTGACATGGTGGATGGACAGGAAACAGCAGATGTGTGCTACATTTGTGATCTCTCTCTCTCTCTCTCTCTCTCTCTCTCTCTCTCTCTCTTCTCTCTCTTGCCCTCTCTCTCTCTCTCTCTCTCTCTCTTCATGTATTCATTAGAGCTGGTTCGCTGGTTTTAATGTGTTGTTTACCAGATTTAGGTGAGAATTCATGTGTTTTATGTACCGTAATTCTGCAATCTAATTAACTCGCAATGTGTTTGCCATTTCTAGCTTCCCGGCTGCATGACTCAGACTTTGTCACACAGCCGCAGTTAGTTTTATCTGCTAGAGTTTCCCGCTGAAAAGAATAGCAGCGTGGAGTCCCAACAGGTGTTGTATTCTCGGCTCAGGAAAATGTGAGCTTTATATCAGCTGTGTTTTGATGCAATGCATGAGCCAATGATGAAAATATACTGCAGTGCTATACTGCATTTTAATGCACTATTTCATTTTTCGGGTCCTGTGTGACAAGGCCATTATGATGTTATCGTTATGATGATGTCATCATTGTGATGGCGTCATAGTGGTCTCCACCCAAGTGAGTCATAGGACACTTAAGCCCCCCGCCCTCCTCCACCCCTAAATCTGGCCCTGGATCCGCCTATGCACGAGGCCCAGTGCTGCGACTAAGACAATCAGCCGTACATTTATAACGTTTATATTTATATTATTATTTATAACATGTATGTACATTTCCCGAGAATTTGTTGTAAAGCGTATTATTATTATTATTGTTAAGAGGAAATATATTTTTATCTTGCAGGGGATCTGTTGTTTGGTGGGAACTACAATTATTGGTGGTAAGTTGTTTGCCTAATAAACTGTTTTGAACCTTCCTGCCCGTATACCATCGAGAAAAATTACAGCTCATCGTATTTTGAGCTCCTTCACTGGAGCCCCGCGGCCCTTTGCTGTACGACTGCCTTAGCCTAAAGCATAAAGCAAGGCAGATAAATAATAACCGATTGGGGGGACGCTATCCGGACCAGGGGACTTCATATACATAAAATGTTTTACAATACACAATATGCAACATGGATAATGCTTTTGGAAGGTAAACACTATCAAGTCGAAGCTAAATCACATCTGTGGAGGCTTTACGCCTGGGTTACTTTGCTCCGAAGAAGTACAATTTCAGTAATTACTCCCAATTCTCTTTCCTTAGCTTACTATCGGTGACAATTTTGAACATCAGTCATAAGAAACGCAGACTGCTCTCATCTTGTCATCAGCTTTCACCTAACTTTAGTGGAGTCGTTTTGATGATGGTGGCATTAATTTAGTAAAGTATTTTCCTATCTGGACGGTGTTAGAACGGTTTCGGTCGGTCGGTCGTTCGTTCGTTCGTTCGTTCGTTCGTTCGTTCGTTCGTTCGTTCGTTCGTTCGGTCCGTCGGTCGGTCGGTCGGTCGTTTGTTCGGTCGGTCGGTCGGTCGGTCGGTCGGTCGGTCGGTCGGTCGGTCGGTCGGTCGGTCGGTCGGTCGGTCGGTCGGTGATGATGGTTCCGGCCGTCGAATAAAGATATCCATATGGGGGCGCCTCGTTAAAGTCGCCCCAATCACCGGAAGAAGATTCGGCGATTCCGGTTTGGATGACAGCCGATTTGTGGCGAGGAATCGTGCCGTTGCGCCGTCCCCGCCGTCCAGGTCCCACCGAAGACAGCCCCCTCTTGGGACCGGAGGTGGCTGTCTTCGGGACCGTTTTCGTGATGATTGGCCGGACTGGGATACCCGAATTGCAACCTTGATCAGCTCGAGCGATCCAATGTATAGTCGTTGGCCGTTTGCCCAGTCTTTTCGGTGGTCGGTTTGGTCGGCTAAGTAGAGATGCATTCGCGAGTTTCTTGGTCCTGTTTTTATACAAGTAACTAGATCGTGTGGGTATGAGTTGATTAAGCTATCAGTATATTCTTATAACCTTGTGGTCTGATTTTTTCTACATATTGCGGGATAAATAAATTACCTCCGCCCGGTATGCACGAGGTATGCATAAATACCAATAATAACGTTATCTTTAGAAATCAGCTTCGGTCGGTCAGTCGGTCGGTCGGTGTAAGAACGGTGTCTGACACAAACAGAGCCCAATTGAAGAAATCGTTGTAAGAAATTAATCGGTGTTTGAACCAGTTCTGACTCAAACCCAGCCAAATTAAAAGCCGTTTCCAGGCTGTGAAACGCCAAGCAGAACGAATAGCCAACGCGTATCCGTTCCGGGTGTTGTCTTTAACTCGATCACCTGTAACTCGTTATTATCATCCATCATTCGGTGGTTAGCATCCTGCTACCGGCGGCTATCGAAGCGTCGTTATGCGAACTGGTCTGGGCTTGTATCTGTCGCAAAAACCCCGTCGTCGGTTGGAAGAGAAGTGGTTGTTGAGGATTTTTGTTAGATTGGAGCATGGATCGCGCACACCGCTGAGAGATGAGGAATCGAGCTTGGAACGGAACCCAGCTAGGCCGATATTCTGTTGGGGGGGATTGGGGGCAGCCGGATCTTCCTGAGAGGGTGACTGCTAACGAGGTGGGGCAGGGGGGTAATGTGCTGCAGGCTTCGGCAGTGGATAACAACGAATCAATTTCTTTTGTATTTCTTCTTTCGTCTTTCTAGTCTGGCTGCAATTCTGGGGAGGGTTTGGAAATGGCTCTGGACTTGTTTTTTTTTAGTCTGTACCCGAACCTTTTGGGGTAAAAAACTATGTTTGTCTGGCCTTTGGAAATATATACATGGCTTCCTCGGCCCCACTGATTTCATCAGCGGCTCTCCACACTAGGGTTACTTGCCATGTTGAAGCGGTTGCTTGCTAGTCTGTATGCTACAGTAAAGTATGTAGTTGATTTTCGTTATGTATTCTTAAGTGAGACCATAATGCGTGAGTAAATATAATACGTGAGACTTACGTGAGACCAACATAAACTGGCTGGGAACGTTTACTGACTTTGTAATGTAAGAAGTGTTTTTCATAGTGTAATAAAGGAAATATTCAAACGCAGACACGCGTGCATAAAATTGCATGAGCAGAAAAACAGTGAACATCAGAAAAGTACACAAACTAAGGAAAGGAATAATAAAACAGAGATAACCCAATTAATTCTAGCCTTGTTGTTGTGCGTCTAGCCACTGGAGGGGGAGCGAGTGAGGAGGGAGTGTCCCCTGTGTGGACGCTCTTACACGCTCTTGCCACCCCGGTAGCTCAGTTGGTAGAGCGTTGGGCTCCGGTCCGCTGCTCAGAAGCATGCAGTGGCAGTGCATGTCCAGGATTGGGATCGGTTCCCCCGAGACGCTCCGGCGCTCAATAGTTTACCCGACGTACAGGTCGGCTGGCAACCGACTGGTGAGAGGGTGACCTGAGCGGGGCGGCCATCCCTGTGCTTTGTGGGACGTTTAACTTTGGCTTCTAAATAAACCCTTCATTGAGGGTGTTGCTCGTTCGGGTGGTGGGGTCGGGGTCTCAGTGACAAGTCCCTTGATGACTTTAGTGAGAATCAGACTCCAGCAGTCGAACTAGGAACAACTTGGACAAAATTTATAAATTAAAAAATAAATAAAAAATAATGCAACCTCCACAGAAGATCCCAAATGCAAGATGTCTGTACTCCTCACCGGTGGATCTAAGGGGGGGCAAAGGGGCCATGGTCCCCACCAAAGCCTAAAACTGGCATCTTTTGGCCCCCAAAAGAATCGAATTTTGTTTTTTTAATTGCGATTTTTCGATGTAGCTCTCCAAAACGTTGGTTTAGCTCCCTCCAAAAGCTGCTCCTGGATCCGCCAATGGTACTCCTGAAGCATTTTGGATTGGCCCATGCTCCAGCTTCTACCTATTCTATGCTCCAGGATCTACCGATATCACGCCTTTATGCTAATATTCCGTCTGTGTTTTTTACTTGCAAAGTTTTTTACGTGGGTCCTTGTAAAGTTCCCTGATTGGGTAGCATGAACCCAAGAGCCTGTTGTGAAGGATTAAGATAAACAGGATGTATACTTATTTTTCAGCGGAAGTGTTATTACCTGTCTCCAGGGGGTCGCCATGAATCTCTTTCCACGGGGGCCATATTTCAAGGGGGCCTCTTATCCCTGATCCAGAGCCCACAGGGGGAGGCAGGCTCTCGGCGCCGGGCAGCCCCCGCGCAGCGCCACCAAGAGGACTACATTTTGGGTTTGCAAGGTGCTATTCAAAACGATAATCGTAATTCCTCATCAACAAAAGGTCTCCATCTAGATTTAAACTGTTCTAGTCTTCCTTTTCTCTTTGCCGTATACAGTTCGATTTTAAACAACCTCAATAAGCGAGAGACGAAGTGATTAACGTCCATATTTCCATCACTGAAGCGCTGAGATACAATAAATTGTTTTGCATTTAGAATTATAAAATTAATAATTGGTGAGGCCTCAATAGATCCGAAAATAATATTTCTCTCGTTCATGTCAAATTTCCATCGTTGTTCTAGCCTTTGATTCATTTTTGACACCAATAGGACCCAAAAGCTACGCACACATTCGCAATTTAAGAAAAAATGTTGAATTGTTTCAATTTCACCACACTGATCACAAAATGGGTCGTCCACAACAGATCGAACGCACAAGTACCGTTTCGTTGGGAAAAATCTGTGCAAGATTCTGAATTGTAAATTTTGTAGTTTAGTAGATTGTGTTATCCTAAATGGTAATGAATATATCTTTTTCCAATTATCGCCAAAATTTATCGCCTCATTTGTCCATCTTATTTGTGCACTTGGTGTGACCTCTCGTAACCATTTGCTGCGAAAGAATTTTGAGCTAATAAATTTTATATTAACTTCCTTGCTCTTTATGTGTACAGTTGGTTTCGTGAGTCTATTTTCAGGGCTTAATCTTTCACTCCCAGCAATCCAACGTCTCCATTGTAAAGGTATAGCTTGATACCAACTCATGTATACCAGCCTATTTAGCTTAAGTCCAGGGTAACTTTGTTTAAACTGCTCATAGGTATAAGCTTGCCCCTCATTATCGAAAAGATCGTCGACTAAAATAATGTCTCGTCTATAAAGTGCAAGAGAAAAAATAGGCTTTCCACCCACACGGATCGCAACATTATTCCAAATTAATTGCATTCGAACCTCTGTGCCATTGGTAGGTTCCTTCACCGGGAGACATTCTCTCAACCATCTGAGCATTTCTGTATAAAATGAAGAAATTCTCGTAGTTTTTATCCAAATATCGCCGTAATTCATGTGTAGAATGTGCTCGTATTTTAACCCCAACCGGTTCAGAAGTATTCTAGACGACACCAGATCCTTGTTAGCGAATAATTTGCCGAACCATGAAACTCGTATGCTTTTATAAATACTTTCGACATTGGGCGCATTCATGCCTCCACTTGCGATGTCTTGGAACAGAACATCGCGAGATACTTTAGGTGGTCGCCCTCTCCAGATAAACCTCATAATTTTCGACTGTATCATGTTGAGACATTTCTGGTTAATCGATACAACGGAAGTGATATAAATCAGTCTAGAAATAATGAGAGATTTAGCAATAGTAATCTTTCCCTTTAATGTTAAATCTCGCTGTGACCACTGATTTAGAGTGTTTTGTATTTTCCCCACAATTGGTTGAATGTTATGTTCGTCGCAGTTTTCCGAGGCACTGAATTGTATACCTAGAATTTTGACCTGTTTTGAGGGCGTTGCACCGCAAATTTCGTGACAAGAACACTTGCTAGCACCGAGCCACATGAACTGAGATTTTTCTAGGTTTAGCTGAAGACCTGAAATTTTTCCAAAGTTGTTTATGATCTCAAGTGCGTTTTTCGGCTGAATCTGCGTTGTCGACAAAAAGTGTCGTATCATCGATGTATTGAGAGATTTTTGACTCTACTTGTGACACTTTTATCCCTTTAACGTTTTCGGATGCTCGAATTTTGATTGCTAATATTTCTACCACCAGACAAAATAATAAACTAGATGAGGGGCACCCTTGCTGTAATCCTCGCGAAGGATTGAACCAATGTGATGTATAGCCGTTGTTAATGATTGCAAGTTCAGTGTCTTTATGCAAAAGCTGAATCCACTGGATGAAAAGCGAACCAAAGCCAAATGTTCTTAAGGTATCGTAGATGAAACCATGCTCAACCGTGTTGAACGCGTTTTGAAAATCCAGAGCAATTAATATGCCATTCAAATTATCTTTGTTAGAATATTTTATAACGTCATCTATCATTCTTAAGTTAAATCCTATATTCCTGCCACGAATTGAGCCTGTTTGGTCCGGTGCAACTAGTTTTGGTATTACCCGCATGATTCTGTTGGCTAACACTTTAGCCACGATTTTATACACAATATCCAACAAGCAAATCGCTCTTTTGTTCTTCAACTTTTTTGGTCTCCCTTTTTTGGTATCATGGTAATGACAGCCCTTCTCTGCGTGACGAAAAAATGACCCTGTGACTTTGCTTGATTAATATAGTTCATTAAAATAGTTTCCAAGTCAAGCCAGAAGAACTGAAAAAATTCCTTTGAGAATCCTGAAACTGAGGGAGACTTATTATTTGCCATAACATCAAGCGCTGCTTTACACTCAATGTTTGTTATAGGGGCATCGGTCAAAGCGCGATCCTCATCGGTCAGTTGCGGGAAATCTAAAGTCCCTAAAAATTCTCTGCAAAGTGAATGACTGTCATCGATCAAATTGTTTTGTGTGGTTGAATATAAATTTTTAAAATAATCCCTACAAAAATTTAGTATATTCGTATTCCCGGTAACTAACATGTTATCATCAGTCTGAAGAACGTTAACCTCCTTTTTAATTTTTCTGTTCCGGCTCAAATTCAGGAAATATTTCGTGGGTCGCTCTCCCTCCTCTATCCATCGAGCCCCACTGAACACCATTGCTCTCTTTCCCTTCTCCTCCTCTATGTCGTTCACTACATTTTTCAGCTCTTGGTACTGCTGTATGAGTTCGTCACTGGGGTTTGTAGCCATTTGACTTTCACATTTTTCTAATATTAGCATAAATTTTTCATTCTCTTTACGCCTTTCTTTCCCAATTTCTTTCCATCTCCTGATACTGATGACTCGAATGTTGCTTGAGAGCAGTTCTAACTTTAAACCCCAATCAGAAATTCCGCAATATACCTCCTCTCCTGTCGTTGCCTTTTGCATCTCTAACTTGGCTAAATGGATGAACTTGCTATCTTGAAGGAGATCGTTTCTGAAGCGAAATAGCCCAGGGCCCTTATTCGAAGCGAAAATAACAATTTCTGCAGTTACTATACTGTGATCGCTTAAGATTGATGGTTTAATTTCGGACCTATTCACAACATGATTAGAAATAATACGTCTGCCTCCAAAAATATAATCGATTCGCGATTGCTGCACAGGAGCTGTTAGACGTTTCCATGTGTAGCGGGTCAATTCAGGGTTCTTGTGTCGCCACAAGTCTATCAAATCATGCTCCTGAAGAATGTTGTTAAGCTTTCTTGATGCATTAGATGGACGGAATCTCACATTACTTGTTTCTCGTTCCGTTAGATGTGCATTCATGTCACCGCAAATTAACAGATAGCCTTTCTCGACGTCAGACAAAGATTCAATTTTATCATTTAGCAAAGTGAAAAATTCTAGTTGCTCTCTCTGTTTGTTCTGGGTGGGTGCATATACTGCTATCAACTTAACACAACAATTTTCAAACGCCAAATCCAAAATCAAAAGTCGTCCGTTTTTCTCTATGTGAGTGGCATTTACTGTGCAAATACCTTGCAATGATTTCGGCATGAGCACAGCTACACCACATTCGCTACCACTGCGACCATGGGACAAAATAATTTGACTTCCCCATTCTCTCTGCCAAAAGGTGTTATCATTTCCGTTTGAATGAGTTTCCTGTAACACTACCACATAATTCGGAAAGTTAACGTGAAGGAACCGGAAAATGGAGCGTCTTTTCGTTACCTGACGTAAACCTCTAACGTTAAAGGTTAAGACCTTCAGCTCTGGCATTTTATTTAAAGTATCTGATCCAATTCAAGTCATAAACTCTCATCCCATTGGAGTTATTTTGAACGAGCCGCGTGAGGATCTTATCACGTGATGACCAGAGATGGGAGATGCGGAGTGGAACATAACTAGCGCCACCTACCATTAGTTGACTGAATTAGGGTTTCCATTGTGACCGGCTCGACGATTCAGCACAATAAAATCCTTGAATCTTGCATTTACAAAGAAGAAATAATAAATACTGTGGGTTCGTAATCTATGCATCGACAAGCTGAGGCTTAAATAGCTGCTATGTACTAGTTTTTTCTTTCCTCCCTGCCCACCACACCAGCCACCAAACGACATTTTTAGCTCCCCACCCCAGCCATGCTTTCCTAACCCCCCTCCCTCACTAAACATCATTTTGTGTTAACACTGACCCCGCCAGACACGAGGGCGGGGCCCCGGGCAGCCAGCGTGCGACCGAGGCGCTTATAGTATCTGCTGCCAAATTACAATTGAACAAATGTACCTATGCTGCTCTGGTCATCTAACACAGGACGTGATTCCGACCAACATGGCCTCGGCTATCGGATTATGCAGCCTTACACGCAAAACACACACCGACACTCTGTTGATGAACAGTGCACATTAGAATCAATAACATAGGAATGAACATCAACTTACAGTTCTCTTTGACGAGAGAAGCCAGGATCCCCGGCGGCCGCCCGCGGGGGTGCATCTGGGATGTGCTGTCGGAAGGTTGTGCGCCGACCAAACGTTGAGCCCGAGAGATGTCGCGCGGGCGGCCGCCGAGGAGCCCGGGACACAGCGTTATGAGCTGCGGATACATTCACCTATTTTAGTCGTATGGCAAGTATCCTGCTACACATCAATTTCATTATTCAAAACATTACATCACAATATTCTGGCTATACCATAAAGTTCAGCAAATGGATTCTCAATCAACTATGTCCATGCTCCAGCTTAAAGTAATGTTTCTATTGGATTTACGGGCTTAATAATTACACAAGCTATACGGCGACAGCCCTTTGAGACACACAGATAAATTCCGAATGATTACTCAAATTATTTCCGGCTGGGTAAGTGCCAATACATTTCTAGATGCACAATGATGAGAGTTACAAGATATGACGATTATATTATGCATCAACCACCCCATAGCAGTAATACAGTAAGAGACCAGTAAGATGAAAACCCGCAGAGTCGGAAATACCCAGTTACCAATCTCCAACGCAGATTGAAGCCGAATACCAACTCCAGTGGTGATTCTCAGACTAGGTGGACTGAAAAAACGCGATGTCCTGTGTTTTCCTGGGACACGGGAGGTCCGGCACCATCTGCATGACAACTGCCCGTGATTCCGACACACGAGACTCGAAATACCCCCGTGAAGCCATGCAAACGCAAACATATAACATACAATTACAAGCACCAGTTTTGTTCGAATTCACTAACTCAAAGCATTATGTTTTACTGAATCCATCAACACCTATCCCGATTATTTGCCTGAGTTCACGAGAGACCTCGCTCCATCATGAACCGCAGCTGCATCATCACCACCAGCGTCCATTGTCGCTCCATGTCCCGCCTCCGTCTGCCTTCCCGGAGTCGCCGCCCGGAAACTCTCCACCGCACCTACCACGGGCCCCGGCCGGGGGCCTCCCGTCGCCTCCGGAGAGCGGCGGGTCCCCTCCGCCGTAGACGCCGGGCCAAACAGACGGCCACCAGGCCGCGACCCCGGAGCCGGGCGCGGGCCACGTCGTAGCTGGTCGCGCCGGTCTCCCGACCGCCAGCCGCGCTGCTGCCCACGACGATCAGGCAGCTCCGGAAGCTTGCCACCCAACAAGTTCCGCAGCTGTTCCTGGCTCTTCACCATGATGTTTGCTCCTTTTGGAGTCGTGCGGCAGTACACAAAGCCACGGCGCGTAAAAACGGACGCGACCTTACTGCCGTTCTCGGGGCCGCGCGCAGCGAGCAACAGCTGATAGATTCGCTGCATGTCCGGCACCAGCGACTCATTAATAAACAGTGGCGCCATCTCTGACTGCGCCGGAGCACCACCGCGGCTATGAGAGACCCGCTCTCCGGCCATGCCACGCCCCGGGAACAGCTCAAAGCGGCGTTCGAAAACAGTGTCCCGGACACTCCTCCTTAGAAATTTTACGATGACTTTCGAGTCCGACTCCAAGCGATGGGCGACTTGGATATCATCTGACGAAAGCAGGAGTCCTGGGAAGCGAGAATTGAGGACCTCGACCACTCTAGGCACCATATCTTCTCCCTGAGTGCGGTTCCCAAATGCCCCACAAGTCAGAATCAGAGATGAAAGACGCCGATTTCGGTCAATTCCATCCAGCCTGTCACGCAGCTCCTCGTTTTCCTCCTTTCTCTGCTGGCATTCCTTCTTCAGATCAGTTATAGCCCTATCTTTGTCGCAAATTTCACTTTCCAATACCTCCAGTCTTTTTCCATACATTCAAATTTCCTTTCTAGCGCTTTGATGATTTGGTCGTTGCCTTTCTCTATGAGGTCCTTAATCGCCTCTAGAGTGACGACAGCTCTGGCCGAACCCACCTCAGTATGCAGACGTGGCGATTTGTGATCATCTGGTTTTCCGATATTTTTTTGACGCTTCCTTTCCAGGTTACGTGTCATTTCACTCACTGATAGTTGTCGTTTCGTCCTGGAAGCCGTATCAGTGCCGGTACCGGATGCTGCATCGGTAAAAACCGAATCTCGGTCATTATCACTGAACTCAGTGTCCGACATGCTGATCTGTCACGCACTCGCACAATCAAAATTCGCAACAGATTATATCTACGCTGGAAAGCATCCGAGTCCACACCATCTAGCTCACAAAGCGTATTCCACTGTGAAAATCAGCGCCCCGCAGACACCAAGCCGCCCGGCGCCCCGCGCCTCACACCTATCGGTTCACAACATACCCGGGAGCGACCCAGGCACGTCCTAACCCGGCGACCGGTCAGTGCTGACTGTGATTATCAACCTTGTTTGCAAATGATAAAGCCCTTTGTCGGAATATTAGCTTTGGATACAACTAGGTTCTAAGTCGGTAGGATTTTATTTGGCTTACATTCTCTCAACTGTTGAGCATGCTCCTCACTGGAGCAATACTGAAGCATTTTAGCTCTCTCTGATTTAATACGGGCAGTGTGAAAATCATGGAGGCCAAGTAAAGATCCACATATTTTGTCGTATCTTTTAAGGTGCAGAAAGTTTTCACTTCAGTCGCGGCATTGGTTTAAGATCCAGGGTAGATGGGCCATTGAGTTAGACACAAAAGTGAAACCATTACGTCCTTTTCCTGGTATATTTCTTGCTTTTTTATCATGACGGTACACTATTCGTGCAACCCAGTTCGCTGAATAATCTCATGTACCCACCAGCATGTTCTCATTTTCAGCAATTTTTATCATTCTTGTCATGTGGGCTAACCTAAAAAAAGATCCATTTCTGGTAATATATCGGGGAACACGAGAGATGCATTACGTGTGGACCAGTGCGCCTTTTTACCGCGGTGATATTTGCTGCTTTATTTCCTTGATGGACCAGAGAGCATCATTGACATGGTGGATGGACAGGAAACAGCAGATGTGTGCTACATTTGTGATCTCTCTCTCTCTCTCTCTCTCTCTCTCTCTCTCTCTCTCTCTCTCTTTCTCTCTCTTGCCCTCTCTCTCTCTCTCTCTCTCTCTCTCTTCATGTATTCATTAGAGCTGGTTCGCTGGTTTTAATGTGTTGTTTACCAGATTTAGGTGAGAATTCATGTGTTTTATGTACCGTAATTCTGCAATCTAATTAACTCGCAATGTGTTTGCCATTTCTAGCTTCCCGGCTGCATGACTCAGACTTTGTCACACAGCCGCAGTTAGTTTTATCTGCTAGAGTTTCCCGCTGAAAAGAATAGCAGCGTGGAGTCCCAACAGGTGTTGTATTCTCGGCTCAGGAAAATGTGAGCTTTATATCAGCTGTGTTTTGATGCAATGCATGAGCCAATGATGAAAATATACTGCAGTGCTATACTGCATTTTAATGCACTATTTCATTTTTCGGGTCCTGTGTGACAAGGCCATTATGATGTTATCGTTATGATGATGTCATCATTGTGATGGCGTCATAGTGGTCTCCACCCAAGTGAGTCATAGGACACTTAAGCCCCCCGCCCTCCTCCACCCCCCTAAATCTGGCCCTGGATCCGCCTATGCACGAGGCCCAGTGCTGCGACTAAGACAATCAGCCGTACATTTATAACGTTTATATTTATATTATTATTTATAACATGTATGTACATTTCCCGAGAATTTGTTGTAAAGCGTATTATTATTATTATTGTTAAGAGGAAATATATTTTTATCTTGCAGGGGATCTGTTGTTTGGTGGGAACTACAATTATTGGTGGTAAGTTGTTTGCCTAATAAACTGTTTTGAACCTTCCTGCCCGTATACCATCGAGAAAAATTACAGCTCATCGTATTTTGAGCTCCTTCACTGGAGCCCCGCGGCCCTTTGCTGTACGACTGCCTTAGCCTAAAGCATAAAGCAAGGCAGATAAATAATAACCGATTGGGGGGACGCTATCCGGACCAGGGGACTTCATATACATAAAATGTTTTACAATACACAATATGCAACATGGATAATGCTTTTGGAAGGTAAACACTATCAAGTCGAAGCTAAATCACATCTGTGGAGGCTTTACGCCTGGGTTACTTTGCTCCGAAGAAGTACAATTTCAGTAATTACTCCCAATTCTCTTTCCTTAGCTTACTATCGGTGACAATTTTGAACATCAGTCATAAGAAACGCAGACTGCTCTCATCTTGTCATCAGCTTTCACCTAACTTTAGTGGAGTCGTTTTGATGATGGTGGCATTAATTTAGTAAAGTATTTTCCTATCTGGACGGTGTTAGAACGGTTTCGGTCGGTCGGTCGTTCGTTCGTTCGTTCGTTCGTTCGTTCGTTCGTTCGTTCGTTCGTTCGTTCGGTCGGTCGGTCGGTCGGTCGGTCGGTCGGTCGGTCGGTCGGTCGGCTGTCTGGTTGGTCTGTCGTTCGGTCGGTCGGTCGGTCGGTCGGTCGGTCGGTCGGTCGGTCGGTCGGTCGGTCGGTCGGTCGGTCGGTCGGTCGGTCGGTGATGATGGTTCCGGCCGTCGAATAAAGATATCCATATGGGGGGCGCCTCGTTAAAGTCGCCCCAATCACCGGAAGAAGATTCGGCGATTCCGGTTTGGATGACAGCCGATTTGTGGCGAGGAATCGTGCCGTTGCGCCGTCCCCGCCGTCCAGGTCCCACCGAAGACAGCCCCCTCTTGGGACCGGAGGTGGCTGTCTTCGGGACCGTTTTCGTGATGATTGGCCGGACTGGGATACCCGAATTGCAACCTTGATCAGCTCGAGCGATCCAATGTATAGTCGTTGGCCGTTTGCCCAGTCTTTTCGGTGGTCGGTTTGGTCGGCTAAGTAGAGATGCATTCGCGAGTTTCTTGGTCCTGTTTTTATACAAGTAACTAGATCGTGTGGGTATGAGTTGATTAAGCTATCAGTATATTCTTATAACCTTGTGGTCTGATTTTTTCTACATATTGCGGGATAAATAAATTACCTCCGCCCGGTATGCACGAGGTATGCATAAATACCAATAATAACGTTATCTTTAGAAATCAGCTTCGGTCGGTCAGTCGGTCGGTCGGTGTAAGAACGGTGTCTGACACAAACAGAGCCCAATTGAAGAAATCGTTGTAAGAAATTAATCGGTGTTTGAACCAGTTCTGACTCAAACCCAGCCAAATTAAAAGCCGTTTCCAGGCTGTGAAACGCCAAGCAGAACGAATAGCCAACGCGTATCCGTTCCGGGTGTTGTCTTTAACTCGATCACCTGTAACTCGTTATTATCATCCATCATTCGGTGGTTAGCATCCTGCTACCGGCGGCTATCGAAGCGTCGTTATGCGAACTGGTCTGGGCTTGTATCTGTCGCAAAAACCCCGTCGTCGGTTGGAAGAGAAGTGGTTGTTGAGGATTTTTGTTAGATTGGAGCATGGATCGCGCACACCGCTGAGAGATGAGGAATCGAGCTTGGAACGGAACCCAGCTAGGCCGATATTCTGTTGGGGGGGATTGGGGGCAGCCGGATCTTCCTGAGAGGGTGACTGCTAACGAGGTGGGGCAGGGGGTAATGTGCTGCAGGCTTCAGCAGTGGATAACAACGAATCAATTTCTTTTGTATTTCTCCTTTCTAGTCTGACTGCAATTCTGGGGAGGGTTTGGGAATGGCTCTGGACTTGTTTTTTTTAGTCTGTACCCGAACCTTTTGGGGTAAAAAATTATATTTGTCTGGCCTTTGGAAATATATACATGGCTTCCTCGGCCCCACTGATTCCATCAGCGGCTCTCCACACTAGGGTTGCTTGCCATGTTGAAGCGGTTGCTTGCTAGTCTGTATGCTACAGTAAAGGATGTAGTAGATTTTCGTTCTGTATTCTTACTTGAGACCATAATGCGTGAGTAAATATAATACGTGAGACTTACGTGAGACCAACATAAACTGGCTGGGAACGTTTACTGACTTTGTAATGTAAGAAGTGTTTTTCATAGTGTAATAAAGGAAATATTCAAACGCAAACACGCGTGCATAAAATTGCATGAGCAGAAAAACAGTGAACATCAGAAAAGTACACAAACTAAGGAAAGGAATAATAAAACAGAGATAACCCAATTAATTCTAGCCTTGTTGTTGTGCGTCTAGCCACTGGAGGGGGGGCGAGTGAGGAGGGAGTGTCCCCTGTGTGGACGCTCTTACACGCTCTTGCCGCCCCGGTAGCTCAGTTGGTAGAACGTTGGGCTCCGGTCCGCTGCTCAGAAGCATGCAGTGGCAGTGCATGTCCAGGCTTGGGATCGGTTCCCCTGAGACGCTCCGGCGCTCAATAGTTTACCCGACGTACAGGTCGGCTGGCAACTGACTGATGAGAGGGTGACCTGAGCGGGGCGGCCGTCCCTGTGCTTTGTGGGACGTTAAACTTTGGCTTCTAAATAAACCCTTCATTGAGGGAGTTGCTCGTTCGGGTGGTGGGGTTGGGGTCTCCGTGACAAGTCTCTTGATGACTTTAGTGAGAATCAGACTCCAGCAGTCGGACTGAGAGCAACTTGGACAAAATTTACAAATTAAAAAAATAATAAAAAAATAATGCAAACTCCACAGAAGATCCCAAATGCAAGATGTCTGTACTCCTCAACGGCGGATCTAAGGGGGGGCAAAGGGGCCATGGCCCCCACCAAAGCCTAAAAATGGCATCTTTTGGCCCCCAAAAGAATCGAATTTTGTTTTTTTAATTGCGATTTTTCGATGTAGCTCTCCAAAACGTTGGTTTAGCTCCCTCCAAAAGCTGCTCCTGGATCCGCCAATGGTACTCCTGAAGCATTTTGGATTGGCCCATGCTCCAGCTTCTACCTATTCTATGCTCCAGGATCTACCGATATCACGCTTTCATGCTCATATTCCCTCTGTGTTTTTTACTTGCAAAGTTTTTTACCTGGGTCCATGTAAAGTTCCCTGATTGGGTAGCATGAACCCAAGAGCTTGTTGTGAAGGATTAAGATAGACAGGATAAATACTTATTTTTCAGCAGAAGTGTTATTACCATAGGCGGATCCAGGATTGCCGATCGGGGGGGCACCTTCCCGGGGGGCGCCATCCGGACCGGGGGGCGCCATCCGGACCAGGGGGGCGCCACTTATGACCGGCAAAAGCTATCAGGTGGGCGCCAAATCCTATCGGTGGGCGCCGACTTTCGCATCCTGGGGGGGTGGGAAGCGACATTTCAGGGGGCGCCATCGACCTTTCAGGGGGCGCCGAGGGTCGATCGGGGGGGCACGTGCCCCCTTGCCCCCTGGATCCGCCTATGGTTATTACCTGTCTCCAGGGGAGTCGCCATGAATCTCTTTCCACGGGGGCCATATTTCAAGGATGCCTCGAAGTTTTTGGGTCCTCCGTACTAGTGTGCGCCAGGATAGATCTTGATCTTGACATATCTGGATCTCTTGTAGATCTTGACCCCCCTCCCCCCACCTTCCCCGCTTCGGGTCCTTCGTCCATGATTGTCTATCAATTCCCAATCAGCAGCACGGGAAGCTTAACTTTGACGGCAATTTTTCGCTCGTGACTTTGTTAATGGTTTTCCCTCCACCTGCGATGACTCAGGTGACGGTGTCGGACCCTGATTGGTCGGAAATTGGCGCGACCTGCTCCTGAGAAGCCGTGATCGGCCTGAAATTGGCGCGACGAGTTGAACCCGGCACCGCTCGGACCTTTCTGGTGGCACTGTAAATTACCCCAGATACATGAGCAGCTTCAGTACGGTACCGACCGCGGGAACGGCCCAATCGACTCTTGTATGCGGGTGTTTGGTACCTGAGTTGTTGGTACCTGGTACCAGGGTGTGGTGGGTGTCTGATAAGTGAATTTCTGGAGTCTCAACGGGTTTATATATGGTGGTATTTCATCCTGGGTCCACTGGTCTGTTCACCGACGAATATAATCATCCACAGAAACGCAGTTAAATACAGATGAAAAGTGGCTGGAGGGGACACCACTCTGGGGTGTGTTATCCAATCACCTCGCACCAGACTAAGAGCAGCGATCCCCCCTCCCCCACTCCTCAGACGCCTATGCTATTCCATATTCTACACTGTGCACAGTGACGAATCCAGGACTTTATTGGGGATGGGGCTACGGGGATGAGGTGGCTTAGTGGATAGCACCCTTGTCTTCTAAGCCACCGGTTCCGGGTTCAAGTCCCGGCGGAGCCTCTGAATAAGTCGATCTGATCCCCAAAATCCCTTCCAACAGGGTGAGAGTTGGCGACGCCGTATGACCCTGGCAGTTGGTGCGTCGTTTAACCCCAACAATTATTATTAGGGATGGGGCTACGGGGCTCGAGCCTCCCCCACAACCGCCTCGGAACAGCCTCCGCCTTTGCATTACCAATAGGCACTCAGACATTTCTAGGGGGGTTTGAGCCCCCTGTATCGCCACTGAATGTACAATATCAGCGACACGCCCCTGCTCCCGCATTGAAGCTCTCACTTTATCCATGCACGATAGCTTGTCGCTCGATTTTTTCCAGGATGTCGAGTTCGGTTAGACCTGATACCACATCGGCGGGAAATCGAGGTATGAGCTGTATGTCTTCAGATTATTTGCAGAAGCAGAGAACTAGACCGTTTAATGCTCGACAGCGGGAGATGGCTCCATGAACCAGCCGGGTGCGTCAATATTGACAAATGTCCCCCTTTGGGCTCAAACAGTCTCGTTTGACCAGCAACATCAAAACAGGGGTGGATCTGTACATGTCAGCTTAGGAGGAAAAATTACCATAACGTGTGAAAACTTCACTCTTTTAGGAGAAAACTGGTCTTAGTTATGGTTTCAAGTTAGAGAAGAGGGATTTCCAGCTTTTTGCTGGCATTAAGCCGCCCCGAAACAAAGCCTGCTGATCCTGGTACATACCGATCCGGATAGTGCTTATCCTGGTGTAATCCAATACGAATAGTGCTGATCCTGGTATAATCCAATACGAATAGTGTTGCTCCTGGTACATACCGATCCGGATTGTGCTTATCCTGGTGTAATCCAATCCGGATAGTGCTGATCCTGGTGTAATCCAATCCGGATAGTGCTGATCCTGGTACAATCCAATCTGAATAGTGCTGATCCTGGTACAATCCAATCTGAATAGTGCTGATCCTGGTACAATCCAATACGGATAGATCGTGGTGTAATCCAATCCGGATAGTGGTGATCCTGGTACATACCGATCCGGATAGTGCTTATCCTGGTGTAATCCAATCCGGATAGTGTTGATCCTGGTGTAATCCAATCTGTATAGTTCTGATCCTGATGCTGCAGCTTTCTCTTGCACAGTTAATCCTGCAGATTTTTGTGAGTAGCCAGAAATGTTTCTGGGAACGAAAAATCCTGACAAATTACCCTAGATATATGAACAGCCTGAGGACGATACCGACCGCGGTAACGGCGCAATCGACTCATGTATACATGTGTCTTGTACGTTTACACCACCTGGTCTTGCTTCTCTCCGAGAAGGAGGATCTTGGTGTAAGTCCATACCGCCTAGCATGGAAACACCCAACCCAAGGAGTCGGTCGCAATTTTTAACTGATAGCGTGACGACATGGTGACGTCACGGTGGCTAGTCAGCTTAAATAACCCGTTGAATGGTAGTTGGAAGATCATGACGTCATACACCGGTAGAGGCTTATTTCTTACCATAGAGGAACATTTTAAATATCAAAATATTTGTAAATTTTTGTATCTTGTATATGTTGTACATTTTTTCAGAAAAAAAAATTATGGACATTCTCATGATTTTCGGCTAAAATACCCCTAATTACACTAAATTCCAGGATTCGACCCAGATCCACATTCCCTTTAACCCTCGCCCCACTGGGGGGGCCATCGATGGCCCCCTAAGGTTTTTCCGGGATAGCAGAAAAACGACGAGGCGCAGCACCGCGGTTGAGGGCTCTACCTCTCACTGCATCATTTTCCCATCATCCCTGAAATTTTTACCCCGGGTCACCCAAGGTCAGGTCACCAGACGAGGTCAACCAAGGTCACCTCACTTCACTTTAGAGCTCTGTAAGAGCTACATTTCAAAGTCGATCGATTTCAAACTTCCTACACTTCATGACCCCTCCCGGGTCTACAAGGTGTATATCCGGGATTTTTCGATTTCGTGCCCTGAGGTCAGGTCACGAGGCGACCTCTCCCATTGGAAAAGCATGGGGAAAAGCTATTTCATGATATAAAAGCCACAAAAATGATTGCAAATACTCAGACTGCTCAGAACAACGTTTTTGGACACCCTTTCATGGATCCCAGGGGTCATATTTGCCCTTTGACTTTTCCAAGGTCATCCAAGGTCACCGGAGGTCAAAAACAGTATTTTGACAATAACTTTTGACCTAATTGAGCTAGAGCGGTGAAACAAACACCATCGTGTTTGTCTTGTGACTGGCTTTCATTTGATATACGGCAAGGTCACTTTTTGACCTTTCGTGACCTCAGGTCATATTAGGTGACGAGGTGACCTCTGGCGGTCAAACCACTGGCGGGAGGTCTTTACGTTCCAAATAGCGGAAAAAGTACAGGCAATTTGCTATCAAATGTACTTTACCAGGCCTCAATAGCTCTAATGACATAAGAGTTATGCCCAGTTTGCTTAATCATTGCATATTTGAGTGAAAATAGCCGATCTTGACCTAATTTGACCTCTGGAGGTCAAACCATTGACCTGAGCACTAAAACATGCGAATTAACTTCTTACTGAATTCACGCGAGCTTTCTATTGCACTTTGCAGATTTGCGCTAACGCCCATATTTTCGGAGTTAGAGGGGGCCATCGATGGCCCCCCGGTGGGGCGAAGGTGGCGCCGGACCCCCGGTGGGGCGCGGGTTAACAGCAGATACAGGTGACAAGAGACAAGCAAATCGATGGGTGCAAGAGCGTTGCGACGTTTGAATGATGTCACCTTCCGACAAATAACTCCCTGAGAGCCGCATTAGCACCGCCGGACGGCTAACGGCTGCTCGTCCTCCAAGACAGCAGCCCCCCCTAACGCGACGTGTTTTCCAGAGATCCTGGAGGAATCGTGTTAACCACGCCCATGCCTAAACCTGGACGCCCAGATGTAAGTAGCAGTCTTCGGGAATAACCCCCAAAGTTAGCCAGCTCCTCTCTCTCCCCAATCCTGGGTATACCCCTGAAGGCAAAACGTGTTGAACTACACCAGTCTCCCCCCCAAACAGCAAGCGCATATCACTGGATGTGACATCACACCTCGTAGCATATAACATTGAGAAATTGAATTATTAAATGTCCAAAGTTTTGCAAAGAGAGGTCCAGAATCGAAGTGAAATGCTTATTTAATGCATTTGGGATAAACTTGATAACCGCGTATTCTCACAAATTCGTTAGCGGGCAGTATCATTAGCAGCAGTTTGACACACGGCCCAAAGGTGAAGGAATTCCCCCACTCCCGTGCGATGTCACTGGGGCGTGAAGGAATACCTCTTGAACGTACCTTTAAGTAAAAGTATCTTGGCACTACACTGCGTGATCAGATTGTACCGAACATGGTGGCAGGGGAACTGCTTCCTCCCACTCAAACATAAGTCAATTCTACTGCTTTGATTTTCTAGGTACGCACTTGAAAATAAAACATATTTTCCCGTCTTTTTTAGCCACAAATCCGGTATCTCCACGAAACCTCCATCTGTACAAACCGACTGCTAGAAAAAATATTTTCAAAGATAGCCAAATCACCCGTAGTGGGCCGGTGCCTGACACACCACAGGCAGAATCCTCTCGTCACATTTCTCAGGCTCCCAGAAGATCTGACCGCTTCGCATACAAGCACATCCCTCATCATCCTCCGGGTGTCGCCACCAGGCGGTATAGTTCACAGGACTGTGGTCGTACCACTGCCAAGGTCCGGCAGGGTCTCCCAGAGTCCGGTGAAGACCCAGCCACACCCCGTAACCCGGGAACCCCGCCAGCTTCCACAGTGCTTCGTCATCTGTGAAGCCGTGAGAGGAAGCTGGCTGGGAGCCTGGGAGGTTGTTCTCGCAGTAGGGTTCTGCGGCAGAGCCTGCTACTTTGTCTTGTCCGGCGGACAGACACATGTCCCGGTGGTGTGTCCACTTCTCCGGACAGGTGGTCTTGGGTACCTGGTGAGGTGCGGAGGGGTTAATCTTAGCAGTGGCGGAAACAGGGGGGGCTAGGGGGCTCAAGTCCCCCAATGTCGTGTTTGTAGTTAATGCATAGGCTCAGACTGATCCGAGGCAGTGACGGGGGAGGGTTGAGCCCCTAGACCCCCTGAAATGAAGTGCTGGATCCTCCTGTGACCTGAACCACCTCCTAAATCCCTTTAAAGGGAAGGTGGCACCTTCATAACGTGATTTTGACTGAGATAGTTAAGTTGTAAAGCAAGTCGGAAAACCCGGTACTCAATATATCATTTTTCTTGGAACTCGAGATTTCCGTAGAAAAAAACTAAAAACTACCTGCAATGTACCCCTCATGTACTCCTAGCAGCAGGCCACAGTTGTCATGGCTGTTGGTGTGACGACATATGCTGACGTCACGATGAGCATCAGCCAATCAAAGCCCTTGAAGCGTTTCAAGTATGGTAGTGGTGGCCAGATCATGACATCATCCACAGGCAGATATGTATTTCTTTTCCTAGAGAAGTATTTAAAAAATCAAAATATCGAGCTTATTGTACAGTTTTCAGAGAAATCATGAGTGGTTTCATTATTTTCGGCTAAAAGTACGCCTGATTACACTAAATTCCAGAATTCGACCAAGGTGCCACATTCCCTTTAAATAACCTTTAATTTGTTGTTTCCGCTAAAGATTCTTGCTCTAACAATCAATCGATAGCGTAAACAACAGCAGTGTCGAGATTTTGGCAGCGGCGCCAACGTCTGAGAATAAGAAATTTAATTTTGTTCTAGTTTATTATTATAATTATTTATCATATTTATATTTATGGGACATGAAGTACTACTTTTGTGGATCTGACACACATTCCCAGGAACCATTGTCCTTTTTATTTTCTTATCTCCTTCACAAACGTCGAAATCAAGACGAGTTATGATATCCACTGAGACCGGCACTAGCACCGGTGCATTCATTTGGAACTTGCAGCTGCATCACTGCAACGATATCAGCGAATGTTTTTGACTTGACTTTCAGGTCCGCAATGGTGTTGCAACGGGGTGCTTTATTCGTAACTGTGGCAAGAATTTGGAACCACAGCGGTAGAAAGAAGCCCCCGGCCCAGTTCCTTTCCAACTCTTCTCCCGCTTGAGAAAATGCTGAAAATCTGCCCCACTGAGCCGTTGAGCACCTCTTTGAAAAAGTTCAACATAAAAACGAAATTGTCGGCATTTCAAAATACGATAGTCAATGGAAAAATCCTAGCATCAAACTTGTATCATATACCTTGCAGATAGCAGGGTAGCTGTTGTTGCAGTTCTCCAGTCCCCACGCTGCGAAAGACGGACCGGCGCTTATGTAGCCGCAGTTCTTGGTCCGGTCCGAGCTTGGCTGATGCGAAGTCTGATCCCAGTAAGTCAAGTCAACGTCTGTTCCATCCATCCACTCGAAAACCTGTTCATCATCTTCACCCACAGCCGAACCACCACCGTTTGTAGACTTAGAATATTTGTTTTGTCGCCGAGTATGTGGCCAGGAGTCCTTCTCTGTGACCTTCCTTCCTTCTCCTTGTCTATTCCACACCCTTCTGAGCCCCATCCAGCCCCTTCCGTTCTTCGAGAGAAACCCAGCAATGAAGACGTCGTCCTGCATGTTGTGAATCGACACAGCTGTAGCGTTTGGATGGACCTTCTTACATTCGTCCGGAATAGCTTCGAATAGAACTGAAGTATTGGTGACCAAATAGCAATGCGTGTAAGACTCATTCCAACCGCTGGGACAGTAGGCCGAACAGATTGTCAGCCAACCTTCCAAGAGCAGCAGAAGCTGCAGAGTCGAACCCATTCCAGTCTGGAAGAGTCCGAGTCAAGCTTTACCTTTGAGCAAGCAGCGGAAGAGTCCGAGTCCGAGTCAAGCTTTGAGAGCAAGTAGCGGTCCTGAGCAAGAGGCCCTGTACGGTGAGAAGAGGAACGTCGGACTGTTCTTGAGCCTCAGAACAAGGTGCTATAAACTGGAGTGATATCTGATTCACAGCGAGTGTGGAGGCTCCCAGCTGCCTTAGCCTGCAGGGCTGGGAACCGTCTGCTGCATGGTTATGTCTGAGAGATAGGACGCGACCACCAGGGTGGAACGCAGGGGTTTATTCTGTACCCTTTCGAATAATGGCTGAGCCGAATGACCTCAGATGTCGGTGCGCCCTAAAACGTCGTCGTCGAATAATGGCTGGAGCTTAACCACGCACTAGCTGCCAAGGTCATACGACGTCGCTAACTCTCACCCTGCTGGGAGGGATTTGGGGGATCAGATTAACTTATTCAGAGGCTCCACCGGGATATGAAGCCGGGACCAGTGAGGTAGGAGACTTTGATCCTAACCACTGACCCACTCACCTTGCCCTTTCGAACACGGCTCAGTACCAGGTAATTTGACATGTTAGAAGTAAAGTGAAGCAGTATGGCCACGGAAAATTCGATAGCCAACCAATCTAGTGATCCTCACCCAATTTTAGATGTTCCCAAACTTTTCCGGAAGCTCAGTGTTATTAAGACCTTAAAATGTATTCATTCATTCATAGGAATACAAAAATACAGTACACACAAATGAAACGAACAGATATGCAGATAGCAGAATCCGAGGAGGATGGTGCCGGGTTTCAGGAGCAATGAGTGCGGAGGGGGGGGGGGGCTCACAACCCGCCAGGATCGACGTGGGCTATCCATGCCAGATGGTGCAAAGCTTCATATAATATGTTGCTGCGTTGACTTGTTCGACGTAAGTTGTGGGGGCCTCGCAGCCGATGCGCTATATACGGACACGCGCGCACGCGGGACTACGAGTTCGATCTGAAGTCTACGAAGTCGACCGGCGCCGGCGCGGTGGCGGATGGCACTCTAGTAGCCGGTACCGCTACTTCTAGGGGTCATACGCGCGCATGCCGGGCGAATGCGAGCGTCATGCGCGGTGGCTCATGAAACACAGATCTTTGCAGATAAATACTCGTATATCGCTTCACCACACCCACAAAATACTGAGAGTTTGTGCCCTGGTATTTGTTCAATGTTTTGGAACATTTATGGCGACTCACACCAGTCTGCGCGATGCGCTGCGCAATAGGAAGCAGAAGTATCAGGGTCAGCACTATCCGGATTGGATTGTACCAGGACCAGCACTATCCGGATTGGATTGTACCAGGACCAGCACTATCCGGATTGGATTGTACCAGGACCAGCACTATCCGGATTGGATTGTACCAGGACCAGCACTATCCGGATTGGATTGTACCAGAACCAGCACTATCCGGATTGGATTGTACCAGAACCAGCACTATCCGGATTGGATTGTACCAGGACCATCACTATCCGGATTGGATTGTACCAGGACCAGCACTATCCGGATTGGTATTGTACCAGGACCAGCACTATCCGGATTGGATTGTACCAGGACCAGCACTATGCGGATTGGATTGTACCAGAACCAGCACTATCCGGATCGGTTGTACCAGAACCAGCACTATCCGGATTGGTTTATACCAAAATCAGCAGGCTTTGTTCTGGGGCGGCTTTATTCCAGCAGCAAGGATTGCAAATTCCTCCTTTCTAACCTGAATGCATAACTAAGACCAGTTTTCTTTTAAGAAAGTTAAAGTTTTCACACGTTGTGATTATTTTTTTCTCTTAAGCTGACATGTATAGATCCACCCCTGTTTTTTTCATGCTGGTCAAACGAGACTGTTTGAGCCCAAAGGGGGAAATTTGTCAATATTAACGCACCCGACGGATTCATGGAGCCGTCTCCCACCGTCGAGCAAAAAAAACGGTCTAGTTTTCTGCTTCTGCAAATAATCTGAAGCCAAACAGCTCATACCTCGATTTCCCGCCGATATGATATCCGGTCTAACCGAACTCGACATCCTGGAAAAGATTGTGCGACAAGCTATCGTGCGTGGATAAAGTGAGAACTTAAATGCGGGGGCGGGGGCGTGTCGCTGAGATTGTACAATCAGTGGCGGATACAGGGGGGCTAGGGGCTCAAACCCTCCGAAATGTTTGAGTTCATATAGTTAACGGATAGGCGGAGGCTGATCCGAGGCAATGGCGGGGAGTCTCGATAGTTAGTGGATAGGCGGAGGCTGATCCGAGGCAATGGCGGGGAAGGCTCGGTAGTTAGTGGATAGGCGGAGGCTGATCCGAGGCAATGGCGGGGAAGGCTCGGTAGTTAGTGGATAGGCGGAGGCTGATCCGAGGCAATGGCGGGGAAGGCTCGGTAGTTAATTTATAGGCGGAGGCTGATCCGAGGCAATGGCGGAGAGGCTCGAGCCCCGTAGCCCCACCCCCAATGAAGTCCTGGATCCGCCACTGTGTACAATGTAGAATATGTAGTTGCATATGCATCTGAGGAGCGGGGCAAATCGCTGCGCTTACTTTGGTGCAAAAATGATACCCTAGCATTGTTACTGGGACTCTCAGCCATTTTTCATCTGGATTTAACTCGATTTTTTCTGTGGATATTGGCCGTTGAACAGGTCAGTTGACCCAGAATAAGAATACCACCATCTATACACCAGTGGAGAACCTTCGAGGAGAGGTGGCGAGGGAGCTCAATTTTCTGCAATTGCCTCGAATCAGCCTCTGGCTATGCATTTTCTATAGGAACCCTGACATTTCGGGAGGCTTGAGCCCACTAGCCCCCCCCACCCTCCTGGCCGAGCTTATTCAGTGGTGGAAAGACTATGCATATGCCTGATGTAATGAAACAATTGCAGAGTTGGATTTTGACAAAAACAATTGATACTGGTTTTGGCAAGTACGGAGGAGGGAGGATGTAATGTGTTGCAGCCATTGAACCATATGGAAGGTATTCCTTCAGGGCTTGAAATAAGGCAATGAGCGCCTTTACCTTGAGCTTCGTCTAGACCCACCCCTGCTTTGCTGCTACTGGTTAGACGAGACTGCTTAACCCATTTCCGTCAGGCCCGGCACCCCATTTCCGGCAGGGGGCAATATCGGCCCCAAGATCTCGTAATCTAACCGGCCGATTTTGAAAATTCAAGTGCTATAATCCCGACGCTAAACTTTATTTTGAAAAAGAAAATTTCAAAATTTTGATTTTTAAGGAAAGGTCGGCAAAATATACAATTTTGTGTATTTTTAGATTTTCCATAACCCTTGTCTCTGTTGTACGATTTTCACAAAACTAGTTCAGATTTACAAATAATTGACCCAAAATTGTCATATACTGAGTTACGCAAAAATTCGAAATCAATGGCAGTTCCAGGACCAGGACTATGAGGAAATATATACAACCTAAAAGTTTTGTTACGCGGATTAGAGCCGTGATATACTGCTGGCATCTTACACATAAAAAAAAAAAAGGAAAACCATCAGGGCGGATGCAGTAAGGTAAAACAGTGGGGTAAAATACATACCAACAATATGCAGTGGTATGCATGAGTATATTAGTCCCTCGACTAGTTGAAATTTATTTCGATAATTTTACCCCCCATGGCAGCTCTGGGAAAGGGGGACATAGGCGGATCAAGGACTCGTCGTGGGGGGGATGGGGGATGGAAACACATTTTTAATATACAACGATATTGAGTCGCGGCGGTGATACTGGCTGGGAATATCATTTGAAAAGTGTAGTGACTGGACACGCCCGGTAATCTAGAATTGGTTAAACTATTTTGAATTTCATATACCCAATTGTATTCGCCCTGGCACGGCTGTAAGCAGTCTTCTCACTTACTAACGTTTAGTCCTTCTGATAACATTCCCCCTTTTGAACTGCTGTAACCGCCCCTGATGAATACAAATAGTGACAATTGGAATGCACTATCATCTCACATAAAAAATGATATAATAAAACCATATAACGGTATCAGGATCAGCAGAGACGGCTCCTTTACAAAGAACCCATCGCATACGATAATACTGGTTTTGGATAGAACCTCCCCAAAACCCAGCCATACCTCCCCCCTGGTAAATATATAATATGACAATTTCAGAAAACCTGCCTGTACTAGTTTTAGGAAAAGTCAGGAAGTTTCAAGTTCTATCGCAAGCCGTTTCGGAGATATTCTAAAAACCGAGGGGGCATATAGCCCCGCCGGAAATAGGGTTAAAGCTGGGGAAATTTTATACCGAGGACTTTGGGTGAACCCCAATGTTAGAGCCATCGCCATTTACAATTTGCCTCCGGAAGTTGCCCATTGTAATTATTTGATTTGCATTGACTTGCTATAAACTTATCTTGTTTCGATCCGCAGTTAAATCGTATGCAATTGTAGGCAATTATCAACAAACTTACCCGAACCTGCTAACCCACCTACCATAGCATCTTCTGTGCGGAGGTGGTCTCCCCTGATAGGCACGTGCCAGCACTAGACAGGTTGGAATGTCAGATTTAATGTCGGGTGTCGTAGAGATGACGGGCCCGAACACAGCGATGTATTGTCTCTAGAGACTTCTGCTGGAACGACGTGCGATGGTAGCAGGGACGCATCCAGGTGGAGATGTTTGGGTGGGAAGGGTTCTGATCAACAACGTTACCGTCGGAGACAAAATTGGGGACGCGGAGTTGTCAATGAAACTTTAACTCCTCACTTGGAGAAATTACTCCTTATAGATTCCAAGACTATGAGTTTGGGTTCCTCGTAGTTTTTCACTTGACGTCCGATAAAATCAAACTCTGGCTGGCCGAACCGACTAAGGGAGAAGAAATATAGAACGAAGAATGAAGGCTGGACCCCAGCCCTACCCCTCTAAAATTGGCGACACCGATGAAGCCGGCGAAACAATCGGCGAAATTGTGAACTACAGGTTCTGAACATGACAGTTTGCTTGAGGCTGGACTATTTATCCGTCTCAAAGTTAGCTCCCCGCCTCCTCTATCCTGGATGCACCCATGCGTTTTTAGAGTGCTGGGCTGTCGGGTAGGCGGCCAAACTGATGAATAACATGGTGGTCAGAACGGTTACTCAGTTCCGCTTCGAAAGGGGCGTCGCAATGGATGAACGTTGTGAATTGGGGGTTCCTTGAACTGTCGGGTGGGTGGAAATTAGCCGCGATGTATTTCCAGCTCTAGGAGTACGCGTACTTTATTTTTAACAGTGAACCTCACATAGATACAACTATATACACGTATTCACGCACCATGCCTATTTCTCATTCTAAACACGCAGTAGGTAAGCAATAACGGCAAGAGTTCTAGTATATATTTTTGGGCACTGTTACTCTCAAAACGATCCGTATGCCACTCCGGAGTCAGTTTTGCTTTCCTAACATATGGTTCTATGCCGGGTGGACATTTTCTTTGTCTATGGCTGCTGCGATTCAATATAATTTTACATAGGTGTGCCCTGTAAAGGAATATCGTGGCAAAGTGGAGGGATATGGCAGCGATTTATAGGGAGTAACTAAGGCATAACCAGGGTTGTGAACTTATATATGTTTGTGGGTGCCCAGGCACCCTTTCACTGCCCTCAACGAAAGTAGTGTTAAAATATTCTTTTAAATATTCATATCAAGGGCAATAATTTTATATTTCTACAGGAGTGCCCCGGCATCCCCAATGAAGCGCTGAAGTATAATTCAAATATGCTTTAAATGTTCGTGCTTTTCATTTCAATGATTTCAAATTGGGGGGGGCGGTATTGGAGTGGTCAGCGTAGCTGGCTTCCACGCAGCCGACCTGGGTTCAAGGCTCGGCGGCTTCCCTGAACAAGGATCAAGCTGGCTCCCTGGAAGCTTTTCCAACAGGGAAAGAGTTGGCGACGCCTTATGTGCCCAGCAGTTGGTGCGTCGATAAGCCTCAACAATTATTATTAAATGGAGTGATGCGGCAGCGATTTATAATGCGTAACTAAGGCATAACCAGGGGTGTGAATTTACATATCTTTGGGGGTGCCCAGCTCACCCCTCCCCTCCCCCACCGTCCTCAACGAAACGTCGAAGCAGCGTTAAATTCTTCTTTAAATGTTCATCTCAAGATTGAGAATTTTATATTTCTTTAGGAGTGCCCGGATACCCCCAATGGAAAGCTGAAGTTAAAATATCCTTTAAATGTTCGTGCGTTTCATTTCAATGATTTCCAGTTGGTTTTTTGCTCTTGATCAGAGCTGTGAGAAGGGCAAAATCTACTTGGCATTATACTGTAGACCTTTTATCACGGTTTTATTGACATTCTTTCAAATTTGGGCAACCCCAACCATTTTTAGGAATCCACGCCCCTAGGCATAACCTTTATGGAGTTTGGATAACTAAATTTAGGCTCACATAATTTTATTAATTGGAATAATATCCTTTTGAGAGGGTCTATTCTGGGAACTAATTAAATGTAAGATTATGATGACAAAATTTAATATCAGTAAAGCATACTGAACCTGTCACTTTAATTTGAAAAAAACTTAAATATTGGACCATATGGGTAAAACAATTTCAACGCCAGCGTGCCGTCACAGTAAGGCGGCCCCGGATTAGTAGTTGAAGGTCTGGCTATGAAAGACCTTCGTGCTCATAGCCCAGTAGAACCCTGTGGGTATACCTATCACCGTAGAATTCAGTGGCGTAAAGTGAGCAAATTTTCCATAGCCGTAGTGACGTCAGCAGGGGATGGCTCGCTATTGGTCAACAGTTAGCTACAGGACTTGCCATTGGTGGATGGTGGCTGCCCGGGACGTCGTACTGACGGATCTGGCCGCCAGGCGACGCTGATTACGCTTCTATCCCGCTGCCGTTAGCGGCAGAGGCGGATGTAGGAAAATTCCGAGGGGGTAAAAAAGGACTTGAAACAAACCTACCAACTCGCGCTTGATAATAATGAAAATTAGTCTATTTTCACCGTCCTTTCTATTTTATGATTCCCCTCCCCCCACAGTGCGTGGGCTGACACCGTCCCTGGTTGTGCTTCTCTCACTGCTGGCAGCTGACGGCTCAAGATTGATGGCCACAAAAACTAGGGGTGGCCCGACAGAAACCCGACTCCCTGCCGCGTCGCTTGGGGCAGGGGCGGTCTCAGGAGCGGAATGTGGGGCGAAGGCGTGCGAGGGAAGTTTTTGTGTGAAATTCGATGGCGAAATTAGCAGGAAGTAGATCATTATTTCTATTTTAGCGACACGAGTCTGGGGTGACGGTGAAGTTATAACTAGAGGATGTGATGGCGAGGAAAATTGAGATTCAATCCAGCCCGTGGCTGATGTTTCCCCACAAAAAACAGGCAAATGTGTCTGTACAGCACACATTAATCGTGATCAAGGATCAATCCAGTTATAAATGAGCAATCAATGATCAATCCTGGTCGTGATCAGTCGTATCAATTTCATCCCGATCGATATGTGAACATGTTACATATTTGCTATTAATATCTCTAGCAATGTATCTGACTATTTATCCAACATCTGTTTGACTATCTAACAATCTACCTTACTATCTAGTTGACTATCTACTGACTATCTGACTTTTGATCCAACAATCTAACAGAATATATGACTATCTATCTAAAAAGCTATCTTACAATCTAGCGAACCAAACCCGACTATCTGACTATTAATTTATCTAACAATCTATCAATCTATTCAACAATATATCTGGCCGCCTATCTAACCATACAATTGTCTATGTATCTGACTATATGTGACTATCTGACTCATTGGCGGACGCAGAGGGGGGGCATTCCGGCCATGGCCCCCAAAGCGCTGGAGGGGAGGGCAAACTATCTGTTGCCCCCCAAACGCCGGAGTAATTTTTGAAAAAGGTGTTTACACTAGGTCTATAGAGCAAAAAATCTTCGCTCCCCCTCCCCTGGAGAGCGATCATGTACTTGGAGAGGTAGCTTATACTAGGTCTGTTGAGCACTGAAAAAGGTTTACACTAGGTCCGTAGAGCAAACAATTTTTCGCTCCCACCCCCAGGAGGTGAGGCAGACATGGGTTTGGCCCCCTTCCCCAAAACTCGGGTCTGCGTGCGCCCCTGATCTGACTATCGATCTATTTATCTTCCGATCCATATCTGACTGAATCTACAAACATCGGAATCCGATTTTATGTCAAGATCAGAAAGATCTTGAGTTATCTGGGTTACCTGTCTGAAGAGACATTTCAGAGGGAGCCATCGACTTTCCAGACGGGTGCTGTGACCATTTCAGGGGTGCCTCCCGCCCCTCCCCTAGGTCCGCCTGTGCGCTGTATTGCCGCATGAGAAGTGTAAGTGTACCCATACTAGTGCTTCATAAACTATCCACCAGGTGAAAATAAGTCGCTGTGTGACTGACGGGGTGTTCGGTTTCTTCCGCAGGTACGTTAGTTGCGGATGCTTCCGATAGACGGCAGCACCAGGCGCTGGTGGTCTGTAACTTGAGCCGGCTTGTGTCTGTCTCCCTGGGTCGCGTCTGGCACCGCGTTGGAGACTGGTAAGGGACCGTGGACGGGGAGGGGCTTGGACCCGAGTCCCGGGAGCAACGGGTGACGGCATCGACCTAAGGATCTTAACCGGCCGATTTGTCTTCATGCGAAGAAGTTATTAATGCTATCGCATCTCTGGTCGTTTCGACTCTTCGAGATGGTCTCCCTTTTCCGTATAAATGATCTTTTGCATATTTTCAGCGCTGTAGTCGACCCCGTATAGAAAAGTGGCGAATATGATTGGGCGGGGGGGGGGCGGGGCTGCAGGTCCGAAAACCGGAGAAGCTGTGTGGGAGATTACTGGAGTATTTGGAAGGGGGAAGGGGATGCCTTCCCTGGATCCGCCAGTCACGCAAATGTATGCTTAAACAATTTGTATGGCCGGCCGTAAAACTATGCTCTTAGAAAGCGAAAGCGAGGGGACACCTCTCCTCAACTGGCGAAACAGAGGACCCCCAGAAATTTGGTACCCGACCAATAATGGAAGTCGACTCCTACCCATCAGCAGCTTCAGAACGCAAATAATGTTCTGAAGCTGGCTGCAGTATAATTGCCTTGATATTGCTCTCCCAGGCTGCCTTTAATTCTTGACTTTGCCTATTACCCTCCCCTCTTTCCCAGGTCATAGCGATTTTGAAGTACATCCTCTCCGGTAGAGAATCCATGGCGATGCCCCAGTCCCTTCAACAAACATTTGGTTAAAGGGACTGTGTTCCACTTTGATAATGGGCTTCGAACTGGACAGCAGATTTGTAGAGCGTGTCGAGAAAACACTATTCCACTTCACCTAAAGCTCTCTGTATGAAGTTTCTGCGCATTTTATACTGAAACCAAAATTTCAGTTGCCTGAACCGCTGCGGACATACTTTTGCAAAAGCCGTGTATGTATATTTATCGATCATTTCCGCTTAATCGCAGTGGCTCTTCCAATATCGTTACTATGGGGTGATAATCAGAAAACAGCATAACCAGAATCAGAATAATCAGAATCAGGAAGGAGATGGTTTAGGATAAGGATGGTTGAGTGTGAGAATTGGTATAATGATCACCCGGGACGGGAGAGCGTTATCGTACAGGCGCAGATGCTCCCAGCCCCGAGTGGAATAATGATGTTTGGAGAAGGGAAGCAACGGGCTAAAACTGTTAAGAGGATGCAGCTGAAAGCTTGGTCGCTGCATCATTTTCTGTCACTTTACATGCACACAGTGGCAGATCCAGGATCCGAACCTTCATTTCGGAGGGTGGGGGCTAGGGGACTCGAGTCTTCTCCGTCATCGCTTTGGACCCGCCTCCGCCTATGTATTAACCTATTTATGTACACATTCGAGCTAAAGGCACTCGGACTTTTTTGGGGGGAGGGGGGGTTGAACCCCCCCTTGTAGCTGCCACTGCATGCACACTTAGTAGGTGTTGTCAGATTCTATTTGCCTCAGACCATGAGAGCGTTTGGTGTTTCTGTGGTGTCGGTTGCGAATATTTGATTATTTATTGGAGCGTATTGAGGAGTCAGTGCCTGCATCAATCTAGTTATATTTTTCACCCCCCCCCTGTTGAGCCCATCCTCCTCTGATGGTCAGGAGGTCATTGCTGATCATGGAAAAGTGATGTTATGCTGACGTCACGTGACAAATTTGTATGCTCGGACCTCTTAGAAACTATGCACTAAAAAGGACTTTGGTACTGGCGATTACAAACGCTTATAACTTGCATTATTGACCAGTTTCAAACGTGAAATATGTTTTAGTATATCGAGAACAATAACAGGCATTGATAAGTGTCCTGTTGTGTCCCAGTCGCAGTCTCTTTTATCGAGAAAACCCTTAATTTATACTCGTTTTTTTGGGGGGGGCTAAATGAATAATTTTATTGCGTACGAAACTGTACCAGATCGTTCGTTGATTTGTCGTTACGCTGATTTGGAGAGACTTGTCTAAGCGCTGGCAGAGGAACATCAATTAAAGCAAAATATCAACCCTATTAGCCATTTTCAGCAGAAATTAAGTCAAATCCATTATTTTCAATAACCTCACCCCTAACGCCACTCGAGTTTTGAATTGCACCAAGCTACTACGATCCTTTAACGCATAGAAACTTGAGGAGAGTCTTTTACGAGCTTTGATACATTACATAGACATGGGCACAAAGCTGAAGCAGGAAATAACGCACTGCGAGCCAGAATTATTGCCCATTGTTCGCGCTCTGAATTGCGGTAAGTTCCATGGTCAAAGTGCGATCCGTATCAGACTGTCGATGAGGATACACCTCGGAACCATCGAGGCCATCGAACGCATCACTCCAGCACTTTAGCTATAGTGCTGGCGGATATGGCACTTTATGAACTTGACGACCGAACGATGTCTCCTGATCTCCGGATCGGGTTTTGGCTTTGGAGACTAAGCCAATGCTGAGAGCATATGTGGCGTGTATGTCTGTGTCAGTTTTAGATATCGCGTGACTACGAGATATGACTGTAACTAGGTTAGGTTTGGTGTGCAGTGGTTACCGGCCAAAATGTTTCGTAGTAACACACTGTGCCGAAGACAATTGCATCTCATGCGAGAATGCAAATTTGTGCACGTTTGATACCTTTGTTTCTCGAGTGATTCTCTTGCGCGAGAATGTTTTTTTGTTGCGTTTTACTTCATTGATATTTAAGGCGTGAATATCCGTTACTTTTCCTAAAAAACAACTCTATCGACAAGGCCGCGACCTTCTGCCTCCTCAGACGCGGCCTGATAGTGCTTACCAACATGAACGCTGCCAGCAGCAGGAACAGGGGGAACCAACTCCACCCCCTCTCTCACGTTTTGACTGACGTTCCATGCAAGAGCAGTTTGTATCAGTTCGTGTCCGAGAGAAGAAGAAAACACTGTCAGCTCCCGCTTTCCCGCTTGTCTTCCCCGTCTCTCGCACAGACACTTCTCACTACGACAGGTTACTGCCCTCCCCTTCTTGATCTTCATCCCCACCTTCCCCAGCGATTTGTATCCTCCCTCCGCCCCTGCCTATCGTCCAACAGATAAGACCGCCCGCTGAAGTGGTTGTCTGATATGTTACTCGAGCGGCGGCTCTTGTTGAGTTGTTGGTCCTGAAAAGACGCGAGAGACGCGCGAGTGGTATAAAGGCCGACCAAAACTGTTGTGGGATTTGTGTGGGATTTCAGACATTTGTGGGATTTCAGACATCCCTTCCATCCATATAGTGATACCGAGACGTATAAGGTTGGTGTGACGATAGGTTATGACCTTTCTCCCTTTTTATCCTTCGATTTTACTCGGCTTTGATAGCCGGTACTATCAGGTGAAGGGAAAGGGCAAGTGAAGGGAAAAGGCACCCGTCATATTACTTCCTATGATTAAAGAAAAATGTGAAGGTGTTCTCAAGGACTTCTACGAGAAAGCACCATTTTGTTTGGTTGATGGTGATGCTGTGTCGGTTATAGGGCCACATTGTTGATTATAAGACTCATTGTGGATTTCAGAAGCGATAAAGAAAAAAGTGCTCTCGAGAAAGTTATTGATTTGGGTTACCCAAACTGCTGTTCTGAGGCGGCACTGTCCTCCCTGGTGGCATGAAGAGACATTAGCGTTTCCCGCAGGGTTCTGTATTGTCTTGCAAGAATCCAAAGTGTTGCGACGTGGAGGGGATTCCTGAACATTATATCATCAGGAGCAGTCTCTTTTGAAGTGATCCGCTTCCTTCGCGTCATCGAAGACTCCTGCTACATCAAAACATCACCAATTAAATAAATCGTTCTAACACGCTCAACAAAGAACAATCCCAACATCCAGCATGTCTTCAGACAGTCTACTATCGCTTCGCTCCTCACCTTACTCTTGCGCAATCAGCGAGGATCTCCAAACCATAGCCACCCAAGAACTCTTCGAAGTTCCTTCTAGACGCCAGTCTGACATCCAACACCTTCGTGACTGGCTCAGCAAGGAACCCCACATCAAAAGCCGCACGGACGACCGGTTCCTCCTCATGTTCTTGCGTGGCACCAAGTTCAGCTTGGAGAGAGCCAAAGAGAAGCTGGACTTCTTCTATACCATGAAGACCCACTGTCCGGAGATGCTGGGTGGCGGAGATCCTATGGAGGCTGAGATGCAGCGGGTGTTGAGAAGCGGAGGATTCGTGCCGATGCCGAAGCCCTTGCCGAACGGTCAGAGACTGGTCATCATCAGGGTGGCCAAGAGAGATATCGACAGGTATGGGTGATAGTGCAGGAACGGACGTGATTTGTTTTTATTCAGTTTTTTTGCGATTTTTCAATACCCGGAGTATTCACTTTTAATACCTAGGGACAATTCCATTGTCCCATTAAGAATTTCGTTCAGCATCGGTGAAAGTCGTGCTCAAAAGTTCTCAGTTGTTTTGGGAAAATACATTCGTGCCTCTGTTTCTCTAAAACAAGAAAACTCTACCTCTTTGTGGGTATCCTCTTTATCTAGTTAGAACAAATAGTCTTGATTTTGCATGCACAATTTTAATATGTAGACCCTAATTAACATATCATCGCCGAAAATGCGCCTTTGCTGTCCTCTTTGCGAGAACAATGCGGCAAATTTAGAAACATTTGAATGTATTCGCTACGAGGCGTTGCCTCGAACCCCCAACAGCATCTCAGAAAGGTTGAGAAAATCAATTTTTTAAAGTTCAAAATAATCGCACCCCACCCCAACAGAACTACTATCACTGATCACTGACCTCTCTCTCTCTCTCTCTCTCTCTCTCTCTCTCTCTCTCTCTCTCTCTCTCTCATAGCATGTCACAAGAAGCCATGTTCCGTGCTTCAAACATGATCACAACGCTGATGCTGGAAGAAGACGAAGGGGCCCAGATCTGCGGAGTTACTGGCATCCTTGATCTCAAGGATGCTACCCTGGCTCACGCTATGGCCATGACGCCCAGCTTAGTGAAGAAGTCGGTAACATGCTGGGACGGTCTACCAGCTCGTCAGAAAGGTCTTCATTATTACAACAGTCCTCCTGGCGTGGATCCGGTCCTCAACCTCTTCAAGTCCTTCATGAAGGAGAAGCTGAGGAAGAGGATCTTTGTGCACGGGTCAGATCAGAACTCACTCCATCAGGCGATTCCTCCAGAGTGTCTTCCTGAGGAGTATGGCGGCACGTTGGGGAAGATCGACGATATTTCCAATGCTGTTATTAAGAATGTGGAGGCCAACCGAGATTTCTTTCTGGACTATATGAAGTGGGGGGTTGATGAGAAGAAGAGAAGGGGAAAGCAGAAGACGGCGGCCGATCTTCTGGGGATCGAAGGGAGCTTCAGGAAACTGGAGATTGATTGAGAGTCGAAAGTTCGTGTGGGGTTTCCGTTGAGCATGAGTCGATGTCCTGGAGATCCGAAGTCTGTTCTGCGTGGTTTTAGGTTAAGTGTGAGTCGAGTTGTTTGGGATTTGAATAGTGTTCTGAGTGGTGTTAACTTAAGGCTAGGTCGAATTAACGAGGGCTGTCCTGTGCACTATGCGGTAAAGTGTGAGTCGAATTAATTGGGATTGCATTTCTTTTCGGTGTGCATCTGAAGTCCAGTGTGAGTCGAATTGATTGAGTTTGAGATCGATTGATATTGAATGCTGTCGCAAGGGGCTCCTAGTTGAAAATTAATAAATTGCATATTTCAGAAGTATACTATTAGACTAAGTGTTGCATTTGTGGCAAAGGAAAGAAACCATAATAATGTTTACAATATATAGTATTTCCCTTGTTACATTTCCCCTTTCGGATTGCAAATATATACTCTTTTTTTGTTTTGTTTTTTTGCCGCTGTCATCGTTGATTTAAACGACTTATCTTTTATCGGACACAGCAGATTTTGTAGGTTTAGATTTTGAGAGGTCAATCATCATGGTGCACGTGAGCTCAAATGCGATAGACTCCGATGTCTGTGAACGGTCGCAATACACAACTCTCGCAAGATAGCATGCACTTGATTTTGTCCTCACGGTGAATGTGGTATCTTTACAATGGGATTTGAACGGAGGTTGCCTGAAGAGAGATTATTCTGCATACGTCCGTGTTTGGAATTTCATATTCCGTAGAAGTGAACATCCGCCCAGAAATCAGATGCGTTAAGGGCGGTATCCGACCCCAACTGAACTGAATATGACCCCAACAGCCCGCGCTGGTTGCAGTCATTAGCCGACTTCCCTGGTGAACTTCACTTTCGTAGGAGTAAGAAGAATATGGTGTGAGAGTAGGCTGTAGTGAAAGAAGTGCGCCTTTAAATAAGTATGCTTATACAGCGTTTTATTGTAGAAGATAAAGACACGAAACGTGAAATCAATGTTTTGTTCTGCATGCTGTTCGTGACTGATACAACATCAGATTATAACCCATAAAAGTTCGTTTAAAAGTATGGCTGGAAAATAATATTTCGAGAATATCAGGTAATCAGACGACGAGGCCACCAGTACAGTACAGATGACAAGCAGTTGCTTAAACATTTCAACTAGATGCAGAGGCGTGTTCAGAATGTAACCCCCGCCCCGCGCAGCCCCACCCCCCCAGAATGTACAGTAAAGTGAAGGACAGGGTGTCTACAGCTTCTTTTGAAGTCTAATAAATAATAATTTTTGGGGCTTATCAACGCACCAACTGCCTGGGTCATATTGCGTTTCCAACTCTTTCCCTGTTGGAAGGGTTTCTCGGGAGCCAGCTTGCTCCTTGTTCAGGGAAGCCGCCGGGCCTTGAACCCGGGTCGGCTGAGTGGAAGCCAGCTACGCTGGCCACTCCACCGCCGCGCCCCCTTCTTCTGAAGTCATTGTGCTCTGAATTGAACATGAGCATGCTCAGTTAACTCACCATGGCGTGTGCGGTTTGACGTTGATCAAATTGCTACAATCTCTGCAGCGCTTGCAAACGTGTATTTTTGTGCGAAATATAAGATCGAGTCTGTGCTTTGTTGATAGTGACATCGGTGGCAGATCCAGGACTTCATTTGGGAGGGGGGGGCTCGAGGCTTCCCCGCCATTGCTTCATAACAGCCTCCGGCTATGCATTTACTATAGGGACTCTGACATTATGGGGGGATTGAGCGCCTTGACCCCCCCCTGGATCCGCCACTTGGCGATATGTATATGCATGCTTCATGAAGCGATACTCTCTCACTACTCAGTGTGGGCACAGGCGTCAGCATAACGATGGCCCCGGGGCAGGGGTCACTTTTTGTACTTAATTTTCCGATTCTTGGCATATTACGATACGATAAATGTAAGTTTGCAACCAGAACGCGTGGAAGGTGACAAACAGGCCAGACTCGAAGAATTTCTTATCTTGCGGCCCGGGGGAGCACACATGAACACCCAATATTCAATCATACAATGAGGGAGCATTCTATGTAAAAATTGTAACTGACGTGAGAAGTTTTCCTTAGGGGAGTATGACGCAATATAAAAATCTCTGACCATTGCCTTTGTATCATCAGTAGCTGACACACAAAATTCTAAATTCTAAATTCCAAATTCTAAATTTAAATTTAAGGTCTTCAACCACAGAGATAACCTTCGCACTCTGCGGGTCTAAACTTATTAAAAGACCTCCCTTGGCATGGCTATGCCACTGCCACGACCGTCCATTCGCAAGCTAAAACATCTTGCAACCCATTACTTGAAATAACGCCCTTTGCTTTAACAGACTAACGTATCTTGCCCTCACACAAAATTTTAAAATTCTCCCACGCACTCCTTTAGAGGCGGGCAAAGGTGCCATGCACAGAACGCCTAGTAAAAAGCCATTGATTGATTGATTGATTGCCTTTGTAATGATGCCTTCTTAATTGCCTTCGTCTTGCCTTTTTAATCATACGGAGAAAACGGGCGCTATATGATCATCCAGGTTGGCGCACCAGAAAGCCCTAATCAATCAATCATACGGAGAAAACGATCTCTTGCGTGGATCTGTTGGACGAGGAGGGGATGCACGCTCTCAGAAAAGCTGTGCTGGTCCAGATTTCAACACTTTTTGTGACTTATCGACGCACCAACTACCGGGATCATATGGCGTCGCCAACTCTTTCCCTGTTGGAAGGGTTTTTTCGAGAGCCAGCTTGCTCCTTTTTCAGGGAAGCCGCCAGACCTTTAATCCGGGTCGGCTGCGTGGAAACAAGCTACGCTGACCACTCCTCTACCAGGCCCCTAGATTTCAAAGAATGGAGAGACTCTCAAAGAATTTCTTGTCTTGCGGCCCGGGGGAGCACAAATGGACACCCAATATTCAATCATACAATGAGGGTGCATTTTTCCCCGTTTTTCCCACTGGGCATCACAACCAGAGGGCTGTGTATTGGCAATAACATCGATCATTTCATCTTAAATATTTGCTTATCACATCGTGCTCCCAGCACCACCCCCACCACCCACCGCCCCCCCGGGCCGTGCCACCAGCAACACCGTCGTTGACACTCTTTTAAGCCCCATACCACCCCCCCCCCGCCAAAGCCCCGCCCACTATGACGTTAGCCTTTTCTCTGCTGCTGAGGCGGGCATTCAGGACAGCAGCGGGAACGCGCAAAGCACAGCTCATCATACTCAGAGACTAATACACATTTGCCTACTTGCATCACGGAGCTCGAATTATGAAAAAGAGGGTGTGTAGAACGAAGAAGTATTACCAGACAGAAAAGTAGAGGTAAAGCAAGCCCCCAAGATTGAGTTAAGGAGAAGCTCCGTGATGAGACCCGCAGAGGGCCTATTCTACATAACTGCCGCTCTTGAGATATACAGCACATGGTCAAAATCGTGATCTGCCTCCAGTTCTGGATGGCCCCCCCTCCAGACTCAAATGGTACACACTGGGGCCTCTCTCCCATCGGAAATAGGGAATGCGCCTGGCTCGACATTCGTCTTGTTTAACAAATCATGTTACAGATGCTGGAAAATGAACGCGGTGGACTAATCGTCAGGAATGGTGGTGCCTTTGAGTTTGAAATATCATGTTTTTCTTGTAACCATTTTAACAGTTGTTCAGCCCGCATCTGTCAGATCGACATGTAACAACAGACATCTGTATAAGATGGCAGACATGTAGCATGACAGACAGACATGTAACATGACACATAACGACAGACAACGACCTGTTATGAGTGGTAACGACAGGTATCGACATTTAACGACAGATAACGATATTTGACGACAGGTAGGTGACTGGAAATGTTGACCCCACGTTCCAAGTGGCGTCCTCTACTACACACTCTCCCCCTACACCACACTCCCCTAACCGAATTTCCCCCTCATTTGTAAGCGCTGGGCCCGCCTATGATTCGGGTGTTACATAATGTCGCATAACAATGCGATGTGCAGGTTCAAAGGTGATACCCGTCGCCGGGGCGATAACGCCTGCGATAGTGCGATGGCGGTTTATCGAATCCAGGCGAAGCATGCCTCAGAGGTTCACCGGTACATATAGCGCACTGGCGGTTTATCGAGTCTAGGCGAAGGAGGCCTCAGAGGTTCACCGGTACACAGCGTGCAGCACGCGTGTTAACTTCGTAGACTGTTGAGGTGTCACAAGTAGGCCAAACTTTTAGTAGGCATGATGTTGAAAGCGATGGTGTTGTATTTAACACAATATTTTGGCAGCACGGCAATGATCTGGATTAATGAAAACTTGTTTTGAGGATTCTAAGATAAAAGAAAACGTAAAAATATGGATCTCAAAGGATTATGCGATTTCAGCGGCGGGTTCTGGGCAGCCACCGTTCAAATGCAAGCGAAGATCACCGGATGTGACGTCACATTTCATAGGATAACAGGTGGAGGCGGCCAAATTAAAATGGCACAATTGAATTATTAATTGTCCAATTTTGTTCAAAAAGACGCCCCGATTCGAAGATGAATTGCTTGTTTGTTGCATTTGGGATAAACTTGATTACTGTATATTCTCACAGATTCGTAAACGAGCTGCGCCATTAGCAGCAGTTTGACACACGGTTCAGATACGAAGGAATTCCTTCACGCTTATGGCATCACTCAGGCGTGAAGGAATCCCTCTTGAACGTATCTTTAAACCCCACTTTCGCCAGTAAACGCAAAACCGGTCCCATATTTCATTGTTGACACATTCAAAACAAACCACCAACACCAGCCCCCCAGCCCCCCCCGGCGCCATACACGACACAGACGCACAGACACAGCCAATGAAGCCCAAACGCAAGGAGTGGTCCAGAGGACACACCACAGCATATTTATTATCAGAGGAGTATTTTAAAAACCAAATATGAGCTTATGTACATTTTCAGAAAACAGAGTGGTTTCATTATTTTGACTAAAAGTACGCCTAATTACACAAATTCCAGGATTCGACCAAAGTGCCACATCCCTTGAGAAAGGGTATCTTGGGTTCAGGGTACCCTGGTACCCCCAGGAGGCATTCATAGGCCTCCAGCACGATCTGCGCCGGGGTGCAGCCACGTGTAAACATCCGGAGCCTTGCGCCGTGAATATACCTACTTGTGTTCATAGGCGGATCCAGAACTTCAGATCGGGGGAGCACATGGTTGGGGTGGTGTCATTCAGAATATGGGGCACTTCTTTGGCCTCCCTCTCAATTTTCTGTGGTGGACTCCCGCAACGGATGTAAAAATGAGTTGTTAGATAAAACAAGAAACCCAAACCGGGCCTCATAGCTTGTCTGGGAAACTTTTTCAGCTTACTTGGGCCCCTAAACTGATCTGAGGTCCTATGCATCGATCTGGGGCCACTGAGCTGTTCGTGGCCCCTGAACTGACCCCTAATGCCCTATGAGCTAATGTGCAACGCCATGAGCTGAACTGGGGGGCCCATGAGCTGGTTTGGGCCTCTAAACTGTTTTAGGGTCCCTAAGCTGAGCTAGGAGCCGTGAGCGTAAACAGGGCCCTGAGCTTCTCAAAGACCCTATATCAACCGACCTGGGAGCCCTGAGCTAATCTGGGCCCCCTGTGCTGCACTGGGGGCCCTGAGCTAATATGGGGCCCTGTGCTGAGCTTGAATTGGCCCTATTGAGCTATTTTGAGACCCTATATAAGCCGACCTGGGGGCCTCTGAGGTGAGTAGGGCTCTAAAGCTAATCGGGTCATCTGATCACATCTGGGGCCCCTGTGTTGTACTGAGGGTCCCTGAGATGGTCCGTGATCCCCTGAAATGCTTAAGTCACTGAGCTGAGGACTGTGAGCTTGAATGAGCCCACTGAGCTGTTGTGGGACTCTACCAGACGACTCAGGGCCCGCTTAATGTTGGCCCCCTCTGTTCAAACTGCTCCTACACCCCAGACTGTAAACACACCGGGGTTTTGAAACTCCACAGTATGCACCGGCTGATAGGCGCCATCATACAGAGGCGGATGCAGGAGATAGAGACAGAGGAGGGTGCAGGATATAGAGACAGAGGCAGATGCAGGAGATAGAGACAGAGGCGGGTGCAGGAGATAGTAAACGACGTTTGAAAATGCCACGCCGAAAGCTGGGTTACGTTCCTCCATCCTACAGTCCACAATTATCCAGCTACTCAACTGTAAAATTGCCGCCCAGAAGGAGGAATCGAACCTCTGCGACTCTCGTCGCCTACGGGTTTGAAGCCCGCACCCCGGACCACCGAGGGTCGTCTGGGCGCGCGCCGGAGCCTCACAGTGGGTATTTGTACCGAGCTATGGAGATGTGAGGAATCGTCTATTTGTGTGCAGTCTTTTGATAGTCATTACATGCTATACTACATTTCGTATTTGTTCAGAGTGTCACTCAAGAGAACCATTAATGCGCGAAATGGACGGCGCCTTGCGGGAAGATGGTTTCGCTGGGTTCCGTGCAATCTGCATTTGTCGCTTATTGTGCCTGCCACCTGGCGTTCGGCTGTGGAACTAACCCAGACCGAGCTCGTAACAGCGCTTGTCGCATGAGCGTGGAGCGTGACAAAGCGGTTTTTTCGCGATGGAGGTCGATTTTACAGACCTTCCTCGCTTACTCCTTTTCACCATGGATCGAAAGGGGTGAATCAAAGCCTGAATATGTGTATTTCTGAATATATCTTAACTCTTATTGCTCGCAATTAGAGCCGAAGTAAGGTTTCATGGTAACTTTCAAAACTGGATCCATTTCGACGATTTGGGGAGGGTGAAGAACATCGTGATTTTTTTGAAAATCGAAACAATCCGGGGTGTGGGGGAGTTTCCCGGTTTGCCCCCCTCCTTTGGATCCGCCAGCAGTGGCTAAGTGAAGGGGTGTCTGCACGTTATTTTTACGACGTGGGAGGACTTCGTACTAACGATGACCGGGAAGGCGAATTTTTAGTATATTGGCTGTCTGTAAATGCTAACGATGATGTTAGCATTTTAAAATTTTGTTTCACTACACCAACAAATCTACGTAGGTCTGCGCTGGTAGAAGGGAGGAGATGCAAAAAACATGGGTCGGGTCCAAATTTGGGAGTGCCCCTCTGGTCAACGAGTTTGAAGGGGTGAGCCCGCCCCCACCACCCCTTTTGTTGCCCATGACTGGGCATAGGCGGATCCAGTGTTTTCGATGGGAAGGGGGTACTTCGATCGTCGGCACAATTTGGGTCTGGAAGGAACGCCACTGAACCAGGGGCTTTAATTCTAAAGTTTTGACACATCAGAGGCTCACCATTAACTAGCCCCAGTGGCGGATCTAGCCGGTCGGTTTGGGAGGGGCAAACCAAAGTCGAAAAGCAAAAAAAAAACGTCACGCAGTGAAAAATTGCGCTAAAATATGGTCTGTCGGAAAATTTTAAGTATTAGAGGCGAAAAGCAAAAAAACGTCAGAGGCTGGGAAATGCAGGCTCGAGATGCTTTTTCCTATCCAAGCCCCAATATTTACCCTGAACTTAACTAGTTCTGTTTGAAGTTCAGAGTGGAAGTACCAAAATATTGCTTATAAACTGAAAAGCAGTCGGGGAAAAATGAGGTTGATTGCTTTGGGGGGGCAAAGCCATAGTTTTGCCCCTAGCTTTTCCGTTGGGGGGCAAATGCCTTTTTGCCCCCCCTTGGATCCGCCACTGACTACCCCTGGGGAAAGTGGGGAAGTGAGCCTTCAGAGGTCGCCGAGTCACTTTGGGGGCCGATGGCAGCACGTACCAAGGATCCGCTGTATGTGGGCCGATGGCAGCACACGCCTGACCCAGGATCCGCTTATGGTACTATGTGCGGACGGACTGCCTTCCGTTTGCATTTGACGGCTGGACAATAGGAGCTGTGATTCATCGACCTCCCCACTCTCTCGGTGATTACTTACGCTAGTACTACCAACGGGCGAGCTCAGGACAGGTAGCCCGTGCTTGCTGATTAAGAACTTTGTGTTAACCACTCATCGAAAAATAAAGACGGCGGGTCTTTTTAATTGATCATCGTCAGGTGGCAGTCATCATTGATTAGTATTTATTGCTCCACCGGATGATGATCCTAGCTACGCCTATGGCAGTGATGGATGCTTATGACGTATTGCGTGTCTGTAACAGACGTGGCTCGTCGATGGTTACGCTTCGATAAATAAATAGAAAAAAAGAGAGAGAGAGAGAGAGAGAGAGAGAGAGAGAGAGAGAGAGAGAGAGAGAGAGAGTAGAAGTGTGCTTAAATGTTTAGGTATATGTATTGCACGAAACAGGAAAGTTCGAAACAAGATAAACTCCTTTTCGGGGCGTCGGTATTTTTAAACGAATGTAGTACACACAGTGGTCCCAGACCGCCGGTTTATTGCCCCATTCTAGGTTTCAAAACATTTCAGAGCAGTAAGTGAGGCTTCGAGAGTCAAATTATTGATTTTACGCCAAGACGGCTTTAGTGCAGGATTTGGCTTAGGTATGTATGTCCTTTGTCATAGGCGGATACAGCATGGTTTCCCGTCGGTGGGGGGGGCGCCATCCGGACCAGAAGGGCGCCACTTTTTGGCGGCAAAACCTATCAAATGGTTGCAAAATCCTATCGTGGGGGCATGGATACATTGGAAGGGGGAGGGCGTGGAAAGTGACATTCAGGGGGCGTTATCAGACTTTCAGGGAGGTACCGCTACTACTTCAGGGGACCCTAAGGGTCAATCGGGAGAGGGACCGGTGGCCCCACTTGCCCCCCCCTCCCTCCGGGATCCGCCTATGCCTTGTGTTCAGAAAAGATACCAGCTGCGCAGGACGTTCATATTTTGACGCTTCCTTTTTAATATACGCTTTAAACGGAGTTATGCAATATGCATGTCTGCAGCAGGATGCAAAGTAAGTTATGCACATAGGCGGATCCAGGATTGCCGATCGGGGGCGCCATCCGGACCGGGGGGCGCTATCCGGACCAGGGGGCGCCACTTATGACCGGCAAAAGCTATCAGGTGGGCGCCAAATCCTATCGGTGGGCGCCGACTTTCGCATCCTTGGGGGGGTGGGAAGCGACATTTCAGGGGGCGCCATCGACCTTTCAGGGGGGGCCGAGGGTCGATCGGGGGGCACGTGCCCCCCTTGCCCCCCTGGATCCGCCTATGGTTATGCAAACGTGAGGGCGCGCTCCCCCAGTCTTTGTTTTTGTTGTGAGAGTTGTAGCACGCCTACGAAATTGGAAAACTGTAAACAGAACTGTTGGAAACAAGTTTCGCCTTTTTGTGCTTCGGCGTACTTTTGTTTATTGTTTATTATGGTTTGATGAGCAACAGCTGTGCGTACCCAATGGCAGCTCAAGTCATTCTAGGTAAAACAGTGGCGGGACAAGATAACATGATTATATACACAATGAGTTCATACAATACAATATAAAGTACAAGGAAACACGAACTATAAAAATGTACACATTTAAAAAATATAAAAAAGGCACATTTAAAAACTGCAGTCGTTGCTCAGTGCAAGGGCAGCTGCATAATGTATTGGCGAGTCTGAGATCTAAAATGCCCAAAAGACTTAAAGGCTCAGACTCAGGGCACGCTGCCACATAAGAATTAACATGGGCAACCGAACGGCAGAAAATCCCTCGCTTCACCGTATCTGCACGACCGAAGGGCACATGTAATAGGCTGCGTGACATTGCCCGCGTGGTTCTAAATGGGGCATATAGTGGAAAACTTCCGAGCAGGAGGATGGAGTCTATCTTGCCTGACAAAATTTTGTGTGTGAATAGGATATCGCATTGGATTGGTCTGTTTGCCAGACTGGTAATTTTGAACAATGCCGAAGATCAGATATGCAACCGATTGCTGTCGAAACGGTGCAAGCCAGATCAAAAACTTATGTTGAACTTTTCCAAGCCTGTCGGAGTGTGTCTAATTGTAAGGAGCAGAGTAGTAATGTCCTCCTTTGATTGTTGAAAACGGGTGATCTGAGAGACTTCGGGACTGTACATCCATTTGCAGGGTTCGAACTGAACTTTAAATATTTCAGAGTATACTGACCCCCCCTCCCCACGTTCCTTGTTTCGCTTGTCGCAAAACACCCCGCCATCTACCATTTCCAGGCGGGGATGTTGGGGTCGGATTTCGGCTTAAGCTCAGGCTAATTTCTTGAAATGTGGTGAGTTTTTCCTTTGTTGAACAAAGTATGAAATCAAGTGTTTGTCAATATCTCCACAATACTAATATTCCATTTCGGAACGCATTTTACACATACCCGGCGTTTATTTGTTCATTTATTAATCAAAGAAGTGTTGGATGCGAGTTTTCCCATAGAGTCTCACCCTTACTCTCACTCTACGTCTGAGTCTGGTCCCTGATCTCTGTGATACGCGACACGGACACAGGCAGTGGCGGATACAAGGGGGTGGAGCTAGGGGAGCTAACCCCTGACCCCAAATGAGTGCCTTTCGTTAATGCATAGCAGGAGACTGTTCCGAGGCGATGGCGGGGGAAGTTCGAGCCCCCAGCCCTCACCCCCGGAATGAAATCCTGGATCCGCCACTGGGTGCAGGCCATAGCTGCGGCTACAGGGGCGCGTTGTGTCCTGATGGGCACAACGCGCCCCTGTGTGCGCCCGGATGGAACCTCGACGTCTTCTGAAGCGGCTCGGCCCCCCATTTGAAACGTCGCTTCCCACCCCGGTTTCAAGTATGTGCGCCCCGCGATGTAATTTGGCGCCCCTCTAGTACGTCACGCCTTAAGAATTGGCGCCCCTGGCCTTAATGGCGCCCCCTCCAGGCCAAAATGTTGACCCCTCTGGACCCAAATGCCGGCCCTCACGACCAAAGTGTCCTCTCCAACCGGGAATGCTGGATCCGCCTATGTATCTAACTTGAATTTTCGATTTTTCAGCTTTGCTGCGAATGTTAGCAACATTGAAATGAGGCAAAGTAGTTACTGCAGGTAAAATAGTATAATGAAGTCATCGGACTTAGTTCTCTCTGTTTGAACTATTTTCAAGTCTCGTTTTTTAATCGCTTTCTGGTCAGGCTCCCGTGGGCGTGGGCAATACTAAATAGATTACATCACGGTGGCGACTCCAGGACTTCATTTGGGGGAGGAGGCTCGAGCCTTACCCACCAGTACCTCGGACAACCCCTCACCTATGTATTAACTTTAGGGGCTCGGACATTTGGGGGGGCTTGAGCCCGCTAGCCCCCCCCTTGGATCCGCCACTTTCATATCATGTACATGGGTCCGAACAGCAGGTAAGCTAACATCAACAGTTAATATTATAAAAACGCGGGAATCAATAGTGGCGATGGCCTCCGGACGTGTCGGCCCTTACATAGGTTTTTGTCCCGTTTTTTTTTGTGTGTCTGCTTTGCTACAGTGTAGCCCAAAAGCTCACATCAATCTTATCTCGCGTTTCTGATATGGTTCGGCGCCACTGGCTGAGCTGGTAACACACCATGTTCTCAGCGTCATAGCAACCGGCGCGCAGTGGCGGATACAGGGGGGGGGCTTAACCCTCCCCCCCGAAATGCCAGTGCCATGCTATACAGTACAAATCGTCAATGCATAGCCGAAGGCTGTTCTGAGGCAATGGCGAGGGAGGGTCGAGCCCCCCCTCAAGTGAACCCTGGATCCGCCACTGGTTGGAGCCACTTGTGTGTGCTACATTAGTTCGACCATATTGCATGGTATGATCAATTTGTACGGCTGGGATGCTCGGAATGTGTTTTTTGTGTTTCGAATATTGCCTGCCTCGAGCGTGGATATGAGCGAGGGAAAATTGATATATATATATATATATATATATATAGCGCTTACAAGACGAGGTGGTGTGTGTATATGTGTTTATATCTACGTCTCGGATCATAGGCGGATCCAGGGGCACGGTGGGCACTTCCCTTCCCCACAGCTAGACCCCTAGTGGCTCCTGATACGAGTTAATGAGTGAATGAGCTTATATGTCTGTTGTCTGTTATATCTTCTTTCTTGGTAATTGTCTCTCTCTTTTCCCGTCTTTTTTCTTGTTGTCACATATACCGAATGTCGCAGCGACTTCTAAAGCAAGAACAAACCATGTTTGCTGGAATCTAGCTCATCCCTTGTGGTGCCACCAGATTTTCCTGCTATTTTTCAGGAGCTTTTACTAAACTCCTTGGTGTGCTGAGGCACACAACGGTTAGCTAGTCGCCATCTTGAGACCTTTTCTGTCGCTGCCGGACCAGACAGGACGCAAATAAATTGTGATACAATCCCCCTAGCCGACGATAATACAGACCTCTGTTGCAACCAATGGCCCCAGATCTCTGGGCAAGCGGCAGTGTGTCAGTCTGAGTCAGGGGCGGCTCCAGGTACAATAATCAGAGGGAGAACCGACTGAAACCAGTTGTTCGCGTTGAAATGTGTCCGGTTACGGAGGGGAGAGGGAATTTCTTCTCCCTTCGATTTGTTTCGTCTCCATAAGACCCCACACCTTGTGCCTGGATCCGCCCTTGGTCTGAAAATTATGTGGTGCTAAAACTGTCAGATGTTGTCCATCTTCGCCATAATAACGCCCTGGGGCTCAATTTTTATCGTCGGATTATGCCGGTGGGAAATATTGTGGCAAAAATTACGACCGCGCCGGCTTAAAGCCACTAAATGATATGTATATCGTCAGGGGCGGATGTAGATTTGAGACAGTAGGGAAACAAAAGATGGCTCTCCTAAGTCAAAAGCAGCTTTGGGGCTTTACGACACACCGACTGCAGAGGTGATATGGTCTCAGCAACTCTCATCCCGTTGGCAGGGTATTATGGGGATCAGGAAGACTTGAGCAGAATGGCCGCCCGGGGATTTGAACCCAGTTCAGCGGCGTACAAGTCAAATACTCTTCCCCCGCACCACCGCGTCCCCTCTTCCTCTGAAGCTACACAGTTCAGTTGTTTGTTTTTGGTTGTAATAATTTCGATCGATTCGTTTACGGCCCTCCCATAAAGTCGTACCTGTGTCCGCCATTGCACTGCACGAATCTTGGTTCATCTACAGCGCCGTGAGTTAAATCCACACGCTTATAGCTCTGCTCGTCACCAGTCCCAGATGATAGGCATGTGTCTCAGTATGTATCAAAGGGCTGGCATGCGACCATGTGAACTTTGGACGTCACCAGGGGCGGATCCAGGTGGGTAATAAAGGAAGACATTTCCCCTGCGCGTTCACCGCTCGTGATTTTCGACAATGTTTGCCGATTTTCTTCAAAATCATGTTTTTCACGATTTTGGGATTCTTTGCCCCCCCCCCAAAACTATTCGTCTTGATCCAGCCCCGGCCGACGCGTCATAGTGACGTCCCGTCGCCGCTTATAGATTATCAGCGACGTGATGGCGTCATTCAAGTTCTGTTATTCACGTCATTTGGAACTTGTAGTATTCTGGAGTATTATGATTTAGTGGTTCAGATTTGTGTCACCTTTCCTGGAGACGTTGCATTTTAAAAAGAGTTATAACGAAGGAAAGGTACAATTGTTAAGTTGTTTCCTGTCTCATGATTAAACATGTAAAGTATCATCGCAAATGATATAAATTCACACTATTTCACGTGGGTTAAAGTTTCAACTACAAAACAGCACCATGGACCATTCCGTATCGCCACTGCGCAAATCCATTCGTCACTCCAAATATTTTGAAGACATTGTGTAGGATTTGGTCGAAAGAGTGCGATGGCGACACGGTCGGCAAATTTATCGAAATGTGAAAGGAGGGTGCATTGGTGTTGGGAGAGAGCACTCGATATCCATGCCGCTGAGCCGGGTTCAAATCCCTAGGCGGGTACTCTGCTTTCCGATCCCCATAATACCCTCTCAACAGGATGGGAGTCGGCGACACCAAATGACCTCAACAGTCGGTGTGTCGTAAGACGCCAAAAGCAGAGTTGCGAAATTTGAAAGAGATGCAGAGAATAACACAGTCAATGAAATAATACAGGCCCAGATCATTGCATACATGCCAACACAATAAGGCTTAATTCGATCACAAATTACGTTGCTCTCCTCGAAGCTGAGCAAAACTGTCCAAGGCTTAGCTTGTGGACGGACTTACAGGAAGTCATCAGGACTGCGAGGGCTAGTGAGATGAGCTAATTGACTGCAGGCCTGCGGGGTTCCGGTTAGTTTGGATGACCAATTTTGAAAACACGCCACTTTTACATGCTCTGGGCAGTGGCGGATCCAGGACTTCATTTGGTGGGGGGGGGGGGCTCGAACCTTCTCCACCATAGGCTCGGGTTTTCCCCCGCCAATGGATTAACTATAGAAGCTCAGATATTTCGGGGGGGCTTGAGTCGCTGTAGCCCTTGTATCTGCCACCGGCTCTGGATCTTTCTTGGGCTCTAGCTTGTGGAGAGGGATAGTGGAAAGTTTCTGTACAGAATAGCACTGATAAGGGGTTTCATTGTATAACAGTGATTGACAGGTATTTAGATTGCAACCAACACAGCGGATGGACGCGTTTCGACTGGAGTCTTCATCAGGATCTAATGATAGGACGAGGGATTAAAACACGACACCAAGATATACAAAACGATGAAACTGTAGTATGTCTTGGTGTCGTGTTTTAATCGACGTAAGCCCTCGTCCTATTATCAGATACCGATAACGACTCTGGTCTTAAGGCGTCCATCTGCTGTGCTGGCTCAAATGTAAAAAAGGGTTTCATTGTTGGGAGATGTACAAAACTTATTTTCGTGATAAGTTTTGAAGTGCGGCAGGACAGATGATGAGTTGTTAAGATGTTCCGGCCTCACTAGTCCTAGTCCTAGGCCTCTAGATTCGAGGTCTGGCTATACTAGGACGAGAATATATATTACCCACGATCGATGAAGGGCTGGCCCAATATATAATCTTCAGTGTTTTACATTTCCGGATTCGAGGGAGAGGCCAGGGAACATCTAAAAACTTATTTTCGCTATGAAACTCGGTATCTTCAATTAAAAGTGCGCCTGATTATTACAGCACGCCTTGTATAAGCAGCGTTAGTACAAAATTGACTGATGTATTTTCGCATCGTCGGCCCACAAGTCTTTTCTTTAGCAGTAATGCTGATGTTATCAAAGTGCTGCACCATGGGCGGATCTAGGGTGAGAGAAGATTAGAAGATATTTGTTCCTCCTGCGAAATTGACAGGTTTTTATGATAACTGTTTTCTTTATTCTCTCAATTATTCTCTTTATTCTCTCATATATTTTATTTACCCCCGTATATGCATGCCTGGCACCGCCTCTGCGTGCTTACACCGCTCACCCCCAGGTACATTACCGCGGAGAGATTGGGCCTCCATTATTTGTGCAGCCGGTGTATTAACTTGGGCTGATGCATGTCCAGACATTTGCCAGCTGATGTGGCGCTGACGTGGTAGATGTAGCTGATGTGATGTGGCGTAGGCAAACATTTGTCCTGAGCAACAGCTGTCTCAGATAATATGATGTCGCCGCATTTTCCGCACTGCCTCAGCTTGTCTGAGTCTAAAACGCTGTCCTTACCTTTTCCATTGCCTGGCAACCTTCCGGCTTTGTTTGAGCTCTATCGTTTATTTGCTTTGTAGGCTTTTTCTAGTGTTTTAGTTTTTACTGGGCCACTTCTAAACAGGCACACCTGCGGGATACCAGGGAGTATTGGTCTAAGTTTTTAAGGATCCTCTCCACCGGGCTAGCTGAAGGATTTCCGCCGTGGGCATTGAACCGACGTTTTTCCTTTCTATCCCAATCTGGAGATTAGAAATTAAGCCTGCTGGCCGCCCGATCCCAACAAAATCCATACACATCGAAATAGGGGTGGGGGACGAGGGGGACATGAGAGTATGGCCCCCATTTCCACACAATTTCTGGATTGCACCATATCCATAACATAAATGTGTAATCGCATCTAATCAAGCATATTCATAAAAATATCTCAAAATCAGACAGCGCTGGTTCGAAGTGCTGTATAGGCTTCTGTTTTATATTCATATGTTTTATCTTCTCTCGTTGTGCGCATGTTTGATGTTAGTGTTTTGACAGAATTTTGCTTTGGTTGGTGAAGAGTGACATGGGTCGCTCACTTTTATCTTATTTGGACCCTGGATTTGCATGTGATTTTGGCCATAAATGGGCCTTGTCCCGTCGTGGTCTGAAGAATAAAGACACTGTAGACCAGGGAGCCAGGATTGGGTACTACTTAGGTGGGAGGAAGAGGAGGGCGCCTCGCGCAATCAGTTAGTTAGCGCGGTTTATCGAGTAGGAGGACGTTTATCGCAGCGGGCAGTTAGTCACGTGATAATTGCCATCTCTTCAGGCGCACGCGCGCACGCGGGACGACGGATTCTACAATTGCAGATGTTAGCTGGGTCCAGGGGCGCCGCCACGGAATTTTCGCAGGGGGGACGGACCCGGGCTGGTGCTGACCGGGGAGGCGAATTTTGAGTATATTCGGTACTTAACAGCATTAATGACCATTGACCCAAAAATTTGGTGGGGACGTCCCCCTGGTTAGCCAACAGGGGGACGCGTCCCCCGTCCCCCGCTTTCGGCGCCCATGGCTGGGTCGGTCTTCGATTTAAGTCGACCAGCGTCGGCCCAGCAGCGGGGTGGGTGGGGGGGGGGTCGAACGAACATGGCGATACTGCGACGCTGAGGGGTCGCACTCGCGCGCGTTAGAAAAATATTAACGGCAGCGGCGAATGACGAATACGCGAAGCGACTACGAATACCAACGAGAACGGGGAATGACGAATATGCCAGGCAACTAGAATACGAAAGAACGGGAATAGAATACCAAGCGACTACGAATACGAACGAGAACAGCGAATGACAAATACCGGCAGACAAATTTCAGCAAAATTGGAAAGAATAGGAATTGTGTAAGCAGCCATTGCGACTGGCAAGACTCAGACCAGTCTCAGCAACTGAGGCTTTACAGCATATCAACTGCTGAGGTTCATATGGTGTCGGAAACTCTCACCCCTGTTGGGAGGGTATTGTGGGGACCGGAAAGACTTATGCAGAATACCCGCCCGGGGATTTGAACCCGGGCAGTGGCGTGGAAGTGGAATGCTCTTCCCACGGAAGCTGCATCCCTTAGCCCAAACGCGATGAGTTTTTTTATTCTAGAGTGGCCAGTTACTGTTAGCGGCAGGTTGAACATTTACTGGCCCACTCTTTTACCAGTGGCGATGTTGATTATAAAACACTGACTTTTTTCCAATCTCCCGTTTCGGATTTGAGCAGGTTGGCCTAGTGACATTTTATCATGCTTTAATCCTAGCCGTCGCAGTGCTGCAGAACCTGTCAAGGAGATTTATTTAAAGAAAGTCCACTCAAGGGGACCTCAATGTCATAGAACAATGTATGATAAAAGATAGGATAGAGTAAAAGGAAAAAAGAAAAGCCGATTGCATTCGTTCTTCACATGACATTGAAATCATTGAAACACCTTATACATAGGCAGATCCAGGGGGGGAGTTGGGCACATTTGCTCCCAGATCAACGGTCAAACTCGGTACCCCCTGAAATGTCACTTCCCACCCCCCCTCCCATCTCCTCCCCCCAGGATGCGGTGCTGGCGCCTCCGGGAGGATATCATTTGGCGCTGCGGGTGGCGGACCCTTCATCCGTTCATGTGCCCCCCCTCTGCAATCGGCATTTCAGAATCTGCTTGCAATATCATATCCACTTAACACTGGTAAAGGCTTCCATTGTTTATAAAATTCGTAACATAATTCGTAACATCCGTTCCAAAATGTGAATCACCGGAATCGAGTCCAGTTAAATGTGGCACCGGTAAGTTACGGTAAGAGAAGTTCATCGACTATTCCTTCGGCCATAAAACATGAAAGTCTCATCTATTCATCGAACTTTGTAACTGCATAGAATGCTTGCTATTCCAATTCATGTGCATTGCATACCAGGAACTAGGATTCGAGGTGATAGGCCAAGCAACATCTTCCCTAAAATGGTGTTCATCGCTTAGCACACGTCGCTCTAGAAATTAATAGCCAGTCGGCGCCTGACCTTGACCGGGGCAGGACGTGTCACGCTCCGCAGGCATAGTGGTGTGAGCGGACGGCTGGTGCGAGGCTCCGGATGAAACGAGAAGCAGATTATGTGAGTCTAAAGTGATATGACTAAAGCCAGTGGAATGCTACAGTGACTTGTGCAATATTCAGTGTGCAGGAGAGCTTCCATTACTGCAGGTGAACCACGATTACTGATATTGTGGGTTTCGAATATGTCCGATACAGACAGTGAGCAAGAAAGGGACTCAGTTTTCACGGACGCGGCCTCCGGCTCGGACACTAGACGTAAGAGACAGCTATCTGTGGCAGAGATGACCAAAAATCTGCAAAAGAAGAGGATGAAAAACCAGAAGGGGCCTGGTTCGGCCAAAAAGGGACAAAGCCCCAAAAACCGCAGCAACGAGTCGGCGCCAGTAACTCTCGACGCAATTGAGCGTTTGATAGAAGCCGGAAACCGTCGGGTAATTACCGCGTTTGAGACCAAATTCACACAAATGGAGAAAAGACTTGACATTTTGGAGGCGGAGAGCTTCGAAAAAGATTGTAAAATTCAGGAATTGGAACGAGAAATTGCGCAGCAAAAGTCAGTAAACAGTGACTTAAAGGGGCGCCTCGATAGCATAGATGCTAACCGGCGACTATCGTCACTCATTTTGACGAGCGACGAGTTCGGCGAGAGAACTTCAGGCGAAAACATTCCGGAGAAAATAGTGCGCGTTCTCAATCGCCAGTTTCCTGAGTTAGGTCTGGTGTCTGACGACATTCAAGCTGCCCATCGCCTACAAGGCGATAACAAGGTGATCGTGAAGTTTTTGCGGCGCAAGACCCGAGACGACGTGTGCGAGCGTAGGTTCGAATTATTTAAACGGGGGAAGCGGAGCAGTCTTTACATCGCGGAATCACTGACTCCAGAAAGGCAGCACCTCTTCCAGCTGCTTTTGGCTGCTCGGCGACCTGAAAATGGCTCGAAGATAAAGTCAGTGTTCAGTCGTCGCGGCCATGTGTACTGTAAGACTACCATAGGAGGCAACAACATACCCATTCCCGACATAGATCGTCTGCAGCGCCTGCTGAATGGACGGTTACCGCCGCTGCCCTATGCCCAGGGCGGTGTCGCACCGACCGGAGCTGGCTCGGCCGCGGCTGGGTCACGTGGTGGGGCCAGCGAAGCGCCCCGCGAGAGGAGAGAGCGCGGGAGCGGAGGGGCAGAGTGGAGCTGTGGCGCAGACATCGGAAGCCGAGAGGAGGGGAAGCGCAGCGGTACGGCCGGCGGCTGGACCTGCCGCCCAACGAGACAGCGGACGGGCTGCAGAGGTGGCGGCGACAGGGCCTGAGGCGAGTCAGCTGGACACGGGGATGGCAGGTGTGGCATAGTCTACGAGGTAGATGACTGGTCGGCTCGCCAAGGCGCTTCGAAGTTCCATTGTTTCCGCTTTAAATGCGTTGGCCTTTTTTGGGGTTTGCTATTATTACAGTGTATGTTCAACGATGGAAATGTTGCGCCAAGTGTTGTACGTACGTGCGCGTTATGTGTCTCCACATTTTGATTTGCAAAAGTATTCTTAGAGCCGTCAGTCACACATTAATGAACGGAGAAACATTGAAGAGTCTTTGGCATCACATTAGCTCAGAGATCGTGTTAATGATGGCCATCAAAATTACTGGTCATGCCATGGCGAGAGTTTTTACGGTAATGTCAGTTCAGAAAGGTCCAAGTTAGAACTATCTAAGTTTCTTTTCGTCTGCTATGTATCATGTGAGTATGGACAAGATCGTTAGATCGGAAACCGGGGCCTCGCACTGTGCGACAGCTGGGCTCCGGACCTTGCGGCTCGGTGCCGGTATGTGGCGGCGCATAGGGGGAGGGCTGGAGGGCGGTGCATGAGGGGGAGCTAAGCATTTGTTCCAGGTTGTTACATTGGGGAGTAGGACTATTGGAGCCGGAAATGGCAAATGGGCAATTTCAGAAAAGAAGTTCTCGAACAAAGATCAAAATGCGAGACCTTAAGATTCTAACGCTCAATACCCGCGGAATGCGATCTGCGTCCAAAAGGCGTGCGCTATTTAGATTTTTACACCTGCATTATCCCAACCACATTGCAGTTCTCCAGGAGACACATTCATGTCCCAGTGATGTTAAGTATTGGCAAACAGAATGGGGTTCCAAAATACTCTTCTCTCATGGGAAAACCATAAATGAATGCGGTGTCGCAATTATAATGCCAAAGTCATTGGACGGAAATTATGAAATTTACGTTTCCTACCTAGCCGATGACGGAAGGATGCTAATAACAGACTTATCTTTCGACAAATGCTGCATTAAGTTGATTGCAGCATATGCACCTACCCAGGGACAAAGGAAAGAACAATTGATATTCTTTCAATGTTTACAAGCAAAACTCGAATCTATGTCTGACTTTGAAAAGTCTCATCTCTTGATATGTGGAGACCTAAACATACACTTAACCCGGAGAGACACATCAAGTGCCAGCTTCCGTCTGTCACCAGCCGCAAAGATCTTACTCGATATGATGAATCAACATAAATTATTTGATCTATGGCGTAATAAGAACCCTGAATTAACTCAGTTCACATGGCGTCGAGTAGCACCAGAGTTGCAGCAGTCTAGACTAGACTACATAATTGCTGGTGAACAAATAGTACACAATCACATCATAAACAAGGCTGACATCATGCCAAGCATTTTAAGTGACCATAGCATAGTATCCACGGAGATATGTATGTTTTCATCGAACCGGGGGCCTGGACTTTTTCGGTTTCGTAACGAACTGTTACAGGACAACACTTTTGTGGAGAAGGCTAGATCAGAAATTGATAAAGCAAGGCGAGGTTCTGAAATTTACCAGGATATAAGTGACTGGGGTGTAAAGTTAGAGCTGCTTTCCAGTCAAATACGAGTGCTAAGCATAAAACACTGGAAGGAAAAAGAGCTAAGAAGACGCGAGGAAAATACCAGCCTTCTTCGAGCGCTCGAGAGGTGCGAGGCTGAGTTGAGTTTAGGGCCTAACCACGCCCTGCTTGTAGAGATACCAGGAATTGAGGAACCGTGTCAACATAATTCAGGAAGCGAAGGGCATAAGGGCAATGACTTACTCTGGAGCTAGGTGGATGGAAGAGGGAGAGAGGCCGACCAAATATTTTTTGAACTTGCACAAAAGTAGAAACGCAAAAAAGCAAATTGAAGTTCTTATATCCGAACATGATGAATTCATCACTGGTAGCTCTGAAATATTGAGTCATTGTAAGGATTACTTCGAAAAATTGCATACAACCAGCAAACTACACACCGGAAATGAATTTTTGTGCGATGATTTCTTAGGTCCAATAAACTGTCCCCAACTTAGCGCAGAGGATAGAGATATGTGCGACGCACCGTTAACCAAAGACGAATGTAAAATTGCTCTCGAGGGAATGATGGATAACAAATCATCTTCCGTATCGGGTTTCTCCAAAGAATTTTTCCGATATTTTTGGAATGATGTACAAGATATTGTTATGAACTACCTAACGCAGGCTAAAGAAAAGGGACAACTCTTTGTTACTCAACGCAGAGGAATAATTACCTTAATCCCAAAACGCGGCGACCAAAGGCTGTTGAAAAACAAACGCGCTATTTGTCTGCTCGATATTATATATAAAATCGCAGCAAAGGTCCTAGCCAACAGAATGATTTGCGTGGTACAGAAGTTGATTTCTCCCGATCAAACGGGAGCTATTCGCGGCAGAAACATTGGGTCAAATTTGCGCACTGTGGCCGACGCAATACAATATTGCGACAGCGACAAGCTACAAGGAATACTTATGACATTAGATTTTCGAAACGCCTTTAATACCGTGGAACATGCGTTCATTTATGACACATTACGGAAGTTCAATTTTGGACAAAACTTCATCCAATGGATCAAAATACTGCACAAAGATTCAGAACTTGCCATCATAAATAACGGATACACTTCTCAGTGGTTTAAGCCCTCGCGTGGATTACAACAGGGGTGCCCAGCATCTGCACTGATTTTTTGTTTGGTAGTCGAAATTTTAGCAATCAAGCTTCGCGCAACGCGTGACATTGGAGGTATAAAGATTTCAGGAGAGGAAATAAAAGTTTCTCAATATATTGATGATACAACTCTTTTTCTGAACAATTCCAGCTCAGCACAACACGCCTTAAATGTAGTTCGGGACTTCGGATGGAAGTCTGGATTGCAGTTGAATATAGAGAAATGCCACTTTACCTGGTTGGGAACTAAGAAGCTCTCACGTGAACTCATCTGCGGACAGGAACCGAGTGAGTATATTAAAATACTGGGCATAAATTTTAGTACTCGGCACAACTGTGACAGAGCCAATATCGAACCAGCTATAGTAAGAGTAAATAATACCCTCAACCAGTGGTCAGAGCGCGACCTAACGATCAAAGGAAGAAACACAATTGCAAAATCTTTAATCGTTTCCCAGTTTATTTACATGATGTCTGTGGTCGACTTCGATAAAAAACAATTAGAGAGCATACAGAGCAAGATAATGAAATTCATATGGAGAGGTCGTCCCCCCGAAGGTGGCCAGAAACACACTGTACCAGGAAATAAAAATGGAGGTCTGAACGCGCCAAATATACATGGAATATTTGGCGCGTTCATCCGAATTCTCTCCGGGCTGACCGATTCGGTGATGACCAGCCGATCATCACCGGTCGGTCAGCTGATGATCGGCTGGTCGGCTGCTCTTCCGAGTGCTCCGCGTTTCTTGCTCCAAAATAGGTGAATTTAGTGTTTTTCCTCATAGAACGTGTGGCTAAGATGTAGCTGACGATATTTTCTACATGTGCATTGAAGATCTTGATAATGTATAGACTCTGAAACTAGCATGAGGAACATTAAAGTTTGCAGTGCTGCTGAAGATTTCTGTGATCACCGTAAAAATACTTTCGACAAACCCGACGCCTCAGCGCATACTGACCAAAATGCCCTCTGTTTTTCTGACTCTTAAATCTCGTGACTTTGTCGGCTAGACACTTGTTTTCTAGAGAGGGTGAATTGCTCGAAACTGAAAAAGAATGTTCGAATAATAGTCATGTTTACCTGGAAACTCGATATTAGGTCTTATAAACACTACAACCGTCGTCAATGCTAGAAGGATAAGGTTTTATAACAGAGCTTTCGCTGAGCGGTCCCATATGTGCGACCGCTCGCGTTGGCTCTGTTTATTCCTGGTCTTTCAGACAACCCGAAGGATTGATTTCCACCTCTGATAACGCTTCGTAGTTCGACAACACTTGCTCCAATGAACATAATACGATTTCTGATTCTTATTTCAAGTCTTCTTCTGATAGATCAGAACAACACACAAGACCGCGACTCCCAGACAGAGCAACATCTGCTACATTTGTCACCAGGTTTCACACCCCGCAGACCGGCTACTTCTGAACCCAACCGTCTAGTGATTTTGGACAATTATCAAGGCTCCAACTTTAACATGTTTGCTGACCCTGATCAGATAACAGCCCCAGAGAACCGAAAAACAAGAAGAGGAAATAGACCCCTGCGCAAGCGTGGTCACGGGGGTGGCGCTCTTCAGAGTCACGCCAGAAAACGACGCTATGTACTATTAATATCCAGTCCATCAAGCCGAAGATTCTTGAGCTTAATCACGAAATTCACCGGAGAAGATACGACATCGTGGCAATTACTGAAAGCTGGCTCAAACCATCCACCCCATCTCGACTGATATCATTTCCGGGATTCAAAATACTTAGGTCGGACCGCTCAGACAAAAGTGGCTATGGTGGCGTAGCGACCTTATTTCGGTCTAACATTGATGCAGATAACATCAGTGTACCACCAGTGACTGATCCTAAGTGTAAACTTGAGTCACTCTGGGTAAGGGTGAAGCCTGACCAACCTGGGCGACAGTTTATTCTCGCAACAGTATACCGCCCTCCTCGGCGAACTTCTACCGCCCTCGAAGCTGACCTGGGATTACTGGAGACACAACTACAACATGTCATGGTTAAGTACCCCAGAGAAAGGATAGTTATTACTGGTGATTTGAACTGCAACCTCTTAGCTAATGAGTCAGATGTTTGTAAGAGGGTGTTACATACCTTTTTGAGTGCCTATTCGCTTACCCAACATATCCAAGTACCTACTTTTGCCAGTGGCTCTTTGCTCGATGTAATCATAACCAATGACCCCAGTGTTGTTATGCTCCATCGCACTAGGTTCTGTAATTTCAGTCCGCATCAATATGTAATAGCTGCTTTGACCGTGCCCAGAACTCGCCCGAAACCTATCACCGTTGAGTGCAGAAACCTCAAGCGCGTCCAAAAGCCTGAACTCCGCGCAGCACTCAACTCGGTAGACTGTCAACCTGTATACCGCCCCCTGCGCACAGCTGACAAATGGGATGTTTTTCTAGCTCTCTTCATTCCAATATTAAACTATTTTGCACCCATAAAGAGCACAAAAATCCGTAACCCTACTGCTCCTCCCGTATCTGATGCCACACGTGATCTGATGCGTCAGTTTAGGACATTACGTCGTACAAATCGTGGGGACCAGGAATACAGAGATCTCAAGCGGACTGTGAAGTCATCCATACGACGTGATACCGTCTTAGATATTGAGCGACAGATTAATAACAGCGGCCCCCATCAATGTATCGTATTCTTCAACCCTATATAGGTAAGAAAAGAGGGATTCCCATTAATCCTAACGTAAATGCAGACGCACTAAATGAATATTTCGTCAGTGTGGGCCCTCGAGTTGCACAAGAAGTCGCTCAAACCTCTCAAAATATCGATTACCTACCAACTAGACCTCCTAGAGTCGGGACGTGCTCCTTCAAAGTTACCGCCATAGACTTTAGAGTGTTAAAACGTACCATTCAATCCATGAAAAACACATCTGCCTGCGGTCTGGATGGATTATGCATCAATGTGTTTAAACTTTGCCTTAATGAAATCGGAATCCCACTCTTGAACATAATCAACTCTTGCCTGGAGAGAAATGATTTCCCAAATGCGTGGAAACACTCAATCGTTCACCCAATTCATAAATCCGGACCGGCATGTGACCCCGCCAACTTTAGACCTATATCATTGGTCCCAGTTATCTCAAAAATAGTTGAGCGAATTGTGCAGCGACAGCTCTACTCATATCTGTCCAGGAACCATCTAATATCTCCCGCACAGCATGGTTTCAGACCCTACCACTCTACCGAAACTGCGCTACTTAGTGTTTCTGATCAAATTTTTCATGCCATGGATCAAGGAGAAATCTCTCTCATTTGCTTGCTCGATTTAAGTAAGGCGTTCGATGTCATTGACCACTCAAAGTTGTTAACTAAATTAGAGCTCTACGGAGTTGATACTGATTGGTTCCGCTCCTATCTAAGCGGACACTCCCAGAGCGTGTCAGTTTTAGACCACAGCAGCGGGCGCAAAACCCTCTCAAAAAAGACTTCCAAACAAAGTCGGTGTGTTTCAAGGATCTTCATTAGGCCCACTCCTGTTCAATGTCTTTGTCAATGACCTGAGCTATTTTGCAACCGATGCCCGTATCACCCAATATGCGGACGATACCCAGGTTGTTGTTACCGGCCGAAGGGATGAAGTAAGTGAACTTATAGCCCGAATGGAGCGCACACTTTTATCCTTGGACGCCTGGTTCTGTGCCAACTCTATGAAGGTTAATGCAGCAAAAACTAAGTTTATGGTCATTGGCAGCCGCCAAAGCCTCAAAGACCTACCGCCCTTGCAGATCCAATTTCGTGATCAAGCTATAAGCCCTGTACCTTCGGTCCGCAATCTGGGTGTCATATTCGACACTCATCTCTCTTGGGACGCGCATGTAACCTTCCTCACTCAAAAGTGTTTTGGCCTATTAATAGCATTGATACATATTAGGCACCATCTCCCCAAACACATCACCTTTGAAATTGTCCACAGCTTGGTTCTCTCACATGTCCGATACTGCATTTCAGTGTACGGAAACTGTTCTGACAAAAACCATCGAAAAATCCAAAAAATAATAAACTTCAGTGCCAAAGTTGTTTCCGGTCGCCGTAAATTTGATCATATATCTGACGTTTTGAGAGGTCCTGGTTGGTACAATTCTAGACAAATAGCAGAATACCACACTCTCACACTCACCCACAACATTATCACAAGAAAGCAACCAACAGCACTGTCCACACTCCTCCAGCACAACTCAAACATCCATTCAAGGCAAACTAGACAAGTACAACAGATGCATCTACCAAGGATTCGCACAGAAGCTGGTCGGCGGCAGTTTGCATACCGAGCCCCCACTCTATATAACACACTCCCACCGAATATGCTAGAAATGCGGAAGGATGCCTTCAAAAAACACTTGATGTGCTGGTTAAAGAGTACCACGTCGGAAAGTGAACAGTAGATATTGTGTTGTCAGCGGTGTTAGTTGTTGTCGATCAACTTTAGCAAAATCAAACCTGGTATTTTCTTAGTGTTCTTAATGTGTTTTCTGTACAACTCAGTGTTCAACAAATGTGTTCCGGGCTAAGAATAGCCACATATATTTTGTGGAGCGGCTCGATGAAGTGCAATAAATAAATAAATAATAAATAAATAAATGAATATACAAAGGGATAAGGGCATCGTGGCTGGGCAAAATATTGTGGAATAAAGAATCATCATTCGCAAAAATATTTTTTACCAGAATACAGGTTAAGTATAATGATATTCTACACATGAACTACGGAAAACATTGGATTGATTCGAGATGCATTGCAACATTCTACAAAGAAGTGTTGAAACTATTTAGGGAATCTGTGCCTATTCCAGAACCAAGCAATGGTACAGACGTAAGGAAGCAGTTGATTTGGAATAACACGGCAATACGCGTGAGAGGAACTGGATTATTCTACCGCGTAGTTTACGATGGTGGCATTAAATTTGTCGACGATTTTTTCGATAACCAGGGGAGAATTTATAACTTTGAAACATTTCAACAAAAACATCCTCAAATTACGATTAACCCTCTCACATATATCGGATGGTGTTGTGCAATACCAGCAGAATGGAAGCGCCGAGTTATTGGGAGCAAAAAACTAACAGAGGAAGAAAAAACTTTGAAACCAGTTATAGAGATTAAAGGGAAGCAAATTCCGATATATTTAGTCAAGTCAAAATACTTTCGGAATCAGTGGCTTTTGGATGTCTCCCCCAGCTCAAAAGACAAATGGATAGACTACGGATAAGATTTTGAAGATATGTGGGGCAAAATATATTCATTGCCGTTTCAAATATCCACCTCGACAAAACTTCAAAGCCTGCAATACAGAATCAGTCATCGGTACTTCCCAACGCAGCGCTTCCTTTGCCTCAGAAACGTTGTTGATGATCCCTTTTGTGATTTGTGTGGAATGGTCGAAACGATTCAACACTTTTTTGCTGAATGTGAGATTGTGCGGTCATTTTGGAATGCCCTAGCAATTAGAATAAACGAAAAACTAATCGCCTCTCAAAAATTCATTCCAAACAACAAAAACATAATCTTCGGATCGCTTTCAACAGTCGATGCAGTAAATTTAATCGCATTATGCGCAAAACAGTTCATTATTAAGCAGCGGTTCAAACAACAACAGATGCGGCTAACGGATTTTATTCGGTTTGTTACGAAAATCTTCAAAATGGAAAAAATTAACGCAACAAAGAATGGGAAGATCAGTAAATTCCAGAACAAATGGGCTCTTTACATTGACAACGATTTAAATCTAGCATTGTAACCCCTGTGTGACAACCTGGAATCTTTGAGTACAGAAGTTAGCAAGAAGCGTAAGTGGGAAGGGGGGGTTGGATAGGGAGTGGAACATTCGACCAAATGGAATGATGTGATGAAGAATGTCTATGTGTAGACCTGTGTCTACTGTTGCTGGACGAAGTGCGCTAGCACTATTGTTATCGGTGACGTCACTGTGCCGCATCCTGTGACGTCATCGTGAGCCTCTGCCGGCTAGACAGCAGATGTCGCTCAAGTCTTCCGGTTGGAAACTGATTTTCTGAAAGATAGGTTTATTTGATTTCTAGGCTTATGTTGTGAACTTCTCTTGTCAAATGTTAATACAACTAATTAGTCTCCGCACTTATTTTCACCGTGAGCGTTTATTGCTGCCCACATAACTTGCCCTTCCGGCTCTGCCCCCACTGCCGCCTGGCGGCCAGGTCAAGCGTTGACCCCGGGTCATTTCCGCTACAGCATCGAGCGAGAGCGCACGTGTGTGTCGGGTGACACCTTCCTGTGAACGTAAGTGTATTCGGAAATGCTGTTGCGACTATTTGATATTTGATATGGCATTGTAAACGTGTTTGCGTAAAACCTGATTGATTCTAACGGTGTTAAATTTAGATGTGATTTATATTGGTTTGTGATTTATGATTTACTTGTGGTTTGCTGGGTTCTTGTCAAACGAGTGTTTGAATATTTGAAATGTTTCCCAGGGCAGAATTATGAAGATTTGGAGTCACGAGATGTTATAAAATAAAACCAGAAACGGCATCATTACTTTTGGAAAACGGAGACAGCGGAAGCAGATTGGGCATGCGGCTCATACCGACGGGGCCATGAGGAGACCCCGTCTACATTTTGGTGACAGCCGTCTACATTTTGGTGACAGCGTCGGTACGCCCGACTACATTTTGGTGACAGCGTCGGTCCACCTGTCTACATTTTGGTGACAGCGGACACGGACCTGCCACGCTGTTCTTCATCCGTCGTTTTCAAGTTGGTCTTCAAAGGTTAGTTCCGGCATGCTTCACTCGCAGCCACCAGTGACTGACTTTCTGCGGCGCGCGGTTCCCGGTGCCCAGCGCACTAGACCCGCCTCGGTCAGGGCTCCGGCGATTGAGTCACGTGACCGCCTCCGGCTGTGAGGTGACCCGCACGCTCGCTGAGACGGTGCCTTGAATTGTGCCGTGGTGTTTCAAGAGTAGAGTATCACTGTTTCAAGTTTGGAAAGAAGATTTTGGACCATGCAGATATCGGACTTAAATCGTAATAAGTTCCTCTTGCAGCGAGATGGTTAATTCTAGTGTTTAATTCAGCGTGCATTGTCTTGTTTCATTGCTGTTGGCTTGTTTGAGACACTTTGACCACTGACAGGACTGAGACGAACGACTGTGCTATTCCCAAATTTTCCTCATGGAATTGAGAAAACATGGCTTAGAATCAGAACTTGAGGCTCAGACTGAAAATTTGTCTTTCACAATTTTTGCAGAGATGAATTCTGGAGTTTCAGGACTGAGCTTTCCCAAGTTTGGTGGTCAGGGTTCATTTGTCAGATTTCTTGAGAATTTCGAGTCTAGTTTGGCACACACTTCGAGTGATCGTGAGAATGAACTGAGACGGCTCGCAAGTCTTCGTAAACCCCTGACAGACTTAATTATTGATTCAGGGATGTTTAGTTACACTCTAGGTGTTAATTCTGCCGTTCACAAGAGGAAGAGAGCAATTACTGTGAAGAGACCAGTTGTCTCTTGGGTGCTGCTATAAATATCTTGCTATAAATATTTGCCGTTTCCTGGTGCTAAATTTTTCTGGTTAGCACATTACCTTACTGTTCACGGAAATGGCCGTACTAAGTATTTCGGACACGTTTCTTTGAAATATTCCGCACCGTAATTGTTAGGGTGTGAAATGTTTATTGCGTTAGAATTTGAGATGCACTCAAACCATTGCATTTATCTTTTTTATAACGGGATAGAGGTGATAATCATCAAAATATGTTAATGTTTCATCATGTCGGACTTCTTGAGGTTTCAGTTTGGAAGATTACTAGACTCGATGTAGCGGATGTTGCTGAAGCTATTAGTGTTTGTTGGATTTCAATGATCACTTTCCAGAATGCAGAAATGATAGCTGGATTTTGCATTCACTTTCCTAATGTTGCGTTCCAATGCACAGTCCGGCCAGGATCATGAAGTTGACCATTCTTTAACTAGTAAGTTGTGAGCTGACTGCATATAGTTGAATCTTTTGCTGGATTTTGTCCTGGTGATTGACTTTCCAGAGATCAATATATTGCCGTAAGTCACACTTACACGCAGACAGTGCTTATTATTCGGTCTATAATTTACCGCTGTAAAGCCTTTTGTACAGATCATTTTGCAATTGTCTTGTTGGGGTGAAGCTGGTAATCATTTTTGGCAAGTGATTACGTGTTGAATGGGCTCAAGCCGTAACGCTCTCATGAAACCAGCTTAACCCTTTTTTAAGCATTGTGAATTGGTTTGATCGCAGTCACTGACAATTATTATATTATTTCATTGCACCTTTGTGACGTTCACTTACGTTTACCGTTTTATAACGTTTCAAGTCTTAATGCAAACTGTCGCTTACAGCACCCTGGCAGACACTCTTAGTGGCTTAGTTGTTTTGTCATGTAATTTGGGATGTTATATTCTGGCTCAACGGAATTTTGTGATGCCCGAAATGGTAAGATGATTTTCGCTACGAAGTTAAGCCTTTGCTGTTATCTTTTGAGACATTAATGACTGTCTTATGGAATCTGGCAAGTTTACTCCTGTCAAATGGATAGTTTGTTCAGAATGAGCTGTCGTTGATGAATCTTCTGAGTTAAGCACAGCTTGCTACTTAGATGCTCAGGTTAATTTTCTTTCTAAAATAAGTTTTTCTATTGCTGAAGTTACGAAGTGTTTCCCAATTCCTGTTTGGTTGATTTGATGCTACAGCACTGGACTGACCCGACTGATGACATTGATCACATGACATGTATGTTTTCACCGGATAGTTAATTTTAAGTGGTTTGTGTTTTGAGGTCGGATGAGGTGTAGACCTGTGTCTACTGTTGCTGGACGAAGTGCGCTAGCACTATTGTTATCGGTGACGTCACTGTGCCGCATCCTGTGACGTCATCGTGAGCCTCTGCCGGCTAGACAGCAGATGTCGCTCAAGTCTTCCGGTTGGAAACTGATTTTCTGAAAGATAGGTTTATTTGATTTCTAGGCTTATGTTGTGAACTTCTCTTGTCAAATGTTAATACAACTAATTAGTCTCCGCACTTATTTTCACCGTGAGCATTTATTACTGCCCACATAACTTGCCCTTCCGGCTCTGCCCCCACTGCCGCCTGGCGGCCAGGTCAAGCGTTGACCCCGGGTCATTTCCGCTACAGCATCGAGCGAGCGCACGTGTGTGTCGGGTGACACCTTCCTGTGAACGTAAGTGTATTCGGAAATGCTGTTGCGACTATTTGATACTTGATATGGAATTGTAAACTAGTTTGCGTAAAACCTGATTGATTCTAACGGTGTTAAATTTAGATGTGATTTATATTGGTTTGTGATTTATGATTTACTTGTGGTTTGCTGGGTTCTTGTCAAACGAGTGTTTAAATATTTGAAATGTTTCCCAGGGCAGAATTATGAAGATTTGGAGTCACGAGATGTTATAAAATAAAACCAGAAACGGCATCATTACTTTTGGAAAACGGAGACAGCGGAAGCAGATTGGGCATGCGGCTCATACCGATGGGGCCATGAGGAGACCCCGTCTACATTTTGGTGACAGCCGTCTACATTTTGGTGACAGCGTCGGTACGCCCGACTACATTTTGGTGACAGCGTCGGTCCACCTGTCTACATATGGAAGGAATCTCCTCGTAACTACATTATTCGACTGTATACAATAGGGGTTCGCATAGTTTTGCATTCGTGTCTGTGTATGTCCAATATGTGAATTGTGATATCCCTGTTAATTCATGTTAAATAAACGTAAACGGAGAAAAAATTAATAGCCAGTGCGGCTCCGACTCCACGCTCTTGCGGTGCCAGCGTTCACTCCGCCCAGCCAGAGCTGCAAGCTTCGGGTTCGTGCCAGAACAGACGGATCCCTGTGTAAACGCGTTGAGACTGATTGTAAATTGCCCCTGGGGCAAATACACGGTTGCGACACTGTTTATGAAACAGCCGGATTCAGCAGGAGTTCTGGCTTCGGTGTTTGGTTGGGTAGGAGTTGCCGCTACCAATTTCTGTCTGTTCAGGCGCAGTTTCTGTCTTTGGAGGGAAATGACGTGGAGCACGGTGGATCATAGGCGGATCTAGGGAGCAGGTATAGATCACTTATTCCCCATTGAGCCCCCAAGCCCCTTGAAATGGCCTCAGCGCCCATTGAAACGTCGCTTTCCACGCTCCCTCAGGAAGCGAGCACAAGCGCCTCGGTGATAAGATTTGCCCCCCTCCCCCATGGGCTGTGCCGTCCAAAAGTGACGCCTCTGGTCCGATTGGCGCCCCTGACCAGGTGCCGCCCCCTTTCGGGCTATATATATATATATATATATATATATATATATATATATATATATATATATATATATATATATATATATATATATATATATATCCTGTATCCGGCTGTGCTGCCGCGTTGGAAGTGACGTCACGAAGAGCATATCACGGAAATTCGTGTCTTTTGACTGGTTGCCTTTCGCCATGATTGGTCGTGTTTTTTAGGACTCTTTAATTCGTAGGCGGATCCAGGAGGCAAGTATGGTCACTTGCATCTCCCGATGGACCCTCCGGCGCCGCCTGAATAGATCATGGCGCCCCCCCAAATGTCGCTTCCCATCACCCCCTCTCCCAAAAAGAGAGTGAGTATCAGCGCCCCGCGATAGAATTTGCCCCCCCCCCACCCCCTGTACTGAATGGTGACACTTTCCGAAAATATACCTCCATCGGAAACCCTGGATCTGCCATTGCTTCAATTACTTGGCGAATCACCTCGAAAGGCTAGGTTTTATAACTCGTGCCTACCAACTATCTGACTGATTGCATAACCCAGGGTTGCCAGATGAAAAATGGTATTTTTCGCCAAATTTGATTCACCACATCGCCAAATTTCGCCAATTCCAGATATCATTTCGCCACGATGTCGCAAATGATGAAGTCTTACGATTGTAAGCCGAAATATCAGAATCTGAGAAAAGCACCTCGTGCGCTTATCACCGGAATGCCGCACGAGTTCTTTTAACTGAGGTGGTATGAATACGTATAGAGCACGTCATAAACATTGGTATTCAGTGTTGAATTTTTCCCAGAACGCACCACAGCAATGGTACTGGCGGAGAATAGGAATAAAAAAGCGTATCTCCACCCAATGTCAACCCATCCAATGCTGCCACAACCGGCTATGCTGCCGAGCCTAATTTTTTTTGAGAAAAAAACGGTATTTTAAAGCAGAACGTTCGACATTGTAATTAATAAAAACATTAAAATGATTTCTAAATAGTTTTAAAAAATATCAAAGAAAATATTTAGGACTTATTACAAAAAATAGCTTTGTATTTCACAATTTGGAACCTCTGCGTAAGAAACGTCTTCGTTTCTCCATGTAAACAAATCATCAAAATTTGCCCCATGCTTTTTGAAAAATTTGAACCAAAATTTGAACCATGCTTTTTCTTTCAAGTATTTAAAAACCTAAGGTATTATGTCTCGCAAACTATGATACTCACTGTATCTTATTGTAAAAATTTTGTACAAATTTAAGCCTATGTCCTGCTTCTTTGTTTGATCTTATGGCATTGTTGCCAATAATGTGAACTGCTTTATAAAATATATGTGGTTTTTCCTTGGTATTTTTCAACCATAGATTGTTTGTCCTAAACTAACACATTGTTTGTCACACTGTGTTGTGTCATTCTGTGTTGCTACTGTTTTTTACGTCGAAGCATGACACACTGTGGCCATATTGTAAGGTCTATGAAAGCTATTGTCAAACCAGCAGATTACACCATTTATTAAAGCAGCATACTAAAACAGTAGTTAATCAGCCCACTATTTCTCTTCAGAGGAGGTTCAATTAATGTGTATCATTTATACTCTCAAGGTGCCTACACAGATAAGTAATATGTTCTTTACTTTGATTGGTTTCTCATACTTTGCGTCTGGATTTGAAATTTACTTCTAAATCATGAGGCTGATTAAGTCCCGCAAAATGTTCCGCACGCTGCCCTCAGTCCCCCTGTAGGTACCGCGGGATTGTGCGGGATTTTTCTTCTTGTGGGACTGCGGTGCTTAAATCTGTAGACTCTACCTCCGCCTCTCCTCCCCGCTAACATTCACTCCTAAATGTCTATAGAAACACCCCGGGCCACGGCCTACCCTAAGCTTATAATTATTGTATTTAATCATCACGTGTTATATGGGGATAAAAACCGAACAAAACATATTGCAACCCACTCCCTGCCTCTAATTTTCGGGATGAACTTCTGTTATGGTGTACAACGAGAAAAAGTAAAATGACATTACCTTAAACTGAACTTAAAACAGGTGTAGTGTTTCACATACACCATAAGTTTGCCGGCGTAAATCGCCAAATTTCACTCATTTTATCACCAATCATTCACAAAAAGTAAATCGATCGCCAATTGAGGTCCAATTTTGAAAACGTCAAATTTGACTACTTTTATCACCAATTGCCCAAATTGAATAAGCCGATCGCCAACGGAGGTCCGAAATCGCCCAATTTGACTGTTTTTATCGCCAATCGCCAAACAAGAAAAACCGATCGCCAACAGTGGTCAAAAATCGCCAAATTGGCGAAATTTCGCCACATCTGACAACCCTGTGCATGACTGCGGTAGTATATAAACTGGAGGTAGCCTCTTGCACCCTTCTCCAGAATAAAGGTTAGTACCTAGTATTAAGCTAGTACGGAAGTATCTAGTACATATTTAATAGAAGTATCTAGTATAGTAGGCTAGTACGGAATTATCTAATTTGGAGGTAGCCTCTTGCACCCTTCTCCAGAATAAAGTGCTGTCCTTCTGCATTGAGCTCCTGGCAGATCATCTTGCCAGAACGCTATCCCGTTCTGGCTGTCTGAGTTTTACAAACCACTTCCACAGCCGGCTCCGCGGTGTCGCTCTCCAGATGTCCATCGACACTGTTTCAGCTCGGGAATGACCAAATAAATCCGTTCTCAGATGAAAATATTCGGCTTTTAGCGACTGTGGACTCGGATATCTTCGCAGTTTAACTGCGAGGAGACAATAGTTTGTTTGACAAGTGGAGCAATGTTGAAAGGGAGCTGTTGATTTCGGCTGCTAGGCCCATGAAGTCGAAAATAGCGACGGATCGTCGCTGTTTAATGTCGTGCTTTGTCTCTGCTTGACAGTGGCAGATCCAAAGGTGTGGGCTAAGGAGGCTCAAGACCGCGGACATGCTCGAGCCCCCATTGTTAATACATAGGCGAGGGGCTGTCCGAGGTTACTCGCGGTGAGGCTCAAGCCCCTAGCCGCCCTCCCCAAATGAATTCCTGGATCTGCCACTGTCGATAGAGCTGATATGGACCAAATTCGTGCATGCCCGATTGTCGATTGAGACCAGTGACGTCATCTGTCAAGACAAAATTCATCGTGAGCATGACATCTAATGACAGTGATTTGCATAGTTGAGCATCAAGTTTTCCCTTCTTTTCTTAGGTCGAAGGTGCTCCTAAAATATATTTTTACTTTATTATGCGAATTTTTCCGTTCGTGTTCTGGAACGAAGGCGCTGTAAAGAAATATTATTCCCTTTATAGCACAAAGTTTCTTTATGTTCCAGACCGAAATGACTGAGAAAACAACTCCCTTCTTTACAACAATAAGTCTTCCATGAGAAAGCAACTCTCCTCTTTAGTCTTCCATGAGAAAGCAACTCTCCTCTTTACAACGAGAAGGCTTCCGTTCATAACGGTCCCTCCTTTCCGTTTCAGATCGAAGGCGCTGATTAAACACGCGATTCTGGAGAATGACTTCATGAAGAATCTGCAGAATCCACAGATCCAGGAGGTGGTGGACTGCATGTACCCAGTCGAATACAAGCGGACGTCTCTCATCATCAAAGAGGGCGACATCGGCTCCGTCCTCTTCGTCCTCGAAGGTAGGTTCAAAGTAAAGGATGTATCATATCATTAAAGAGGGTGGCCTTGGTCCGTCCTCTTCGCCTTGGAAGGAAGATACGAAGTAAAGGATGTCTTATACCAATAAAGACCGTGAGGTTGTCTCCGTCGTCTTTTCGTTGTGAAAGTTCGTTCTGGAAGGTAGGTTCAATGTAAAGGATGTTTCATATCGTCAGAGACAATGACATGATTCCGTCCTCTTCGCCCTGGAAGGTAGGCTTGAGGTAAAGGATGTCTCATATCGTTAACGACAGTGATAATGGCTCCGTCGTCTTTTTGTCCTGGAAGGTAGGTTCAAAGTAAGGCATGTGTCTTATCCTCAGAGAGGGTGACCCTTGGCCATCCTCTCTTCCTGGAAGGTAAGTCCGAAGTCATGTTTCGGACATTGTTCATGGACCATTGGATTTTTTCCTCCGAGACGATTTCGAGATCTCAGTCGAGGCGTGACTTTGCATTGATTCAACATGTGCCTCGTTTTGAAGTGTTGGTTATGAAAGGGCTAATGTCCATCAAGGACATGAGGACATCGGTGAACTCGATTCTCGACACAGCGATCTTCGGGGGGAATAGCAACTGCAGATGAAGAACAAGCTTTGAATAGTTCTCAAGCTACAAGCAACAGCCTTCATGTGTAGTGATCTTGTTTGACGTTGTTGTGGCCGTTTTCCAACCATCAAGTGGAAGCGAATGCGTGAATGTGACGACATTCTCTTATCGCACGAGATTGTTTCAACGACAACGAGTCGGCGAAAACTGCTCGTTGATGGCCTCCGCTGTGGTCAAAATTGGCAGCTGGTGTGCTTCCTTCAACAGTTCTGTCCTTGGATGTCTGGCTCACGTTGATTTTACTAAAAGCTCCTGACTGACGGCCTTTACACGAGCCGCCATATTGCCCACGGTGACGTCACTGGGGGGTCTTTGAAATGTTGATTTAAGAGTGGGTTAGCTTTGCACAATGAGTATGATTTATTTATCAGCATTAAATGAATTAGCAAATAAATGACATGAAACATCAACACCAAAATATATAATGACATTGAAATGAATAAGTTGAATGATACAATCTATTGTAATCCCCTAAAAAAAATTGACAGCCTTGATTGTACCTACACTAGACGCAAACGCTCCTGTGACTCTTCCTTGCTGAGCAGGTATATTACGTAGGCTGTACTTTTCCCAGGCATTGCATTCCAATCTGGATATGTGGGTGTTGTCTTTCTTCCCGGAGTGGGATACCATCCGCCGGTGCGGCGTGCATAGGCGGATCCAGGGGGCAGGGGCACGTGCCCCCCCCGATCGACCCTCGGCGCCCCCTTAAAGGTCGATGGCGCCCCCCTGAAATGTCGCTTCCCACCCCGACCCCCCAGGATACGAAAGTCGGCGCCCACCGATAGGATTTGGCGCCCACCTGATAGGTTTTTTTATTTTTTTATATAAATTTTGTTCAAGTTGTTCCTAGTACGACTGGTGGAGTCGGAGTCTCACTAAAGTCATCAAGGGACTTGTCACGGAGACCCCGACCCCACCACCCGAACGAGCAACTCCCTCAATGGAGGGTTAATTTAGAAGCCAAAGTTTAACGTCCCACAAAGCACAGAGACGGCCGCCCCGCTCAGGTCACCCTCTCACCAGTCAGTTGCCAGCCGACCTGTACGTCGGGTAAACTATTGAGCGCCGGAGCGTCTCAGGGGAACCGATCCCAAGCACGGACATGCACTGCCACTGCATGCTTCGAGCAGCGGGCCGGAGCCCAACGCTCTACCAACTGAGCTACCGGGGCGGCTCAGTTTTGCCGGTCATAAGTGGCGCCCCTTGGTCCGGATGGCGCCCCCCCAGGAAGGTGCCCCCTCCGATCGGCAATCCTGGATCCGCCTATGGCGGCGTGCCTGTAGCATCTTTGCAGCATTAGCGGCACAAATGTTGTACCTAGGTCGAAGAAAACGATGACTCGTTTTCCAGTGACTCGTCCGGTTCTATCTACCTACTGGTCCAGAAAGACAGATCCCACCAGTGACGGATATGAGGGGGATGGACTAGTGGGGCTCAAGCCCCCCCCTCTTTTCGAAATTTCGGGGTCTATATCAACCGCATGATTAGAGGCTGTGCGAGGTAGTTGCTAGTGAGGCGTGAGCCCCCCGGCACCACGAAATAAAACCCTGGATCCGTTATTTGAATCCCACGATGAAGACATAGCTCATTTTAAAAACATAAGCCAGAGGTATGGCCTTCGTGTGCTAATGGATGTCTTGTCTAGCAAAGAGGGCGCTGGAAATAAGTGTCTCACCTGTGTATTCACGAATAGATTTCATCCTTTTCGGAATGTCCTTCAGGGTGCATCGAAGCAGAAGACAAATTACAAGCTGTCGTGCTCATAAGGTACAAACAAATGCTTAAAGGATACAATCCATGTGAATCAGTTTTAGCCGTGGGAAATAAGCCTGGTGTGTGCTCTTCGCAAAAGTGAATTGCGTCATCATCTGTGGAATGGAGCATGGAAATACTAGGAACTCGGCCCAGTCCTTGTTTCTTTTGTCTTTGATATCAGGAAGTTGGCTGCCAAGCGTCATTCCCGCCCACTCAGCTGAACGGGAGTTTGGAAGGAAGAACGCGTATGTGGCATTTGTGCCAAACCACAGACCATGCATATAAAAATATTAATAATGCTTAGTTCTGATCACCGAAGACAGGTTCAGGGTTTCTGATAGGGGGGGGCATTATCCGGATCAGGAGGGCCATTTTTGGGCGGCAAAACCTATCAGGTGGGCGCCAAATCCAATTGCGGGACACTAATACTCACATCAGGGGTTGGAAAGGGACATTTTCTGTGCGACGGGGCATTGTCCTTTCAGGGGGGCGCCGTGACCGTTTCATGTGGCTTCGATGTTCGTTCGGAGGGCAAGTGCCCCCTGGATTCGCCTATGCCGGACCCTTGCATATTTAGCACGTTGTAAATTTTAATCCGTTTGACGCTTGCTGATATTGCTATCTTAAAAACCTGCAGTTGAATGGGTATTCAGGTATTCATCGACTTTGAAATCTGTCAGAGTATCGCTCCACAGGGTATCGTGTTGAAAAATCCTGCTCGTTGGGGATTTGCAAAATACAACGCAGATAATTCGCACCGCTTCAATATCTTTGAAGTTAGCGACGTGCCATGAGGCACGAATGCTATGCTTCACGACTCAAAACTGCTGTAGAGTATCGGGGAGTGATGGAGTCGTTTTATTGCAGAAGATATGTGTTATAGTTCATGAGTGATTTATAGTTCTTGAGTGAGTTATAGTTCTTGAATTATCTCCACGTTTCCAGCTCCCCTGGCGGCATCGTTGTTTCTCCGTCCCTTTATCCTGAGGGGTTACCAGGAGCTTGATTGTGTCAGGGATTCTATATCGGGGTGGATTCATGAGCAGTTGATGGATTTGATATGGGGATGGGCTTCGTATAAACTTTTTTTGGAGAGGCTTCGTCTAAATTGTTTTGGAGAAACGAGTATAAGCTTTTTCGGAAGAAAATTGTTTTATACTTTTGGAGAAACTTTGGGTTTTTTCGGGAAAACTGGGGATAAACTTTTTGGGAGGAACTTTGTCTATTTTTGTTTCGAAGATAGCCTAGCTATGTACTGGATTGGATGAGAGCTTTCTTGGCCATAGCATACTTTACGAGAAGCCGAGAACGGCGAAGGAAGTCTACCAATAAAAACGGACACTTGTCCTCCTGAATTTCCAGTGCAGGTCCTCCTCCCGCAGCTGTGTTCGGTTTGACCTTTTTCATCGGCTGTGTTTGCAGACACTGAGCCGTCATTTCGGCATTTCCATCGCTAAACCCATCCCATTATTTACTAGAGCTGGTGTTTTTGCGACGCTTCGTGTACTGGGTGGTTTTATGGAAGAAACTGATGACTTCATTTGACAGCCAAATGATAGGCGCTGGCTGGTCTGTGGTTTTGTTGGCAACCAGTTCGCATGGCAACTGAAGCACAAGGACGACGAATTGGGATTCAGGTACAGGTGGTGTAATTTTAGATCCATAATGTGATGAATTTCACGATGGCACATCGTTAATTTAAACGTGATAGGATATGTGTAACACGTTATGGTTATAAGAAGATTCGCCACATAAGAAAGATAGTAGAAAACTTGCAGAATATAACAACAGTAGGGTGCCGAGAGACATGAATGTATTTCTGGCAGCTTCCCGGGGCCACTTCGCTTGTGATGATTGTAATACTTTCAAGACAGGTGTGGTAAGATATGTAAATGCTCGGAAGCAACTGTAGTTTTAGGTATTTTATCTTTTTACGCTTTTATATTTATATATCTTAGCTTTTAAGGTCACCCACTTTTTGGGATGTACACTGTCTCGATTTTTGTGGTGTAAATAGTCTTTTTTATCCAAGGATTGGACTTGGATTGATAACCGTGTTGTGCAAACATATCGATCTGTATTAGTAGGAAACAATATAGAACAAACTGAAGCAGATTCAAGATATCCTGGCCATGGAGAACTCTAACTAAAGCAAACGCAGCCGCTACATTTCCGGGCACTAAATTTCGGAAACTCTTCTGATGACGCCCCACTGACGTCACCGCCAAGATCTACGGAGATTAACCGACACGACTCCCCAGATTTACGCCGATTGGTCGGAGCTAATCTAACTTGGGTCATGGAGCTTTTGTAGCGAAAGGGCATCTCAGAGGCTTTCGGCCTTCACTGGGATGTTGTTGCTGCCACAGAGATCGAAGAATTAGCTTACGTTGTTGCTGGAGATTGGTTTTCCGGGAAAGGCTTGAGCGCTTCGAGTGCCGGGGTAAAATGGTGGATGCTGCTGCTGGGGGTTTGATCGGCTTCTGTTCGTAATCAGTGTGACTCTGAGCACTCACAACAGTGGAGCTCTGAGCTCTTCCTTGGCCGTTATCAGTGGGATTCTGCTCCTCTATCTCTTGTCTTTTATCAGCAGGAATCTGCGTCCTCTTCTAGCTGTATTCAATGCTGACAGCTGTTTCTCTACTCACTTTTGCACTCCCTATCCTGCTTCGACCATGTAGCGTTGCTTTCTGTCTCGTCGTAAAGGGAATGTGGCACCTTTATAACGTGATTTTAACTGAGATAGCGGAGCTGTAAAGCATGCCAAAAAAACCCGGTACTCAGTACATCATTTGTCTTGAAACTCAAAATTTCCGTGGAGGAAAGCTAAAAACCTACCTGAAATGTACCCCAAATGTACCCCAGCCGGCGGCTACAGTTGCCAGCCGTTGGTGTGACGACAGCGCTGACGTCACGGTGATTAATGAGCCAATTGAACCATTGAAGCCCATTGAATATGGTAGTAGTTGCCAGATCATGGCGTCATCCACAGGCAGATGTTTATTTTTCACCCAAGAGGATCATTTTAAAAATAACATAAAATTGATCTCATTGTACATTTTTCAAAGAAATCATGGACATTTTTATGATTTTTGGCTAAAAATACCCATAATTACGCTACATTCCTGGATTCGACCAAGGTGCCACATTCCCTTTAACCCACCCAGGACCACCCTGGAACCAGAAGAGATCTCCAGCCTTGAAACGTCTCTGTGAAAAAGTGTATGGCTTGTGAGAGGTGAATGTTTTGTCGGGCCTTCAGAATACCCACGGCCGATACCCTGAAGGTTTTTGTTGAAGGTTTTTGTCGACGCTCCGGAGTGACCACGGTGAATGGACGCTGCAGTGCACAGGTTCATGGTCATAGAAATATGGAGTTTTCACCTCTGGCAGCTGTTTTGACGAGGCGGAAAACGTGACAAAAGGATGCTTCTCTGGTCGTCCATAGGGTCTTTCCTGTTACTGCGAAGTGAAAATGTATGGAACATAGTTTTTGTGATTTATTATTTGGGAAGAGCAAAATCAGTCGTCCGGAAAAGTACATTTGTGGCACTTTGACAATTGATTTGAGTAGCAGGTTTTAAATATAAAACAGCACTGGGATGTCATATAGTTGTATAATATTTTACAGTTATATACGATATAAGATATATAAGATAAGATATATTATATAATATCTAATTTCAAAATATAAATATAGTTTATATCTTGAGCCGGATGAATATTAGATCCTGCTCAAGAACGCTCTCTAAGGCATTCTTTTTTACTTGTCGCTGTATTGTTAGGCTTACCTTGTCAATTAAATGCATATTTCACCACTGACCTCCTCGTGCATGCTGCTTTCCCTCTGGGCTCTAATCCCTCTATTTTTCATCACCCTCTCAGTTTGGGCTTTAGTCTCATCATTTGACATCACTAGATCCTCGGATCCTCACGCTTGTCAGTATGACAGCGGTTTCCTTTGCTCCCATACCGTTAACGTCCGGCGAAAATCTCGCCGGTGGAAGTGCAGCGAGTTATGTTGGAGCACGTGCCATGTGCACAGGGGCGCCTCCAGGCGCTGGTTTTAGTTGGGATTTGTGTCAAGGAAAATGTTTCACGATAAAGAGTTGGTGTGTCGTTGCTGTGCCACTTGAAGAAGCAAAGGTTGTCAATACGTGCATATATCACCAGTCAGAATTCATCCTTACAAAATACCGCTTGTTATATCATATGGCAGAAAGCACGACAATTTCTTTCCGAAAAACTCCAACCTTATTCACGGGGAAAATATCAAGAAGGAATATCAAGACAGTAATTTTGTAAATCCTTGCCAGGATTTTCCTCACCATATTGTTGGCATTTTAGGACAGACTCAACAGCAATGGTCACTTCCTCCTCCCCCTCGCCAAAGCCCACTCTTCTACAAAGCTGACTCCGCCTCTGCGCGAGTTATCAGCCGGTTCCTTTGATGCAGCTGTCGCGGCCCGTGTTTGAAATGAGACGAAACTTATGACTGTTTCAGTGTTTGTTCTGCGGGAGGTTGGCAAGACACATGACACGTGCAGTCAGACAGTAAAGCATTGTTTGTGTGTTTGTAAGCGGGCTATGACATTTCTGTCCGCGTTTGTTTCGTTAATTCTGTTGTGTTTAAGTGGTTGCCAGGATGAAGTTTGCTGTTACGTGGTTGATGCTGAGTCATGCTCTTTGTTGTATTCTTGTTAACAAAATGACTCAGATGAAGTCTCGCGGTGGAGAGCAGGTAACTGTAAAAAAGTTAGGCATTGTTATTTGACCGGACTGAAAGGGAGTTTGCTCTGTCTCGAGAAGCTTAAATCACTATTTTGTTTCTTAAATTACATGCCATATTTGGCATGACTCCATGCTTGGCGGTAAGTTATACTTCCCGGCTCCACAGGGATCTTAAATTTGTATTGTTTTTGTTTCAAGCCATTTGTAAACGTTTTACCCCTGTTCTGTGCCCTCGTTTTGTACTGTATAGATTTCAATTTTTTGGTAGCAGCTTCTCAGAGGTCTTACTTTTATCTGAAACATTTATAGCTAGTATATTTTGTAGACATGGCTTGACCTAGACGGGGATAATAGTTTGCCAATTGCCCTGTTTAATGAGCAAAGTGTTGCAAATAGCCATAGGTCTATTCAAAACTCACCCTTCTATTGACTTATGACCTCGGCATAATCGTGGTATTTGGCCTCTGAACAGGCTTTGAGAGAATGTCGTTCATATTTTCTGAGTTTTTTTTGTGTGGCATTGCCTACATGACCAGCAGCTGAATAAAAGGACCCTGGGGAAATATAATTATCTGGGAAGTTCGCCGATAATGACTTCTTTCGTATCCGCATCGGGCTTCATTCAATCTTTCTCTTTGAACTCTTTGAAACGTGTCTGAAATGCACCGGGGACTGAAGATCTAGTTTCTTTTTAACCGATGGAGTCCACCGGAAGCTCTAAATGTAGCTTGCACCACAGGCGAATTCAGGATTGCCGCTCGGGGGGGCAACCATTGACTTTTCAGGGCTACGACCACTTCGACAGGCGCCGAGGGCAAATCAGGGAGGAGGCAAGTGCCCCCTTCGATCCCTTCTCCTGGATCCGCCACGCCTCTGCGCCGACTGTGTTAACAACGGCCGTGTAACCACGTGATCAGCGAACATGTGCAAAGCCTTTAGTATCGATCTGTCACGTGCTGTCAATTTAAACGCCTGCGGTTCCCAAACGTGCTGGACTCCGGAGCAATCAGTCAATGTGTCATCCTGTTGTTTGAAGTCCGGACACTGTGGCTGTGGACAAAAAACTGTAATGAGCCTGACGTCTAAAGCTGTTTTGCCACGGTCAGTTTTTCAGTGGACGTTTTTACTGAGTGATAATGCCAACAAAGCGTGAGTTAAGTCTAAACCGCATCCGTGGGAATAATATTCAACCGGAGAAGTTATACGTCATGGCATGAAGGTCAAGGAAATGATTTTATAGAGGTATGGCTATATACGTTCGAATAGTGTCGTTCTACACCTTGATTATGAGTTGTGTAATAACAACATTTATCGATCCATGATTTCACAATTACGTTCACTGTCATAAGGACGATATTCATTACATTGTATATGGGCCATGTGCGTTATCTGACAGATTCTAGTACTTCAGAGTTTTGAAAATATGTTATTTTTAGTTTTGTTTTCCGTGTACTATTTGCGAACATTATTCATGCATCACATTTTCACTTTTCAGACCAAATTTGACCGGGTCAAATTTGATCTTGTCGCATATTTTCCGCACTACCTAGCTCGGGTATGTTTACGTGTCTCGCCATTTACACTAGAGGTCCGCATGGGATAATATTTCAGCATCCATTCCATCTCGTCCCACTGAAATCTATCCTTTCCCAGTTAGTCTGTCCCGTCGTACTAAGTCTGTCCTATCCTATCCCGTCCCACTTGGTCTGTCGCTCTCCTTTCGTGAAGAGTCTCCAGTAAACGGTCTAGCAATGCAATTTGGACTGTTTGAATCCATATCGTTCCTTTTCATCCCTCTTGGCATCCCCTTCGCTAGTCCCATACAGATTTCTAAATGATCAGTGTTAGTGATTTATTGATTCAGTGATTTAGTTTGTTTAGATTGCAGTTTTAGGAGTCCTGCCCTGGCAATTTGGTCTTTCAAAATCTACATTTCCTGCGTCAATACACGGACATAGGTCTAGCGTTTATTACGATGAGCTTAGCTTGTATACCTCAATTAATTTTTAACGCTAGTTTTCCCTGGGCAATGATATTGAAATTTAACCCTTTCTTCATCATCTCTCTTTTTCTCTGTCGACCAGTTTTCCATTTCCCCATTTCTCCGAGTGTATTCTCTTGCAAGCCTGTGATGCCATTCAGACTTTTCTCTGACGTTTGATAAGCATCCGTCCAGTCTTCGGTATGCAGTCGGAGCTCGCACGCTCCTGACCAATTGGACGATCGCAAGGTCAGATCGGATTGGACGATCGCAAGGTCAGATCAGACGTCCTGGCCTGATGTTGGATGGACAGGTGGATTCGTCAGACGAATACCAGAAACATGAAGTCTGGCCAGTAATTAATGCGGTGTAGGCCGGTGTAGATACACTTCCGGTGGGTGGCGAATCTACGCTGGTCACTGGGGGAGGGGGAGGGCAACGGGCAAAATACAATCTCAGACTTGGAGTTCCTGAGTCGCTTCTCTTTTTTTTTTTTCTGTAAGTCGGAGTCGACTCTGAGTCAAAATCGCTTGCTCTGAGTCAGTCTCCTTCGGCATGAAAAATTAAGTCATCAACACACGTACGTACTTAAAGATTTCGCACTCAATTTCAGCCAGTTTCGGTCTCCCTTTTGCTGATAAGGGCTCTCCACGCTTTTCTTGTATCAGTAAGTCGTCCTTTCCCTTTTCTGGAGCGTTGAGTAATATATGGGTGGACCGTATCTGACGTCCTTCCATGCTTCTGTCACTTTCCTGATTAATAAGAAGCTCCCATAGGACAGATGTCACTCTAAAGCTACTTCCGCTCCTCCCTCGGGGTCCAGGGCTATGTGAACGCTCTCTCTCTCTCTCTCTCTCTCTCTCTCTCTCTCTCTCTCTCTCTCTCTCTCTCTCTCTCTCTCTCTCTCTCTCTCTCTCTCTCTCTCTCTCTCTCTCTCTCTCCACGGCTTTGCCCTCGATAACCAAATAAGTAGGAATCTCTTCTTAGTTCTTGTCCGTGCATTGTGTCTTCCTGCCTTTTCCCAGGAGTTCCTTAGCAACAGCGGTGCCTTATTGCGAACCAAACTTAAGTACTTCGGGTGAAGATTCACTCTCTGGCGAACGTCAGAATGCGATTATCCATTCCCTGAGGCACATCGTATCTGACAGGCCTGATGGCTTTTTCATCCTGTGTAGTTTACCTTTTTTGTTCTGCTCATTTTCTGGAATTTGGTCTTTCAGATAAAGTTGCCATCAGGAATTCTTACGGGATGTTTCTGGTACGATTTTGTTCTAAGAAATCGGAGGATTTGAACGGATATCCTCCCGAGAGAGCTGTACAGTATGATACGTCTTGTACGGAGACTTGTGACGAGTCTCGCGTGGGGAGCATTCTTGCAGCGTCCATCGCTGTAGATCCTGTCACTATACCATGACGGTGCTGGTTTTCACGGATCTTCATTGTTTGTCAGACATTTGCTCCCCTTGCACCCTCCTGTGAAGTCTCAAGGCTAGATTACGCCCGTCAGTAGAAATCTTTTCAGTGTGGTAAGACCACATTTCTTCTCGGATGGTTTTTTGTCAAGTTATTGCCAGTTCGGTTTAAGGATTGAAGCCTCACTAAAATTATCAATAGCCTTGTCACGGAGGCTTTCATCCCACCCTCCGATTGAGGAATTCCCGCTGTGACGGGATTACCTTTGAAGCCAGTGTTTAACGTCCCACAAAGCACAGTGACGGCCGCCCCGCTCATTTGACCCTCTCACCTGTTAGTTGCCAGCCGACTTACGTCTGGTAAATATTGAGCGCCAGAGCGTCTCAGAGACATCGATCCCAAGTTTTCACCCGTGGAGTGTTACTGTACTCGTGGTACACTGTCTAGCACTACCTGCTCCGTTTCAGTGCCCAACATCTTTGACACTACCTACTCTGTCTCAGAGCCTAGAATCCCTGACACAGCTCCGTCTCCCAACATCCCTGACACAGCTCCGTCTCCCAACATCCCTGACACAGCTCCGTCTCCCTGTCCAACGTCCCCAACACAGCTCTGTCTCCCAACATCCATAACACAGCTCCGTCTCCTGTCCAACATCCCTAACACAGCTCCGCTTCCCTGTCCAACGTCCCCAACACAGCTCTGTCTCCTGTCCAACATCCCTAAACCAGCTCCGTCTCCCTGTCCAACATCCCTAACACAGCTCCGTCTCCCTGTCCAACATCCCTGACACAGCTCCGTCTCCCTGTTCAACATCCCCAACACAGCTCTGTCTCCTGCCAACATCCCCAACACAGCTCCGCCTCCCTGTCCAACATCCCTGACACAGCTCCGCCTCCCTGTCCAACATCCCTGACACAGCTCCGCCTCCCTGTCCAACATCCCTGACACAGCTCCGTCTCCCTGTCCAACATCCCTGACACAGCTCCGCCTCCCTGTCCAACATCCCTGACACAGCTCCGACTCCCTGTCCAACATCCCTGACACAGCTCCGCCTCCCTGTCCAACATCCCTGACACAGCTCCGTCTCCCTGTCCAACATCCCTGACACAGCTCCGTCTCCCTGTCCAACATCCCTGACACAGCTCCGTCTCCCTGTCCAACGTCCCCAACAAGCTCTGTCTCCCAACATCCATAACACAGCTCCGTCTCCCTGTCCAACATCCCTAACACAGCTCCGTCTCCCTGTCCAACATCCCCAACACAGCTCCGCCTCCCTGTCCAACGTCCCCAACACAGCTCTGTCTCCCTGTCCAACGTCCCCAACACAGCTCCGTCTCCCTGTCCAACATCCCTAACACAGCTCCGTCTCCCTGTCCAACATCCCTAACACAGCTCCGCTTCCCTGTCCAATGTCCCCAACACAGCTCCGTCTCCCTGTCCAACGTCCCCAACACAGCTCTGTCTCCCTGTCCAACATCCCTAAAACAGCTCCGTCTCCCTGTCCAACATCCCTAACACAGCTCCGTCTCCCTGTCCAACATCCCTGACACAGCTCCGTCTCCCTGTCCAACGTCCGCAACACAGCTCTGTCTCCCAACATCCCTAACACAGCTCCGCCTCCCTGTCCAACATCCCTGACACAGCTCCGCCTCCCTGTCCAACATCCCTGACACAGCTCCGCCTCCCTGTCCAACATCCCTGACACAGCTCCGTCTCCCTGTCCAACATCCCTGACACAGCTCCGCCTCCCTGTCCAACATCCCTGACACAGCTCCGCCTCCCTGTCCAACATCCCTGACACAGCTCCGCCTCCCTGTCCAACATCCCTGACACAGCTCCGTCTCCCTGTCCAATATCCCTGACACAGCTCCGTCTCCCTGTCCAACATCCCTGACACAGCTCCGTCTCCTGTCCAACGTCCCCAACACAGCTCTGTTTCCCAACATCCCTAACACAGCTCCGTCTCCTGTCCAACGTCCCCAACACAGCTCTGTCTCACTGTCCAATATCCCTGACACAGCTCCGCCTCCCTGTCCAACGTCCCCACCACAGCTCTGTCTCCCAACATCCCTAACACAGCTCTGTCTCCCTGTCCAACATCCCTAACATAGCTCCGTCTCCCTGTCCAACATCCCTAACACAGCTCCGCCTCCCTGTCCAACGTCCCCAACACAGCTCTGTCTCCCTGTCCAACGTCCCCAACACAGCTCCGTCTCCCTGTCCAACATCCCTAACACAGCTCCGTGTCCCTGTCCAACATCCCTGACACAGCTCCGTCTCCCTGTCCAACATCCCTGACACAGCTCCGCTACCTGTCCAACGTCCCCAACACAGCTCTGTCTCCCAACATCCCTAACACAGCTCCGTCTTCCTGTCCAACGTCCCTGACACAGCTCCGTCTCCCTGTCCAACGTCCCTGAGACCGCCGGGTCCGTCTCGATGATAAGACGCCACCCAGTTCGTTGTGGAGCGTCCCTAGAGGGTTACACTGAGGAGGTGCAGACCTAGCCCTAGAGCAAGTCACGGTCGAGAAAATTGCAATCCAACCAGGTTCCTCTTAGAGGTTTCCCCGTGAAATTCAAGCCCTTCTCTGGCACGCGACGCGCATTAATCCAGATTCTATCCATATCCGAAAAAAATCAACTAAATCAACTAAAATTTAAGCCTAAATCTATACGCAAATCCAATCCGGTACATGGATCTTCTTGGGTTGGATATCCAATCCATGAAGTACTCTGCCCGGCCCCAGATGCCACTGTGGCGAACCAGACTGACCACGCCCTGGTAATGCGGACCGCACGTGCGGACAGGAGCGTTCACAAGACTGCGATACGGCGGACTCTAATCTTTATGTGGGTGATTTTGGGAAGTTTGCATTTAAGAGATTCGTAAGCCCTCAAATGAAAATGTGTATGACATTGATTGCGGATTTGGGTGTTTGTTAATATAATGTCTTGTTCGTGGCCATAATTAAAGTTTCGTAGCACACCGCTTTGGCTCACCATGTCTTGGACGTGAACTTGTTTGGGCAGTGACTTACCACAATTCTCCATCTCGCTCCATCTCTTTCCAACACGCTCTGAACAGACCTGTAAAAGAAACGCTGTCTGCAAAAAGAAGTGCACGGTCAGCATGGGGCTCTATTTTCACATCGACGCTCCATGCCTTTCGTCCCATCCAAGTCTTTCCTGTCTCATTCCACTCCGGAAAAGTTATCTAGTAAAGGGTCCCGCTCGTCTGATGTCATTTTCGTTAAAACATTTTCAGAAAAAATGGCCCGTTTCGTGCTGTCCCAAACAAAATCTGGACAATTTCGTCCGATCGCTGCTAGTTTCATCCGGCTTCATAGTTTCCATTCCGTTTCCTGTTTTTTTCGCTGAAACAAGAATCCACAACCCGTTTCTTCCACTGAAACGTATGAAGGTAGTTTGAAATGATCTGAAATCCCAACCACATACAAACCTCCTCCTCAGTCCCTTCGTCTCTTCACCAAACTCATCAACCCCAATTTCCCCCCCTGTTCGTCAGGTCCTGGGTCCGCCTCTGCGTCGTTTCCGCTATCTCGTTGCCCCAAGGGATCAGGGAAGGGTGCGGCCCCGTACCGACGGGTGCCCTGAGTGGTTTCGGGTAAAAGAGTCATGTTTATGCATGAACGGTATTACGTGTCATGTGTGTGAGGGTGGAGGTGAATTACTGGCGTAAAACAGGAGAGATCCATCGCAGAAATTGTTCTGGAGGAGTGGTTATGGGTGGTTAAAAGTGATTAGTGCCATGAGGTGGGGGTTTATTTTCAGTGCAAGGGCACTCAAGAAAAGAGGATGTTTACCTGCTGTGGTGGTTGAGTGAGTCAGTTGAGTGGTTGAGTGAGTCAGAGTGAGTTGAGCGTGACAGTGAAACTGTTCTTGATCCGGGGATCCTGAATAGCTAGTTATCAAATCGTTTAGATGATTCAGGTGATTTGGCATGTGGGGACGACTCAAAATCCACGAGAAGGGGACTGGAAATTCCTTCCCTTTCTCGCTATCAACACCCGTGACCTGGACAGGCTGTCACAATTATGAAATAATTATGACATCATTATGTTAGAATTATTTTTATCCCAATTGGTGAAGTTTTCTACAACGGTCTTCCCTCGTTGGTCTTTCCTTAGTTTACGAACTGAAACGTCATGCTACGACTTCCTAATCCTAACAAATATAGAATGCATGTTTCCCTGCTCTGAAGATATTTAAGGGAATCTATCCTTAAAGGGAATGTGGCACCTTCATAACGTGATTTTAACTGAGATAGCCAAGTTGTAAAGCTGGTCGGAAAACCCGGTACTCCATATGTCATTTGTCTTGGAACTCGATATTTCCGCAGAAAAAAACCAAAACCTACCTGACAACAACCCCCTCATCAGCCCGTCGCCGGGCGGCCATTGTTGTGAGCTGCTGGTGTGACGACATATGATGACGTCACGATGAGCATCAGCCAATCAAAGCCCTTGAAGCGTGTCAAGTATGGTAGTGGTTGCCAGATCGTGACATCATCCACAGGCTGATATTTATTTCTTTTTCTAGAGGAGTATTTTTAAAAACAAAATATTGAGCTTATTGTACATTTTTCAGAGAAATCATGAGTGGTTTCATTTTTTTGGCTAAAAGTACGCCTAATTTCACTAAATTCCAGGATTCAACCAAGGTGCCACATTCCCTTTAATATCCAAAGCTCGTCAGGTCTACCTCGTGATGTCTCGTCAGCGGACGGCTTATATGTTTAGTATACCGCTGTCACACCCAAGGTCCTACTGCAGAGGCGTGTCCAGAGAGGCTCATTAGGGCATGCCTCCCCTTTCCGATATAAATGCCCTGTGTATGGATATACGAGACCTCAGTGAATGAGACATCTTTATTTTGCCGTGTTATGTCCCTCCCCCTGCCGCAAGGGTCTGGCGACGCCACTGATCCTGTCTGTTTAAGCTTGTGGTGTCCCATGTCGCGAAGAGAAACTGTGGGAATTATTGGTTTGTAGAGTTTTTAGAAGTGGAAAAGGACTGGGAGTTAGAACCGTCAACGAAACGTCTGATCCTGCTCTACGTCTTACGAATTCGACACGGCATTAAAATTTGGACTCCTACACTTTTTGTGCACGTGTTGAATTGTCGCGTTTTACTTTTGTTCTTTAATAGAGTAATGACGCCTCTGAATTCATTGTGATTTCTTTGTTGGCAAGAGTCAGAATCACTAAATGCGTCCTTGAAGTGGTTATCTGACGATTTGTGAGATAGCTACCACCGACGAAGACCAAGTCACTTCCGTTGGTAATACCCTGCTCTGGAATTCCTCTTCCAGAGGGGCCATTAGAGGTGCCCGTCTGGAACAGGAGCGACCAGAAGTCAGGAAACGTCCAAATCTGGTCTGGAAATCGTTCGGACAAGCCCTGAATTTTCGGGCCGATTACAGACACTGTACTAGCCCTGCGCTTTTAAATTTGAGACAGTATATGTTTCTTATTATGTCTTGAATGCTAGATGAAGTAAGTACGTGCGTTAGATGAATACTAGGTAAAATGCGTGTACATTTATGTTTGTTTCTGCTAAAACAATGGTATATTACCCTTATGTAATGGCACACTAATGCTTAATTTTGTCTTGAAATATTCGTTGAAATTGGTAGTTCCTCTGCCACACAGCTCTCAAACTCGGAGTCTTGATAGAAATAAAAATCGGACCGGTAACCGGACAGGAACTTGACACCACTAATACCGATATCTGTAACGCTTTCGGCAAGGTAACACTCCTGCGACTCGCCGAGCGAGGCGGAAAACTTACAAATGTATCGAAACATTTTAGGTGCAGATACCACGCCATTCTTCCGTATTGCTGGCGGTGGAGATTTAGATGTTTACTTTAATGCGAAAGCAAGCGAGATGTTTTTTGTTGTAATGTTTTTTATGTAATTTGTGTTGTAAACCGTTCATTGACTATGTAATATGGGCACCGGGGAAAGGATCGCGACTGAAATGTAGAATTCATTGTTTCTCTAAGTTTTAAACATTTAAGCGTTTCCCTTTTTTAGCACGCGAAAAGGCATCTATTCAACTAATTTTAAACCGAATCGATTCTGTAAGTTTGTTCTGTTTGCGAATGCAAGTACAGGTTTTATTTCTTACTTGCCAACTCGAGGTATGCCTTAGATGTCCTTTACTTTCACTTCGGACTCATACCGAAGAGACTGTGTCATAGAATTCAGCCATCGCTCATGCACCAGGACACTCTTGAGTGGAATCCGGATTATTTCCCAAATCAGCGCCAAAAAACTCTGATTGTGCATCACTACTCCTGTCCGGGCAAAGGGCACCACATACAATAGATCACACATACACTTACATCGAACCTTTTTCAGCGTGCGGCTGCCTGGTTCTTGCGGAATATTTGCCCGAACTACTCGTAGCTTCCTAACTTCCCGGAAACAGAGATGCGTCAGTTAACAAGGTGTATAATGGTATATTTCCTCGAATCTTGGATGTGATCTTAGTGTATTTTACATCCAGGATTCGAGGAGACAGGCCAGTATACACCTTGTCAACTTATAATCATGCTCCTTGCCTCAGCACTCCGAAATCTAGCAAAGATGCATCGTTTGAATCGCTCAATACGTCTGGAATTTCTCTGCCAGCGGATATCTGCCAGATTCCATTTTTCATTGAGAATATCGCAAAGCATTCTGGCCTATATTTCCTTTTCTCCTGAAAATTACGCGAGCTTTTCGAGCTGTTAAGTAAAGGCTTTGGAATGTGTCTCTGAGCTGAGATGTAAGTCTGTTTTGTCACTTCATTGCGTTGGAATGTAGCCTTTCTCGACTGGCTGCTCCCAGTGGAATTTGTCGTGCTCCAAAGCCCGCCGTAAATGATGTTATTTGAGCTGGTATCCGTCTTGCTCTTTTAGAGCTAAATTTAGCACGAAGTTGAACTGAGTCATCTGTACGTGACCATGGAAACGAGTGATCCTGGCTTAAACTTAATAAGTGTCCAGAGTGGAAATAGGATTATGTATTTTGTACAGCTTTATGCTATTTCATGGAAACAGATTGGAGGCGATGTCGGAACATACTCCAGATTTTTTCACTAGCGTTACTTAGATTTGCATTCTAATGCTTTATGTCTAAAATCAGATAAAATCAAACAGTTTTATCAAATTTAACAAGCTTGAGTCTGCCATAAACAAAAGTAACATTGCATACATACATACACTGATATACATATAGATTATCTGGGAATTCAGTCGCTGCTGCGTCAGGGTAGGCAAAACAGCCTATTTCTAACCAGATACCGCTCTGGAACATCGCCTCCGGGAGCTCACACTGACCCATATACCCGCGGAAACCGCTTGGGTCCCGTATTAGTTTAAACACCTGATTTAAATTCGCGCCCAGTGTAGCCTTTGATTTAATGCTCGCACAAAGCCCCTGTCTTTAAATGATGCCTCGCTCTCTTCGCTTCTGTTACACACCTCCGGCGGTCATACCGTCCCATTAGCAATATTGCTCCATGAAATGGGCTCACATTTCACGTCTCATTCCACGGTAGCTCCGGGTAATGAGCAGCTAGCTAAGGACTGCCCTGAATATCAACTATGTTTTTGAGGGGTGTGAATGATGCTCGCTGCTTTAGCTGTGCACCCGTGGCGTTCATATGAGGGGATGTAGGTCAAAATATGGTAAGCGCATTAGGTCCTACTGTGCGTTAGGTCCATGCGGGATTTTGGGCTGACTTGAAACCAACTGTGAAACAAACTGTGAAACAAACGATGAAACAAATGATGAAACACGAGTCAGAGTGTGGTGAATTGGCTATCATTAACAGCTTTGTGCTTATTCTGTTATTGGCAATAATATATCGGACTGACTTGAAACAAACGGTGAAAAAAGGTGAAACATGACTCCGACCTCATGTGACCTGTGACGTCATCATTCATCCCCGATACCCTTTGCATGTTCAAAACACAAGAAGTAGTTACGGAGACATTACTCACCTCGGCTGATTCACACGGTGGCAGCATACATCGCTCCATCGCCCTCCCCCTACCGCAGATCCCCCCTCCTGCCCCTCCCCTCTCCGGGACATCCACCTTCGCGTCGCTCCTACCACGAGCGAGTGGCTACCGTGGCCTGCTGTTACATCATGGTCTCTTTGTGTCCTGGGTAGAGATGCTGAAACGGGTCTGTTTTTTTGTCCTTAGCACTTGTTCACCTGTGGCGTTTAACTGTCGTATCGCGTTGATCGTGTTTTTTGTTCTTGACTGTTTGACCGCTTTATGGCGCTGGTTTTGCTGGGCTAATAAGTCTCAGATTGTGGCTAATTCATTGAATTTTACCTTTTTAGTGTGTTGAGTCTTGCCGAACACAGTGGCCGCTAGGTTTTTTGGGGGGGGCAAACCAAAGTAGAAGAAACGTCACGCGGTGAAAGACTTAGCCGCAGTTTACCTCGATGGTGGGTGTAAGGGGGTTAACTCAAGTCGGAAAGCAAGAGATAAAAACGTCACAAGATGGAAGGTGCGGGCACAGTAAACTTTGCTTATAATCTAGAAAGGATCCGGGGCAAAAATGAGGTCGATAGCTTTTGGAAGGGGGGGCAAAAACATAATTTTGCCCTGAGCTTTTCCATTTGAGGGAGGGGCAAATGCCTTTTTCCCCTCGATTCGCCACTGGACGAACAAGGCGTTCGTATTATGTTTTCATGATGAGTTCGTAATGAGGTTGATACCCCTCTCAGAGTGAAACTGAGTTTGAGGGAGATGATATATACAGTGTATGTGCAATACAATACAATTCCAAATTGGCAGTGGCCCAATCAGAAGAAAATCTCGCGAGGAGTATAAGAAATGGAAAGAACTTCCTACCGACCTGGACTACAGAATCTGGTACAATTTTTCCTGATGAGTTTGATTGCAATAGTGCACGAAACAGACTGCATGAATATAATGGTGATATAAGTTTGACTTGATTTTAGATAATGATATGTACAATGCACACCTCTGTTTTATTACTTTACTGACCACACGCTTTGGCGACATATTGAGCAACTAAAAATATTTTCAACACCGTGATTCTCTCTCGTAGATCAGACTACACACGGACACGGACGACATTGGCAGCATGTTTTACATATCTGCTGCATTATTCGCTAATTATTCTCCAGCATAGTAGCCCTAGAAGGCATGCTCAGGCTCCGAGGCCTTGGGCCTCGCAGCCTAATTTTCTGGAATGTTTGTTAATTATTCATAATAATTTTCATTGTTATGCCCCTGGGATCAAGGGTGGATGTATTTTGTGTTAGGGCGGGTCTCGGAGGCTAAAATGACACGGGTTGTAATTAATTATGCTGCATTGCTAGAGGCTGATAATTAATTAACGTCTTTGCCCTTCCTCATGAGCATTGTGTCGCAATTGTAGCGAGGTTATTCGAAATGACCGAAGATGTACTTCAGTCCGGAACAATTAGTCTTGTGCATATTTGTGTCGCTACTCTGACCTAGCTGTAGAATATAAACTAGACTAGTTCGTAGACGGATAACGTGACGCATGCCTCTGGTTATTTGCCGCCAAATTTAGCTACCTTGGACCTCGATATCCGCCACCACTGGTGTGTGAAAACGTGATATGACGAATATAGTTTGAAAGGGAAGCGAACATATGCGCTCGAGGAAAACGCTGTTGACCTTCTGGTTTTCATTGTGAAGACCATGTAATTGCTTATGAGAATTAATGGGCCACTTGCCGTTCATCATAATTTAATTACCGGCGTGTTATTTGATGGGACTGGCATCACCTGCCTTTGGCGCTTTACGATGCACTTACTGCTGAGGTCATATGGTCTCGCCAACTCCCACCTTGTTGGGAGGGTATATTGGAGATCAGTAAGTCATTATTCCATTTTCCTGCCGGGGATTTGAACCCGGGTCGGCAGCGTGGAAGTCCAACGCGCTACCGCTGCGCCACTGTATCCTTCTCTGCACCTCGACATGTCCTGCATTGTAGTCAAGGCTATCATCTGTTAATATCATGGATGGGGGGGTCAATTAGTGGCGCCCCTGTGTTACGTTTGAGCGGCCCAGTACGTAACGTTTTGTGTCATAAGCCTGAAGAAGATTGATTTTTTAGGGGAGAAATGGCTCTCGCTGCGCGCTCAAAGGAACAATAATGATGATATATGTTGGGGTTTAACGACGCACCAACTCGCAGGGTTATACGGCGTCTCCAGCTCTCACCCTGTTGGGAGGGATTTGGGGAATCAGATCGACTTATTCAGAGGGGTTGCCGCTCAAGTGAACAACTAGTCTACCTTATCAGGATATAATCCATCTCTGAATTCTAAGGCGAGCCGGTTCTGGATACAATTGCTTTAAATAATACATGAGGGAATCGGTTGAAAGGAAATAGGCCGCCGTATGGACGTCTGGCGGCCGTGTTCCGAACTACTGTTGTTCTGATATTATTCACTCTCCCTGGGGAGACTCCTGGATCCGCCGCTGAATAGTGGCTTCCCTCTTTTTTAGCTTTTCACTGCTGATTCGGTTTCTTCGGAGATCGGATGGACCGGTAAAAACATGTCCTACTCGTGTGAACTGGAGGTAGTGGGTTCGAATCTCATGCCGGCCACTCACGAGCTCCCAACAGGATGATGATTAGAGGCGCCTTAACCTTTTCGGCAGGGGTATTTGCCCCTTCAGGTTTTATATCTCAAAGCTTCATAGAACTGAACTTCTACTTTTCTAAACTATCAGCAGGTTTTTAAATTTCAAGATTATATATTTACAGGGCGGAGCTATGGCTGGTTTTGGAGGTTCTATAAACAAGTATTATCGTATATGGTTTTTAAAGAAGCCTTTGCGATCCTATACCATTATATGGTTTTATTATATCATTTTTATGAATATAGTCATTCACAATTGTCACATTTTATTCATCAGGCGTTCAGCAGTTCAAAATGGGGAAGTTATCAAAGCTAAACGTTATAATGAAGATTTCACTCGAATACAATTGGGTATATGAAATTAAAATAGTTATAACAATTTAGATTACCAGACTGTAGTCCTACATTTCAAAATGTATTTCCCAGCCAGTTCACCGCCGCACTAATATCTTGTATATTGAAAATTGTTAATACCCCCCGACAGTTTGATCGTATTCACCAGACTCATGGAGGTAAAATTATCAGAAATTAAATTTAACTATCGAGGACTAATATCATGCATACCATTGTATTGTTGGTATGTATTTTACCTTTTACCTTCTCATCGTGAGTTTTCACTTTTTTCTCATTTATTTATGTGTCAAAGATGCCAAGCAGTATATACGGCTTCAAACTAACAAAACTTTTAGGTTGTATATATTTCTATAGTCCTGGTCCTGACTGATAATTCAATTTTCGTAACTCAGTGTATGAAAATTTTGGGTCAATTATTTTAAATCTGAACTAGTTTTTGAAAATCATACAACAGAGACAAGGGTTATGGAAAATCTAAAAATACACAAAAATGGTATATTTTGAACCTTCTCTAAAAATTGAAATTTTAAATTTTCTTTTTCAAAATAAAGTTTAGCAGCAGAGGAATCTATGGCACTTGAATTTTCAAAATCGCCGGTTAGATTACAGATCTTAGGGGGATATTGCCCCCTTGCCGGAAATAGGGGTAGCCGGGAGCCTAGAATAGGTTAATCACCCAGCGCACGGTTCGTCGTTAAACCTCAGAACAATTTTCCTAGGCGGATCCGGAGGGCAGAGGAAGGTGACACTTATCCCCTCCTGGTCGACCCTCCACACCCCGGAAGTGGTCATGACACCCCCTGAAATTTCATTCCTTAGCCCCCCCCCGGCTGCGAGTATTGGCGCCCACCCATAGGATTTGGTACCCACCTGATAGGTTTTGCAGCCGTTAAGTGGCGTCCCCCCAGCCCCACCCTTCCCCCTCCCCCGATCGGAAATCCTGAATCCACTTATTCAACTGTTCATCGATTTCAAACGTTGATAAGTTTTGAAGTGCTGCGGCGAGGAGCATGATGATGAGTTGTTAAGATGTTCCCTGGCCTCTCTCGAATCCGGAAATGTGTTTTACTTTCCGGATTCGAGGGAGAGGAGAAATCTTAACAGTTCATCGATTTCTTTGTTAGAGTTTGATTTTGCCGGATATCACTCTCCACCGTTTCCATTTGCGGAACACAAGTCCCTCAAGGTTAGTACTTGCATCAGTACAGTCCTAAAACCAGCTACATCTCTTTACCCAACAACAAATATGTGTCATCTGATCTTTCGAATATGTTCCGATATTGCTTACACCGGAAATGTAATGATTATTTTCTGCGGACAAATATCTTGGTTGTTTTCACCTCCTTCCGTGGTGGCGACAGCTATTTGATTTAATTGGAGCACCGCGCGTCATTTTATGAGATCCCGGCGACCTTGTCCGGAGCGAAGCAGCGACTGACGTTACCATGGCAACGTGAGTGACCAGCCGGCGGTACTGATTATAGAGGTGGACAAAAAGTAATTGAGATGGACGAGAACGTGAGCGACAGGAAGCTTAGTACTCGGTGTCGGTACTAATTGGAGGAAGCAAATGTAATATTAAGTCCATTGGACAAGACTAAAAAATTCAGAACGTTTCAGCGATACAAAAGAATGCAATGTGATTCCGATATTTGAATATATATATATATATATATATATATATATATATATATATATATATATATATATATATATATATATCAGATATGTGTGTACATATATATATATATATAGCATGGAACAATAATCTTTAAAAAAATCTGAATATTTATAGGTAGATACATTCACTGGGAGATATGTACTTACATTGAAGAAAGATTGGCAAGAAAACGTGTACATGATCTATATACCGATATCTAAAGGTACGTCACAGGGGGACTCCTTCACGCCTTGGTGATGTCACACGCTCAGCCGTCAAAGGCTGTATCATAGGAGTATCAATATTATTCAGAATATTCCAAAAAGAAAGTCATATTAAAAAAGGCATCTTAAATGATTTATTTCTTCATTCGGAAAACAATGGAATATTCTGTATTTTTTCGCATTTGCAAACGAGTATCACAAAGTTTGGAATATTTTCCATAGAGCCAGCGGTGGAAAAATTATCCCTCACGCCCACGTGACGTCACACCACAGAGCAGCCCCTGCTCTTGGGGAGGGGCTGTGCATGACCTCTTTTTCGAATGTCGAATCCAGTAAGGAGGTGCGTAGTATTTTCTTCCGTTTTTATTGAGTGACAGATGTTACCTGTTATTGGACTACCTCTGATGGTCACGACTTCTTTTGTGTATCCACGTTTTATTTTTCGGTTTGTCTTTGCACCCAAATTTTTGTGGAGCAAGTTTGCCTAATGACACGCGAACTAAATTGCAGTTTCTATGTATTTCAATTTTGTTTTGCCCTTTTTCATTGTGTTTGGTGTTTCGCGAAAAATTATAGATAGAGTTATAATGAGCTTGATCTCGTAAGTTCCTTGTTTATGTTGGCTTTTGTTCTAGAATTAATTAGTGCCTCCAAGTCAGCTCTCTCTCTCTCTCCTCTCTCTCTCCCCACCCTCTCTCCTGCTCTTAGTCTTTTTACCACGCTCTCTTTTTCTAAGCTTCACCTACTCATCCTGCCTACCCTCTTCCCCGTCTTTGTCTCGCCCCTCTACCTCGCCGCCTCACCGCTCTCTCCCGGGACGGCTCCTCAAGGTAAGCGAGAACCCTCCCACCCCTCCCCCGCCCCCCTCGGCGTCCGTGCGGATTCGCTCGGTCTCGCCCCAGACAGATACTCAGTATTGAAGAAAGCTTCTAGCGTGTGAGTTCTCCCACTGTGGGTGGGGAGCTGGGTATAGACTGTGCTGGTACGTCCGCCCCAGAGGGTACTCAATCGCCCAAGGGCAGGGATGTATTCAGTTTGTCACTAAGGAACCAGCGCTATTTTTAGTGGGGTTCCGGTTTTAGGATAGAGTCGCCAGGTGGTGAACTTTGTTCGGGCGTGTGAAGTGCTAAGGTCCAGTTCTCACCGCACAGAAGTGAAGTTCGTCGCTGCTGGCTCTGCAGTGGTTACTGTTGGTTACCTATGGTTACCTGGTAGCAGCTGGTCTACTTAGCCTGGTGTTCAGCTTAGCTTGCGGAGGTACGTCTCATATCCTGAGTATTCTTTTGTCTGTGTTTCTTTGTAATTGAAATATGTCTCAGCAATTCCATTTATATGGCTTCGTCAACTCTATAAAACTATTCATTTTATTTATTTGTGTTTAACTTTGTTTATTGATCTAGGACGTTGAGATAATCTGACATATCTAAGCGCGTTTTTTATTTGTATTTGCCATACGGCCTTTCAGTACAATCTTCCATACGTGCCCTGGTTTGGAATGTACCAGTTTTAAGCCAAGTGTACTTCGAACAACTTAAATCATGATGTATGCCTTTACACGTTGTTTTAATCGTTTCTTTTCGTCCTAAGGATGGCACAAGAATGGATTTTCATGCACAGACTCATGAGATGATTTTTGTTTTACTTTTGGAACACCAGTGGCTATTGAAAAATGTTTGTGATCCATGTATGTTATGATACGTAAGTATGTATCTCGGGATTCAATGCTTTGTTTTCATGGTATCTGGTCTAACATATAAGCCTCTTTGTTGAACAAAACGAAATTGCCCATACTTGAGTTCTCATAAACTACAAATTTAACAATCTTTGGTGTCACTGTGAAAATTATATTCAATATTAACCTTCAGGGTAAACAATGTCGCACATTGTTTTCTTTGTCTAAACATCTGCATGCGAAAAAATTCTTGGGCCATCTTGTACCCTAACCAGAAGCTGGTACAATGTTATATTGTCATGCACTACACCAAACATACACGCTTAAAATCGCACAAAACGAGCACACGGATCACCTCACGTTAGAGCGAGTCATGACTCGGAAAATTCCAATGGAAGCTGGATCACCGACATTAGAGCGAGTCATGGCTCCGAAAATTTCAATCAAATCTGGTCTCTATCCAAAGTTCCGCCGATATTTCCAGGCAGTTATAATTTTACACAAAGATGTTCTCTGGCCTCTCCCCTCGAATCCGGAAATGTAAAGAACACTGAAGATTATATATTCGGGCACAGCCCTTCATCAGAATCATGGAGTAACTATCAATAATTCTCAGTCCTAGTATAGCCAGACCTCGAATAGAGGTCAAATAGAGGTCGAATATAGCCAGACCTTGTTTTCGAGGTCTGGCTATACTAGGACTGAGAATTATTGATAGTTACTCCATGATTCGGATGAAGGGCCGTGCCCGAATATATAATCTTCAGTGTTTTTTACATTTCCAGATTCGAGGGGAGAGGCCAGGGAACATCTTGCAACTCATCATCATGCTCCTCGCCGCAGCACTTCAAAACTTATAATTTTACACTATGTTGCTTAATCCCAACATAACTTAACTCCGAAAAATACCACTAAATTGACAAAATGGTTACGCAAACCCACTGGGTCACCGAAGTACTCGAAATCTCTGGCTGTCCCAATCCAATCCACCCATGGATCGGATTAGATTGGACATCTGATCCATGCTGCGCTCTAATTAAAGTCAATCTGTGACTCATCGTTGAAACGTGCCGTACATTTCAACGACCTCTATCGTCCGACGGCCTCGGATTTCGAATAATGACAAATAACACCATGCTGCAAGGTTCATAATTCCAGACACAGTTTCTCCGCGCACGAATGTTACATCTATGTCAGATGTGTCACTTGTCATATACATCTCATATAACACATCTACATATACAATATATATATATATATATATATATATATATATATATATATATATATATATATGCTCGGATAAAGATCGTTCGGACTTAATCCTCAAAGTGTTTGTTCAGGCCGGAGGTTTCGATCTGTATAACAGAACTTCATCAGTGGGGTCCACAGAAACCTCGTCAATGGCTTCAATTCCAACCACGCTGAGAAAGTTCTGTAAAGCAGATCGAAAGCTCCGACCAAAAAAGCAGTGTGAGTAGACCCGAACGAACTTTTCCAAATATATCCGTATGCAATGACAGTGTCCCTACTCCGCGTTAGCTAATCAGTTCGTTCGTTCGTCCGTCCATTCGTTCCTTAGTAACGTTAGTTACTTCACGTTAATTGCACTTTAACCCGTGTTACCCCCTGCGGTACTGTTTCTAGCTGAGTAACAGGGTGCTCGGTGGTTGATTAAGGTTGCGAACACCTGTTTACACCTTGTTACACCTTGTACAGTTTGTTTACACCTTGTTACGGGGTAGGTCAGAGGGAGCAGTTAATATGCACTCACGATGCATGTACTTTACGGTGTGGATTGAAATTTTCACGAGGTTCATATGTGTCAAGCAACACCATTACCAAGGCCTTAAAGACATGCATCACCCATGTAATTAGTTTGTTTTATTTTTTATCGTTATTTTGCTTAAAACAGGATATTTATGTGTTGGTTTAACAATTGTTAGGTTGTGAATATGACTAATGTATATGAGTTTTGCTAAGGCCTTGATTTCACTCCGCTCAGCGTCAGGGGCGGATCCAGTCGGTGTTTTTTTTGGGGGGGGCCAAACCCATGTCGGCGAGAAAAAACTCGGCGCGCAAAGAAGAAGTTGACCGTTGGAGTTAGCGACCAGCAGAGTTGAACTGGTGCGATGGATCGGGTTTTCACCTTGTTTTCACATTTGAAAAGGTATCTTGCGAACGGACAAAAATGATTAGAAATGTTTTTGAGACGGACTTGTCCTCCCCAATTGATTAATTACGAAAAACTAGTTTGATGTGGAAGGAGGTGGGCAAATAGGTTTTGGTGACCTCTATTTCGCTTTTGGAGGCACGGGCGATTTCCCCCTCCCTGCCCCGCGAATCTGCCACTGCTTGGCGCGAATCACTATTCCAATGAGAGGAGCTAGTCGTCTTTGAAATTGGTGACGGCGAAGACTGGGGCGGCTGAAAAGGGAGAAAGAAGATTGATGAAATGGTGCAAAAACTGCGATCCGACGCAAGCTCAATTGCTCAATGTAAGACTGATGATGTATCACTGATTCTGTGCAAGCCGTAGTGTGCAGGAGATGAGTGGTTCGAGGGAGAATTTGACATCGAGAAGGACAGATTGAAAACGGCCTCATACTTTTTGTTTTTATTTGATTTCTTCCACATGCTCGTTTAGCGGTTCTCTGCAACATAACAGACATTTGTTGTATTTCGATTCAGATCGGTTTTTCAAGCGAATTAGCTTTAGAAAATCAGGTCAGTCATTAAGTTGAGAAAATCAGGGAAACATGATTTATTGATTAACTTAGAAATGATTCATGACGCTATTCATCCTTTCACTAGAGTTGGAAAATCTCTCGTGCGGAGATTCTCAAAACGAGCGGTTAAGATCCGCTTTCCCGCCTTGCCAAGAAAACGAAAGTTCTTAAAGTGGTGTTCGATGGTAATAATATCCCTAATAATCAATCTGACAATATTTTATAGCTGGCTATCACAATCACCTACGTCTCACCCCAGTTTCATTTATCTATTTTTCGGCCATCATCTCAATTCCTTGATGCTGGAAGCTACATGAAATATATCTATATATATATATATATATATATATATTGTCAGATTGATTATTAGGGATATTATTACCTTCGAACATCATTTAAGAACTATCGTTTTCTTGGCAAGGCGGGAAAGCGGATCTTAACCGCTAAGCATGCTTAACGGTCCAAACAATAGTGCTAAGAAATTAAGCATTTTTCATCTACTAGATCAGCGCGTTTTCTTGTAAGATACGCTTGGTCCGCGAAGTCATGCCAAAAATAAAGCATAACAATATTAAACTCACTAAACCTGGGGTGAAGATCGTTGCTCGCTCCGGGTCGTTTTTTTCCACTAAAACTGTTTGTTTAAAATGTTTCAGCCATGTTATGTGTGCCATTAATGGGATAAAGTTTTGCAACGAATAATCTGGCGAAAATAAAACCAACGGCATAGTGCGCTTGTAAATGGTTTTGGTTTTCTGTTTTTTTCGTTTCGCGGTATTTGCGATTTTGAATTATATGCTTTCTAGCTTCTAAATAAACAGAAAATATCATGTTATAGATTCCACGTTCCCTTCATGTCTGCTTGAAGTAGCTCACAGCTTTTCAGAGAGCTTAGAAGCTTTTAAGAGAGCAAGGAAAACAAAGACAGTAGATGAGCAGTAACTCTTCTGCTCATCTACCATAAAAACAAAGACGGTAGATGAGCAGTAACTCTACTGCTCATCCACAAAAAAGCAAAGACGGTAGATGAGCAGTAACTCTACCGCTCATCTACCGGAAAAGAAGATGGTAGACGAGCAGTAACTCTACTGCTCATCTAGCAGAAAAGCAAAGACAGTAGATGAGCAGTAACTGTTTTTCTAGTTTGACTTCATCCCATGTCCCATCTTTGCATATTTAGCGCTTCGTTCTCGTCTTGTGGTCCCCTGTATGACTTCTATTCCACACGCTGTGAGCTGCGGCCATCTTGGTGAGACGTGACTGAATTTGAAGGCCAAGAAGCTTCCAGCCGGCGGCAACCCTCTCTTAGAGCGCTGGCCGGTGGACAAAGCGGATGAGACATTCTGGAGCCCCCCTTATCGTGACCGTTCCAGCGGCAGGGGCGGATCCAGGGCAGGGAAACTGGGGGTGATAATGGGAGTCATTCATCGTTTCAGTTTCCCCACTGGGCGATCTCCGGCAGCGATGTCCTTCGCGGTTTTCTCAGACTCCCCCGGCGGTCAGTGCCTGAGACCGCCTCTGCGGGGCGGCGATACAAAGAGCAAGGCCAGGTGCCGGACGGGCAGGGGGAACAATCTCGGGCGTGGTCAGTCAGTGGTGGACTCTTCCGTGATCTGGCGTGGTCAGAGGTGGCAAAGTTGGGAAGCGGGGGGATGCGGGGCAGAGCAGAGCAGGGCAGAGCAGACTAGAGCAGGGAAAAGTAGAGCAGAGCAGATCAAGGCAGAGCAGAGCGGAACAGAATAGAGCAGAACAGAGCAGGGCAGAGCAGAATAGAGCAGAGTAGAGAAGGGCAGAGCAGAACAGAACAGAACAGGACAAAGCAGAGCAGAGCTGAGAAGAGCAGAACAGAATAGAGCAGAGTAGAGCAGGGTAAAGCAGAGCTGAGAAGAGCAGAACAGAGCAGGGCAGAGCAGAGCAGAGCAGAGCAAAGCAGAGTAGAGCAGAGCTGAGTAGAGCAGAGCAGACCTGAGTAAACGACTTTGTAGTGTGGTATAATCTTCAGTATGGGATTGGATGCATAATACCTGCAATTGTGTGACACATAAATACACAGAGGATGATACGTGCCGTTTATATCTATTCTTACCCTTGACACTATTAAAGCTAAAATTGTGTAGCCTGTGTATGTACATCGAGATTGTGTGTGAGAGATAGGCATATGATGATGGCGGGAGAGGTGCGCAAGTTTTGACTGATGTGAAACCTATATCCCGCCGGGTTAACCACTTGATAGCACGATAACCGTGGCTAACCGAATAATTGGCGCGATAAACACGACATAAAGGGCAAAGGGCACTATAAATGAATAAACGTGTCTTGTGGCTGGCAGGATGTGAACGCATTAAATGTAACAAACCTAAGCGATGCTTCTAGTTTGTATGAGCAGAGGGAGTGGGGGAGGGTGAAACAGGCCTTCGTCAGTGTGAAACGTATTAGCCTGAACTGGAAATGCTGATTAACGAAGTCGGTCGGTGTTGCCGTGATGGGGGTTAAGTGTTTAATGGGCCAAGGGAGGACGATTGATGATGCGTGGCTGAATTGTTACCGGTGCCGTTATCGTAATGAACGATGTCGTTTCGCAAACGATATCAAGCGACTGTGGCAACGTTCCGAGCCTTTTTTCGACGTGGGTGTTTCTATCGTAAGAACAATAACATCAGGATCATAGTGCTTGTAGGTTTGTTTCAAATGTGCGCACTTCAGCTCTTTGAGAAGGGTGGTACGCACTGATCTAATAGTTAAAGTACGTGACGTACGTGCTGCAGCTGCGAGTTCAAATCCCGGGAGGGGATCTTGAATGAGACCCTCTCCTGGTAGGATACCCCTTGCAATGACGTGATTGCTGGCGTTGCGGTGTAGCGTCTTCTGGTGATACGTCGACAAACTCTGCACCAGTTTCTATGGTGGAAGCTGATTGGCTGTGGTTTACCTATACGACACTTGTCTTTTCGTCATTGGCGTAGTGAGCGGGGGGAATATCCAATGACAGTCAAGCTCGGATCCAGACCTATGGTTTGGGGAAGGGGGGGCAACGTGCCCTAAATCGTGAAATCATGTTTTTAAAAAAATTAGAAAAATCGGGGTTTTAGGGAGCAATTGACCGGTTTCTAACCCCCCCCTCTGGATCCGCTTTTGGCCACAGTCATGCTACCTTTGAATGGGTCTGCACATGTTTTAACGGAATTCATCAGTAGCCTCCTCTGGTTATTTCTCGCCCTCTCTCCTGTGGCGAATTCCTGACTACGCCATTGAATGCCATTATCTAGTGACCTTCCTTCTGGTGTAGGACCATATGGGCGGTGAGCGAATTAGTGTTATAATAGGGCTGGAGAAGAATGAAAGGAAATACCCGGCTTCATGTTCTGAAAAATGGCGTCCTTGGTTCTGGATTAGCATGGGCAGGGGTGGCGCCAGCGCGGAGAGGGGGGGCGACGTGTATCTATCCCAGCTGGCAGCTCAGGGAGATACCCCCTCCCGGAAAAATTTCGGCACTCAACCGATCCTCGTAACTCTTCCCCTGCTTGTCAGGTTTGAGTGAGGAAAATGCTCTTTGTTGCCTGGTTGGGTCCACACCCTCCCCCTTCCCAATGATTTTTGTTGTTGATCCCTCTGAGTATAAGCTTGTGATTGTTATGAGTGACGTCATCATAGTGAGCGGAATAAGTAAGTGCTGAGAATTCGCTTGTTTTTTTATATTTTTAGCGTTTGCAGTTCATTGACCTGAAGCGAATTGTTGTGACCTAGGTATTCAAAGTTCTGAATCTGACACATAATCGAATATAGTAAGTATCTGATAGGCTTTTGCACCGCTACGTAAAAGTCATTATCCCTTTCTAGTAGGCACCGATGCTTAAAGGAACAGGCAAAAATCGTATAAATCTTGATGCGGGGTGCTTCAGTGATTGTTTTTGTATACATTTTGTCCAAGTTGTTCTCAGCTCGACTGTTGGAGTCGGAGTCTCACTAAAGTCATCAAGGGTTTGTCACGGAGACCCAGATCCCACCACCCGAACGAGCAACTCCCACAATGAAGGGTTGATTTAGAAGCCAAAGTTTAAAGCACAGGGACGGCCGCCCCGCTCAGGTCACCCTCTCACCAGTCAGTTGCCAGCCGACCTGTATGTCGGGTAAACTATTGAGCGCCGGAGCGTCTCAGGGGAACCGATCCCAAGCCTGGGCATGCACTGCCACTGCATGCTTCCGAGCAGCGGGCCGGAGCCCAACGCTCTACCAACTGAGCTACCGGGGCGGCCTAACAGTCCTAACGGCCGGAGCTTCTGAACAGTCATATCAAAGACATCTTACGGGAGTGAGTGGAGTAAGGGGGAGTGGTGGGCGGTCAACAGAACTCAGCGGAGTAAATGCGGCATCGAAATGATATATGTTCTGAAAGCCGAAATACGAGAATGCAATACGAAACGGAAATATGTCTTCAGGTTAAAAATGCTTCTTCTATATGTTTAATGCTTTACGTATATTCAGCTTCAGTTCAGGAGTACTTAATGCCCAAACCATACCCTGAGCTACATGGTCTGAGTCTCATGGATCAGCTGATAACAAGTTCAGCAATAACTTATGGAAGAATCATTTGTGCGCCAAAATGCACTAAATCATTACCAACCTCACGCCACGAGTTTCGATCGTTTTCGTTTCAATTTTCATCAGTTGTGTCCCACTGTGCGTTTGCTGTAGCAGGCTTTTGCTGACGAATCACTGCTGTTTTGATACGGTATCAGCACTGCTGTTGTCACAGTTGTTAAAATGGGCAACTGTGTGCGCGCCCCGGTCAATGTAACTTGTGCGGTACTTCTAAGTGACCTTAAATTTTTAGACCAGTCGTTATAAGAGCAATTGGCAGTTTTCAACCAATAGTTGCGACGTTATGGCGCATTCAACAGAGTTGTGGTAAAAATACAACGTTCAGAGGCTCTGTCATAGTACTCCGTGTGAGTGACATGATTCCAAAAACCTTAGATCACGAAAATTAGCAAAAAATGTATTATTGTATCAACAAACAATTGTGGTGTAAACTGACGTATCTCACGAAGCACGAAATGATGGCTCGCTCGCTAGTATGACATTGTTTATGAGTGGGAGGGGCTTAGACCATTTGGCTGCAACCATTGAAACCAGATGGAAAGGATTTTGACAAAATTTGAAATAAATTCCAATAGGTGCCTTCATTTTCAACCTTAAAATCGCGCGGAAATTCAATCCAGTGGACTCTGAGTGAAACACAATATGTCAGAAGTAATTTTTTCGACGCGCTCTTCAAAACCGTTATTTCAGACCAAATCTTATTATAAATGTGGAACACTCCCTCTAATGTCCAGACTTCATCGGCTAAAACGCGAGCTCAGTCTGTTGAGGCGCCTCACATCTGACCGCGATTCACAGCTCCCAGGAGGTCTGAAGCCGATTAGGGTGACCCTGAGCTGTCTCAGCTTGGCGAGGCTGGTTATTTTGCTCCTAATGGAATCACGGGCTACTGTACGCTCTCCCACCTCTATGAGTTTTTTGTGGCTTTGTTGTGTTTAGCTAGAGCAAACTGTGGCGAAAGCTCCTCAGATATCATGATTGATTGGTTTATTTTTTACTGGTATTGGTTTAAGTGGTCGAAGTGTGGTTTTCGTGGGAGTGATAGTCGATACTGATGGAATTGAACAAGAAAAGCAACGAAAGGTTGATGAACAGACCTCTTGATAGTTCAATGTTTTGTGAGTCGACTCGAGTCTGACTCACAAATCAGTCACTGACCCTAATCAGCTCATTTGACTCAGTCCGTGAGTCAACTCTGACTCCACCAAAATTCAGAAGTGATTCGACTCAACTTTGACTCAAGCGAAAGAGCATGTGGTTTGAAGTCGACTAGGACTCAGAGCTGCTACTCAGCCAAGTCTACCTCAGAGGCATAACATCGAGGGCGATCCAATCAAAGCGACACAAATGTCAGCCAATTTCAATAAGCCGTGAAGCATTTCACCTCATCACAAGAAGCATTAAGCGAACGCCCACCTCCAGCTTTAGATGGTGCCTTGAATGTCGTTCCCGACATCGCGCGCGTACCTACGCTTTGTGGGTAAAGTCTTTGAAGTGCCGTCGCGTGACTGGAAGGCCAGTTGTCCTCTTCTATGAAAGTAAATTGGTCGATAAGGCTTTATTTTCCATTACGGTTGGAATTTGTTGGCTGCGACGCAGTAGTTTTATATAGACAGTGTGTGTAATTATCGCAAAAAGGGAAATGTACATGGAAAATAAAGGTAGTTAGTGAGGGTATAGGTAGTAAATGAGGGTTTTAAAGGCCTACTTTTAAAAATTCCAGAAAAAGCTAGGGACACGGATTGGTATACCCCCTAGATATCCCGCCCCTATCGACACCTATTCGGGGGAATGGCAGTGGTGCAAAACAGTGGTGCCGGGAACAACAACATTTAGAGCGAGAACACCCCAGATTTCAAGAAAGAAACACCTCTTTAGGATAATTGGCTGGTTCGAAAGCAGGAAATATACCCCCTCTATATTTCATTTCTGCTCCTGTTTTTGCTCCCGCTGAAGATGCCTGAGCATCTTTTCTCCAATGTCCCTGTTTTGGCTGTGTAACCATTGCGTCACGACAAACACACGATAAATCCGCAACCACAAGATTAGGGAGATGACATCTTGGTTGATGTCCGACAACCGTCGCGAACGTCTCCGAGGCGGATCCGAGACGCCTTTAGACAGTGGCGCATCCAGGACTTCTTCATTTGGGGGGTTTAGGGGTGAGGCTCCTGTGCCATCGCCTCGGATCATCCTCCGGCTATGCATTTACTATAGGCACTGGGGGGGGGGTGGTTGAGCCCCCTAGCCCCCTCCCTTGTATCCGCCACTGCCCGCAGACGTGTAATACTTCAAAGCGAACGGTGGCAGATCCAGGCAAAGTTTTATTATATCTGGGAATAATATAAAGAAATCTTGCAAGCAGTTTTTTTGCTTTAAGCGACAAACAGTTTTTGTGTTAAAATAACATCGTGAATTGTGGGGCAGATGCCTTCTGCCCCTTTCCTGCATCCGCCTCTGTCAGGGAGTGTCATTTGGGGTCTAGCCACGGGCGGATAAGGAGGGGGTTAGGGGAGGGGGGGGGCTCAGGGGCGGATACAGGGGGCTCAAGCCCTTCCCCCGCCCGAAATGCCAGTGTCAATGGTTAATGCATACCCGGAGGCTGTTCCGAGGCAATGGCAGGGGAGGCTCGAGCCCCTAGTCCCCCCGAAATGTTGTCCTGGATTCGCCATTGGGTCTGGCCAGCCCGTAGAGAGGTCTACGGCCGCATCCCATTTTACGGTACCCCAGCCCGAGACAAGGGCTGTAAAAGGAGTTTACGTGTAATACCGGTCATTAGAGACCTTTGATGTGGTGGTACTTAACGTGTACTTCGCGTCCATGGCGAATTTTTTAGGGTAGGTATCGCGTTTTAACATCTTTCCCGCTGAAAAGATTTCTTCGAGCTTCGATAGTTTTCAGCACTTACCACGGCAGTTGCTAAGGTTGTAAAGTGTCGCACACATTGAATGTATTTGGAGGATTTTATATCTTTTTCGGTCCCACCAGGGGACCTAAAAAAAAAAACCCGGCACACTTGTGTCAGCAAGACTGTGAAAATGGAAAAACAACCAGAACAGGGCGGAGGCTCACAATTTGCATTGAAGCGACTGCTCCACCCTGGAGTAGCACCGAACAGTGGCAGATCCAGGAGCAACTTTAGGGGGGCAAACCAATTTTTGGGGGTTAAATCGAGAGAAAAATCGCGAAAATATTGCATTTAAAAAAACAGACAAAATTTGGTATTTTTGGGGGGCAAAGCTGCTATTTTAGGCATTGATGGGAGCCTCAGCCCCTTTGGCCCCGTATTAGATCCGCGAGTGGCACTGAGTCATCCTTGCTTTCGGCTTTTACTGGCTTATATAGCGGTAATTGATAGCTACCTCCTGCAACACGGCGGCGCTTCGTTATGTGGGTCTTCATTAGTGATTCCGTTTTATGACTTCATATATATTCTGTGGTTTTCAGACAAAAGGAAGAAGATCCAAGGTCGTGCTGGCGTGCAGTTTGTTACGAGGTTCCCGTTAATTGGTGTTGTAAATTAACGACATCGCGAGAAGTGAAAGCTTTGAAGGCAGCCGGACTGTGCTGTCTTATGGTGACTAGCTAGTCCAGGGGCGTCGCCACCGGGGGGGGCAGGGGGCCTGGCCCCCCCACTTTTTGACCAAAAGTTTCCTGATCTCTGTCAAAATGTGAGAAAACCGGACATTCTTATAACCATCCGCTGCAGAAGGCAACGAGGAGCCCAAATTCGAACAGTATTTGGTCCTAACGTGGGAAGTTTTTTGTCAGCGCCGGTTTGAAGTTGAGCTGCCCCCCCCACTTTTTTGCCGGTGGCGACGCTTATGCTGCCTCGATGTCTACCAGGGATTTTGGGTAGTGTCAGCCTCCGGCAGTTTTAGCTGTCGAAAAACCCCCTTTGACCTCTCGGCTTTGTCAGGTAGAAACTTTCGTAGAGGCGTCAAACTCTGTACCAAACAACGAAGGAAAGAACACCAGTTTAGAGTTGTAGGTTTTGCTCACCGGCGAACGTCAAAGATGTACTGCTTGAGCTAAGGTTGGAATGTATAGACAATGTGAAGGTGAATGTCAAAATATTTTGAAAGTTTTCGCCTTATTTTAATCATTTATGCATTAATTTGCCGAATCTTTCGCTTTTATTGCACCATCACAGGCAAAAATGTGTAAAACAATTAAACACACAATAAGACAGAGGCAAGAAGCATTACCTGAATGTAATGGAAGTGTGGTGTGACGCTTACCTGTGTTCTGTGTGTTTTGAACCGTATTTTACACATTGTAGCCCCTGATGGATCTGTAACAGCGAAACGTTTGATTGATTAATATGTAAATGATTCAAGGAGAATAATGATTTTAAACTAGTTTAGCCTCCATGTCTGCGTTGCCCTACTCATTATTATCGCTGCAGTCACGTGCTATCGTTTTTAATGTTAATGCATTGACGATGAAAATTGCAACTGTAGAATAGCGTAAAATCCGTTATGATGGGGTGGGGTCTTATAGACATTTTGAAATGCTTTGTTTCCGTCCCACTCATTTAATAGTCAGAAGCCCTTTTTCCGTCCTCTTTGTTATGTTATAATTTTGCGCCTGTGCCAGTGCATTGGCTTCCCCCATGAATGAACTTAAAAGTGATTCAAGTAATCTGAAAGAGTCATGCAACGTTTGTTTCCTTGAGCTGTATTTTGAGATCGTATGAGAGCTTTACCGACTTGTCCCGTGCCTTATGGCTTCTTCGTTGTCGGGGACATCCTAATCTTCTTGTCCCTCGCCCGAGAGTGTTCCATCCCGCCATGTCAGATCCTGTCTAGAACGGGAACACCTACCGATTCCACGTAACACGAGATAATTTTAGCGGATATTGGACCAGGGTCGGATCCAGACCGACGGTTTGGGGGGAACAACGAGGCCAATGTCGTGAAAACAGGTTTTTTACAGAAAATCGGCAATTATCGGGGGTTTGGGGGCAATTGCCTGTTGTACTGCTCCCCGGAACCACCGGTGTACTGGACGCCAACAGGAGATTAGTTTAGCGAGGCCACGGCATGTTTTGAGTCCGGGAGTCCGAACTTCGAAGATTAGCCAGCACGTGCGGAGTAGGTGGTTGCCAAGGTATGTTGAACGGGAGGACGGCCGGATCTTCTGCCCGTGCTGATTACCATTCCGGACATAGTTGAGGATCCGAGACGGTAAAAAGAAGATGGGAATGGCGTTTGACGGTTCACTTCGTTGGAGGGGACTGATGAAGCGGAACGTTCACATCCTATTCGGGGTAGGAATGTGTGTTGGCTGTGTAGATCCGAGAATAAGACCTACTGTTGCTGCGCGCATACAGGTAATGCAGCTTCTAATAATGTTCGAAAGGTATAAAGATCTAGTATGTACTTTTGATGGAGTATCAAGTATGTAATATTTTATTTCTGTTCTATTCATATCAGGACCGATTACCCATCACACTTTAAGTATGAGAGATTGACGAGGGATAGTAATAGATAGAGCTGAAAGCTCCGTTTTTATTATTTTTGCTCGTGGAGAAGCCCTTAATGTTTTGCTTGCTAATTCCAGAAGTAGACCGCCCGCTCACAGCGACAACTTTTTTCGTGCAATCCTTGAACACTTATTGAGTGTTTCACGTACCAACGAGCGGTATGTGTCGATTCTCTTTTAGTAAAATAGTACAGTGACGGTATTCTGATGACAGAGTTAGTTAAAGCATTTCAAGGTTTCGTCCGTCAGTTCTTGAAGGCTGGATGAAGTCGGCATAGTGTTTCACGATACTGCCTCGGACCTTTTCCGACATTCTGGCTTTCTTGGTTTTCCAGATGAAACTCAAGTGTGTGGAAGTCTGAACCTGCCTGTCTGCCTGAAAAATAGCCACCTTTCTTTGGTGAATGATGCGCGATTGAAAGTTAAGCAGTGTCCCGATGCGAAGCTTGGCCGTATGACCCTGGCAGTTGGTGTATCGTTAAACCCCCCAAGGCGAAGTTTTGAAACACTGCACGGAGGCCATAATATTGGTTAAAGGCACCGCCGCTAAAAACCTACCTCTGATGCTTCAATAAGTCGCAAAAATTAGGGCCAACATTGCAACACCGATAACCACCCTGCCAAATCCTGCTCGACTACTTTCTTTGGCCATGACAAGCTTAAAACATCGTGAGACCGAGTTTCCTGTGTTAGAAGTACCTCAGTCTCTCACGTGATTTTATATACATTTATGAACCCATTTTTAGACATTTGGATGATACCTGACACGTGTGGTCTGACAGGGCAGAAGTCTAAACATGGATGTCGTGTTAAGAGCATGACGGTTGCCATAGTGTGATGTCAATCGGACTTCTGTTGCTAGGAGACGGACGCCACGGTGTGTTGCTGCACTAAGAAGGTGACTCAGGGTAGGATTTGGGACAGGGGAATAGAAATCGCTGTGGTAGCTGCGGGGTGAATGACTGGGCTAGGTCACAAGTAGTCGGATTTGAACAGAACATGTTCAGTGCAGACAAAAGAAACGTGCGAAGTAGCAAGAATTAGTTAGCGATACATGTCAGGTTTTATAAGTAACTTTCAGAATGCCAGAAATTATTTCTGGAGTGTTTTTTTGTTGTACTTTTTGTAACAATAGTTTGACTTGAAAATGGGTTTTGCTCGAAAATTTACACGCATGGGTGACTATCTTTCAACTTAAGATCTTTTGGTGGTGATTTATTTGTGTAAACTTTACCGGGTCTATTCTAGAAAAAAGAGAAGACAAATAACGAGTAGCAAATAGAATATACAGGGACACCAATGAACTCGAGTATCAAGGAACTTTGAAAGGCGATGAGTGATTTCTGATGGGCGACTACTAGCGGTGGATCCAGGGGGGCAAAGGGGCTGTGTCCCCCTCTTAAGTCTAAAATAGTATCTTTCCTCCCAAAGACACAAATGAGCTAGACTAGGAATTTTGCAACCGCAACGGGCTATTTCTGATGGGCTGTACTGCTACTGAATCGACTATACCACTCGGGGTGGTCTCTGTGGGCTGCTCGGGACGGCGAAAATTCCCTGGAATTATTGAGCCAATGTTCTCACAATTCTGCGGATGTTTCTTCGAATTAGCATGTACACGTGTTCATTGAGCCTGTATTTACCTCACATCAGCTAGTTACTTTTATGCATGCTTGACTGGCGCTGACTCGACAGCCAACAAGAATCCCGGGAGGTGTCAGAGGAATCTCCGCTGGAAAATCAGCAAGATGGGAACGCATTTCATTGTGTAATATAATGTGCGTCGTTACGTAATGCGATTTACTACGCAACTGCGCAATACGAAGATTTACTGGGCAAAATGGAATCTAATAACCTACCGACTTAAATTTCTTCACCGGAAACAACAAGACTAGTCAGCCGAATCTTCACACAGTCTATCTCCGCACTCAAACCGCATCTTAACTCCACTCGAGATCCAACACTTGTGTTTCAAGTATCGATGTCCTTAAAAGCTGGTAATCTACCTAAGCCAGAAGCGGTAGAAGAGACAGCCAGCTGGCTGTTGATTCCACCGCTCGCAGGCGAGCTTAGTTCTAACTCTGAGGTCCAGTTGCTCTTGCTTTTGCCAGATATATCCACTGGTGGGTCTCATTTGGCTCATACGTCACTGCTGAGCCGCAGATAAATAACATTCCTGGTTGGATTGGTGTCATTTGTCTTAAATGTTCTGGTAAATGTGCTGCCGCCGGACTATTTTTCTGGCGGATGGATGCTATCGCTTATGTTTGCGGCTTAACGGTGTATACCGTGCTGTCATAAATCAGTATTGTGCTGATTGGGCCATTGAAAGCTTATGGTCAAGGGCTGACCGTCCATGAAGACATTGTATAAACTCGAGATCATGACGGATTTATCAACGTCGGCGTGAGCGCTTCTGCCATGCGCAGGAATAAGGGCATCTCTTGTTAAAATTATTTAGAGATCACCGTTTTCTTCTTTACGGCAGCCTCCCAAGCTCTAATATTTTTGATCATACTAACTACTTTTGTCTTATTCTGCTGAAGGCTGAACCTGGCATATGGAGCTTCTACTTGAATTTGTATCACTGAGACGTTTGCCGACGTAGAATGTATTGGAAAATGTGGGTATTTCATTTGTTGGTTAAACTGTTTTTAGTCAGAGTCTTACATTGTTGTGGAGTATTTGCGGAACCGAGTGAAATATTCATATAGTTTTATCATTATTACAAAAAACATGACAGCATCGAAATTACGTAGTTCAAATGTGACAACTGTCATCAGCTTTGATTTCTATCAGGTATTTTTGTGATTTGTTAACTGTTAATTGTTAATTTATATGTTAATTGCATATGTTGCGGTAGATCGTATTTGGTTGGAATCAAGTACAAGGGACTATCAAGATCGTAGATTGTCTTTGCAAGACAGCCGGTTTTCAGATGTATTTTCGGAGATTTTGAATGCCATTCGACTATCTTCGGCAGCGATTAAGCCTCCGACTTATGTGAGAACTGTCATCAACTGCTGAAACAGTGCTGAAGAAACGGCTGGAGAAACGTCGCTTGCTTTTGAAAGTTAATTTCTTAGATGTGCCAGGTTTTGATGTTTAACTTCAGTTGTGTTCTCACTAGGACACACTAACACGATAACTTACGTTGTGTTCTCACTAGGACACACTGACACGAATTGCATCCCTGAGAATAAAGCCGTATCAATACCATCGTGGGCTATTTTCAACGATGCATGTACGCAAGCACGCATGGAAATAGGTACAGAAATACCTAACGTTTTCGGCTGTGAAATTTTCACATTATTAGGAGAAATCTCCTTTTATTAAATTTCTAAATTGTCTATCATCCGGAATCTAAGGTTTGATAATGTGTTAATCCATCGCTGATTTTGAGGGAATGCTTCACACTGGTGGGTTTAACCTCGTTGCCTCGCCCTCAATCTTCACCAATCTCTTCTGCTGCTGTCTCTAAAGCCATCAGGCTATCACACTTTGCACTTGTCACTGAAGTCTTCAGTTTTCCTTGTCAGCCTTTGCTTGTCACCAGACCGCCTTTGCATGACATACCGGGTCATAGCGGGTATCTAAATGTATCCAATCCAATGCTGTGGGTCGGGCTGAAGTGATTTGCTTGGGAATTTCGAGTAGTTTTGGATCGGGATGTATATGTATGCTCTCATTTCTGTCGCTTTGGGCGTATTTGCTCTGTATGGATTGTGTTGATGCTCTTGATAGTAGTCTGAATCCTGATTAGCCCCGGTTGGACTGGATTTATCCGGATTGGATCTTAGTTCTCTTGGCCATGGCGTGCTTCACCCGTCCCAGGGCACCGCTATCATCTCGATCTCCGGTTAAACGTGGCAATGTATTTAAAGATCGGTCCGCTAGGGGGGATTGCGGTAAAGACCCAGAGGCGCGTCCAGACTCCATTTTGGGGAGTGAGCCAGGGGACCCAACCTTACTCCACCTTTACCTCCAATAACCTCTTACTATATGTCTACTATAGACTCTCAGAAATTTCAGGAGCGGGGATTGAGCCCTCCTAGCCCCCTCTCTTATATCCCCCACTGCTAAGTGGCGCTGTGATTAGTTGCATTTACTTGTTGCAGACTCAGGGTAGAGACTGTGCAGAATATTTCACGGAAAATACGTGATTTTCCCTGCCGGCTCTTACTTATAACCTTGATCAGTGTTTATGTGTATAACGGCACGGTAGGTAGACGGGCGATTTGGAGAGTTCTGTTCATCGGTTTGGTTTAGCGATGCGGCACCTAGAAAGGTTATTGTGATCACCAGCTTTCATCTTTTCTAGCGGAATTCGTGGGGCTCGGACAGCGTCTTTTCAGAAAGCCTTGAAAGACTTCAGGAAGACTTAAGAAATTCTTCATGCTTGTGTTAGAAGTTGAGAACCGGTGATTTAGTCTTGCCCGTTGCGAATAATGCTAGAAACACATGCATTTGTTGGTATAAGCATATCTAGTGCGCTTGTCTATTGCTCCTTGTTTGTTGTGTCATGTTTTCTGTTTTCCGTTCACACATATGCTATCGGACGAACAGTATAAATGTCTTAAATGATTATATCATGATTGGAAATAGAATAAAAATCATCTGAAATAGTGGGCTTGTGAAATGCCATGGCGTAAATGTGCTGTCATTTAGAGTGTGGCATCCATGGAATGTTAGAATGGATGGTTAACCCAATGTAATCCATGATTGACGAGGGAATTCGAATGTACCTGGCTTTCCCGCTTTTATCGATGATTGATACTTTTCAAATCTGTATTGGATTTTCATAGATTGATTGATAGGGATTTATCGGCTAACCTTATCCATGAACCGGATTGGATGTTGATTCTCGTGACCGCGACATTCTCTATGCCGTCATTCCATAGACGAACCAGCTACCACAGTCGTGTAAGCTCTTTTTGGCACTGTCCATACATGAAAATCAATCAAAGCTAGCAGGATCAATGATGAGCTAAATTGGATTAAACTGCAGTCAGAACTCCTACCCCGGGGGTGTATACAGTGCCTTCCCCTCCACCCCTTTCCCTTGTATTTTCCTGGCAAGATCCTGAGTACCGAAAGCGTAAAAAAATGTTTGATTTCTTATCCGAATTAAAAACTTTTTTACAAGTACTTCTGTTTTAAAAAAAATTATAGGGATTAAAAGGATTTTCTGGATCCACGTATGTTCCCTTCCCCTCTCCCACAGAACCAAGTCCTGTTTGCGCGCCTGTAACCTTTTTAACTGGCCTCGGCAGCCCTGCACGTTGCAGCCAAATCCTCTTTCACAGCATGCACCTACTTTCCTTATCGTTAGCAACAAGGAGGATTAGAAGGAATCCGGACCATTCGCCTCGCCTTCTGTCTAGAACTAGTCCAAGGCTGGACCTTTAGAATCAGCTGTTTTCGCAGTACTGGTCATTTTGCCTGGCTTTGGCTCCCGAAGGTTATGCATGAAAGGTTCTGTGGCGATATCAGTGGCTGTACGAGGTTATATAACCTGCGTATGCCTGCACATGGCTCCCGAAAATTTTGGCATGTTTGCTTCATCACGTTGTGGGTTTGTTTGTTTTGCTTTTATCAATTCTCTCATATATTTGAGAACGTATGTGCTTGGGGGAAGGTCTTTCTCGCAGGTTCAGTATGCAAACTGGGTGGACACATGATATGGAAGTTGCAATTATATCATATTTTCATTCATTTCATTTCATTCAATTCTGCCTTGTCTGTTAGTTCGCTTAGGCTGCCAGATTGAATAATTCCTCAGATTGAATAATTCCTCCAAATTTCTGGTATTGCACGTTTTGCATACTACGCAAGGTGTGGTAATTTTGTTCTTACATTCACATTCCTGTGCATTCACGGAGAACAAAAACCATGACACATTTTTTTGAATTCTATATTATCACCAGTGGCGGATGCAGGAATTCATTTGGGGGTTGCTAGGGGGCTCGGGCCTCCCCGCCGCCATTGCGTTGAAACTGCCCTCGGCTTTGCATTAGCTATAGGCGCTGATAGATATAGGCATATAGGACATTTGGGTGCGGGCTTAGCCCCCTAGTATCCGCCACTGATTATTGCCATAACTCGTGGTCACATTTCCCGACTTTTAACCTTAGAACCCCCCCTGTCCTCTGGCAAGAGAAACTGCGAAACAAGATCCCGACAAAATTCATGTTACGTTATCGTCCCCGACCGATTGGCATGTTCAGCCAGGTGTGCTCCCCTGGGCTGAAAACTCACCACAGGTAACGGTACTGATGCGCGCGCACTCGCTTCATCAGCGTCTTCACGGATATAACCCCCCATCTCCCCGGCCTTGCCGAACACTCCATAGAAGGCCTTGGTCGGGTCAGAGGCACTCGAGCGCGCTTTATTTAAATCCTGACAGGGAGCATATGCAAACCATTTGAAGTACGCTATTACGTACAGTGCAGTCGATTTGAATTGCCAGTATAACATTAATCATGAGAATTGTAGGTCTTTTGTCGTGCCTATGGCCGTGATAAGTTCAGACAGATAGACCTCCAAATCCGAGCAGCAACGATACTTGCCATTCAGAAAAGGGATCCGTGATTGATACAAAAGTGCTACATCACGTACAACTCCTGAACGTTCTCATCATTATTCCCTTTCTGCATACTTGTCACCGCCGGTGCAGTCGTAGGCCTCACATAAGCTCCCCTGGGACATTTCAAAGACATTTTTAACTTAAGGTGTTTGACTGTCAGGAATAATTCTTCAACATGACCAGATGCAAATCGGTGTTCCTATCTTCAAACTTGATGTATTGCTGATAGATGATGGATCGTAGGCAGTGGCGGAAAACATTTCTTCGGGAAGGGGGTAGGGAGCTGGAGCCTCCCCCACCATTGCCTCCGAACAGCTTTCGACTATGCATTAACTATAGGCACTCTGACATTTCGGGGAGAGGGGGGCTTGAGCCCCCTAGAAGCTCCCCCTTGTATCCGCCACTGATCGAAGGGCCAGAGCCTCTGGTTCAGAAAGGCATATCAGTTGTCAATCTGGCGTCTCAGCTGCTACTGGAAAGCAGTGGCAGATGCAAGGGGGAGGGCTAGGGGGCTTAGCCCCCTCTCGAAATGTCAAGAGTTCAGAGTCAAGAGTGACTATAGTAAATGCATAGGCGACGGCTGATACAAGACAATGGCGAAGGAGGCTATAGCCCCCCCCACATGTTGTTCTTGATCCGCCACTGACTCAAGGCTGATGTGTCCCATTGGGTCAGGTTATTCTGAGTGCTTTTCCAATAGGTTCGCCTTTGTATCGCATCTTGGACAAGTGACCAGAATTTTTGGCCTAATCCCAAAAAATACCAGGGAAGAGATTTCCGCCATGTGATAAACATTCATTATCCGGGACGGAGATCAGTAATTCGACTAATTGCTTCTCTTCCGCCGCGCCGGCGTCTCTGGGGTGCAGCGAAGAATGCTGGAAATCTCTTCTCGATCCAGGGGCGTGGAGGGGGGTTGGGTTGGGGGATGGTTTAACGCTGGAACAGCAATACATGCCCTATACGAAACCTATGGAAGACCAAAAATCCAAGGGGTCTTGACCCTCCAACCCAGCGCAATCTCCACCCTTGGCAGCGACGTTCGGTTCTAGGAGTGTGTTTACCCTGCCAGTCTGTGTGTACTTCCGTTGAGTGTTCTGTACATGCCCCTGTTTGGATACCATGTTTGACTGATGGCTCTTCCCTGTCTGATAGCTGGTTGAGCGGTGTTTGATTGATTATGCCCTATGCAGTGTGCTTGAGCTTTGAATGTTGGGGAAACGGGGATGCTTCCCCCAGCTCACGAATGAGGAGACTTCCTCCAAAATTGAGGGACTCGACCTGAGTTTTGTGCATTTATGTCGGTAAGCTGCGTTAACTTATGCATATGAGTTGTTGAAGTGCATAGTCTTTTGGTGGAGTTTTCAGGGACGACTAATATGCTCCGAATTTACCCCCCCCTCTCCGATGATCGCCAGTCGAGTGTCCGTCCCTGAGGCAAAAATTTGGCATCGCTCTGGGCCCTGTGCGATATTTTCTGTGTATTGCTTATTGAGCATAATCTGCAACGGGTGTGTCACCCAATTAATGTTGAAGCGAACAGGATACAACAACATAGTCAGTATTTACAAAGACATGCATGCGATAAAATTCGTTAATAAGGTTTTCCAGCTAGCTTTTAAAGTGGGTTTCGTTTCGGCTGTCACTTTGTTCCGCTTTGTTCCGTCTCGCATTACACTTTTCTGAGAGTTTTAGCGGCCTCTTATAATAGCGGAGTAATTTGATTGAACTCACGCTGTTATGAAAAATAGCGCCGTGTTTGTGGTTAGCTACGTCCATAAATCATAAGCTCCATGCCGGCAACGCGGGGGCGCGAACATCTCTGGTCCAAAAGAGGATGCGATCCCACCCGCTCCGCTGTCGCGCCCCTCCTATAAATAAAAAGGATGATAAATATATTCCATTGATGCATTTCAGGCAACCGTTTCTTAGTCTATATGCAGCGGGTTCCTACTTCTTATCAAGCAAGAAAAGAGTCTCAGTCATATTGATGGTCCTTTCTTCCCCCCGCTGAACTAAAGATCCCTGTGTCCAATGAGCATCTGATTGGTCTGTTATTGTGGACAAAACGTAATTACCGCAAGAAAAGTAAAACTGATTGACCGAAAATCCTCCATCCATTTGCTTCTGAGCCCTTCTTCTCCATATCACAATACCCCGTTTTGTTAGATTTCTGTTCAGAGGCGGTTCCAGTCCGAACCGACGGGGGCCATCACAATTGAAGAAAAAACTTGGCAAGTGTACTACTGATTACAAGAAAGGGAATGACACCCTCACCTCACTACCCTCCTTGATCCGCCCCTGGTGGTGTTGCAGACGATGATGTAACCCACCGGTGAGGGGTCAGAAGGTTCCGCTGTTTCCCATGAACCATGAACCCTTCCTCACCAACACCCGGAAAGCTGGCGATTGCGTAAAGCACACCGGACTGCAATCACTCAACATTTTATGCACTGGCAGATCCAGGGGATCACGGCTGTCAAAAATGGAAACATGGTAAGAATTGTTGGCTCCGTCTACAAACGGTATGTCCGTAAAGTGAATATTCTGGAAAACGGAAAATCTGAGGATTGGACGGCTCCAGTTGTTATCATAGGGACCGGACCCCCTCCGAAATTACCGCGAGGGATGCCCCCGAGGTCTGTGTCCTGTTTTCCCTTTGGGAATTTTAGAGTCCTCCATTGCGTGAGTTGGATAGTTAAATGCGTGTCCGATCCGAATCCGGATCGAATATTACACGATCGGATCCCATTTATTGACCGGATTCGTTGGATCGGCCCCAAAATTTCGGTTAGATGTGGACCTGGACATGGCTGCTGACTCAGTGCTTTGTGGATTGAGTCCTGTTGTGTGGGTATGGATCCGATTTGATGTCCAATCGTGGTGTAAAAACGGATTGGCCGTGATTTTCTGGAGAAAGGTCCGTTATAAGCCGAGTTGGATAAACATGCTCTTGCTCATGACGTACACTATTGGAACACACCTTACCCGCTGAGGAAGCTCCTCCCGTGGCGCTTGTCAGTCAGCTGTTGGAGGATATTAAACATGCTGTGAGATCTCTCTCTCCTCTCTCTCTCTCTCTCTCTCTCTCTCTCTCTCTCTCTCCTCTCCCTCTCTCCCTCTCCCTCCCTCCCTCCCTCCCTCCCTCCCTCCCTCCCTCCCTCTCTCTCTCTCTCTCTCTCTCTCTCTCTCTCTCTCTCTCTCACACAGTGTCATACTGATTTGCTTTGAGCGTTTCCGTACCGGGCGCATTTGAATATTTCTCACTGGCTTCGCCCATGATTCCGTGGGTGGGTAACAACATAAGGTTTCGTAAACGCCAGTTTATGTGTGAAGACCTGTCCTACAATTTGTGTCACTGAAGCTGACTCAGGATATTATACGTTTTTATCTGCATGGTGTCACACAATAAGCGCTAAGAAATTCAGTTTTCGGTTTTGTTGTCAATGGAAGGGGTTGACGGCTGAATTCTGGTTGAAATTTGTTAGGCATGGACTCGAATTCTCAGAACTTTAACTCAATTTTTCTCCTACTACATGAGACAATCTAGATGAAATGACGGCATCTGAAAGATTACAGGGACTGTCTTTCCTAACTCTTCGTTTTGCCATGTGACAGAGGCTCTATCTAATGCAATACGTTATGTTCATTTTGCAGACATTTATTTCGCCCCCCCTCCTTGCTCGTCATCCGTTGTTACCAAATGCCCTCTACTCTGCCTCCTCAACCCCGTGCCTAGGACGGTACTGTTACTGTGTCGAAAAGGCAGAAGGTCACGGTGTCACGTGATCAGGGCGCTCGGGGCCCCGCCGGGCCGCTAACCTCCGGTGACCTTTTGTGGCCTTTTGGTTCCGACGGAGCTTGTGAAAGAGACCGCGCTTGGTGAGGTCAGTCTACTGGCCGTGAAAGCCCGGTTTTTATCGACAATTCTATTTCGGAATCCGCCCAGATTATTATGTTAATGCACGCTGTTTTACCCTACCACGATCTAGAAATTCGTAAGTTTATAAGACAGCCTCGTATTTGGCCATGCCTGCCTATTTCCCCGATATTCATGCCCGGAGAAGGCTCTCTGGTCTTGAGCGATTTTGCGCACCAAAGAGCAGCCGAGTGTTGGTTGAACCTCCCGTCATCACCCGGCCACTCCTGTGTTGCCTGCTACGCTCTAGTGTGCTGTTCAGGTGCTACAGTTAACACCGTAGCGGCAACAGCGTTGTTACCGCGCGGTAAAAATTTACTCCGACATAGTGGTGTGTAGAATCAGTTTACTCCGCCAGAGTGGTGTCTAGTGATAGTTTTTTTTCATAAGTGTTGTACGGTAACGGTTCAGACATCGATAGTGGTGTGTGGTTTTGCGGATGGCTTGTTTGCCTCGCAGTTCGTAGTGCTTTGGATTAGTGCGGACAGTTTGTCGGCGTTCCTTTTGTCGGTTTGTCGGCGGAAGCTTTAACTTGTTGATTGGGTAAGTTGAACTGTCTGAGTGTGAGTTAAACCATGGAATTTTCCATTGTCAAACCCTCCGGGGCTGCGCTTAGGTTCGTTAGGCTTAGTGTAAACCTTGAAAATAGGCAGTTTGTGTTGGTGTCTCTTGTCCTTAGATCTTGTTCTTTTGTTACTGATTATGATGAACACATTACTGTTATTTAGTTCCATATTTCTGCTAGTTATAACCAATACGTACCTTTCTATTAAATTATGTTTGTTACTGCTAATCATGGTCTGTAACCTTTTGTTACATATTTTCAAGTAACGCCCTTTTTAAAAAAGGTACAACTCTGTGATGATATTAGTTTTTGAAACTGTTGTTTCTTTCAATTGACTTATCGACAAATTGCACCTACACCGCTCAGTTTTTCTATACGCGGGCTGCTGCCCTTGTCAGCAGTGTGGGATTTCACACATTCACTTCGGATACTTATGAGCTATATACACAGTTTAACACAAACCACCACACAGCTAATTTGTTATCGACATACGTTCTGGTAATATTATTATTATTTTCAGCCAGTGCAGAACGCCTTATTCTATCTCTGGCAAGACTTGAACCTGCGACCCTCTACGTGAACTCCTTCTGTAAGGACTTGTAGATTAAGAAAACCAGAAGTGGAGGAGAATTTGTATCTGTGATACTAGCAGTCGCCGGATAAGTGTGCTTTTCTTTTTCATGTGTTATTAACTCCATGTGGGGACCCCAAAGTGTCATAAAACAGTATAGGTACTGCTTATTTCTTATTTTCCCCACAATCTTATTACTCCTATGACACCTACGATATTGAACATCAAATCACTCACTCAGTCCAGTGTAGCCTCCAAGCTAAAAAGCTATCAATTATTCCGCCATCAAGGACGCGAGAGAATGATGAACACAATCGATGTACTTATACCGTTAGCGCGGTTATCAATACATACCACCAGCGCTGCCTCTGATAGTAGAATGACATACGGCTTCTGAAGACACTAATGGACGGTGTGACCTTGAGAATTAGCGCTTCGACACCAATGACAAATAGTGTCTTTTCATGTCTAATGAGATGGACCGCGCCGTGAAATTCCATTTATCAGAGAGTTCTGGAAAGATCCCATTGGGCGCACTCGTCAGCTATCGTTCCCGCCAAATATTTCGCGCGTTTTCGGCTGAGTTCTAAAATCCCGCCACCATGGCGCCACAAATCATGGATTCGAGGTGATTTAACACCTGCCTACGTCCACACCAGCATTGCTACTTTGTCTGGCTCGGTTTGCGGGGTCACTAAATCAACTCTATGATGTACCCACAGGGAGAGTTCGTGCCCTGAGAACGCGGTGCTGGTTTTCGGTCACTCAGGACGGCTGCTGGTTGAAAATCCGAGATGAAATATGGTAGCTAAGAAACCATGACGAATGGTGGCAAGTTGTGTGGCGTTGGTCGGTAGGATTGTGCGGCGTCGCCCGCTCATTGCCTGTCGTAATATATATATATATACATATATATATATATATATATAAAAAAAATATAAAAAAAAAACCAGTTTGAAATATTGTATCCTGCTGTGCGCTGAACTTTGTAATTTTGTATTGATATTTTTGTAATTATGTACCTACACTGATGAAGCTGTACAACAGTGAAGTAAAATAAAAATAACTTAAATAACTTTCTCTGTGTTCACGTATATCACATTATGTCTGTGATAACCCCATATATATATATATATATATATATATATATATATATATATATATATTGAATAGAAACCCGGGACGCTTCGCTTACCAACCGATGAGCTCACCTCTCAACCCCCCCCCCCGCCTCCCCCCCCCCCCCCCCCCCCCGCCCCCCCTCCCCCCCCCCCACATTACCCCGATATTTGGGCTCTCCCAAATCCCTTAAAAATTAATCTTAAATTTTTTTTTTTTTTATTTTTTTTTTTTTTTTTTTTTTTTTTTTTTTTTTTTTTTTTTTTTTTTTTTTTATTTTTTTTTTTTTTTTTTTATTTTTTTTTTTTTTTTCAATTTTTTATTTTTTTTCTAATTTTTTTTTTTTTTTTTTTTTTTTTTATTTTTTTTTTTTTTTTTTTTTTTTTTTTTTTTTTTTTTTTTTTTTTTTTTTTTTTTTTCCCTTTCTTGATTTTTCCCCTATTGTTTCCCCCCCGTGGTTTTCTTATTTTTTTTTACCCTAAGAACAAAAATTTAAATTCTTTCTTTTTTTTAATTAAAATAAATAAAAAAAAAAAAACAATTTTTTTTTTTTTTTCTTTTTTTTTTTTTTTTTTTTTTTTTTATTTTTTTTTTTTTTTTTTTTTTTTTTTTTTTTTTTTTTTTTTTTTTTTTATGTAAAAAACAAAAAAAAAATATCGGACAGAAGTAATGGAAAAAGGTATTTTTTTTCTATTTTTTTTTTTTTTTTTTTTTTTTTTTTTTTTTTTTTTTTTTTTTTTTTTTTTTTTTTTTTCTCTTTTTTTTTTTTGGTGGGGGGGGCCCCTGGCCCCGCCCCCAGGGCACAAAAAAAAAAAAAAAAATATAAAACCTTTATATCGTGGAGGGGGGGGGGGGTTTTAGGTTTTTTAATTTTTTAAATTTTTTAATTTTTTTTTTTTTTCTTACAAAAAAGGGGAGGTGGGGGGGGGTTGGTTTGCCCTCCTTGGTTGGCTGACCGGGGGTGAAGAGGAAAAAAATGGGGGGGGGGGGAGGGAATGAGGGGGGGGGGGGGAGAGGCCCCCCCCGGGTTCCCCCCCTTTTTTTTTTTTTTTCCCCAAAACAAAAGGGGGCTATGTTTGCCCCCCCCGGGGGGGGGGGGGTTAACTATATCGTCCTCTTTTTCATAGAAGCCCACTAGCCTACCTTTTAAAAACTGAATCTTCGCTCTCTCACTAAGCGTATTCCATATTCGCCATTGACTTGTAAGCGGCATGTTCATTCATATTCAGCCATTCAGCCGTTCGTTCAGTGATTTCGTCAACTTAATGTTTATTCACTATGTTCACTGTTGGCTACCAGAGCGGTTTTGGTAGCCTTCTACACATGGACGTCGAAAGTGTGTGGGGGGAGGGGACGCATCCTTGCAACTCACGAGTCAGGGGGACGTCCTTTTCAAAATGATAGGGCTTGACCGAGTTTTTTGTTGCATTTTCACCCTCTTACCTGCGTGGACGTGATTAAATGCAGAATCCCGTCCTTTTTATCCTCACCTTTCCTCATCCTTGCCGTCTCCTTCTGCAGTTTTTAACCACTTTATTCTCATCAGGACAACACTTTAAAATCCACCTAAATGTGGAAGGGCAATGCATAACACATAAATTTGTTGGTGAAGTAAATTGTTGTTAGCGCTTTCAAACAGCCAATATGCTCGAACTCGCCAGTTTTGGATCTCCCCCGTGAAGAACTCCCTGACGACGCTTCTGCTACTATCTCGGCTGTTTTTGCCACCCGCTCCGGTAATGGATGCCCACTCCCCTGCAGAGATATGCAACAGGAACCTCCACAAAGAGGGTTTGATAACCATTGAGCCATCAAATACTACTCTGAAGATAGGCTTCTCACTGTCGGTGTCTCTGTGGAATAGAATATGCTTATTTCATCGTTTCTGTGGCTTGTGTTCTGTTTTTTAGTTTCGCATGGATTCATGAATTCATAGTTTGGCATGAATATGACCAAGGAAGGAACCATGTTGGCGGCGTTGAATAACTCGATCGACTTTGATTTATTTTCAAATTAGCGACGGTAGAAATGTATCTAGAAACTCAAATGGTCACGGGGAACTCAACTGAAGTATGATCAGCATTTGTTGCATATTGCAGTATTACCTTTTCTGTGTGGTAGAATGACTCGAGACTTCTCTCCGCCCCGTGCTCCTGTTTTTACATTGCTCACGTGTTGTTGTCAATGTCATCAAAATAACGGGCTGGTCACTGCGGTCCCGTGTAAAAACGTGTTTTTCCATTTTGATAACGCGTGCTTGCGAGCGCGAACCACAAATCGCGTCACAAACACTTGCAACCAGTCGCGCTATGTATTATCGCCGCCAGGTCCAGTGGCGTTGCCAGGAACAGCGCAAAGGGGGGCATAGCTTTCGACCCAAGTGTGTTGTGAATGACCCGAATAATTAGGCATGGGGAAAATTGGGTCGAGGGGGCACGGTTCTATTCCCACCTGGCTACCCCACTTTGGTCGCCGCTCGGGTGTTTAGCTGACATATTGTCCAATTAGAACACCTGTTCTAAGGGCGTGCATACTGCTCGTCAACATTATTATGTTTGTTAGATGTAAATAGATAAGGTAATAACGGTAATTTTAAGTCGAATTTGCCACATGCATAACTGTTTTGAAACAGGATCTTTGTATGGTTGTATAAACCTCAATCTGGAACACTGCTCGACTTTATTTTGTAGCACCATAAAAAAGTATTGTATCTGACTCTATCTATCCGTGGACTGAAAAATCCGTTGCCTCGATCTAATGAAGACGCATCATTGGAATATGAATAAATCCATTCGGTTTGTATTCTACCATTTTCATTATTTTGTGTGGAAGCAAATCCAATTATCATACTTCTTCATAATGAACTCACTCAGAACAACACTTCAAGCCATTAAATCATGCCCTAGACGAACCTGAAATTTAAACCAGTGTCTATTTCAGATGAAATTACCTCGTTGTATTAACAGAGCCAGATGAAATTACCTCTTTGTATTAACAGAGCCAGATGGAATTACCTCGTTGTATTAACAGAGCCAGATGAAATTACCTCGTTGTATTAACAGAGCCAGATGAAATTACCTCGTTGTATTAACAGAGCCAGATGAAATTACCTCGTTGTATTAACAGAGCCAGATGAAATTACCTCGTTGTGTTAACAGAGTCAGATGAAATTACCTCGTTGTATTAACAGAGCCAGATGAAATTACCTCGTTGTATTAACAGAGCCAGATGAAATTACCTCGTTGTATTAACAGAGCCAGATGAAATTACCTCGTTGTATTAACAGAGCCAGATGAAATTACCTCGTTGTATTAACAGAGCCAGACAGATTTGAAAATGATGTCGTGTTCATCAGCATGGTGTTTGGTAGTGAAATACCATTCAGGAACTTCAATAGAACTCGAACTGCTCTCTGCGTTGCCCCAAGAGGTGGATCAAGGAGGGCCAAACCAGTCCATGTCCCCAGAAACCAACTTCTGCCCCTTTTAGCCGCTTTTTTGGTAAAATACTATGTTTTCACGATTTTGCCCGAGTTACCCCGTCCCAACACTCGGCTAGATCTGCCCCTGCGACCACTTAGTGTTCGTGTAAGGTCTGACCTTCTGCATAATCTGCACTGTATCTCAAAGATCCCGATTCTAATTCATCCCGCGTCTTACACTGGAAATTAGCATTGCCACCCAGTTCCCCACGTACACCAATCTGGAAATGGCTCACGCACTCTGATTGAGTCACAGTTACCCCAGTTGTTTCCGGATTGGAATGTCATTGATGAATGAGCGAACATGTTTAAGCTGATCCAGACCCCCGAACAGTTAACAGTGCTCACTATATTAAAAATCAAACACACGGACGCGTTTCGTTACTTCTTCAGCGTATGTTTGAAGAGTAACGTATGTAACGTATGTTTGAAGAGGAACGTAGTAGCGTATGTTTGAAGAGTACAATCTTCAAACATACGCTGAAGAAGTAACGAAACGCGTCCGTGTGTTTGATTTTTAATATATTTAATATCCAATTTGCCGGCGTGTACCTTTACCTTTATCGTTCTGTCAAATGGCTCTTTAACAATGCTGAGTTGACGAATATTACTGTTTTTTGCGGTAATGATAATTATCGTTTGTCCCACTTAAGTGATTGCATTTTCCGCACCTCTCACATCTCCCACCTTCACATATAGCCTCGGCAGTTCACATGCCCTAAAACTCAAATCCTCATCCCTCCATTCCCTCCTCCGTACATTTAAAAAAATCATTAGTCCAAACCTTCCACAGATATGCACCCGACAGGGGAGCATAGCTCAGTAATCTCGAGTCCGTCACCTCCGGCTGGATGCTCCTGACTGAGGCCGCAGCTAGCATGCAGGTATCAGCGCCGAAAGGAGCTCAAGCTCAGCTCTACCACCGCCATAACTGTATCTGGCTCCAGTCGGGAGCCTTCAAAACTGGGATACCCACTCCATACGAGGCCAAGTTACTGGAGGAGTTTTTTTATTGAGAGCGATGAGCAGATTCACCGCTAATTCTAGTGGGCGGCCACCGTAGGCGCTCCCGGTACAGCAGCCTGGGAACGGAAGAGGGTTTGAGGGCAATTGCTCCCTGATATTGCAGGCCAGCCCCCTCCAACAGCAAGCGCAGACCACCGGATGTGACGTCACACCTCGTATCATATAACATGTGAAAATTAAATGATTAAATATCCAAAGTTTTGGAAAAAGAAGCTCAGAATTGAAAATGGAGCGATTATTCATTGCATTTGGGATAAACTTGATTACCGTGTATTCTCACAAATCGGTAAGCGGGAAGTGTCATTAGCAGCGTTTAACACACGGCTCAATGGTGAAGGAATTCATCCACGCCCGTGTGACGTCACTCGGGCGTGGAGGAATTCCTCTTGAACGTACCTTTAAGTAAAGGTATCTTGATTGCAGGTGGGGATTTTGCCCCTATCCCCTCTTTACCTAAGGACCCTCCGCCGTCCGATATCCCTCAAAGTTAGAAAGCTGTTTTGGGATTTTACTGTTTTTCCTCGCCCAAACGGTCAGTTGTCCATGTATTCTTCCTTACCCCCTCCAATATGCTTGTAGTTACAGGCAAACACAGAAGTAAGCCTAGTTAATATTGTAAATCTGGAAATTCGGTGAGCTCAGGCAATGGACTGGTTGGCTTCATGCAGCTCAAAAATAGTCTCAGCTCAGTCAATATGGGCTCAGTTTCCACAGCTAAAATGCGATCCGGATCGGACTGCCGATCAGGATACGCCGTAAAGTCATGTAGTCCATCAAGCGCTATGGCACTAGTGCTGGGAAAATAGCGTTCAACAGAATCGATGGCTCCTGGATGTATCCTGATTGATAGTCCGATCCGGATCGCATTCTGAGAAACTGAGCATAGTGGTAAAAACACAGTATTGCGATTTTCATAATTAGTTAGATCTGAAAAGTGGTCTGCAGGGTAACCTTGCGACTATGAATCGTCCTGGCTGTTTGTCTAACTTTCATGCTTAAAATGGATTTTATACGTTGAAAGGATTTGTCTCAGCGCTATTTCAGTCTAAATTCGATGTCAAGAAACTTATCGCCTGCACAGCTACAAAATTACGTCGCTGCTGGGTTTATAACCAGCTCCATACATTTTTTCGTGAACATAACTGACGCTGCAGTTTTTCTTGCACCTCACTATGATTTTATTACTTGAATTCGCTAAATGTCTGACTTTAGGAGGGCAAAACATCCTTTACCACCCGTGCGCTGTCCCGTCTTAGGAGTGCTAGAATGCACAGAAAAAACCTTCAAAAACCCTCTGCAGGTGGCGTACGCCCACCGAAGCAGGATTCTCCGGTCCCGTTTTTGCTGGTTGGAGGGTAGGACCTAAAGTGAAAGGTGCCTTGATGCGTCGTTAAACCCGACGTCTGCGTTTTTATCCGTGCGTAAAGGCGGGAACCAGTGGCGTAGCCAGGAGCGCGCAGTGCGGGGGAGGGCAATTGGGATGTGTCTTCCATCTGGACAAGTTTCACCATGTTGAGTTATATAATTCCAAGTGGCGAAGTTTATTACCTGGGAACATCCTCCTGTGGCAGGTTCCTGGATACGCCACTGACGTAAGGACGAGACGGAGTTTTAGAACGAGGTTCTATGCTGAACAGACGGCGGCGGCCACCCATGTTGCCTGTGCTGTGACGGGGATTAGCCAGGCTAATCGTCACTTGGCGGGATTAATGGTATATCAGCCATTTTCATGTTATTCTGTCGAAATTGGATTGTGTTGCATTAATTTCTCTGAAACTTAGCGATGATATTTTTTAGCTAGTCCTTCAAACGGTGCTGAAATATGTATACGACGTTGTGATATTGCTTCTGTATTTAATGGACTTTGGATCCTTTGAAAATATCTTTTAGGGGATCTGAAAATAGCTTTTATGGGGTATCTCGCCATCAATGATTCATTATTTTCAATCTCGGTCATATGACCCAATTGCTTACCTTTGAATTTACTCGATTGATTGATTAATTTGACCTTGTCAATCCCATTTAAAAACAGCATATCTGTGTGTATAATGCGAAGCGTTCGAATTGAGTTAGGTGTTTTAACTAGATTGTGGCATGGCAAAATAACGCTTGAATCCAATCGATATCAGACAGACCAAACTATGTCCCCGACAGATTCAAACTTATCTGTTTGTATCTCACGGCTGTCAAACCAAAGTTCAAATCTGATCCATCTCTAAGAAGTACAACTGAATAAATAATTTTTGTTCAATCTGGATCCTTAACCCAACCCTGAAACTACTCAAATCCTCTGGCTAATCCAAACAAGTCCTCATGAATCAAATCTGATCCGATGTTCCTTCCCATGTTGAATCCATGTCCTCCAGTCCAGCCGCTCGCCAGCGGCCAGGTTCCGCAGTAAGCCGAGATGAGAGCAGTTCCGGGCGCGCCCACGTACCACGCCCAGGCACCCCTCCCCCGCCTCCCTGCCCAGTAGCAGCCCCAAATCCACCCCTGGTCATTCACTGACCGCGCCCAGCGACAACAAACCACACGAATGGGCCTGCCTCCCTGCTAGGTAGTGCGGTAGCAGTGGCGAATCCAGGACTTTATTTGGAGGGAGTTAGGGGGCTCGAACTTCCCGTCATTGCCTAGGAACTTACTCTGGCTATGTATTAGCCATAGGCACTCGGACAATTGAGAGTGGTTGAGCCCCTAGCCCCCTGGTATCCGTCACTGTCTGTGATGCTATAATCTAGTTTTAGAAGTTTGTGATTTTGACGTGAAAATATGTGTCGAATTTTTGTGCGAAGTAGGTATAACACCGCTAATTTTAATGGCTGATGTCTCTTTTTAAATCGTCAGGTTTGGTTCATACTTAATTTTGCCTATATTGGGTCCTATAACTTCAGCCGAAGACTTTGATCGGCTGCTGAGGATCGTATTCAACAGTGGCAGATACAAGGGGACTAAGAACGCTCAACCCCCCAAATGTCAGTGCCTATAGTATAGCATAGCCGGAGGCTGTTCAGATAGTATAGCGGGAGACTCGAGCCCCTAGTCCCCCTCCCCCAATGAAGTCCTAGATCCGCCGCTAGTTTTGAATGAAGAGCAATGAAAATGTTCCCGATATACTGGAAGCTAATTTGTCTCAAATTCATTTAACGACGATAATTTCGACAACACGTGATGTCCCTGAAACGTCACTTCCTTCCCGAGGACGCCAATACTGTCGCCTCTCACACCTTAAACCTTAGATCACACCTTAAAAAATGGCGCCTCTCTCTCAAAAAGTGCCCTCTTTGGGCGAAAATAGCATTCCTTGGTCGAATTTTACCCTCCCGTCAGAAGTTCTAGATCCGCCTATGCTCCTCATCACGAGCGTGCTGAGTTCACAATCAAACATCAGTCCTGTGGCTGTTGGTGAATGATGTTCTAGCTGGTGTACGCAATCTACAAGAAATGACGCTGCTGCAGACACGATTGCTGCTGGTTTTACGGAAATGAAACCGGAACCTCCAGTTCAGTGGCGCGGTCAGCAATTCTTCACGTGGCGTAGTTGTCAACCAGAGGGGATGAGTGAAGTTAATGAGTAAGAGTTCATCCTATGTATAAGAAATTGTAGACAGTTCAATACTAAAGGATGCGAGATTAAACCCGAGCCGCCAAAACAATGCCCTCCCGCTTGGTACGCCACTGTCTGGAAGCTTGTCCCGCCCGTCAGTGTCAGTTATTCTTGTACGCAGTCTCCAGGTCTCTGGAATAAGGAACATTTATTTCGGGCGCGTGCAGACCACCAAGCAGGAGCCTTCACTTTGAAAGGCGGATGTTTGGAAGCGTTTTTTATGGGTCTTCTTGTCCCTCGCCGTCTCCGTAGTTAGTTTATTTTCCAAGCAATCCCGAAAATACGGCCTGCCAGCAGAGGCGGATCCAGGGCGGGGCAAGTGGGGGAACCTGCACCCCGCCCTCGATCGACCCTCGGCGACGCTAAAATGGTCACGGCGTCCCGTGAAGGTCAACGGTACCCCTTAAAAGGTCGCTTTCCACCCCACTCTCCTCCCAGGATGCAAGTATCGGCGCATCTGCGATAGGATTTGCCCCCTGCCTGATAGGTTTTATCGCAAAAAGGTGGCACCTCTCCCGACCATGTGCCCCCGTAATTGGAGACCCTGGATCCGACTATGCGTGTCAGTCTGCGCCTGATGACGCTGCCTTGGAACTGATTGATTTGCCGTATTATCAAAAGCCTTAGCCAGTCATTGCGGCTGGCATTCGCTCTAGTTATGTCCTGAAGGGGTCGCGCAAGGTGCTTTCCTTGGGCGCGTACTGTTTGGTGATAATTGTATTTTTATGTCCTGCGATTAAGTGTGATTGTGCTCGGTGATAACTGTGTTTGTGTCCAATTTGACCAGATGTATCATCACTCCTGGTGCAAATTGAGCGGTTATAGCATAATTATGTCGGATCCAGGGGCATTGGAGCAGCTCAATTTTGTAACGGGTATTCTCAGTGGCGGATCAAGGACTTCATTTCGAGGGGGACCAGGGGGCTCGCGACTTCCCCGTCATTGTCTTGGAACGACTTTGGGGTTATGTGTTAGCTGTAGACACTTTGACATTGGGAGGGGGGGCTTGAGCCCCCTTTGCTCTTCCCCTCCATGCCATGGCCGTCCAGTGTGTTTTGGATCCGCCCCTGGGAATGCTGTTTTACGGTGATGTGAAAGATAGCTCTACATTCGGTGTATGACTGCTGAACCCCGGTCGCCCTGGGAATAGGCAAACTGGACTCAGTGCCATCGTCATCGTTGGAATGTCACGATGCCTCAGCGCCGTAGGTCATTTGGCTCCCGTTAATGTACATTTAGTAATCGCTAGTCGAAGTTCAACACTAAGGCATCAGCTAAAAGTTTTCGCTGTCATCTATGATTGGTCTGAGTCCAAAAACGGTTTCTTGTCCTTCCTGAGGCACATAGCGCGCCGTGGTTATGGAAAGTTCAAGGTCGTATGAAGACTGTGCACCCAATAGATCGAGCCGACTGCCAAGTATCAAGCATCAAGGTCTGAATTAGGATTCGGGACGTGTCATTTTATAGATACCTAAATGAGTCAAATACAGGATTATGACTGCAAAAGATTGCAAACGTCAGGACGTACGTGTTTAAAAAATAAACTTACCCTTTTTAGGTACATTGGCTACTTTGCTCCAGGGTTCAGGGATTTGGGGATTGCATCGTTATGCATAAATATTGAAACCATCTTCCTCTTTCTGTTAACGGGACCCAATCTATAAGGTACTTTATACTCATCGCTTTTTGTGTGTTTTAGGGGTTTAGGGGTTTAGGGGTTTTAGTTTAGGGGTTTAGGGGTTGTGTGTTTAGGGGTTTTAGGGTTTTAGGGGGCTTCTGCAACCGGGCTATGGCGTGCAAAATAATCGTCTTGAATGACACTTCTGAATAAAAAAGAGCATCGATGGGGGAGCTGGTGGTCGCATATCTTCATCTCTTAGGCGTCAACTGGGTTATAGTGATCGACTTTGTTCTTCCGCGCAAAACAGGAAGGCTCCAATTATCGCAGCTCGTCATGGCCGCCGACTAAACCGCTTCTAAAGATACCTATATGTCAAACAAGAATTGGCTTAGAACTTGTCCTTGCAGTGGCGTTGTTAGAGGGTTGGGGTTGCGTCTGTCGTGGTCGACATTTTCCATGTATCATTACTTGAGTACCCCATTTTCAACTTTGATTATCATGAAAACCAACCGTGTCATGAGGAGAAAGTCAGGAGATTACAAAACCCCGTGTGATGAATCTCTGGTTACCACAAGTGCGCATGGAAAAGGAAACAAAAGTACGAAAAGGACCGGAAATGTTCCAGGGTTCATTCAAACGAGACAGGACGCCATCATTTTCCTAAAAACACCATGAAGAAAACACAAGAGGATGATACCGTTTATCATACATTCCCCGGAATGAAATAATACACTGCTAAATTGCTCCCCCCTGTCGACCACTCCTGGCTCCACCTCTGTTTCCTGCTGTATCCGGTTCCTCGCCCCTCCTGGCTCCGCCTCTGCCACTTCTCCCCTGTCGACCACGCCTGGCTCCGCCTCTGTTTCCTGCGTATCCGGTTTCCGCCCCTCCGACTCCACCTCTGGTTCCGACTGGTCCGGTTTCCCGCCCCTCCTGACTCCGCCACTGCTCCCCTGTCGACCACGCCTGACTCCGCCTCTGGTTCCTGCTGTGTCCGGTTCCTCGCCCCTCCTGACCTTGCGATGACTGCTGGTGGTTGCCCCTCTTCCCGTCCATGCCACGGTCGTCCGGTGTACCTCCGTGTCCAGATATAATCTCCATGGAGACGACCCCTCCCATTTGTGACGTCGTCCAGGGCATCTGCTGCGTCAGCCGCGCTCTCGCTTTTCATTGGTTTCCTGGTTTTTCATTGGTTCATTGGTTCCTCGCTTTATATTGGTTTGTTGCTGTTCTTGTTCTGAAGGAGATTGGGAGGAGTGAGTGTTAACAGAAAATGCAGGCTGTGTTTCGGGTTTTCAAACGCCACGTCACGCTAATTTGCCACTTCTTTACGCTAAGTTTGCGGCTTCGTCATCGCTGATGTTTCCGTGGCGGATTCTGTATTTTTTTAGATAGTTTAAGTACATGATGTATTGCTATTTTCTGTCATACAGGAATTGACAGGCATCTAATGAGATCATCTCGCTCGGCTTTCCCAAACTTCAGGGTCGTTTGCAAAGGTTTCATATCGCTTGTTCAGAGTCTGGGTTGACGAGAAGAACACATTTATCAGAATCATTTACACTTGGAGTGGAGCATCCCAACAAAGGATGATGCTTTTTATCGTTTTGATGTGAGGTACGTGTCATTTTCTTGAGTTCTATTCTTTTTATTTGTAGGATCTGATTGCCTGTAAATGGAAATTTATATGTTGGTGATATGAATGAATATATAAATACAGTTAGCACCGATGAAACTGATAGCCCTTGTCTCTGATGCTCTGTAATTGAGCTACATTACCGAACAGGTAGCAACCCGAAACACAACTCACATACATACTGCGTCCAACACTTCTTCTCTCTATTTAGGCTTCCTGAGGTCAGGTACCTGCATCCATAGTTGGACACACATCCTGATTGAAGGGTTTAACCTTCTGAACCAATATTAACACTTCCGCGACTCGTGTTGCCCATTCACCGGTGCCTCCACGCCTTCGCGGGGTGAATCATGGTCAACCAGTACAACATCATGATCGAGATTGCACCCTCAGTCGATACATGACCTATTTATGACGTCATCTCCGGTGCCATGACGTCACGGTGAAATGGTATCAGTGTAAATTCAAAGATGTGACCGTTCTGTTGACTCAATGACTTGGAACATCGCTGGAAACTGGATTCATGAGGGCAGTTGTGTGGTATTTGACTGGGACCTTGTTCCGCAACGAAGTTTCGCGATCGGGATCGATAGATTGTCAACAGCCTGACTACGTCTGTCAGAAATGCTACCGGATCAAATCCAAAGCGTTGGAGGCATCGTTTTAAACAGGGCGGGTTTCAAGAACTGGCAGATTCTGTTGTGATGCCGCGACGAGTATGATTATAGGTTGTTAGGATGTTATTATGTTAATGTTGTTATCGTATCTCCTCGGATCCGGAGTTTGAGGAGTTGGATCCGGATTGGGGATGGATTAGCCAACACACATATTCTTTCAGTGGACAATAATCGATCAGTTTGATAAACCAACATGGAATGAAAGACAGCGGCCAGCTTTGAACACACAAACAGGTTATGTTTACTTGAACTGGTCCAGATTTGCTGCAACGTTCATATGATAACTTTGAACTATTTTGCAAGCAAAATTATATACATAATATACATATACATCGATACTAATGAAGGGCTGAGTTTGAACATATAGGACTGGTATCGTTCAAATTATCACTTTTGCTCAATACAGTACACTTGATCGCCTTTTCCAAAGCGCCTCGCATGCTCCCGCATTTTGGCAAGATGCGAGAGCATTGCCCCCCCCCATCCAGGTAACAAAAGTATGGGCCCGTCCATGACTAACATTACGCAAAGGGGGGAGTCAGCCATAAAGGTTCATAAACGGTTTACATGGGCTTCAGTAAGCGGTACATGGCGGAAGAGGGTGGATCACAAATTACTAGAATAACATTTACTACTATAATATTTACGTTATTTATAAACGGGCCCTATGTGGCCATTATATGGACGATACTTATATCATGGATCGCATGTTCTAATAGATGCAATCCCAACGAACTGACTTGGATTGACCAGAGAGCTCGGCTAGTCTCGGATCTCGAAATTTACTCGGTTTCTCATTCTCGATGTCCGAGTCGATTTTGCAGTTTTTATATAGATTGCATTTTAATTTATAGTCCTAGTTTCCAGACGGATTGACCAGGATTGGTTTTGGGCAGATTTGATTGGATCAGAATTATCTTGACTATGAAATACTCAAAATTACCAAAATTACCTCGCTAAGCTGCGACATAGAGCTTCTCCACAAACAATGCCCACCAATAAATGATCTACCGATGACGTTGTGCACAGATAATTTGATGTTTGCAGACGATGTTAAAATTTATCACAAAGTAGACGATCGAAATGATGCAAGACTTGTTCAGAACAATCTTGATTGCCTATATCAATGGTCTGAGCTGTGGGGATTAAAGCTAAACCCATCAAAATGTAAAGTCCTATCTCTGACGCTACGTCGTTCTCCCGTTCATGCTCTTTATACTATAGGTGGCACAGCCATCGAAAGAGTCACTGTAATGCGAGATCTGGGGTTCTTATCGATGAAAAATTAACGTTCGGAGCACATATAGACAACATTGTTTCAAAAGCAAATAGGGCATTAGGATTGATGATGAGATCTTTCAAACGGGTAAAAGAGGTAGGCCGATACATCAGTGCAATAGCAGAGCTATGTTGTCTACATATTACGCGAATGTACGGTCTGTGCTGGAATATTGTTGCGTGATTTGGGAGGAGCAGCTGACAGTGACTTGCAAAGGTTGGAAAGAACCCAGCATAAATTTTTAATTTGGCTCTGTGGACGTTGCAATATTCAAAACATAGCATTTGACTATGATAGTCTCACTTTGCATTTTGGTGTCGCATCTCTTGAGGCCAGACGAAAACAGTATGATCTTATGTTCATCAGAGGTATCCACAAAAATTTAGTAGATTCATCATTTCTTCTGAATAAGTTTCCACTTGCTGTTCCTCCCCGAATGCTGCGCCGTATGGTTTTATTTCACGTGCCCTACGCGAGAGTCAACACGGTGAAAAGGGGTTTGTTTACCAGGATTCCCAAACTGGCAATAGGTTCCTGGATACATGTCGGGAGGCAGATATTTGGCAGCTTGGGAAAGCAGAGTACAAAAGCAGGTGCTTCGCTTTGTGCTGGGTGTGAGGGATTAGGTTTTGTGTGTATAGGTTTTACATCTATATTTTAAGTAGGTCTTAAGACTCTTTTACGTGTTTATGTTTTTATACCATTCATTTTTTATATTTTACGTCTGTCTTAGGCTATTTTTATTTTCAAATGAATTTCTAAATGTATTTATCTATATTTTTATGGGTAGCAGTGCATTTTTTACCTTTGGAACCATTTCAAGCTCACTTGTTCCATCAACTTTTAACAATCGTCTCGCGGCGTTGATCCTTCATTGTATATATTTTTATCAGATTGACTTCATCTGTAAATGGGCACCACGTCCGTTGATGATTCGCATGCAATAAACAATAAACAATCGAGTAGCGTGTAACCAAGTACCGCTTAACCGTGTCAATCGAGTAGCGTTTGACTAAGTTCCGTTATAACCGTGTCAATCGAGTAGCATATAATCAAGAATCGCTATAACCGTGTCAATCAAGTAGGGTGTAATTAAATACCGCTGTAAACGTGTCAATCGAGTAGCATGTAATCAAGCACAGCTATAACCGTGCCAATCGGGTAGCGTGTAACTAATCACCGGTGTAACCGTGACACTCGTGAAGCGAGTAACCGAGACCCGCTATAATCGTGTCAGGATAGTAGCCCGTTATCAGCCCCAGACGCGACCCGGGAAGTGACCCCAGCAATGGTGATGCCAAAATATATGAAAACGGTTATCTCAAAGACCTTTTACCGACGGGAACAATGTGACAAAATCCCGTTTTTTAGAATTTGCATCACTGAAAGCTTGCTGGGGATAATAGGACTTAGAGGAAAACAACTGGATTGATTCGGAGGTTTATGTGTGAAACGTATGATGGCCTACCCTGAAAGATTTCACATCATCAACCCGAATGTGATGATAACTTCCTGTCGATGTTTGACGTGCTGGTGTCCGTGAAAATCATCTGATTGATCTAGTGATGACCAAGAGGAAAGACTGCTGTTAACGAGTACTGGCCGGTACATGAGAGGGTGGTAAAGCGAAAAACGAGCGGGATGGGTTCTGGGTCATGGTTAACATCAAAACCAATCAGTGGCGGATCCAGACTTTCATTTTGAGGAGGAGCTAGGGGCTCAATTCTACCCCACACCTAGGGGCTCAATCCTACCCGACACTTACATCGAATAACCTTCTACCATGTGATTATCTTGGTACCTCAGAAATTGCAGGAGTGGCTTGAGCCCCCTTAGCATGACATCCTTGCACCCGCCACTGGACCTAATGCTGATTTCAGATGCTGATATCAGGGGCGGATGTATACGGGTGGTGTGGGGAGGGGGGCGACAGAACCAAAATTTGTGAAAACCATTTCAAAGAATATTGGAAAAGCCCTGATGGTTTGGTCAGGGTAAACTCATTTTTCGTTGCCCTGGATCCGCCACTGTCTAACTTGGCGTGTTAATGAGTAATTGGGGTCGAGGTGATTGATTCGAGCAGTGGCTTATGACCGGCTAGTGGTTGACGATTGATTAGGAAGTGAGTATCGGCGGGGTATCAGTCATGCTAAAGGCGTCTTCTCTTAGAGACTTATAGCGTCTTAGTCAATATTTCGTTGCGTTCTTCTAGCTGTTTTTCAGATCTTAAGTAGTCGACGCATCGAAGTTATGAATACCTGCATATCAGCCTTCATAATCGAAACAGGTTATTGGTAAAGTTTTTAGTTCAACACCTTACAAATTCCGTTGAGAGTGTTAAAATGCTTTAGGGATAGTTATGAAACTTTCTATCCATTATGTGGCCTGATTTTCTAAAGTTTATAATAAGCCAATAATACCAATAACTAAATACGAATTTAAAACTTGCCACCATTTGTGAGTCATTTCAATGTCCAGTTCTCATCAGGAAAGTACGCCGACACTCCACCCTAGCAACTCATCACGACACCGCTGTGCCCAATCTATAAATCTCCCGTCACTCTATTTTTAACACTGACCTTGCCCAAGCCTCCACAATCGCTCCTGTTGCTTAATTAGCAGCGAACGCCGTTAGGCGGAGCTCCTCCCCTCCTCCTTTCTTGCCTTGGCCGAAACTGGTTTTGCAACTCAGAGAAAGAGTTGAGACGGGCTGCAGAATGTGTCAAGGCTCTGGTCGTCACCAGCTGTCTGAAGTGGGAAGATGGATCACGCAGAGGGTTTTACAGACAGCCGTCTTAGATATCCTGGTTTGCGGTTTTAGCTTCGCGACGATGTGTTGGTTCCCATGCAGTATAACGGTCATCGAGGTTATGAAGGATTTTTCAGTTTTTAGAGTGTATACGGTTGGTTTGTTTTCGGGTTATAAATAGACTGGTGTCCGGCGTGAAAAAGTGAGTCTGATGGTAGATTCGTGCTTGCGTCAATGAGCGAAATTATTGTTATTGTTCGTCGATCTTTCGATCAAAGATCGGACACAATCTCCGGTAGCTATTCCCACGCGGATCAAAGTCATGTTATTGTTCGGTTTTAAACTTAGCGATGGCCCAGGTATGCGCTGAATCCCGCTCACTTGTTAGTTGGCAGAATGCTACTTTCCCAAGAATTTGCAACCACGGAAGACGACGACACTGTGGGACTCAACCACAGATGTTTGGGATTATCGAAAATGTTCAATATATTTTCGAAAATGTATTCAAAAAATCGTAAGCCCCACCACTAAGATCGGATACAAGCCTCAATTTCGGGAAAGGGGCTAATGAACTCGGGCCCCTTTTGCCATTGCCTCGGAACAGTCTCCGGCCATGTAGTTACTATAAACATTCTGATATTTCGGGAGGAAGGGGGGCCGAGCCCTCCTTGTATGCCCCATTGGTTGCCACCATAAAAGTTACAGTACAAGTGCCGTGCCTCCAATCTGCTGGCCACAAAAAAAAATTATCCGCTAGAACCAAAAACTCATCGAATTCAGACTCACTGCTGCCCTCCGCGCTGGATGGTTACACAATTAAACGATTTATTTTCAATTTGGCTGACATTGTAAATTTTTCGGAGGAAAAGTATGGGGGGGCAGATCTTCTGGGGGACACGTGATCCTACCCTTCCCCTTACTGCGACGTAAATGCAAACGATGATGCGATATAAATAAGTGCGGGCTGGATGTGACATGCTGGGTGTTTCCATGGTGAACCATATCTTCTTTGAAACATCGTACATTGATGAGAAGTTAAAGAACAAGCAACAGTCTCCTGTTCGCTCCGCTACGGCCTCACCCAGCTATCCTCTCCCCAGAGCCGCTCTTTATGATCTCCATCATTTTCAAAACGGCTCGGCCGAGCGCGTGACCAAACTCAAAGTTACCCGCTCATCCGCGCTCACGCGGTCGGTTGCTGTTTTGTGAGCCGAAACAGCCGGCGGTGAACAGGAGGTGACAGCTTGCCAGATGCTTTTAGCGCCGGCGTTGCTTCTGTTTAATTCGAGCTGAAGTTGGATGCCAGTAAACATGCATGCCTGCAGACGGATTGCGGTGGGTAACGATTAACTGGGGTAGTTGTTGGGTTATCGGAAAAACATTTGTGGTGAGTTTTGGGAAGTGTTTGTACAGTTATGTGCGATAGTTGTGTTAAAACCGGACATATTTTTTGTGGATGAATATTATCATTGCATCTCTACCTAGCAAATTTAAGAGTATGTGAGGTGTTAAATTGCCCGTAGGCGGATCCAGGGGGAAGCGGGGTCACCTTTCCCCCTCCCCGTCCCGATTGACACTCGGTGCCCTCTGAAAGGTTGGTGGCGCGCCCCTGTAAGGCTACTTCCCTCCCCCAGGATGCGATTATGGGCATCCCCGTAGAAGGATTTGGCACCCACCTGATAGGTTTTTCCGCCCAAAAAAGTGACACCATCTCCCCTCCCCTGCTCTGGATGGTGCCCCTGACCTTGCGCCCGCGCCCCCCTGATTGGAGATCTTGGATCAGCCTATGAGATTGTCCGTCTCTATCGATGCTGACCAATCGTTCTTCCTGCCAACATCTTGTTCTTGCTTCTGCGGACTGTAATGGTCTCAAAATGAATTTCTTTGACGGTCTTGAACAAAACAAAACTTTCAAACCAGAAATCTTGTTTTACTTTGAATAGAAACAAAAAATGGAACCGTTTTGTGCTAGATCTTCATTTGACCCAAAAACTATGCTGTGAGTGGAGCTAAAAATACGGGAGATTTTAGCTAGTATTCGAAGGGCCCGTACATTGTTGGACAACATTCAAGCCAAGCCAACGCTTTTGATAAATGCTGCTGTAGTATTTTACCATCCACTTGCCATCTGTCATAAAAACAACCCCTGGTTAGCTTTTTGCCAGCATGAAGTGTCTCATCTGTTCGGAAACCAATGTGTATGGCCTTCCCCTGGACTTTTTACAGTTGTCTTTTTTGCTACTGGCGGGGTTCATTTGATTTGTGTTGACGGCACGGTTGCTTCCATGGGAAAGTCCTATCCAATTTCTGGGAAACCTTTCTGGTGGCTCGTGTGTTGGTGTTGGCCTGCATGAGAGTTTGTTATATATTGGATATCTTATCTTGGTAGCAGGAGGACACGTCATGTATTTGATATGTTTGCTAGCAGGAGAGTACGTGATGTATTGGAAATCTGAGGTTAGCCAGCAGGAAGACACGCCATGTGTTGGATATCTGATGTTTTCTAGCAAGAGAGTACATCATGTATTGTATTGGATATGTGGATGGATATGGGATCCACGGATCGCATTGGATTTAATAGACCGGACAATTTGAGCAGTTGTGAACCTGGACTTAAATTTCGGCTTGACTTATCACTGATTTAGTCATATTTTCGTGTATGGATCGGGTTTGGATTATAAATACGGTCTAGAAATGGACTGATCTGAATTTGTGGGTAACCTTTGAATATTAACCAGATTGGATTGAAATGTTCTTGTCCATAATGTTCTCTTCTTCCAGCGCTGATTTAAAAGCTATGGAACATGTAAAGTAGAACAGAACGAGGATTGCCTGCGTTTTAGGATTGCCTGCGGAAATATCAGTATCTTGCAAATCTGCAAACCTCCAAATCTCAGGATGCGAGTACCGGCACCCTCGCGATAGGTTTTTGTGCCCACCTGATAGGTTTTGCCGCCCAAAAGTGGGGTCCCCTGGTCCGAATGGCCTCCGAAGGCCCCCTGATCGGAAGTCCTGGATCCGCCTAGGTTGACTTGCTCTTGATCATGATAGGATCAGAGCACCAGACATAAAAGAATGTGGTTGTGAACGTTTGTCAATTTTTGCCTTTCAGAGAGGGTTACTATTTGTGATTTGTTTTTTTGCCCCTAGTTTTTGCCAAGGGTCAATATTTTAATTGTGCTGAAAGAATACTGAAATTGAAAAGTCCAAACTTGTTGGTTACTTAAGATTGACCCAATCGACAAATTATAAACTCTGGCTCCATGACTCAATTCGGTGAGTCAAAAGTAAGTCAACGTGTATGCATTTAAAAATATGTCATTGTTAGTCCAAATAATCCCAAGGTTTCGTTGAGCTACGTTCAGTAACTTATGATACAAAGCCAAAAATGTATCTGAGTCAGAGTCGGCACTTTTGCGAATCTGAGTCAACTCCAGATCAAACATATTAAAAAGGTAAACAACCAGGGTCAGCGTCGCCAACACCCTGTGAAGGATTTGGGGTCGATCGACTTATTCAGAGGCTCCGCCGGGACAACCGGACCGGTGGCAGAAACAAGGGTGCATCCACAAGCCACCTCATCCCCAGATCAAACATATTTGTTCGAGCTATGGCATTATTAACTGAATATAATGCAGTCAAACTGAGGCATTATGTACACACATAATGTAATCTGAAAATAAAAGCACGGGCACAAACTCACCCAGTCTAGTCCGGGGCTCAGGGTGTCTTCTTCGGATTAAGTCAGACATGACTCACCAACCCTCCTCCTTTCTCCCTGGTGCGGATTTATTGCATTACTGCTGGCAGGAAAGGCCTGTAGGAAACCTTCGTGATACAAAGTAACGGTGATTGTGCCCTCCGCCCTTGACCCGGTTCCCTCCTCCCGTCCACGCCCCCCCCCCACCCCACGCCTTGGTCACGATTTGTTCAGTTCAATGACATCCGATAATTATCTTCTGCCCTGTCGTGAGTTTTTTTGCAATGCAGAATGACCACTAGCCTGGCCTTAATTTATGCAGTAGCTCGGGCCTAAGCCTGGCTCCAGGCTCGTTATCATCTACAAGTAACCAGCGTTGGGTTTGAAACAAGGAAGGCAATGAAACAAGGAAGGGGATTAGGTGGCTTAGTGGATAGCACCCTTGTCTTCTAAGCCACCGGTCCCGGGTTCAAATCCCGGCGGAGTCTCTGAATATGTCGATCTGATCCCCAAAATCCCTTCCAACAGGGTGAGAGTTGGCGACGCCGTATGACCCTGGCAGTTGGTGCGTCGTTAAACCCCAACAATTATTATTTAGGAAGGCATTTACGGTACGATATGGAATGTGGGGTCTTGTGTTCGAATCTTTTCACGGGCAGTCTTTGGTCCTTTCAGAGCAGTTAGAGTCTACCATTTTCCATGCGGATCTTGCCATTTACGATATATTCATAGGCGTGGGAGCGTCCAGAAAATTGGAGGAAAGAGAGAAAGGTGCATGTTGAAGTCATTTGCTCCAGTCAACGCCATAGGCTTAATTGTCAGGAATAATGAACAGGTGCGAGGCGCATGGCCTCCCTTCTCTCCTGTTCCCACGCTTTTGTATGTATTTTAATGTTTACTTTGTGCATGCCAGTTCCAGTACAGTATTGAATATCAATGGTGCCATTTCCGCACTAAAAAGTAGCATTGGCGAGTCGGGGGAAAGGTTCCCGCCAAACAGGGCTTGTTAACAAAATTTGTTTCGTTTTATTCGGTTAACACTTCTCAATTTCCGAAACCGCGAAAGAAACGCCACCTCACACAGCTGTCGAGATGTTCAAACATGGTATATTTATGGCATGTTGCCTCGCCTAAAAAAGAGCACACGGTAAACTGCATGCTGATGTGCCCCGCCCACTTCTTCAACTCGGCGAACCAGTCAGTGTGTTGATCTCTTCACCATGCTCAGACATATGTGATGCCAACCTCCAACGGTTGCCATCCCGAAACACATCTAAGATTGCAATAAAGTGCAGGGCTGAATACCATTATGTATAATATTGAACGAAAAAAGTGAGGAATGGACAGATCACCATATATTAATAATCAAAAACTTAACACAAAATACGGCGTGACGCTGTGACGTGAAGCGTTTAGGCTAGCAGAGTGATTTTGACAGCACCAATAGCGGATGCAGAACGGTCCGCAGTGAAAGTGGCCTTGACTGCGGCTCAGCTGATTAGAGGTGAAAATTAGCGTAAATGTATCCCACTGGTTGTTGCCGCGGATACAAAGACAGCATATTAATGCTGGGTTAAATATTTTCAGAGATGTAATGAATGATCAAATAAGACGTCATGCAAACATTTCACAATGATCTAGCAATAGAAAGTATCCTGACGTGTTTACTCTATTTCCAAAGGAGCTAGTGGAAGATTACCCACTCTCTTTATGTCAGGAATGCAACGCAAACCAGGCCATGCCCGCATTTTTCAGTGGACCGGTGGAATCCACGCGACGTATTTTTCCAATCTTTTCCGTTAGCCTGTGCCGACATTTAGAGTATGGTCGCGATCCGGTGTTTTTGTCTGGTAGATCGAATGATCGGTCAGTTCTTAAGCCCTGTTGCAAGAACCTGATAAGCATGGTACGCATGGTACGCAGTGGCATGGAAGCTAGGAATGATGCTTCGCTAGTCGATTCAAAGCGATTTATACGATAGTGGCTAAGGAACACGTCAGAGTTGGAAAAAAACGTGTTACTAAGCGTGGAAGGAAACATTGGCCCGATGTTTTATTGGCGAGTAACGCGGTTCAGGGTTCGATAACCGCAGTCACTCACACCTAAAAGATACGCATAAAGCACCCAGGCTTATCTTGGGCTGAAATCAAGGATATTTAATAGCCTTCCCAAGCCCAGGGGCAAAGTGCAAAAAGTTTTCCGGCGTTTTGTAAAGGGTTGTTGCACAGAAATGAAATGCCTGAAGATTCATTGGCGGACGCGGGGGCCCAAACTGTCTTTTGCCCCCCAAACGCCGGAGAAATTTTTGAAAAAAAGGTGTTTACAATAGGTCTGTAGAACAAAAAATCTTCGCTCCCACCCCCTCCCCCCCTGGAGAGCGATCATGTACTTGGAGAGGTAGCTTATGCTAGGTCTGTCGAGCGCTGGAAAAAGGTTTACACTAGGTCGGTAGAGCAAAAAAACTTCGCTCCCACCCCCTCCCTCTCCCAGGAGGAGAGGCAGACATGGGTTTGCCCCCCCAAAACTCGGGTCTGCGTCCGCCCCTGTGAAGATTCAGGATCACGACCGTTGGTGGACAACCGATGCGGGACCTACTGGTTATCCACAGGTGCAAACCACTAATATTTGAGCTATCATCAAGGATATATCCATTTTAAGTGGCAAATGATAAAGAGACACCTCTTGCGTTGGCCACGTTTTAGAAAGATCACCCAGATTGGTTTTCCCCTAGGCTCGCTTCCTCGGATCGCCCTTGTTTCCGGCAGCTGCGAATATACTAGCTGACACATAAGCCTCTATCGTCAACAGTTGTCTCCAATCCAAACAACTCATTCAGGGATTGCATTCACTAGTTATTTTGCCCTCTGTGTGCGCTTAAGCAAGCGCCAAATCACGCTTGTCGCCTGCGTTCGCGCTGAGTGCCCCTGGCGGGAGCGTAAATGCCCCTGGCGGGAGCGCGACTGATTGGCGAAGGTTTCCCGCCGGTAGTAAGTTCCGGGTTTCGGCGGAAGAAGCGCCCCAGCTGTTGGGCAGAGGCGGATCTAGAACTTTTCTGAGGGGGTGTCGGGAAAAATGACCAGGTTTGGTGGAGGAAATGGTTCCGATCGCTTCATTAGATCGGGTGTTCAACTCGGATGATGTTGAGAATGTTGATGGTGTTGGTGATGTTGATGATGATGATGAACACCATTTGTACTCGGAGTAGGGGGAGGGGGATCCATGGCATTGTCCGCTCCCTTGCCCGACCCCAAAATCTGAAGCTGGAAAGCAAAGAATCAAAAAGTATCGATGAATGCTGCTGGATCCGATATCTGAGTTTGTCAGAATAAATATGTAATTAGTTTGAATAAAAGCTTGGTATCTGAATCTGTATTTCGCTCGTGAGGCACCATCTTACTCGTGTGCTCCGTTCTTTACTCAGGGTTTAATGACACGGTACCTTTGATGTTACATACCGTAAAGGATTGGCGAGAGGTAAGCCAGGCTTGGGCTTTGACTTCGAGCCTGACCTTCTGCGCAACCTCCCCTGCTGCCCCTTCTAAATCCGCCATTGATGGAAGCAACATCACGTGTGATTCGGTCGGTGGGAACCAGCCCATGACCTCGTCCCAGTGACCTTGTCGTTCCTCCCATCTAGCCTCAGGGCATGCTGCCTATGCCATGAGAAACTCTCCCAAGGCGGTCACATCCAGCAGGAGGTTGTTTGGAAAAGAGACTCATAGCTATTACTTACTTTGAATGCCTGAGCGAAGGGGACGTTTCTTAAGAATGGTTCAATACGGAAGGATTGTGGTAAGCTGATGGTTTAACACAGGTTTTGAAATATTAAAACCCAAGACAAACACTTCCAAAACAGTACAGGCAGGTTTGAAATTTTAAGATTATATATTTACCAGGGTGGAGCAGGCTGGGTTGGGAGGTTCATCCACAAACAAATATGTATGCGATGGGTTTTTAAAGAGCCGTCTCCAACGTACCAGTTATATGGTTTATAAATTCTAGAGATGATAGTGCATGTCATATTGTATTCATCAGGGCGTTCAGCAGTCAAAATGGGGAATGTTATCAAGGGACTAAACGTAGAAGGAAGACTCTACAGCGTGGCAATACAATGGGTAATGAAAATTCAAAATAGTTATAACCCGATTCTAGATTACCAGAGGCGTGTAGTCACACACATTTCAAAATATATTCAGCCAGTACACGCCCACTAATATCCTATATAAAATTTAATACCCCCCCCCCACAGTTATCCCGTCACCTCAGAGCTCCAGGAGGGTAAATTATCAAAATTAAATTTCAACTAGTCAGGGACTAATTACCATCATACCATTCACATATTGTTGGATGTATTTACCCACTGTTTACCCGCATCCCCCGATGAGTTCACTTTTTCTCATTTATTTATGTCAAAGATGCCAAGCAGTATATGATGGCTTAATCCCGTAACAAAAACTTTTAGGTTGTATATATTTCCATAGTCCGGTCCGAACGCCATTAATTCAATTTGCTAACTCGTTATATAAAATTTTGGGTCAATATTTGTAAATCGAACTAGTTTGTGAAAACGTACAACAGAACAAGGGTTGGAAAACTAAAAATACACAAAAATGTATATTTCACACCTTCCAAAAGATAAAAATAAATTTCTTTTTCAAAATAAAGTTGCAAGAGGAATCATGGCACTAATTTTCAAAATCGGCCGGTTAGATTACGAATCTTATGGGGGCCGATATTGCCCCCCCCAAATAGGGGTAGCCGGGCCGACGATAGGTTAAAACGTAGGGTTCAGATATGCAAAGTCGGGCTACCCGAGATTCTGCTCTGCGCGGCTTCCAGTTCGGAGGACTTCTTTCAGTCAAGGCAGCCAGAAGTGTTCTGTTACCTGGTTTGGAGAAGAGTGCACAAAATGTTCTAATTTTATATGACACGAATGGTATTAACCCTTAAACTAGAGCTAAACTTTGCCGAGGAGCTTATTCCGGAGAGCCAACTGGTAATTTAAACAGGATGTTATCTGGTTTCACCAGTATTCCTAACAACCGAGTCAGTCTTTCCAACGCCGTATAACCTCGGCAATTCGTGTGTCATTAAAGCCTCAACAATTATAGCGTTATCCTTGACTTACCCTGTGATTAAGTAGGTCGTGTCTGCCTGGCTGGAAGCTGATGAGCCTTCCAAGCTCTCAATCAGTAAAACTGATTAAGACTGTAGCAGCAGTAGGTAACGCTTTATCTTTCAGCTCACTGGTGGAGACGTGCAGGCTCAGATAAGATGCTTATAGCATTGCAACCAGTGGCAGAAACAAGGGGGGGCTAGGGGGCTCTAGTCCCCCAGAAATGTATGAGTGCCTATAGTTAATGCATAGGCGGAGGCTGATACGAGGTAATGGTAGGGCAGGCTCGACCCCTATGCGCCCCCGTTGAAATTCCTAGATCCGCTTCTGAGTGCGGTCTTAATCAATTGGTAAAGACGTCGACAATTACCCATAAAGCATAAATTAGACATGGGACTGTGAAATCAGTAGCAGATTGTTCGCGGGTTTGTAGATACGGACCGTGTAAATATAAAATTAAAAATTAGAGTTACAGTCTGTGCTGTTCAAACATGTCGTGTAACTCTAAACATACTCTAACTGTGTAACTTAGCTATGGAAGTGTTACGACGCGATCTCGGAGTTTAAGTGTGCCTGGCCGAACCGTGCCCTGGGCCTAAGCTTCGAATAATTCTCTGAATAAGTTATGACCTGATCCTTGGCTCCTCCGACAGGATGAGGCGTGGTGCGAACCTCAGCCATTTTACATCGCCAGGTCCTAGCGATTAGTTAACTGTCGAAGGCATGAGGCGGAAAGGGTGGGGTGGTCATTGCTAAGTGGCGGATCTAAGGGGGGAGGGGGGTAAAAATTATCTTCCCCGCCCAGACCGGTGAAATTTTCTATCCATCATGCTTTCATGATTTGGTGACGTGACTTCCCGCTCCCCTCTCTCGTCAAACCTCACATCCTGTGTCCTGAATCCGCCACTGGCATGTGTGAAGTAATTTTGCTGAAAATCACCCGAGTGTAAACCAGAATATGGAGCAGACATTTAGGTCCGTGCGAATGTGGCCGTGGCACTCCCATCAGAATGTTTGGCTCGCTGTTCAACTCGTTGCCACGCCCAGCGCGGTGCAGTTTTTATTGTTCTTGGTGACGCAGAAGTGGTCGGCTGTACCTATTCAATAAGAGGTCGGCCACGTGTCAGTAAGAGGTAGACACGTGGTTGGTTGTTTAAAGAGGGGGTGTGGCTAGTTTTGCGGTTGCAGTTTTATAAATTGATATGATGACGTGTCACGGTATTTTTGTCTTGATAGTCAACTGAGGAGAATTTTTTAGTCACTTAGCTCATAATAGTGGCTCGACCTTGTAAATGACGTTCGGAATGCAAATTTTGCGAGAGTCAGTGCCGGATCCAGGCCAAGTTTTGGGGGGACAGCACTCAAAATCGTAAAAAATGCGTGGTTTTTAGGACAATCAGCAGAAATGTGAAAGTTTGGGGAATGCCTATTTGCCCCTCTTGATCCGCCAGTGTCGAAATGACACCTTTGGTGCATTGAGAGTGCGCTTCTGTAGCATCGTAGAGGGGCAAGCGACGGTTGAATGGCCTCAGGGACACTCATGAGAGAACTTCTGGGAGCACAAAGAGCCGGTTGGTTGCAAAATCGTGTGTGTGGATGCGCCTGCATCACAAAATAATCTTACTGTTACCCCCTCCATTCTTGACTGAGGGGCGACCTCATTTTGAACCTTCTGTTCTATTTAGATTTGCCACAAAAACATAATCCAAAACGTGCGTTTGCTTGGTTCGGTGCTCTCCAATGTCATTTGACATGGTGTTTACAAATTTCCCCAACCCCTGCGGCAGTGGCAGATCCAATAGGGGTGGGGTAGAGGGCTCAAGCCTTCCCGAAATATCCGAGCCCCTATAGTTAATGCATAGGTGAGGGGCTGCCCGAGGTACTGGCGGGTGAGGCTCGGGCTCCCTAGCCCCCCCGCATGAATTTCTAGATCCGCCACTGCCCTGAAGCATCATTCCCCGGTGTCGGTTTCACGGATGTCGATGTAATTCCCAAGTAATGTCCAAGTAACCCAAGTAATTCCCGGGCGCCTCGGGTTTTCTACTGAACGGGACACGGCACACACCCGACCACGAACGGGTATTCCCCAAGCTTGAATCTCGTCTTTATCCTGCCGTCATCCTCACTGCCATAGACAAAGGCGCTTCCAGGCGAGATTTCTGAGACGCCAGAGCCAAAAGCGCGAGAAATTCAGTCAGTTTAGAAAGCTGCACTTAGAAATGTAAAAAAATCGGCTCTCTCTGCTTAGAACTGCTTTTCACCCAACCCGACCCCCCGGCTGGACCCGAGTGCCTTAGTGGATTGCTATTAATCCTGTTGGATTTTGTAGAAAGCAGGGGTTTGCCAGGAATGCTGGTTTCCTCCCCGCAGTAACATTATTCCTATTCTTTTAATTAAATTTCACATAAGCCTATTACTGAAATCCTCTGTGAGGAGAGGCTGATTTTGCAACAGGTTTTTTGGCTAGGCGATTTCTTCGCTTGTCCAATGTCGTCGGATGGCAGAAGCTTTTCGCGTCCAAGCTGGAAAATAGGGTATTTAGCAGGGGTCTCTGGCGTGACCAGAAGTCCTGAATCGTCATTTTCTGTACCTTCGGGAGAAACGAAAATGAACAGGGCAGCCATCATTGGAAATGTTTCTGGAGACGGGTTTTGGCCTTGACTTACCCGTGATACGGGATAAGTGCTTCCTCACTTTTTTATTCTTGATTGTCCTTTTTACTTGGTCATTTTTCCTAATAGGTGCTCATTTTTCCAGCACGTTTTCTAGGTATTTATCAGCTTTTTCGGCATCATGTATTCTAAACTGTAATTCCGTTTTTCTCCTGGATTCAATCGCTGGTACGATGTTAGATGAAGGCGTATGATGCATACTGATAGCTTTCAAAACTTTCGATTAAGCTATCGCTACACGATACCTCCGACTGTATTAATGCCCTTCCGACAATTTTTAGAATTATTCTGTGCAGTGTGTTCCCACGACTCACGACACATAGGCGGATCCAGGATTGCCGATGGAGGGCATCCAGACCAGTTGGGTGCCAGTTTTGGACGACAAAAGATATGTGGGCGCCGAATCCTATCGTGGGGGGGGGGCGGGCGTCGATACTCGCATCCTTGGGGGTGGAAAGCGACACAGGGGGAAGGAAAGCCTTCATCGATCTTTCAGAGGGCGCCGATAGTTGATGAGAAAGTACCACCACTTGCCCCCTGTATCTGCCTATGTCACAAGTATCTGCAGTTTTGCACTGTGCAGTCTTGCAAGTGCTGCAGTAAAACTGATTCCCTGGCGTGAAAACCAGGAAAGAATGACGAGAAAAGAAAGCAAGAAACGAGAAATGAAAGAAAAGAATGACGAGCTGATGCTGCTCTGATTGGTATTCTCTTTCATAGAGCGAGGCTGGACTTCTGGTTGAGCAAGACCAAAGCCCCGTTGTATGTTAACAGGTTACACGCATTTTATGTTCGCAAGTTCACTGATTGTAGCAGTAAGACAAAGTTCAGATGTTTGAAACAACCAATATTACGTCGCATTTTTCCATTGGAGCGCATTTTTTCATTCCGGCGGCCGGATCTTTGTGAAAACCAAAGTTCCCTTCACATCAATGTGTACGAAAGGTCGCAGGTTCTCATGGCTTGGTATTCTGTCTTTTTCTCGTGAACTTCGGTTTTCGAGAGCCTTTTAGTTTCTTTTTCACTTGGCTTTATCCTAACCAAACCTGATCGCTCCGATCTTTTAGACGGATGCATCGACGGGTGCACCGCTTGGGGCTCGAGCCTCCCTCGTCATTGCTCCGGAACAGCCTCCGGTTATGAGGTACTGTAGGCACTCTGGCCTTCGGGGGGGGGCATGAGCCCCTCCCCTTCCTTGTCCGCCACTGCAAGTTACAGCCCTTTCCCCGGAGCATTTCAGCCCATCCTTAATCCGGCGCCTCTCTACCTTTAAACCTGTGACGTAACTCAGCCAATCCCAGTTTGTGACGTCACAACCGTGGGCTGTCATGTGCGGTACGCCCTTCATTTCACTGTCAGTGGCGCGAAGAGATGCAAACTTGGCCCACTCACCATCCCACAGGCGGAAAACGGGCACTGCACGAACGACTTGAGCTGATAAGGGATGGAATTTGTCTCAGGTGCGTGAGAGTTTCCTCTTAAAACTTCCGTGGTGAAATAGTTCTTCCCGCTTTAGAGACAGACGGTGGATTTTTCTCAGCTGTTTCTTTTGCAGCTGATTGAGGTGGAAAAAGTGCATTCTTAGTCAGATCACTTTTACAGTCAGTGCTCTTCCATGCAAAATGGGAGCCTCTTTAAGAGCACGTCTCAGTAACTGAGACGTATTTAATCCATGTTAAGGTGTGGAAACGCCGGTAGGTACCACCCTTATATCGTCACTACGAGTCTTAAACCATATAAATTGTTTTGACTAAATTCGAGTCAGCACAAGTACACAATCAATCACAGCCCAACGCGTCCGAGTATTCCCGGAATTCCCACACGTATCAGTCCACCTCCACTCCACCGGGCTCGGAGACTTTGTTCCGCATTTGTCCGCCTCTATCTCCGCAAAGTCCGTGGCGCGCGGGAGGCGGGCACCACCAGTCGGCAGAAACTGGCCGCGCCGCGCCGCTGCAACTTGTAAGAGCTTAGAGCTGGTTCAGGCCATATCAAGTGGTGAAGTGGGACAGACGTGTGTGGGGTCAGAGAAGACTTGTCGTGCGAACGCTCGGAGAGGGTGCTGTTTCTAGAAGTCGTTGGTGCTGTGAATTGGAGAAGAGTTCCTTCGTGGTTTAGTGTGGAGGTCATTTCGAAGTGGCGATACAGAAACTGCAGGGCGGGGTATTTGAATGATTTGTTTTCAAAGACAGTGGTTTTCTTTAACCTCCTATCAAGACGCGATAAAGTACCACAGCGCCAAAGACAAAGTTTTCCAACACTCCACCATAAAGACACAACAAAGGTCACCAACACATCGAGTACAAACACAGTCCATCCACACCGCCAACATTGTACCAGCAACTAACCAATGCTACACTCTGTCACGTGTCTACCTCATAACGGGTCTACGCGGCCATCGTCTACACACCTGTGTTCTGGTTGCAGATGTTCGTCGCCGCGGGGAGTGTGCGGTTGTCCTCCCGGGTCCCTCGCAGCTCTGCTAGACTCATACCATGCTGGTGCATCCCGGCAAAGCTGTGCTGATATCAGCAACTGGGAGTCCAGAGGTCACTGAAGGTCACAGCGAGGTCATCAGAGGTCGTCCGTGTTCTTTAAAGCTCGAAGGAGCTGTAGATGTAGAAGAAGAAGGTGACAAGTCCGGTGGAAGCTTTGCTGAAGTTAACTGTGGTGGACCATGTGGAGCTGAAGCCAGTAGACGTAGATCTACCGAGGTCAGCTCAGGTCACGTGCTAGGTCACTATACCGTGAGAACGAGAAGACAGTGCCGTCTGGAGTGTGGGAAGCTTAGAACTAGTGCTAGTGTAAGGTGCAGTGTTCCAGAAAGTAGTCAAAGCAGAACTAGTGATAGTGTGTGTGAGGCCAGGCTGTGTTTAAAAAAGGGCTGTGCGGGAGATACAGGTAGAAGTGTTCACTGTAGTGATTTAAATTGGTGTAGAAAAACCAGAACCGTTACCGAGATCAATAACAACAGTTGTGGAAATTATTCTGCAGCTAGATCACCGATAACTGAGCAGCGCCCGCTAGTGGACATTCATCACGCCGGTCACGGTCTTAGTCGATCTCTCTCCAAAAACAACCTCCATACTGCAATCGATTCCACCAACAACATCAATAACAACAGCACCATGAGTCTCACGTTCGTCAACAGCACTAAGCAGGACCCTTCGGTCAGCAAAAGCGGCAAACCGAATATGTGGGGTCCCCGAGCCGCCATTGAGCTTCAACGGCAAAGACAGAGTGCTATAGAGAAAGTCTCCAAAGTCATCACAAAGGGGAACCCCACCTTGACCAAGTCGAAACCCTCCGCCGCGAAGGCAACCCCCAGCATGCACAGAAGCACATCGCTGGACCCTAGCGGGGGGTAAGAAAACTCTCCAGAGGATGTGGCAAGGGGAGACTGATGACAGTGAGAGCGGCCATTCGAACCATCTCCATCATTCCGCATCAGCACAAGAACTGGACGAATTGGGGAACAGGGAGCGGGTGGTGTCTTTCCGCCCGATGGGAGAATGGCGGCAGAATAGACAGCACCGCCTGCGACGTCAAGCTACTGGCTCTGAGGAAACCGACCCTGATGACCTAGGCTATACGGAAGAGAATGGTGAAGGTGTAGTAGGCGGAAGACTCTCCTCCGTTACCGACCAGGCTGTGCTGGCCACAGAAACAGCTGGTAAACGGCGCAGTCCGCGTCACAACCGCGCCACGGTTGTCGCTGCGGCTGAAGTGGCGCACCTGAGCTCAGCTGATGATGATGTGGATGATGACGTTGACGGTTGTGACGCACCGCCATCTCCTGAACGATTGAGGAAGCTGGGGTATGAGACCGAAGGTCCTGTATTCTCCCCGCAGTACAAACTAAACTCCGAGGTTAGGTTGGAGTACGCTCTTCGGGACAGGGGTGTGGAACCTCGGCCCGGTGATCTCAAATTCTCTCGGTCTCGTCTTCTGAAGAGGAGCCAGCTGGCGCGCCAGGCCTCGGCTGGAACGAAACAGCAGCAGGCCGATGCTCCAGCCGATCCTAACGACGTTGACGAGATACCACCACCTGTTCCAATAGTAACGGAGCTAAGACACACCCCTGCGGCAATCCGTCCGTCCGCTTCATCTCCCGCGTTATCAGCGATGGCCGACAACCTCGCCAGCTATGCCAAGACCTCGAAACCACCTCGTCAGCGTCCAGTCGAGCCGGATTATAGCAGAGAGGACGTGACGAGCCCCGCTCCTCTCCCAGAGTGCAAAGGAGTTGGAGATGTTGCCGGAAGAAAAGTGTGCTACGCTCAAAACTGGAACACGCTGGCTTCGTCGCTTCAGGACATTCAGGGAAATGGCAGTAGTCGCCCGATGTCTCCGCTGCATGAAGAGGAAGGAGATGTTCCTCAGCAAGCACCTCCACAGCGTCGGTACTACAAAGGATCTACTAGTCTACCGGCCAAGGCGGGCTTCGGTAAAAGGCTAACGCAGTCATTACAACGGAGAAGCACCAATGGCACAGCAACTGGAGTTGATCCCAGAGCTCAAACACTCCAAAGGCCGTCTGGTTTGGAGAACGATGCACACAGTCCTCCGGCCAGCGACGCTTACAATGGCAAGTCAAATGGTCTGATTTCAACTTCTGAACCAAAATCAAAGCTTCAGTTCAGGCCAGACGAACGCGACTTTGCTGAAGAACCGATAAACGGCATGCATGAATCTAACGGTGCTTCCAACGGTGTAGAAAAAACAAACGGTGTTGTTGTCGAAGAATCTCGTGCTAATGGGAACTCGAGTCCTCCGTCGGAGCTGAAGTCGAATGCTCTTCTCGAGTCGAATAGCGTTGCATCGGCTACAACGATACCGCGGCCCAAACTCATTCCAGATGTCCACAAGTACGGCAGAAAGAGAAGGACCGGAAATCTGTTCCAGTACGCACGTAAGTACTTGCCACTTCATTGCCTTTGTTGTGTCGATCACGGTCCGAGGGAGGTAAGAGGTCAAAGACTTCGACTTCGCCCGGCTTAATACAAAGGTTAGTAGTAATGATGAACGGCTTGGTCGACAACAGTAGGTATGTATGAGAACGGTAAGTAGAAATATGGTAAGTTTGTTGGGTTATGTCATTTTGTCATGACATTCATTGGTCATGTCATGTAGCTGTTTAACTCAGGTTTTATGTCGTAAGCTTGATGTCATACTTTTATCGCTCTTTACGTCTGATCTGGACTGTCTTGTTTTGTCTGGACTGTCTGATCTGGATTATCTTCCCGGATTTTGACCGATTGTGAATAACCGCAACTGAATCCGCAGTTTTGACAATCACCAGCGACCTCCATCAGGCCTATTGTTTGTGTTCTTTGTTTTTGTTTGGCACGTGCCACTGTGGTTTATGTTACTTGATAAAGCGCGGACGTGCTTTGATTTACATCATGTCACGTCAGGCGAAATAAGTCAACGCTAGCGGAGCTGAAGGAAGAGGCACAGGTATAGCGCGTTGACCTCTTCACAAAAGTTGCTCTATTATGGCAACATTGTGAACATTGGGTGAACTTCTAAAGGCTCTATCGAAAAAAACACTCCTTGAGGAGGCCTAAGTATCATGTTTTGTTTAAAGTTGTAAAGCTGCTCGACGTTGTCGCGGGGTTCTCTTACATAACTCCTCTGTTTTTCACAAGTCTGATGCGTCTATTGTGTTCCTTATATTAAGGGTAATGCTTTAGTAATGTTTCAGGTTTATTTTTACGAGCCTGTCGACTTTTTCACATAAAACCATAGACAGTGAAGGTCAGGATTTCTTTCAAGTTATTGGCTTATAAGCTAGTTTTTCGTAAATGAAAAACAATTCTCGCCTGGCAAATCGGTTCGTCAACCTGGGGGCATTCTTTCGTGCGTAATATGTTGTTTTCAGTCTTTTGTACCAGCCTTTTGTAATGTATTTGTAAGAATAGACTCTATCGCTGAGAATCCAATATAAAGATCAGTCGGTTTATTGGCGTGTGGCTGAATTCGGTCTCCGTCCTTTGATGATTTTAGAACACCTTTTCGCTCCCACGACTGTTGATGTTTTCTTTGTGCAGTCACGTCTGAATGGGCTAATGTGCGCTGTTCTAGGCTCGACGGGTCACAAATTACACTCCTGAAAAAGATACAGCGCAAGGAAGGTTTAATTTGTAGTTTCATTTTATATATTTTGTCAGATATCAAAAAATAATATATATATATATATATATATATATATAATATATATATAAAAATTATATATATATATATATATATATGAGGGAGAGAGAGAGAGAAGAGAGAGAGATAAAAATAATATATAAAGCAAAAAGATAAGCTTCTATAACGAATGAATGAGATAAGATGATAAAATGATAGGATGTAAGGTAGGTTAGATAAATATTTGAAAACTGAAACTGGTTCCGCTCTCGAAATATGGATGAGCCTGATGCGTATGTTCGTAGGCGCCTGCTTGGCATTTTGTGCTCATTGTTTTTGTGCCCATTGTTTTTTGTAGTATATTTGTAAGAAAAGGTGCCATGGTTGATTCTACGTCGGCAAGAATCGGTCTGGTGTCTTAAAGTCCTCGAGCAAAAATCTCAGCTGTGAAAATGTGGGGCTGTCATTCGTAAAAATGGCAATAAAAGAGTGAATTGATGACTTTATTTGTTGTCGTGAGCGCATTAATTGTCAAAAACAAAAATGATATCGCTTAACGCTCATAAAAATAGAAAATGACATATCATGCCGAAAGGGCTTATTCATATAAAATTTCGACAATATGACTGCATCCGATGGAGCGAAATTCAAATTTTTCACGAGCTGATGAAGAACCGCTGTCGAAATATATCAACAACCCATTTGGGCCTTTTTGACCACTCAATGGTTCTTAGATTGTTTAAAACGCCCCTACGTCATTCAGACCAATGCCATTCAGACCATTAACGTATTCATCAACATATTCATGTTGCTCAAACCGCTGAACTGCATTGTTCCATTCACAAAGGTCCATGTACTTTACGCGCGAAAAACATGTAGTTCGCTCGTGCTATTAGTGGCGGATCCAGGACTTCATTTCGGAGGGGGAACCTAGTGCATGTCTCAACCTTCGCGCCATTACCTCGAACACCGGCTATGCAGTTATCATCGGTCACTCTGATATATTGAGAGCATTGCCCCCTTCCAGTCTCCTTATATCTGCCACTGCATGACATTATCCAAACGTTTTTATCCCCGTTCCGGCGGTCTCACCTCTATCGTCGAATCAGTGGCCTCGCTGCCTTTTTGCGGACGCTGCAGCCGTGTCTGTGGCCGGTTTCTGTTTTATTCCTGCTCGCGTCGGCCCCGTTACTACGTGACCGTGCGTCGCTGCCGACGTGAGGAATCGCAGTGGGCTGCAACGCACGTGACTGGAAGCCCCAGTCAGTGGCGGATCGAGCGAGGGAGCATGGTGGTCTGGAGTTTTTTTCTGAAGTTTTTTTTAGAGATGCACTCGGTGTACTTTTCCAAGGTGTAAAGATTAAGGGTGGGGCTCATTCTGAAGATTTTGTTTTAGGTTTCGTAATGGTGTCTAGGTTAATATACAGAAGGTCGTGAAGATAGAATGCTGTGTTTGTTTATGCCTAAGAGGCTTTCTGTCTCATGAAATAAAGAAGGGAGAAAGTGTGCCATAAATCACTCATCTGCTGTTCTTTTTGTACCCAAGTCAAACATTTGTTGTTATTAGCCGTTCCCTGGTGTTTAGAATATGGGTGTTCACATTCGATTTCATCCGCCTTTTTAAACCAAAATATAACTTGTTATAAACTTAATGGCGAAATTCAAGAAATTCATTATTGGCCACTGCCTCACTTGCAAATATCGCAACAGAACCTGAAGTGTTATGTTGAAAGTAATGACCTTGGTTAGTCATTGTTTTGATCTAGTATAATGAAAAAACTACCAAAAATTTAGAATATTTTCCGACTCGCTCATAGCTGTAGTATTTCATAAAATCTTGGCTGGATGTTCTCGAAGTGTAATTTTGTACACTCTTCTCCCCATGTTTCGGGGCTGGATCCACCTCTGCTGGAAGATTACCCGGGCTCTGCGTTTGGCCTGTTATTTTTTGCCACGTTCCTGGTCATTTTTGTAAATAAGAGGTTCCCTGACTTATTTCGAGCGTGCAGCGGCGAGAGAGTGGGCTGAATAACAAAAATAACAGAAATGAAAGCGACGTTGAGGTTTTCGTAACTGATGGTGTGTGCTATTTTTGCCAGATGTTTTAGAATGAGGACTGCCCCGTTATGGCTCGTGATAGCTCGCTCAACTGTATTTTATGGGCTGGCATTCATTTTGCAATTCACGTTCTGTTGCAATATTTGCAAGTGAGACAGAAACTAATTGTGCTTCTTAGCTTTCGTATTGTTTATCGCTGTTTTTATTTTGATCTTACAGTAGACATCGCTGGAAAATATATACAAGAACGTTATGCGTCACTGGCTGCCTGTTCTGTCTGTTGCGGCTTTACAGTTAATTTCAGGTGTCCTTTTCACATATGATAAATTTCGAGTCTGTCGCTTCCCAACCCCTGCCTCGCTGAATACGAGTATCGACGCCCTGCTGCAGGATGTGGTGCCCACTCGATAGGTTTTGCTGCCCAGGAGTGGTGCCCCCCGGTTGGGATGTTACCCCCCCCCTCAGAATTCTGAATCCGCCTATGTATTATGCGTCAGATGAATGCAAATTAAGATCTGATGCATGTCAGTTTGGTAACCAAAGGTATGTCAGTTTGGTAACTATAGGCTCTCCGCCAAAAAGTGGCACCCCTGGCCTGGATGGCGCCCCCAATCGGAGATATTGGATCCGCCTATGCTTCGACGTCCGACTAAGGCGTCTGACGTCCACAGAGGGCCCTCTATAGACCTATATGGGCACCGCCCTTCGACGCGTCCCGAGCCCAGGGGCTAATTGGTTCTAAAAACCTCAAACCCCGTGTTTTCTTCCGCAAACAACACGAAACTCTGTTGTTCAGCTAGCACGAAAACAATGCGGCTGTCATCGAAATTTGCGCTTTACGCAGCGCAACCGTCACCGTGCTGTTTCGTAAACAGCAGGACGGGCGTTTTTGTTCTTGACCGCCGAAGCGAATTCCGGCTTCTTTTGTGCATGAGCATTGGGAAAAGGAAAGGCTGTGCTGTAAAACGAGAGTCGGCACAGAACGGCGCAGTAGTCACGGCTGTGGCGGTAAAGAAGGCTGGTGGTTTTTCTGAAGGGCTCCGTTACTGATTTAGAGATTTATAGGTTTGATGCTGAGATCACGGACAACGGTTAGATGGTTGCCTTGGAGATGGAGAACGCCAGGCATTCGATATCTGAATTGATATACCATTCATGCATCAAGCTGAATTAGAATTTGATCATTCAAGTGGTTTCCGACCTCGTTTCAGACTGAATTTGTTGTGATTTGATTGTGTTTCTCAGTTATGGATCGAATTTAGATCAATGATCAAAGTGTCGAAGTGGATTAGTTTGGACTTTGTTGATGAAACTTTATATATGATCTGGATAGGATTGGAATATCCTTGGATTTAATTGGAATCTGCTTGACCCTGATGCACTTCACCTTTACTTGGCAAGTGTAATGCAATTAATGCAAGATCTGACCGCTTTGCCATCGCTTTCTCACTCAAATCAAAATGTGGTGCATCATCACAGGGTCAGAAATGAGAGCGAATATCAATGTTATGCCAAAGACGGATACAGAGGTGCAGGAGAGAACTTGCCCCCGCCACCCCCCCCACCCCTATCGATCGACCCACGCCACCCCCTGAAATGTTCGAGGCTCCTTTAGCAAAATGAGCACAGCGGTCGACGCGCTTAAGACACCACGGCACTCCGCTGAGATTTCAATTCCCCCTGTCATGAAATATCGCTTCCCTCCCCCTCAGGATACGAGTAGCGGCGCCCTCGCGACAGGATTTGGCGCCCACTTGATAGGTTTTACTGCCCAAAAGTGGCGCCCCCCGGCTCGGATGTCACCCTCCATCAGCATTCTAAGTCCGCTTATGTATTATACGTCAGATGTATGTCAGTTTTAGAACTGGATTTACCCTTCAAGTGGCACACGTCGGTAAAAATAACCAGGTATTGTGAAGCCCTGATAATTCTCTGGATTTTTACAAGGTAAAGCGAAGTAGTCCAGATCTGAATTCCGTTAGAATTTACAAGCAATCCGGAGGTTTTCCTTCTATTTGAAGGAATGCGCGGGTTTTCCTACTCTTACTCAACAGGTATTTCCAGTGTATTTCCCGCTTAATCTGGATCTTAATCTACGCCTTGCAGAGGAAATTGTTTCAGTGTCTGCCGAAACAGTACTGGGAATTGAGAGGTAGAAAAGCAGCTTAGCTTTACAAAGCATTGCGAATGGGGCGGGGGGGAAGAAATTCCAGGAATTCCGGTGTAATCCTTAACTGCTCGTTTTGTTGACGTTTTATGTTGAGAGGGCCAGAAAACTTGTTTGACGGCGTTGTCCAACTCAGAAGCTTAATGCCACCCATTTGGTATCGCACCAGATATAACTATTTTTGGAATAATTCCCGTGTTCCCGTAGAGCTCAAATTCGCCCACTGCTAGGTGTTTTTTTAATCAATAAAAAATCGGAATGTTCGTCTCAACTGTAACATATCAGAAGCTGCAGCTGTTTATGGTTTTCAAACTGATCTGGATGAAATAGTTTCACATCGGAAAGGTCATTTGAATCCAGGGATTTTCTGGTTCGACAACACGCGGTATTTGCACCGAACTAGACAAACTTCTCTTAATTCGTTGGGCCGAGCAAGTAGAGGTGCCAATTTATCGACGTCTCGCAAATCCCACCGAATCCGATTACGGTTTTTCCTAAGCTCTCGGGAATTCTGCCGACTCAGCGTCTTGTTTCGAGTTTGGATAGTGACGAAACTGAGTAGATATTGTGGTAGAAGAATGTTGTAGCGTAAATCTTAGATATTGTTAAAAGATGACCATAGGGGAGTCTAAAAATATGTATTGGTTTGTTCTATCTCGACATAAGACAAAGACGTCGAATCCCATACCCTTACCTGAACGGTCGGCAAGTGTAACTGTACATGCTGCTCAAAAAGAGTCAGATCCCGTCCGTGCGATAGCCGAGAATAGTAGAAGGTAGAGTTTCCCCGGAATAGAAGAGGTTTGCCCGCAAAATCCTGACAAATACATTTCCACACAACGATTATCAACCCAAGGTGCGAAAAATACGGATAAATGATCAACATTTTGAGTCAAAATTCATAGCTAGATCCAAAACATCCCGCATTCTCTGGAAAATTCGATCCAGCCGAATCCAAGGGTTGGATCGAATCGGAGATCTGATTGATAACGTGCTATATCTGCCGGCCTCTACACTTACTCCCTGTTGACGGACCCCTAAACCCGTACTTACTACCACCACACCCTCTCCAGCGGTGTCGTTCTAGTCTCGCCTCTCACCTGGCGTACCTAGACCAATGGCGTAGCCAGGAATCGGTTCAGGATATCGGAGCGTGAATGACAAAGTTAGCTTCTGTAACTCGGTAAGTTATGCATAAGGAAATGGTGATCAAAGGGGGTCATTTGCGGTAGTGGATTCACTTAAACCCGCAGTAAGTAATGCCTCTTCTCCTGCCCCTGACTGAATACGTCAATTAAGAAGAGTTTCATAGCTCTTACACTTAGTTCTTCCCAGCCTTTAAATTTATATCTACGTTCGCACCAAGGTGACCGCTCTGCCCCGTAAATCGTATGCCTGGATCCGCCCGTGGACCAACGCCCCACTCTTTTCCCCACCTTTCGACGCCACTGCTCCGGGGTGTCGGCTACTACACGGAGATCCGTGGCTCCGACAGGAAACCTCGTTATATCCGTCATTTCTCAGCCATCTGCTGCGAACGTTCTCCCTTTGTTCAGTGCTAGATCTAAAGTATCACGCTTCTACGCACTCCAGAAAAACCGTCTCTCTCTCTCTCTCTCTCTCTCTCTCTCTCTCTCTCTCTCTCTCTCTCACACTCTCTCTCTCTCTCTCTCTCTGTCTCTGTCTCTGTCTCTGTCTCTGTCTCTGTCTCTGTCTCTCTCTCTCTCTCTCTCTCTCTCTCTCTCTCTCTCTCTCTCTCTCTCTCTCTCTCTCTCTCTCTCGGTCTCTGTCTCTGTCTCCGTCTCTCCCTCTCTCTCTCTCTCTCTCTCTCTCTCTCTCTCTCTCTCTCTCTCTCTCTCTCTCTCTCTCTCTCTCTCTCTCTCTCAACACTTTATACAGACACCATATGGTCGTCATTGTAGCCTCGCTGTGTTTCTCGAGCGTTCTCGGAAACATCTCGCTGTATTTTCGGGCGGTAGATGGTGTCTCCATTTCGCGTTATCTGCAAAAGCACGGGGATGAGCGAGAGATAACGGCACTCTGTAGAGACCAGAAGTCTCTGGCGGCTTTCGCTGCAGCTCCTGCTGTCGTCAGGGGAAAATTAAGTGCGTGAGGGTAATTAAACACCGTGTGTTCAGGCTCGCAGGGGCGGATACAGGCGGGGTGTAAGTGGGGAACACTTGCGCCCAGTTACGCCAACGATCGATCGTCGGCGCTTCCTGAAAGGTTGATAGCGCCCCCAGAAATTTTGCCTCCCAAGTCTTCCCCCTAGATGCAAGTGTCGGCGCCCTTGCGATAGGATTTTGTGGCCACCTGATACATTTTGCGGCCGAGAAGTGGTGCCCCCTCGCCCCCCCCCCGATCGGAAATCCTGGATCCGCCAATAATTCAGTGTAATACTTATACGAGTAAAAATGTTTCATAGGTGTCATACAGGCTTAGATTGCGGAAACGTATTCCTCTAAAGAATTTCAGCGGTTTCTTAATGCAACAATCCTGCTTTCCTGACCGATGCATTCCGTGATAAGGTGGTCGGAGATTTAGTTTCTATTTTTATTCATGAGCCGGCGAATGTCTGCTGCTCCTCTGATGTCTACCTATACATCTGGCATCTGACATGTGTGATGCGGCTCCCATTGGTTGGTTGCGAAACTTTTGCGAAACACTAGTATGCAAATACCCGCTGTCCTCCTAGCTTGGTTGCCAGCGCTCACTGGCTGAAACATCAGTCAGGGATTTATTTTCACTATCGCCCTTTATTTATTGGATATATTTCGGTTAATTATACGTTGGTTGGCGTATATCTTCGAATACGGGATTGAAAACCGGAGAAAAATTTGTGGTTTATGTTCAGGCAATTGATAATCATTGCGTATACTTTCCTGTCCATTCTGGTTGAGAGTAGATACGCCAAAATAACATCTGATCAACATTCACTGATCAATTATCATGTTCCCATGGAAATCAACAGCAAACAATGATGCTTCTCTCCCCGGCACTGCTAAATATTTATTTATTATATTTTATATGCAGAGAAGTATGGAGAACGTGTGGAAAAACCTTGATGTAACGGTTGCAACCTTTATAACATCCAAAAGGCAAGTAATGGAAGTAAGAAAAACTTATATTATCTTGCCCGTGTAAACTTGACGGAAATCGTGCACTCATTATGTCCGAACGAGCAAGTAAAGGCCTTGTAAATATTTCAATATCTGGAGCCTTTCGTCAAAGCTTTCTCGTTAAGCTGATATGCCGTAGATTAGGTAGTTTCCACCAAATTATGTTAAGTCATTTGGTTTATGCCTGCAAGCTGAATGGCTGATCCACACCCGTAGGAGTGGAATATATTAGAACTTTCCTAAAGCTCCCGAACCCAGTTCTGCTATGAATTTTTTGTCAGGTTGACGTTCGGATTTCAAGTTCTTAGAGTCCGTAGACTCCGGTTGGGAGACCTAGCCATCAGTATTGGCCATATCCTGCCCCTACCTTCGTAGGCTGAATTTGTCTCCACGTTGCTACGTAAGCTCTAGCTGGCCAGTTTGGACCTCCCCCCGTGAGGCGTTCCTTGACTCCGCCACTGGCGCGGTTTCGGACAGGGGTGTCAGCTGTCCCTCGGTGTCAGGCACCGTCTTCTGTCCTTGTAACACGCGGAACGGTATTAACAGGACAGGACGGTATTAACAGGACAGGACGGTATTAACAGGACAGGACGGTATTAACAGGACAGGACGGTATTAACAGGACAGGACGGTATTAACAGGACAGGACGGTATTAACAGGACAGGACGGTATTAACAGGACAGGACGGTATTAACAGGACAGGACGGTATTAACAGGACAGGACGGTATTAACAGGACAGGACGGTATTAACAGGACAGGACGGTATTAACAGGACAGGACGGTATTAACAGGCCCGGGGGGTATTAACAGGACAGGACGGTATTAACAGGACAGGACGGTATTAACAGGCCGGGGGGTATTAGGAGGCCCGGGTGGTATTAACAGACTCGGGCAGTATTACTCCGAGCGGTATTAACAGGCGCAGAGGGTATTAGCAGGACCGGATTTAAGCTTGATAAATGAGCACGGTATATCTTTGTCAGAAAGAAATGAACATGGCTGGACTCAATAACAGCGTAGAACAGTACGATAAAAACACAACCATTACGACACAATGGACGGTATTTACAAAACAGAAGATTTACGAGTAAATAAGTGTAAAAAAAACAACGTGGACCCTTCAGCTAGTCTGTCAATGTTGTGCCTGGGACCGCTCCTGACTGGCGCCTACAACCTTAATAGGCCATTCATGAATAACGTAACGTGTATTTTGTGACTACTCCTCCCTCAGGTAATGCTTTTTGTACGATGCTACAACGTTACAACGCTTGATAGCGCTGAAGCTGACTCTCCCACTCTCCTTTGTGTTACGTAATTTATAAACCGCTCCTAACCACGAGGCCACAAATGACACCACCCCCTTAGTGTTACGTGGTTTATGGACGCCCTCCTAACCACGAAGCCACAAATGACATCACGACTGAGTTCATGCGGGTCAGTTGTTGACGGCCGTGATTTATTAGGGCAAGGGTGAGCGGAGCCGTGGGTCGGATTAGACATGGGGTCTGGTCCAGACCCTCTCGGAAAAAATCCGAGAGTTTTTGGTGCCAGATTTTTTGTCGGAAAATACCGGCGGGTCTTGCAAAAAAATCTAAATGACGTAAGGAAATGTAACAAATGCGCTTTTGTTGCCTGGTACCTGATTTTGACAGTTATGACTCACTTGTTACATTATTTTGGGTCATTTATCTTGGGTAATTTTGACAAAACACCTGGTACCAAAAACTGGCGGATTTTTTCCGAGAAGGTGCCGATCAGACCCATTACTTGGATAGTTTAACCATGGATCCCACTACTGTATTCCGATGGGGTTGGTTTTACCAGAAAGTATGGCTAGTTTCAGGGTTTTGAATCCATTTTTTGTCAGATTTAGTTATGTTGCTGAGCTACGGATTAGATTGAGATTGATGCTCATGGTGAGCAAATGGATTGGTCTGGATTGTCGGAGAGATTTTGGGTTTGAACCGGACTGGATCCGAAATTCCGTGACCATGATGCACTCCCAATGTCCGGAGCGTGTTCCATGCCGTTACTGACATTGACCTAGCATCCATGAGTGGAACGCGATGCGGATCGAACCGCCGATCAGGATACACTGCGGAGTCATCGAGTGCATCAAGTGTTTTTATCTTCAGCACTTAGCACGGATTGTGCTATAGTGCTGGGAAATAGCACTTGGTGGACTCCTTGACTCAAAGATGTATCCTGATCGGCAGTCCGATCTGGATCGCATTTTGCCATGGAAACTAAGCCATTGCTGTAGCGCAAAGATCCAGTGGCCTGTCCCAATCACGAATCCGGAGCCGCTTTTATTATGACGTCACGCTGGCGATTAAATATTCGTTTATCCATGAGGTCCCATGTAAGCATGTATCAAATTCTAACGGATTAGGTACGATATGCCTGAGGCTGATTGAAAAAAACATCCTACCCTTACATTCAATTTGTTTCTAGAATCGATCTTCTCTTGAGGATCGACATCATCGGGTCACCGAACATTGCATGCGATTCTGATGGGAGCGAACGATGCACGTGATTCTGATGGGAGCGAACGATGCACGGATTCTGATGGGAGCGAACTATGCATGAGATTCTGACGGCAGCGAAATTTGCTTGTGATTCTATTGGGCTCGGTAGCAAATGTTGCATGGATTCTGTCGAACTCGGAGAGACGTCGCAAGAAATTCTGACGGGAGCGGACGCTGCACACGATTCTGACGAACGCGGAGCGAACGTTGCACGCGATTCTGGTGAGCGCGGGAGCGATAATTGCGTGCGATGCTGTCCGGAGCACAATAGTCTGCAGGGACTACCGTACGACCGGCTGACGGCTGCTCGGTCACGTGACCTATCGTCTCTGGCCATCTCCCGCTCTGAGCGCGGGAGACAAAGGACCTCCTCCCGAGAGCCCATTCTTGTGTATTGGCCAGCGGCAGTGGCGGAGTAAGGGTTATGTCGCCAGGGGATGGGGGTACAGTAGCCAAAGTGCGCTACGTTAGCCCCTTCGAACCATGTGTTGGAAGTGTGACTTGGTGTGCGTGCATGGGGAGGGGGTCTTGTGCCCCCTCCTGGTCACGCCTCTGGCCAGCCTTGCCGTATCTGTGACGAATATTCAGTATGGGAAACCGCGACGATGCATATGTCTGAATGCATGGTTTTGCCATCGATATGGAGTATGTATTGGGAACTATTCGTGGAGCGTTTTCGGTAATGTTCGGTCAGTGGGATTAGACGAGTTTCAAGGACGGGGAGAGAGAGAGAGAGAGAGAGAGAGAGAGAGAGAGAGAGAGAGAGAGAGAGAGAGAGAGAGAGAGAGAGAGAGAGAGAGAGAGAGAGAGAGAGAGAGAGAGAGAGAGAGAGAGAGAGAGAGAGAGAGAGAGAGAGAGAGAGAGAGAAGGGAGAGAGAGAGAGCGGGCCAGCAAACTGAGCTGACCTCTGAACTTCTAAATCACCCAATATTGTTCGGCCTTTTGCTGATGTGGATCCTTGTTGGTAATTGAGTTTCACTCTCGGCTGAAATCTTGGAGACGGTCGGCGGGAGGTTCACCCAGTGAACCGGTCTAGTGAGGTGTAATGGGGGTGCCAGTCCCAGAGCCTACCTCAGTCCGAGCAATCGTCCCCGTGGACACGGGTGGAGGGGTCGTGGGGTGAGCTGTGACCTTTTCACCGGACAGTTTGGTGGCATCGCAGGGGCGGCGCCAGAACAGATTGACTGGGAGGAGCGATAAGCATTGTCATATGGTCAAGAAAAGGGGCAAGGGCAGGCTTAGCTTCACCCCTTAATGGGGAAATTCCCAGATTTCAGCCAAATTGGTTGAGAGTTTAACCATTATGTGCGGGATGTAACAGGGAGCCCACATCCGACGGGTTTTTGCTACGAGAGGAATACGTTTAAGATTAGCAGCAGGCTGACGATTTAATGCCCCTCCCTCCCTCTACCACAATCAATTTTCGGTTGTGTGAGTTGTGAGGCCTGAATAAAAACGACGTTGATGCATGCTGATTATAATAATTTATCAAACCATTATGTTTTTCTGCTTTTTTCTGTTTTGTGTACTTAATGGGGTCGCTAATGGCTAAATTAGAAACCGTTTTTTCTTGGACAATGGCTTGTGAAGCAAACAACACAGATGTTCGTGCTATTACTGTTCATATATAGGGCATTCAATCAATGGGTCAGCGTGGAAACTCGAGAAAGAACGACCGTCAGTCAGTTGAACAACCAGGGAACAAACGCCACTGGTCAGCTCTTACTCTCCATACTGTCATTCTCAAGAACCTGTTAATCCGTACAAAAACTGGTGCACAGCGCCCATCAGCCATCGTGCCATAGGCGGATCCAGGGGGAGGAATGAGGATGTTTCGCTCTGATCGACCCTCGCGGCCTCATGCGTTGTCACGGGGCCCCAGTGAAAAGTCGATAGCGCCCCATGAAATTTCGCTTCGCCCAGAATTCGAGTATCGGCACCCCCACGATAGGATTTGGCGCCTACCTGAGATAATTTACCGTCTCCAAAATTTACCGGATGTCCCCCCCCCGTTTGACTATCCTGGATCCGCTTATGCATCGCGCCCTAATACTACTCCACTCTACGCGCTGCGCGCCAAAAAAGCTGTTCAGCCGACCAAATCCAATGGGTAGATGGCTTGACTAACTGCCTAAGCGGTACCGCCATACCACGCATAGTGTTCTCTGAGACGTTACATATACGGCTGCTGATTTCTCAACACTTCATACGGGTGGGAAGTGCCCAAAATGTGTGACGGTCCTTGTGGGATTGCCATTGCCGTTGTGCTAGGTACTGAGTTGCGTAATGTGCTTTGCGTGACGGCGAAGGGCATCTGATGCCTTGCACGAATTGTATGACTCTGCTATGTGAGGTGATGTTTAGTTGTTTGCACGCTGGGGTTATACGTGGGGTTGAACAAATCGGTGGGAGATAATGCAAAATAAGGAGGAGGGGGCGGGGGTAGGGTAAGGGGCTATACGAATTTGTTTTGGCCGACCAAGAAGTGCCCAGTTTGAGTGCAACCATGGTAACATGTTTTCCTTAATTTGACGAGGCTCAAGGTTGAATTTTTCAGTCGGGATGTGAAATCAGACAAAAAAGAGAGAGAGACAGGTCTGTTTCTGAGTTTCTGGGCCTTTTCTGTATTCTGTGTGTGAAACAGATCCCATGAATATTTAAAAATATAAAAAAGTCACCCAGTAGCTTACCAGTCGATACACGAGAGACAAAGTGAAAGTCGCTCTGTCGTTCTTACAGCATGATGATTCCTTTTGCACGGAGTGCTGTGGAATCTCCGCGATAACGACTGTCAGTGTCGTGGCAGAGTAACTGAGGAGTGGCTTAAAGACAGGGGACGGCTTAAAGACGGGAACGGCTGAAAGGCATTCCAACTGTGACAGTGATGCAACTCTTGACAGCTCTGCCAGCGTGCCTGTGTCGGGGGATGAACGGAGGTTTCAAAACACTGGTATGCTGGCAGTTATGTCACCCTGTTTCTCATAGGCGGTTCAAGGGGAGGGGGTACTAGCCCCCGTTCCCAATAACCCTCGGCGTCATGTGAAACGGTAACGGCTCCGCTCTGAAATTAAGACCCTCCCTGAAATGTGTTTTGTCAACCGGCTCCTTACCAGAATGCGAGTACCGGCGCCCAGCGGTAGGATTTAGCGTTCACCTGATAGTAGGACGCGACAGGATTGCCGTCCAAAAGTGGCACTTCCTGGTCTGGATCGCGCCCCCTCCCCGACCATATGCCCACCTCCCCGATTGGGAATCCTGGATCCGCCTATGCTCTATGCCCCCACTACCCATTAGAAAATCGACACTTTTAAAATATGTTGTAGCATTTGCTGTCAAGTGCAATAGTAGAATTTTTATTTGCAATAAATTTTTTGCAATAGTAGAAATTTGAAACATTCCCCCATTTGCAGTGGGTGGGTGGAACTGCAAAATTTGAAATAGCGGCTGCTTCTTTTCTATCACGTGGAAGCAGCGTTGCGAGACAAAAAACAAAAGGCTTCAGTGTTTTTCCTGCTATAGGAAGGTGCCTGCTGTTTTAGCACACTCCTAGTGATCATAAACATGTGGTCTGACCTTCTAATTCCTCAAGTGACATGGTTCTGATCTTCTCAATTTCAGGTAAACAGAGGGTGGCGTCATGTCCAATAAATGTCGAACATGTGTCGGCGAATAAATGTCCGACATGTCCAATTCTAAGCAGTTATGTAAATAGCTTTGTCTTTTGCAGGGTTCCAATTGATGTTGTCAAACACGCGGACACCACCCCAAATGTGCTTTCATTTTCTCCCAAACTGTCTCCCCACCTCTTGTAAATTTGTCTGAAGATACTGATAACACCCGCGCTTTCCAGGAGTTTCAGCAAGTTGTTGGACACGTGTATTAATAAACCCTTTAAAATACATTGCCGCTAACGTCCCTCCACTCCGTTTTCAGAGGGCCAAGTGGAGGTTTCTAAAGATGGCCGTACACTCAGCCACATGGGGCCCGGGAAGGTGTTTGGAGAACTGGCCATCCTCTACAACTGCCAACGAACCGCCACCATCAAAGGTCAGTCAAAGGTCATCAGAGGACGGTTTGAGGCTATCAGAGGTCATAATACCATCGGGGGTCAGAACAGGGTGATATATTTCGCTGTCTTCTAAGCCGATTGCCGTATACGAGAAGAGTTCTAAAAGTTAAAAAAGTTACCAGCAGTGCTCAGAAGTCGTATAGAAAGTACTTGACCTTCCTTACTTGACAATCGAAAGCTCACCGCAAATGTAATTGAGGTTTTTGTTATTTTTTCATCAGGTCAATATGAGGCCTTTCTCAAATTACATCAAAATTATCGAAATGAGGTGTACCTACAAAACTTCGTTTATCCGAAGAACAAGAATACCTAGAAACGTTCCTTCTACGCCATTGGAAAGCAGTTGAATGGTGTTTTCATAACAAGGGCATCCATTTTCGGGTCAGGTCAAAGACGAGGGTGCTGCAGGTCACTGAATATTGCTAAGTGTAGCATATGTTTTAGCCCAATATTACAATCAAGCTCTGCCTCGACGCGATTTGTACTGCCTAAGAGGCAGTCTAATCGCGTTCAAATATATTTAAGATGGTAATCTCAGTTCAAATCGTATTATTTAGGTGTCACATTCCCTTTAAGAACATTTTCAGTCGCCGGTAAATAATTTCGCGATGATTTATGATAGAAGTTTCATTTTTATGTCATTCCGTTGGTATCGTCACAGCTATTCAATTGAGATGCATGATGACCATATGAGGCTGGACGGTAACCTTTGTCTGGCTTTAGGTCAGGTCATTCTCACACTTTGACCTAGTATGGCCACATTATTCGCCATTGGATTTTCCCTAACGAACGTGATCTAATTGGCTCCAATTTGACCACTTGAGAAGCTACAAATTGTCACTCGCCTGTCGCGTTTTTTTTACCTCTCATGACCTCTGTTTTGACACGGGGGAATAGGGAACGGATATAGTCTAAGTCATCATTGTTCCCCTCAATTTACCGCCGGCTGTTTTTTCGCTACCTCTACTAGAAGCCGAGATCGAGTTTTCTTTTTTATCTCCCACTGGAGTTAGAGGTGAATGAATGGCCCACTGGGGCGATGCTGGGTTAAACCCCAACACAGGTGATCATGGGCTGTTCATTTGGACTATGTTGGGTTAAACCCCAACACAGGTGACCGTGGACCCTTCATTTGGACAGTGCTGGGTTAGACCCCAACACAGGCTACGGCGGGCTCTTCATTTTGGGCAATGCTGGGTTAAACCCCAACACAGGTAACCGCGCGCTGTCCATTTGGACAATGCTGGGTTAAACCCCAACGCAGGCTACGGCGGGCTCTTCATTCGACCAGTGCTGGGGCGGTGTAAGAGGAATGTTTAGTCTAGGTGCAGGAGTCTTGACGTGATGGGCCACGTGTAGCCCGAGGACTGAAGCTAAACGTTTATTGCTAAGAAGGCGCGGATTCAGGGGAGCGGAAGGGGTGGTAATTGATAAGGGGCCGCCCATAAATTAGTTAACGCAAGAGGGCTCCGAGTGGGGGAGGGGGGGTGGTCAGCCACAGCGTTGCCAGGGGGGTAAACAATGGTACAGATGTGCGTTGCTTAATGTATGGATGGCCCCTTAGTCAATAATTCCTATGAGTGCCTGCCACTGTAAAAAAGTTTGTACAGGAAGATACATTTTATTGTCACCCTACAGGATAAGTTTCTCTTTTTTGGTCACTGCTTGGGCACTAAATAACTAGAATTATAAATTTTAGTTTTTGTCATTTGTTCAGTTTTGTCATTTTGTTCTTTTGTTAGGCGTGTTTTGTATTATCGATCGCTCACTTTGTTTTGTATTGTTTCTTCTTTTTTTGCTTTTCTGCGGTGTTTCTTGTTTTTGTGTTATTTCTGCGACCAGCATTGTGTTTATTTGTCAGGATCTCATAACATACTCACGACCTCACTTTTACGTTACTGTATGACTATTGCTGCCTTTATGTTTCTATCTGCTATTTTCTCCTTTGCTTCTCTTCACCTGTCTATAGAAAATGAAATAAAAATTGATTGATTCTTATCTTTAACTTTATGACCTGGCACTATCAAGCTGTGTGGGTAGGGGATTTTTGGAATAATTTATCAGGAGCTGTGAATTTTTCACGGATATTGGGGTGCATAGGACCCCAATAAAATGTAAGAATGATGTTGATCTTTCATTAAATTTGGTACTTAAATGGTTTTCGGTATATTAAGGGATCTTAAAAGGGGCAGATGCGGACGTGAGGTTTTTTGGGGGAGGGGGAATCCATATAAACTTGGGGAAAAAATTAGTTTACCAGTGAAGGCGGCAGCTTGTCGGATAAAACTGGTGCAGTTAATTAATTTTTACATCAACTTCTCCTAATCGATCGCTCGAAAAGTGGAAAAGACCTTGAATTTGTCTCTTTTTAGGGAAGTTTTTCTCGCATTCAAAGACGTACCCCGAAAAACAAACACGTTCAATGTTTTTGCTTTTCTAACGATCAATTGTGAAACACTAAATTCGCTTTAGGGGTTAATGGAGGGCGGGGCCAAAGAGGGTTCGTCCCCTTCTGTTTCGCTTTGGTTGGATCCCAAGCCCATCTCTCCGTCCCTTGGGTTAAAACGCTCTCAATGGTACTGCTGCGTGGCTATAGCAGCTGAGGATTTATAACTCTCCTTTCGATGTCGGTATATTTCATATTGTTTTTCTGTTTGTTTTAGGTGTGTTTGTGATAATTTTTAAAACAGATTAACAGTGAAATACCAGTTTGTGCTTACGATGCTGTTTTGTTTGCTCAACTTGCTTCATCAAACCATTTGGCTCTGCTACTTTGGAAACAACCTAATTATTTGTTTTAATGAGCCACTGGATGTAAACTTTGTTGTCAAAGCATCGGAATTGCATACTTTTCAGTCTATCTGATTGTAGAAATGCGCGCTCATCCGAATGTAGAAGCATCCAGTGTCTTTGTAAGCATCTCTTACTTTTGAAACTACAATATTCCTGTTGTTTAAGTGCCCTTCTCGCCTGGAAAGGCTTGTTTTGTTGTTTTGTTTTGAATATATTTGTTCTGCGGTGTAGACCTGCGCTGTTTTGGCCGAGTTGGGCCCTCACTGCAGTTTTCTGAATGCAAAGTTTTTCTGATGATGCCTGTGTAAGATCAGATAATTCAACGATCCGTTTTTGCGATGTAAATTTGTGATGTACAGTGATTTCATTCCTTATCTCCAGGTGTTTGTTCTTTCTCTTGTCTTTCCAAGATCGTTCTGAAACTACGTCTGAATAATCTCACAAGCGGCTGATCTGATCTCTGATTGGTTGTCGCCTGCAGCCGCCACCGACTGTAAGCTGTTTGCGATCGAACGACAATGCTTCCAGACCATCATGATGAGGACGGGTCTGCAGAAGCAGGCCGAATACACCTCCTTCCTGAAGAGGTGAGAGAGAGAGAGAGAGAGAGAGAGAGAGAGAGAGAGAGAGAGAGAGAGAGAGAGAGAGACAGAGAGAGAGACAGAGACAGAGACAGAGACAGAGACAGAGACAGAGACAGAGAAGAGAAGAGAAAAAAAAGAGAGGAGGAGGGGGAGGAGGAGGGGAGGGATGGATGGATGGATGGATGGATGGATGGATGGATGGATGGATGGATGGATGGATGGATGGATGGATGGATGGATGGATGGATGGATGGAGGGATGGATGGATGGATGGATGGATGGATGGATGGATGGATGGATGGATGGATGGATGGATGGATGGATGGATGGATGGATGGATGGATGGATGGATGGATGGATGGATGGATGGATTAGGGCGAGTTAGGAACTATGGATGAGTGAGTGAAGTATGAATGAGCGAGTGAAGTATGAATGAGTGCGTGAAGACAAAAGTGGCGTGGGGAGAGAGTACCTGACCTTCACGCCGCTGACCCTGGTTCAAACCCCGGGCCGGGTACTCTGCACAATATTTTCAAATCACCGTGATACCCAACAGGATAAGAGTTATAGGCGGATTCATGATTTCCAATAGAGAGGGGAGGCATGTTGCCAGAAGGGAGTGCAATCCGGACCAGGGGGAATCCTATCGTGGGGACACTGATAGTCACATCCTCAGACGGGTGGCGGGGGAGGGGTTATAAACATCTGATATTTTTCAGGGGGGGGGGTGCCATCGACCTTTCTGGTGGTGCTGTGACCATTTTTAGGGGCACCGGAGGGGTCCATCGGGGGACAAGTGCCTCCACCTACCCCCCCTGGCTCCGCCTATGGTGAGAGTCGGTGAGGCCATATGGCCTCAACAGTCGGTGTGTCGTTAAACCTCAAATTTTTTGCCACCCACCCACCCCTTGCAGGCATTGGTGCCCACGCAAAACGATTCACACCCCCCCTATCGGAACTCCTGGATCCGCCTATGACTTTGTTAATTGATTAACGGAGACGGCCCCGAAACTTGGAACTCGTTCACCGACCCAGATGAAAAAATTGGCTCTGCTTGTTTACTAACAAAAGTGACGCATCTTCCTTTTACTGGGAACAGAAAACTAGCCAACATCATCGTGACAGAATTCTTCCATGCCCTACTTTCCAGACTGACACCCCTGGCTTTGTGTCTGTTTCCAGCGTCCCCAGCTTCCAAAACCTGCCGGAGGAAACCGTCATCAAACTGGCCGACGTCCTGGAAGAGGTAATATCCCAAGTTTGTGGGTTGATTGCACCAACAGCCATGTAGTTACTACGCTGATAGTGTAGATATACCTAAAGTGGTGACTGTGGTCTGGGTGGTGCAGTCGCGTTAGCGCACGCGCTCGGCTGGTCGCTGTGGCATTCTGTATGTGCAGGGTGTCGTGAGTTCCAGCCCACCCAGAGGCAGGATTTGGCGCCCTGCCATAGCTCAAGCCTACTCATTGCCCTCCCCTCCGACGCCGTTAGTTGGTGCGTCGTTAACCCCTCCCCCGAAAAAAGAAGCTGTGACTGGACTTTTTGTCCTTATAAGCGAATGCTGCTCCGTAGCTTTGTTGGCGGATTTTGTTGAGGCTTTGACAATGCTAAAGTCGTTGTTGTGTAGACCCTTTGTAGTTAAAATAAGCTGTGTGCGTTACGTTTTATCTCTTCTTTTTCTTCAAACATTGAACAAGTTTCATAGTGCTGACGTACCTACTTATGAAACATGTGCGTGATTTTACAACTTTATTTTTGTAAGTTATCACACTGTTTGTGATAACCTAGCACATGGTCTTTCGTTGTTTTCAAGACATGCTTTAGCAAGGGTGTTTTTTCATTTGGTATTATTCCCTTTTCAGACGTACTACAGTCAGGGAGACTACATCATCAGACAGGGAGCCCGAGGCGACACGTTCTACATCATCAGCAAGGGCCGGGTAAGCAAACACTTTTGTAGATAGATGTTATCGTGAGCTCAATTGAATAATTTGACAATGTTTGCTTTTTAGAAATGAAACTCATCCTTAGGATTTAAGTTTGCTGTAGTTCCAATGATTCAGATGTTCTTCAAGACCAGTCCATGCATTCCTTGAAAGACGGGAGATTTAAAGAATATTGACGCTTATGCGCACTGAGTCAGTGTTTTTCATCCCAATTGGCTGCTATTCAGTACAGTCGTGTTTAAATGTCTATATTCATCACCATCCTTATACGAGTCCGCCCCTGAACCGCATTGGAACCGCTCTGAAATTGAACCTATGGATTAACACCCTCCCTCATTAATCCCGGTAGAAACGGAATGAATTGTATGGCGAGTAATCGAGTTCCAGTCGCAAGTGCTCAGGCTGCGATCTTTGAAGCATTTCGGAACCAGGATGCCGTGAAATGTGCCGCCATTCATTCCCATTCCATTCCGGACACGGGCAGTTCTCCAGCGCGTTGCGTGACGCTCTTGTTAAGTGCGCCATTTGTGCCGACCTAGCAAGACATGCAACAGTTGACGGGAAACCTATTGCAGAAGGAGAGGTGTACTTAATTAACTCTCCTTTAATCGAGTGGTATGTAAAGCACTGCCACTTTGTGCGTATGCTCACTTGTTTGCATAGCCATGACGGCCGCTATGGTGTGAAAGACCGCTGAATTTTTTTTAAGATTCCGCGCGATGTATGGAGGGACTTTATTTCCCGGGGAATGCGGAAACAGTGGGTTGTAAAATCATTTTCTATGGAATCCTCGATAGACAGTTGTTGAAAGAAGGCGGCCAATTGCTCTATCTTGCAATCATCGCATTTAAAGAATGTAGCACTGTCGCCGCAAATCGAATCGTCTAGAATGGTTATTCCCCCAGCCGCTTCCAACATCTCATCTTGCATCGAAAGAGTGACTCTTCAAACAAAAAGTGTGGCTTCAGTCCCAAAGTGCGGGACTCTACCGCACTCTGGGGAAATTACTGCGCACTTTTTGCTGTTTACACGGTTGGAGTTGAGTAATGTATTCTGTGTGAAGTTTATGGCAGCTCCCTTTCGGAGTTGTTTTGATGCGTGGGTAACGTATCTCGTTTTTCAACCATGATGCAGCGCGAGGGACGTGAATTAGATATGAACAGTCTATTTCTCTTTCCAGCAGATATTTTCCAGAGGCTCGCACGAATGGCACAAATAAATCAAGTGTAAATATTTTTGTACAGAGGCGAGACTGCCTTCTCTGTCGAGAATTTTTAGGGAAAGGGTCCTTTCGGATTTTTGTGTGAAACCTTAATGGGATACTGGACGCAACGATAGACCTGACCGTTTGTGCCTGAAAAATTATCCGCCTTTTTAATAAGCCTGTCCAGCTGTTCCAACAGCCAGGCCTATCCTCACACTGATGATGCTACCTTTCTTCATCTAAACATGACTGTGGTTCACATCACCTCATTAAGACTGCCCGATTTCCACCACGGGGCTACTTAACCTCATTAGACGATGACGTTGGCCCTTCCTCAAACGATTGTGACGATAAAGTCTCTAGCGGGCTTTATTATAGCCGTTTAACTATTCCAACTAGTGTGTCAGGGCTGAGAAAAACCCGATCCAATCCAGGCCTTACCCAAATTTTTCCCAAAAAAACCAAGCCGTATCCCAAGTAAAAAAATAAAATAAAAAAAAATGTTTCCCCGACAAATTCAGACCGTGTCCTAAATTTCTCCGATAAATCCAGGCAAACTCCTTTGCATACTGATGATTATCAGTTTATATCAATATATCAGATTATAATCATTATATGATATCAGATCATAATCAATACAGATCCAACCCTGCTAAAAAGTACTAAATTGAAAAACTTAGGTGTCCAAATACATACATACCCGTCCGAGGGGGAGGATTTGAGTAAAGGGGGCCCGTAATTTTTTTCACTTAAAAGTTCTGATTTCAGCCCAATTGTGGACTTTTCAACAAATTGGTGTAAATCACAAGAACAGTAGGCAAAACAAATCCAAACCCGATGGGTTTTTGTTCGAGATGAACAGTTCCTTGTCAGCAGGAGGTTGAAGTGTTATTAACCCCTCGTTTTTCCGGCGGCGACACGGATGTCCAAATCCATATGTAAATCCGAAACTACTCAAATTATCTTACCAATCCAATCCAATTCAATGCGCCGGTGAATTGAATCACCAATCCGTTTTGTAATCCACGCCAATCTCCAGGTCCTGCTGGTCGTCTCGTCGTCGCGTTAGATGGTGACGATGCCGTTCTTTGGCAGGTAAACGTGACGATGAAGTCACCGGACTCGATGGAGGAGAAGCTGATCAGGACGCTGGGCAAGGGCGACTTCTTCGGGGAGAAGGCGCTTCAAGGGTGAGCGGGAGGGTGGTATAGTAGAGAGCTCTAGTAGAGTGAGCGAGATGGTGGCTAACAGATCTAGTAGACAGAGCGGGAGAGCAGCATCCAGCTGTAGTTTGTGAGAATTCGCATTGCCATCTGTAAGAAATTTTTCAATGTGGAGGCAAAACTTTGGTTTTAAAACTCGCGGGAATTAGAATGGAAATGACTGTCTGTACGTTAACTTGGAAATGCGTTGCAAAATCGGTACTATATACCTGAGGTAAGGGTGAAGCTATTTAGGAAATGATCTGGTCTGAATAGGCAGAGACCTACTGTTTTTTATGAACGTCGGTTGGTTTGGGTCCCATATTGTTGAATGGGCCTCGCGGCTAATCCCTTTTTGCTTCTCTTCTGACTACATTCATAAAATGCATGCTACCAGACATCGGACCACCGCAGGTCCTGCAAATAACCCTCACCCAAAAACACTAGAATCATCCTTCAAACCTGTTCCACAGCGAGGACATTCGAACTGCCAACATCGTGGCCGACGATCCCGACGGCGTGTCCTGTCTGGTCATCGACCACGACACCTTTGACCAGCTCATCAGCCGGCTGGACGAGGTCAAGAACCGCTACGTGGACGAGAGCCAGCTCCGCAAACAGTGAGTGGTGTGGGGGTCGCGAGTTCGATTCCCGGACTGGGATTTTTTTGTTGATTTTATGATTGGACTGTTTTTTTGTTGGTCTTAGGTGGATTTGAGCATTGTTGGGGTTCTTTGGTGGTGTTTACTGACTCATTGGTTTCTTCTTTAATTAGCAGACGGCTTGCCTTTGATATATTCTACGTTCTGTCTTAACGTAGGTACAACTTTAATACGAAAATAACGTTCATTTTTACCAGAATTTGATTGTTGCAAAACATTTTGTAACAATGTGCCTTTTCGAAAGCTGCATGTAATCATTAATGCTTTGTAAAACTCGTGTCATTACACTTGGTACCTCTCAATTTCTCACACTTCCTTCTCAGAAACTCATACCGCTTGTCATAGTTACAAGTTTCTCTGATTAACTGTTCAGTACGGTAAAAACGTGCATCGTTTAAAGGGAGATACGCGAAAAAATTGTATTGGCTATATCAAAAGGTTACAAAAAGTTGTTTCAGAAGTCCTATTCTCATTTTTGCGAATTCGCCCTGCAAATGCCTTAAAATTGCTTTCAAAGTCAACATTTCTAAACGACTTTACCGGTACACCTCTTATCGATGTATATGACGTACACACGGCCAAGGCTATCAATTTCTCTAAAAATTAGGTCAAATCTATCCTAAGCAGTGATGTAAAACTTTGGACTACTACAGAAAAAATTACTTGAGAAAAACAACATTCCAAAACTCTTTTGAAACAGAAATATAGGGCATAAGAGAAATCACAATTAATCAATCAGAAGCCTAGGTATTCTCAAACCGGGGTCACGTGACCTATTTGAGGCAAAAGTTTTGTCATCCTGGGGTGGAAGCAGAAAATGGCTCAAGACCCGAGGTACGAAACCGATGAAGACTTGAGTAATTGTTTTTTCCGTTTCTAGGTCAAACTAATTCATTTTGCAGTTTTTAAAAGCTTTTTAAAATTAATTCAAATACAAATACAGGAAAACAAACATTTGTATTATAAAAAAAACATTACTTTTCAACTTAAAATAGTTCTCGAAAAGCAAGTGATGGGTATGGGCATGGGAAGTGATGGACATTTTATCGAAACTGTTAACCTATTTCGACAATAAGTGAGTGGCCTCCCAAAATTTTGCCGAAGATACAAAAATAATGGATAGTTTTGTTATCAGGATTTTTCAAATAGCAAGAAACCACAATAATAATTTTTTCGCGTATCTCCCTTTAACTGGGCACCTCCAATTGCGCAGGATCAACAACGAGTTTGCCGATGTGAAGTTGTCGGACCTGGCGGTGATTGCTACGCTGGGTGTCGGAGGCTTTGGTCGTGTCGAACTGGTACAGATGGTGAACGACAAGGGAAGGTCATTCGCCCTCAAGCAGATGAAAAAGGCTCAGGTAAGAGAGATCAGCGAGATTGACATCGTCATCTCCGTGAAGTGCGGTAGTTCTGCCGTACTGGGGGAAAATGTCCTCCCCCCATGCACTCCCTCTGATCTTAACTCCCATCTATTATCAATGAGAGTTAGCCTTATTCCATTTAATTTATTTTATTCTGGTGTATCAGCAACAGGTATGTGTAAACCCAATTACAGTTCCTTACAATTCCTTTGCACGGTGGTGTTTCAATAGTAGAACACTACGGGGTGCTTGGCTTCTGAAAGCCGGAGCTTAGTGCCTGTATCCAGAAGAGCCCATGAAAATGGTTTTGAAATTCAACCAATCTTAAAGTTTTTCTACAGGGTTTGAACGTCTTGGACAAAATTTCAACAAAGGGCACTGGTGGACACCGAGTGGAGTCAAAGGGCCATGCCCCCAAAGTGGTGAAATTTGGGCCGATTTTCCTACAAAACACTGTTTTACGATTTCTCGCCAGTTGCCCCGCCCCCCAAACGGCGTTCCTGCGTCTGCCCCTGACAAAGGGGTAATGTTTGACGGTTCAGATGCCAGCGTGTGAATTCGCCTTCCGGGTCATGACTTCATGTATTCGCTGGAGGTGGGAACTGCGCCACGTTCGTGAGAGCGGAAATGTAGCACGGAACCGCCTGGCTTGTGGTTTTACAGATGGCGTGAGCGATAGTGTGCGGAGATCAGTTTGATATAGGTGGCGCGTGACGTCTTTGAGTATTTCGGAGGAGAGGATACTGTTCGCTATGTAGTTAAGAAATATCCATATCAAATCTGGTCAACATCGGAAGTTTTGCTGAAGAATTATGGTCGATCATTTGTCATGGCGCTATCAACATTCAAAACCAGGTCCATATTCGAAAAGTACAAATAAACCAACACAAATGTCAGTCCGAATTAACATTCCGGTTCAAAACTACCTAAGTGTTAATTGAACTCTTAGATGTTTAAGCAATCTTAGCAGGCTAAGATTGTTTACTAAGCTCCGGGAGGTGATTTGTATTTTGATGGATAATTATCATATGTCGTTTCCAGACGGAGAAGCTGAGGATACCCGGGAAATTTTAGAGCGTCCCGGATTTAATCCGAACTGTCCTGGCCTTGGCATACTTTATTCGATGGGATGGGGCTATCTGGTCCGTTTGTCGGGACGCAGCAGCCCTCTGTCCTATAAAGTACCAGGGGTGCTCATATATGCGTCACGGGCACACTAGTCCACACTTCTCCCCGAAGTTCGAGTTCTGTTTCGTGGAAGCCGTGTTTTTCTGTGTTCACTTGTGTTACATCGTGTTCTTGTTAGAATGGTGTGCTTGATGAGGCGTCACTGTTATTTTTGTGGTTAATTCTTGTATTTTATTCACGTAATATGTGTGTAATATGTGTACATGTTCTGTAGTTATGCGTGAAAACGCAGCTTGGGAAATGTTCTTAAGACTTTCGCTTTTTTAGCTCTTGCAGACGTCTGAAGCTTTGAGAGTGAGAAAGGAAGACGACGTGAATGGTTTTCCATAGGCGGATCCAGGGGGCAGATGGTAATTGCCCTCCCCCTGATCGACCCTCGGCAATCCCTGAAGTAGTCACGGCACCCCTGTGAAATTTCGTTCCCCACTCCCAGTGGTGGATCCAAGGGGGGGCAAAAAGGCATTTCCCCCAAACGGAAAAGCTCCGGTCAAAACTATGTTTTGCCCCCCCCCCAAAGCGTTCGACCTCCTTTTCTCCCCGACTGCTTTTTAGTTCATAAGCAAGATTTTGGTACTTCAACTCTCAACTTCAAACAGAACCAGTGAAGTTCAGTGTAAATATTGGGGCATGGATAGGATCAAAGTATCTCGAGCTCATATTTCTCAACCTTTGACGTTTTTTTTGCTTCTGCTTTTCGCCTCTAATACCCCAAATTTTCCGACAGATCATATTATAGCACCATTTTTCACTGCGTGACTTTTTTTGCTTTTTGACTTTGGTTTGCCCCTCCCAAACCGACCGGCTAGATCCGCCTCTGCCCACTCCCCACCCCTCGGGATGCGAGACTACGAAATGATTTGACGCCCACCTGATATGCTTTGCACATGTAGATAACTCCACCTAGGTAAGAAAGAGAAAATGCGAAAACCTAGGTCAAGTCCCAATAGGGGCGTGTCCCCCCCCGCCTTTGGACGACCATTCCTGTACGTCACGTTCACCCGCTCCGCCAGATCGTGGAGACCCGACAGCAGCAGCATATTATGTCGGAGAAAGAGATCATGGAGGAGGCCAACTCGGACTTCATAGTGAAGCTGTACAAGACGTTCAAGGACAGAAAGTACCTCTACATGCTCATGGAGAGTTGTATGGGCGGCGAACTGTGGACGATACTCAGGTGAGAACCAGTGGCGGATCTAGTCGGTAGGTTCGGGGGGGGCGGAAAGCGAAAGTTGGAAAAACGTCACGCCGTGAAATATTTTTCCACAATTAACTAGACGCTAGGTTTAGGGGTAAAACCAAGTCGAAAAACGTCACGGGGTGAAAACTTTGGCCACAAAATGCTTGTATTTGCTATGCAAAGGCCCTATTTTTACACTGAAGTTGACTGGTTCGGTTTGAAGTTAAGAGGCGAAGCACCAAAGTCTTATGGACTAGAAAGAAGTCGGGTCAAAAAGGAGGTTGACCGCTTGGGGGGAACATAGTTTTGCCCCGCGTCCTGGTCCCCAATTCCTCCCAATGGTCCCCAGTGTCTAAATTCCTATTTAGTAATGATGAAATGAATGGAAGGAATGGTAAAAGGAAGGCAAAATAGAAATAGATGCTGGAAGCGATGTACGATAGCGTGAACAAAGCGGGAAAAGATAGGATAGAAATACAGGTCAGGAAATCAGACAAGTAATGAGCTTTCAATCAGTCTGTTTGTGTTATTGCCTTTGCTGCATTTCAATAGCTGGCACCTCCTTTGACGAATAACCCTCGAGCCATCTACCAATTTTGGTAGAGACCAATACAACTTGGACGTCGCGACTTAAATGTCAAAACGAATGTGACACATTTACAATGGAATTCGACCTGAAATATCCATGTGACAAAGCATGCCGAAAAAAACCTGAGATGGTGCTCAGCGTACGCCGTTAGAGTTAAGATACAATGTGTTATTTTTGTGCCACTGTTCATTTGGAATTTATCAACATTTGGAGGATGGGCCTTTTCAAGTGTTAATGTCGTACAAGGGTAATACAAGTGTGAAAAACCCTAAGTGTAACATTCATTTTACTCTAGAGCTCACCAGTTACGGAGGTAAAATATGTTTAAAAACAAATTACATGCCTGCCGGCCACGCACTGGCCTCAACTACCAAATCAGTGCCTGTTGGCGCAGGCCTTGTGAGGGGAGGAGTGAGAGCAGTGAGGTCGAAAACAAGCCACCTTCATGAATTACAGTTGTTTTGTAAAAGGCGGGATTCGAGACAAAATACATATGCCCCCTGGTTTTTTTCTGGCATGCTTTACCCACCCGATAGCTCGTTTAAAACCCATGAAGGGGCTATATTCTTCTTAACCGGTAGCGCTACCAGTCGATACGTGAAGAGATCAGGGCTTAGTTTTGTGCTCATAAACGGACACGAAAACTACCTACCCCGTGTAGATTTTTCATAAATCAACACATCACCCCGACAAAAACTCTCTCGTCGCAGCTACACCGCACAACCCACAACAAACCTCTATCACCATCTACCGGTTTCGGCAGAGACCGCGGCAACTTTGATGATGCCACCACCCGGTTCTACACCGCTTGCGTGGTGGAGGCGTTCGACTACCTGCACGCCCGCGGCATCATCTACCGAGACCTGAAGCCGGAGAACCTGTTACTGGACAGCAGAGGCTACGTGAAGCTGGTCGACTTCGGGTTCGCCAAGAAACTCATGGTAGGTGGGTTGGCTGGTAGAGTCATGAGCCAGAAATGCATCTGTGACCGCTTACTTCGTTGTTTTCTGTGATTTTGGGTGCTTGACCCGCCTGCCACAAACTTGTCGTTTGGAGAGAGCCAGAGCGAGGGAGAGAGAGAGAGAGAGAGAGAGAGAGAGAGAGAGAGTGAGTGAGTGAGTGAGTGAGTGAGTGAGTGAGTGAGTGAGTGAGTGAGTGAGTGAGTGAGTGAGTGATTGAGTGAGTGAGTGAGTGAGTGAGTGAGTGAGTGTGAGTGTGTGTGTGAGTGAGTGAGTGAGTGAGTGAGTGTGAGTGAGAGAGAACATATGGCTACTCAGTATGATTTAATCCTGATCTTGACCACCAGTGTCACCAGCGTACTCACTCCACAAACTGTGCTAACCGTCGTCGAATTCCTCCATTTCAGGTTGGCCGCAAGACGTGGACTTTCTGTGGAACACCCGAGTATGTCGCTCCCGAGATCATCCTGAACAAGGGGCACGACATCTCAGCCGACTACTGGTCACTGGGCGTGCTCATGTTCGAGCTTCTCACGGGTGAGAGAATGATTGAGTGAAATGGATGAATGAATGAAAGAATGGGTGATGTTGCTCGAGAGATCATCCTCAACAATGACTACATACCAGGTGACTGATGTTTCAAGGGAGTTCTTATGTTCGAGCCATTCTCAGGCAAATGAGTGCATGTTTTTTATTTGGATGTTCTTTGTATGTTTATTGGGTAGCTGAGAGGTTAAATGTTTGTGTTTAGTCTGTAATTAAACTTTGTTGGAGATGTTCCCTCGTCCGGGTAAAATTTTTGGGTGGGCGAGCCGGTGGCTTGCCTCCTGCCGAGAAAAAGACTGGGGGGAGGGGGCGGGAATTTTACTCGGAAACTGGAACTCTCAAATTTAAGTGTAATGATGCAGTGGTGTTACCAGAAAGAAAAATAAAAACGTTACACAATACGTTTCTCTACGCGAGTGGCTGTCCAGTACTCGGACCGTGTAAACCGACAAACAGTGCAGCACCAAGTATGATTCCCTCAGGAACACCGCCGTTCACCGGTCCTGATCCGATGAAGACGTACAACATCATCCTGAAGGGCATCGACGCCATCGAGTTCCCGCGGAACATCACCCGTACTGCGACGGCGCTCATCAAGAAGCTGTGCAGGGACAACTCGGCCGAGAGACTCGGCTACCAGAAGGGAGGCATTCGGGATATCCAGAAGCACAAGTAAGTGGCTGGAGGATAGCACGTGGAATGTGATAGTGATCGGATTTTTTATGGATTTCCAGTGTAGTCCGATCTATTTTTGGGTTGGGTTTAGTTGGGGGATTCCTGCCGCTTTTGATATATAAGGGCAAGGATTTTGGCTCATTTTTGTCGATTTAGCTCTTTTCGAACACAGATTTGAAGTGACAATCATGATGGAGAACGGATTGGCGTAGATTCATCGGGAAATTTTAAATATATACTGGATTGGACCATAGCCTATTCTTTCGTTTATTTGTTAAGAAAACCGCAAATCAGATGATAGGTTTGTAATTTCGGTTGAAATGTAGCAATTACATTATTGATGGTTTGGTTTTACCTGCATGCTGCTTCGTTCAGCCCGCAGCGTGAGATTCATGCAGCTATGAACGGCTGTGGGCCGTAAGACTGTAAAATTTGCACCATTTGTTGAATACGTGCTTTGCTCATTTATTTATCGTGTTTTTATTGGTTCTACGTTTTTAAAGTAGGTAAGCTTTGTAAGCCAAGAGTAAGGCTGTGCCATCTATGGCTACGTCATTTGTACGCTAGTGTAGGCGATACAAGAGAATGCATTTTTAATGAGAAATAGATAGGTAATGAATATATGTCCATGGACAGTAATTGCTTCAATTTTATTGTCGCACTCTAATAAAATTCTGTGTCTCACTCGCATAGACACATTTGAAAAAAGCCCGAAGCCATTTGATTTTTACGTTTTTGGACTCGTGAGTTGAATTTGCGGTTCGATCCAGATAAAAAAACCGTTATGTATTGGGTTCAGAAAAACTAGAAAACAAATAGGTCGTGATAGTTTAAAAATAGGACGTTTCGCTAAGGTATTGAATCTGGCCTAAGTTCATGTTGGTCTAGGTTCATTGTGATGTGAAAAAAGTGCTCAGGGGTTTGTTTAGGCTCCAGCCTACCGTTATGTTTCAACAATTAGACAAACTTCGACCCAAAAAGTATTCAAGATATTTTTGGGATGTGGATTTATAGGTTGGATTCCTACATTTTCTAACAATTTTATGCAAGGGTACAATTGAATGTACTTTCAAGATTTTTATGCAATATTTATTACCAAAAAAACTTTCAAGAGATTATAGCAAAAACATCAGAAATGATCGAAGTTTGAACAAACACATAGGCAAATGTGCATGCAATAATCTCCTATAGGAAAATCCACGAAGATAGCTACTATCGATCACTGTTAAAATGACACTCAATAACGAACAACTCAGTCTATTAGCCCATGCACAAATGATCGAATCAGTGACAAGTTTTGTGATGTTGGCAGCTGTATTCACCACTTCCATTCACAGTTGATGCGCATTTCAGCGCAGTTCACTCTCTGACTTCCCTGTTCCAGGTAGTTGAATAGGTAATGAAAATTGATAGCCAACAACTAACCTATGGCGTCTGCGTTACAGGTGGTTCGACGGGTTCAACTGGGAAGGCCTGGTGGCCCGCACACTGACCCCACCAATCATTCCCCACATCAGGTGAGAGGGTAAACCCGCACACTGACCCCACCAATCATTCCCCACATCAGGTGAGAGGTCACACCCGCACACTGACCCCACCAATCATTCCCCACATCAGGTGAGAGGGAAAACCCGCACACTGACCCCACCCATCATTCCCCACATCAGGTGAGAGGGCAAACCCGCATACTGACCCCACCCATCATTCCCCACATCAGGTGAGAGGTCACACCCGCACACTGACCCCACCAATCATTCCCCACATCAGGTGAGAGGGCAGACCCGCATACTGACCCCACCAATCATTCCCCACATCAGGTGAGAGGGCAAACCCGCACACTGACCCCACCAATCATTCCCCACATCAGGTGAGAGGTCAGACCCGCACACTGACCCCACCAATCATTCCCCACATCAGGTGAGAGGGAAAACCCGCACACTGACCCCACCAATCATTCCCCACATCAGGTGAGAGGGCAAACCCGCATACTGACCCCACCCATCATTCCCCACACCAGGTGAGAGGTCACACCCGCACACTGACCCCACCAATCATTCCCCACATCAGGTGAGAGGGCAAACCCGCACACTGACCCCACCCATCATTCCCCACATCAGGTGAGAGGGCAAGCCCGCACACTGACCCCACCAATCATTCCCCACATCAGGTGAGAGGGCAAGCCCGCATACTGACCCCACCAATCATTCCCCACATCAGGTGAGAGGGCAGACCCGCACACTGACCCCACCCATCATTCCCCACATCAGGTGAGAGGGCAAACCCGCACACTGACCCCACCAATCATTCCCCACATCAGGTGAGAGGGCAGACCCGCACACTGACCCCACCAATCATTCCCCACATTAGGTGAGAGGGCAAACCCGCACACTGACCCCACCAATCATTCCCCACATCAGGTGAGAGGGCAAACCCACACATTATACCCCACATCAGGTGAGTCACCCGCAACTGACCCCATCAATCTTTCCCCACAACAGGTGAGAAGTTGAACCCGCATACTGACCCCACCAATCATTCCCCACATCAGGTGAGAAGTTGAACCCGCATACTGACCCCACCAAGCATTCCCCACATCAAGTGAGAGGGCAAGCCCACACATTATACCCCACATCAGGTGAGAAGTCTAACCCGTATACTGACCCCATCAATCATTCCCCACAACAGGTGAGAAGTTGAACCCGCATACTGACCCCATCAATCACTCCCCACAACAGGTGAGAAGTTGAACCCGCATACTGACCACCAATCACTCCCCACATCAGGTGAGAATTCGAACCCGCACATTATACCTCATATCGGATGGGAGTTAACTCGGCCATCGTTCTTCACATCAGATGAGAAGTAAAAACCAGTAAATTTTACCCCACATTAGGTGAGACGGCAAACGCGCACATTATACCCAACATCAGGTAAGAAGGGGAAACCCTTTCGTCGTTTCCTTCTTTGGTTGAACAAGAAACCGTGTTGACCTATCCCATCCTCTCTCTGAGCTGTCGGTAACTCGTTCTTGTTCAAATTGTTGCGTGCTTCACTGCGGTTACCCGACTGGTCTTCTGATGGGTCCATCTAATCTGGTCATCTGGTCGGACCATCCACCCCCTTTACCTGATGTATCTTTCGGATCGGCAGGTCTGTCCTCGACTCCTCAAACTTCGACGATTATCCTCCGGACACTGAGCTGCTGCCGCCTGACGATCTCTCGGGCTGGGACGCCGACTTTTGATGACGTCACTGGTTCTTGTGACGTCACTGGTGCCTGCGCCGGTGCTGTGCATGTGGTTGGCGTCTTGATACCGTGCAGAATGTGGCACAACGTGACAATCTCTTCAGTATAAAGTCGCTGGTTCGTCTGTGGAGTTCGAGAAGTGAGACACCCGAAGGTGACTTTGAAGCTACTGCCACCTCTTGTGGTGGAGCAGTCAGCTTTGGTGCGCATTTCTGCCAAAAGATGTCAGCAGGGAGAACTTTACGAGTTACGTTGCGACTGTTTAGAGGTTTATACAAGGTTGAACTGTTGCAACGAAGCTGGCGTTTACAATCATGTTTGAGAACCCCGGACTATGATAGCTGTTACCGTGTTTGAGAGCCCCTCACTCTTTCGTCTCACAACAAGCGTGAAAAACCCCAGCATGGTCTCATACGAGAACGCCATCTTGTAACGCACAAGGTCGCTGAGCGTCTTGGAGAATACTGTTCGTTCACCACTTAACCGTGTTGAGAACCATCAGGCACGCAACTTTCAGCTGTATTCGCAGGAGACTCTCGATTTGATTGTCTTTTGTCACGCGAGCGTCTCTAGCTTCGGACACTGTGCCTTATACCAGACAATAGAGTTGACCGTGTCATTGCGATTGCCGCGCCCCTGGCGGACAAACCGTGCATTTTTTCTTGCGATGTGCAGTGTGAGGTTACCGAAGGCTGTAGATGACGTCTTTAGGTCAAGATGTTGTAGGCATCAAGTTTTGAAGGTACTTGCTAAACATTTATATTTGTTTTCGTTTTAGTTTCTCTCGCGTAAAGGAAAATGTTCTGACTAGGCTGGGTGTGAATATAGGAGGTGTCTGTCACGAGACACATGTCCACTGCCAGGGACGGATCTAGACTTCTAAAAAGGGTGGAATCAGGGTACACTGTGAACATATAAGTGTTTCAGAAGAAACACGAACAAAACTGGCTTAGAATCGGAGAAATTTGACCGCTTTTCTCGGCCACCGCTGGAGTGGATCCCCTGGATCCGCTCCCTGGATCCGCCCCTGCCCGCGGTGCACTGCGGCTGACCCGACCTGACCCATCATAACCACGCGTGGGCAGCATTAGAGGTCAACATGGGACACCTTGCACCCGGTCCCGTCCCGTCCCAATTCAGTCTGACCCGTCCCATCACGCACCGGAAAATTCATCCCAAGTGGTCTCGTCTCATCCCATTTCGTTGTTTTCCGGGCAATTCCAAAAGAAATGTTCCCATCCAAAGTGAAACGTGGAGTCTTTCCTCCCACTCTGTCTTATATTTATCTTCTAATTTTCCCAGCCCATGCGGACCTCTAGTGGGAATCGAACCCAAGACCTCGCCGGTGGGCAGTGCTGTGCAGCGCGACCGACGCCCTAACATCCGCCCATGCCGCTACGTTTTTATGCACTTTTTCTCCGGAGAACTTTGACAAAGATATCGTATTGTGGCGACTTCAATGTTAACATGTAGCGGAAGCACATTGATGCCAACGGTGACTACTTTGTTGTGTGTGTATTAGCGGGCGAACGGTTGTGGCATGGTTTTCGAATCCGATGATTGGTCAGTGATGGACCTTGAGCTCACCGATTGGTCAGTGAGTGACCTTGAACTCCTTGATTGGCCAACGAGAATTTTTGAACTCATTGGTCAATAAGTGATCCTGCGCTCACTGATTGGTCAGGGAGTGATTTTGAGCCCGCTGATTGGTTGATGCGAGGTTTGGTCGTAAAGCAGCTCACCTTACAATAAATTCTAACTAGATACGATAAAGTTGTTTATCGTACCTGTTTGGATTCAGGCAGTATGGTACGGATGCTACTTCTCGTTCAGCAACGCACCAAGTGCCGAAGTATACTGCGTTGCTGATTTCACTCAGTTTGGAGGGGTTTCAAGGATCAACATACACTTATCTAGACACTGCGGGGATGGGGTAGCCTAGTGGCTTCGTTGCCCGTCTTCGGATCGGATAGCACGGATTAACGTGGGTTCAATCCTCACGGCGGGAAACCGTGTTCCGTGTCCAATCTGACCCGGTGAAGAGGATCCTTAAACACCCACGCCAAAACTCCCTGTAACAAGGCAACTGTGCCTGTTGGGACTAGCTCTAATAAAAAATAACACTTGAACGGGTTTTGAACCCTGGACCTATACCCCAGGAGAGAGAAGCACAGATAATTTCTGCCCAGACGGAGTGGTATAAAGTGGAGAACGCAGTGTGACGTCACAGGTCAGTGAACTTCACCCCAAAAATATGCGAAAATACCGCTTGAGACCTAAGCTCTTCACGATCAAAGACCATTTTTAGGGGATCATAACCATGGCGTCGACCGCTGGGAGGACGCGTCCCCCTATTTTTGAGAGTGGGGGATTGTACGCTTTGTCCCCCTCCCTCACTTCACGCAGGGACCCCACCATGTTGTCCAGAGTACTGAGACTCGAAGTGATGCTAACAGCGATTAGCGGGCCTCGCGCCTACACCAATCATAGCCAAAAGTTCTTTGCGAGATATGACTGGGGGAAACGGCCGCCCAGTTTGGGCTCTCAGGGGCCTTGCGCCAGCTCAGGGGCCCAAGACCAAGTTAGAAACCTCCTGCAAAATCCATTTACAGTGGGTGTCAGGCCAGCTAAATAGGCCCAGCACCAACTAAGGATGCAAGACTAGCCCCGGGGCCAGACAAGGGCCACCGACCAGCTCAAGGGGCCTCAGATCAGCACAAGGGGCCCAGACAAGCTAAATGGGTCCATACCAGCTAAACGGGCCCAATATCAACTCAGGGGCTGTTACCACCTTAAGGTACACCAATCCAGCTAGGGGGTCTAGGACCGAGTCAAAAACATCTTACATAATTTTTGCAAGGTCCCGTCATAAGTTGTAAAGTTGATCGTCCTAGAAGCCTCTACAGTGATGCACGTCTCATTTGGATAGGTTTAGAATCATTCGGGAAAATCGATGGTAGGGGGTTGACCCCACAGGCGGTGATGGGTTAGTGACGTCACAGATTCCCGTAGCAGGCAAAAATGTGACTTCTAGATATACAACAATACTATTGACCTAAGAGCCCTGTAAAGCCCTTCCACCACAAATATTATCATCTGTAACAAACATCCGCGGTTATCGGCAAAAATAGACATAAAGTAAAAAAAAACTAAACAAAACTGCAGTTGCGCCACCCTTAACACTTATTTCCGTCAAAAACTACTTTGATTTTCGGAATCGCCGCCAAAAACTGAACCAGGATAGCTAGGGTGCTAGTGGATTCCTGATATCGAGTGAGAAGTGGAACAGTCTACTTGCTCATGTGTCCGGGGGCCTTAGCTGAACGTCAAAACTCGCAGCTGTGTTCGGAATCCATCGGCTCCTTCCCTTTGACTGTCCACTTGTTAACAATTGCTACTGTCGGGACATATCGGCCACAGTGGATCTACGCACAGATGACGCTGTTCATGTACCGCGGGACACAAATGATGTCGGATTAAATCGACAAAAAAAACATGGGTATGTGACGAGCCTTCCTCGAAAAAGTGACAGTCCCGCGCCGAACCAAGAGCCGAGAGCAGCACGAGTGGATGGGAGAGCGTTGCGGACTTCGTTTGGAAAGATGCCAAGTTCACAAGAAGCACAGCGGAACAAGCAAAACTGTGCCACGAAACCGGATCTTTGTGTTTCAAGTCTCAGATTTCTGAATTATTTCACTGGCGATGAAAAGAGGATTATAGGCGGCGCAGTGATTGCAAACATATTTTACGGAATGTTGATGACACTACTGATTCCCTTCATTGCCATCGAAGTAACTAACCGTCATCTGGACCAGTCGGCGGTAGGCATCATCATGAGTCTTTACTCCACAGCTCAGCTTGTCGGTGCGTTCATATCGGCACGGTTCATTCATGTCCTAGGATCATCTCGTAGTCTCCACCTGGGCACGATGGTGGCAGGCGGCGCCACCGTCGCCCTCGCAACCCTCGCCGCTGTGAGGTCTGGACCTGGTTTTCTAGCCGGAAGCTGTGTCCTGAGGATGGTGGAAGGACTTGGCGAAGCAGCTCTCTTTACAGCGTCCGCTACTATCGTCGCCTCACGCTTTCCAAATGATGTGGGTCTTCTAATGAGTTTTGTCGAAACAGCATGTCTGACGGGATCGGCCCTAAGCCCACCGATAGGTGGCAGCTTGTATGAAGTTGGAGGAATGGCGCTACCGTTCGCCGTTGTGGGATGCACCATTCTCCTGGCGACCTCCGTAAGCTGGTGCTTAATGCCAGAGGTTGGCAGAGAACAGGAGAATGTAGCTTGGTGGGAGGTCAGCAAGAAGCTGATGCGATCGTGGGAGATGTGGTTGAACTTTCTAGAGGTTTTGGTGACAATGGCTCTGTGGTGTGGACTGGACCCTTACATAGAGCTGGATGCTCATGCCTCCATGGGCGTAACACCTGAAGCACTTGGCTTGTACCTCCTGCTCAGCTCATGTGTGGTGGTGATCGCCGGACCCGTCATCGGTCGTCTCTCTGATGTCTTCGCTAACACTTACCCTATGATGTCTCTCAGTCTTCTGTGTATTACTGTCTCCATGCTGTTCATTAGCCCAGCAAAATGGATGGGGGTTCATCCCACTCCTGTCCTGCTAGTAGGTGCCCTCTGCGTACGACAGATTTCATGGCAGGGTGCTTATATCCCCACATTCAGTAATTTGCTTCGAGCAAGTGTGAAAGCTGGTCTTCAAGACGGGCTTTCGTCCAAGGCCTACATTTCTGGCCTGGTTTCGGCAGGCTGTGCCGCGGGGAAAGCCGTGGGCCCTGCCGTAGCGGGAGTCATTGTAGACCATGCAGGCCTTCCAACAGCGGCTGCGGCATTCTCAGCCACTTCGGCGGTATTTGCGGTCTTACAAGCAGCACAAGCTTGGAGACGCAAACAGGAGCTGAAGTGTCTTTCAGACCCGGAGCGTGCCCCATTAACTGTTTGGAAGCTGGAGCATTCGGCAAGTGGCTGATAATATGTTTTCTGACACATGCCAAGTTAGATGCTAAGATTTGGGGAAATACAATGCACGGAAGTAATGTTTCATACACGAATTCATGTCAGTCAAAATGTAACAGCTGATGATGGTACCCAAAAATACACATAAACCCAGTATGAAGGTTACAGAAAAACTCTGTCCCCAGACTGTCGCCTTTTTATATTTCATGTTAATATTGATTGGCGTCAAAGTAACCGATATATCTTCGTAATGCTTGTTCACTTACTATCATCTCCCACCATTCGCGTGTTGTGCTAGCTCGCATAGGAGCCGAGATTGACAGGGTTGATGGATCGGAGGTTTGACATCATCACCATCATCATCTGGTGTTTTAGGGCGCGTCGCGCACTGTGGTCCTTTGGCGTCCATGGTCGGAGGCTCCGGGGGCAGAGGTTAGGATGGCTTACTCTGGCGAATCATCCATCTTGTAAGATGATGGGCCCGTTAGTGTGTCCAGTATTTGCAAGGTCGCCATTAATGTATATAATTCACACGCTTCCACACCATTGAATTAGCTTCACTCTTGTTTGTGGTGTGTATGAGGCGGTTACAGGCTATGGAAGGAGGTGGTGAAGATGAGGAATGGTGAGGACGAAGTAGGTGGGATTCTAACCGGAGGCATCGCTGCAGCCACAGGCGCAAGGCTCACAGCCTCCTCCAGGTAGAGTAAGGATGAGGGCATGGGATATCGGTTTAAAAATTTCCACAGAATTGCACAGTGAGTTCGTGCAGAGAAGAAGTGCAGAATTCGTGCACAGAATTGCACGAATTTTGGCTTTCAGATAATACCCCCATGACGAGCCTCTGGTGCGGTACCGACCGCGGGAACAGCCCAATCAACTCATGTATCCAGGTGTCTGGTACGATTCTGCCACTCGGTTCTGGTCCTTCTCAAGGAGGACCACAAGGGTAATCCGTGCCATCAGACAAAGTTTTGATTCAAAATTATGTTATTTTCATCGGATATCAGTAATTTGACTAGGATTTCATATTTCTTATATTTCATATATTCATTTATGTTTCATGTTCATTTATTTATATTATATTTCATTTTACTCCTTTATAAATCACAGAAAACAAGCATGATGAGCTTGCGTGAATGTTCCTTCACAATAAAATGAATTTGCCTCTCACATTGTACGTTCTACGTCGCCACATTTGCCTGAGCCGCGCCATATTTCATGTGGAGGTTATGAGCGTACCAAGGGTCTTGGCACTGAAGCTGCTTATGTGTCTGGGGCAAATGAACAGCTGTATCACGGTATGCACCGGATCTAACCGGATGTACGCACCGGATCTAACCGGATGTATACACCGGATCTAACCGGATGTATGCACCGGATCTAACCGGATGTATGCACCGGATCTAACCGAATGTATGCACCGGATCTAACCGGATGTATACACCGGATCTAACCGGATGTATGCACCGGATCTAACCGGATGTATGCACCGGATCTAACCGGATGTATGCACCGGATCTAACCGGATGTATACACGGATCTAACCGGATGTATGCACCGGGTCAACCGGATGTATGCACCGGATCTAACCGGATGTATGCACCGGATCTAACCAGATGTATGCACCGGATCTAACCGGATGTATGCACCGGGTCTAACCGGATGTATGCACCGGATCTAACCGGATGTATGCACCGGATCTAACCAGATGTATGCACCGGATCTAACCGGATGTATGCACCGGATCTAACCGGATGTATGCACCGGATCTAACCGGATGTATGCACCGGATCTAACCGGATGTATACACCGGATCTAACCGGATGTATGCACCGGGTCTAACCGGATGTATGCACCGGATCTAAGCGGATGTATGCACGGATCTAACCAGATGTATGCACCGGATCTAACCGGATGTATGCACCGGATCTAACCGGATGTATGCACCGGATCTAACCGGATGTATACACCGGATCTAACCGGATGTATGCACCGGGTCTAACCGGATGTATGCACCGGATCTAACCGGATGTATGCATCGGATCTAACCAGATGTATGCACCGGATCTAACCGGATGTATGCACCGGATCTAACCGAATGTATGCACCGGATCTAACCGGATGTATACACCGGATCTAACCGGATGTATGCACCGGATCTAACCGGACGTATGCACGGATCTAACCAAATGTATGCACCGGATCTAACCGGATGTATGCACCGGATCTAACCGGATGTATGCACCGGATCTAACCGGATGTATGCACCGGATCTAACCGGATGTATGCACCGGATCTAACCGGATGTATGCACCGGATCTAACCGGATGTATGCACCGGATCTAACCGGATGTATGCACCGGATCTAACCGGATGTATGCACCGGATCTAACCGGATGTATGCACCGGATCTAACCGGATGTATGCACCGGATCTAACCGGATGTATGCACCGGATCTAACCGGATGTATGCACCGGATCTAACCGGATCTAAGTCCAGTATGTGAGTGATATTGAACATGTATGAGGAATGTGGCACCTTCATAACGTGATTTTAACTGAGATAGCCAAATTGTAAAGCAAGTCCCGGTACTCAACATATCATTTGCCTTGGAACTCGAGATTTCCGTAGTAAAAAGCTAAAACCTACCTGCGGTGTACCGCTTATGTACCCTTAGCAGCAGGCCACATTTGTCATGACTGTTAGTGAGACGACATATGCTGACGTCACGATGAGCATCAGCCAATCGAAGCCCTTGAAGCGTTTCGAGTATGGTAGTGTCTGCCAGATCATGACATCATCCACAGGCAGATATTTATTTCTTTTCCTAGAGGAGTATTTAAAAAATCAAAATATTGAGTTCATTGTACATTTTTTCAGAGAAATCATGAGTGGTTTCATTATTTCGGCTAAAAGTGCGCTTAATTACACTAAATTCCAGGATTCGACCAAGGTGCCACATTCCCTTTTAAGGGAGATACGCGAAAAAATTATTATTATGGTTTCTTGCTATTTGAAAAATCCTGATTACGAAACTGTCAATTATTTTTGTATCTTCGGCAAAATTTTGGGAGGCCACTCACTTATTATCGAAATAGGTTAATAGGTCCGATAAAATGCTGAAACCTTCACCCATCACTTACTTTTTGAAAACCTATTTAAATTTGAAAAGTAACGTTTTTTGTACTAAAAATGTCTGTTCTCCTGTATTTGTATTTGAATTAATTTTCCAAGCCTTTAAAAAACTGTAAAATGAATTAGTTTGCCCTAAAAACGGAAAAAAACATTGCTCAAATCTTCAGCCGTTTCGTACCTCGGGTCTTGAGTCGTTTTCTGCTTCAGCACCAGGATGACAAAACTTTTGCGTCAGATAGGTCACGTGACCCCGGTATGAGAATTCCTTGGCTTCTGATTGGTTAATTGTGATTTCCTTTAAGCCCTATATTTCTGTTTCAAAAGAGTCTTTTTGGATGTTGCTTTTCTTAATTAATTCATCTTCTGTAGTAGTCCGAAGCTCTACATCAGTGTTTAGGATAGATATGATCTAATTTTTAAAGAAATTGATAGCCTTAGCCGGGAATACGTCATTTAAACCGATATGAGGTGTACCGGTAAAGTCGTCTAGAAATGTTGACTTTGGGAGTAATTTTAAGGCACTTTCAGGCCGAATTCGCAAAAATGAGATAGGACTTCTGAAACAACTTTTTGTGACCTTTTGATCTAGCCAATAATTTTTTTCGCGTATCTCCCTTTAAGATGGCATTTGAGCAACGGAGGTATGCCTCAAATAATGGTTTATAATTCATTTAATCATTCTCAGAGGCCCTCAGAACAGCTCACGGGGGTCCCAGGGCCCAGTGGCGGATCCAGGGGGGGCAAAAAGGCAATTGCCCCCCCAAACGGAAAAACTCGGGGCAAAACTATGTTTTCGCCCCTCCCAAAGCGAACGACCTCCTTTTTCCCCGACTCCTTTTTAGCTTGTAAGCAGGGTTTTGGTGCTTCAACTCTCAACTTCAAACAGAATAAGGGAAGTTCAGTGTAAATATTGGGGCTTGGATAGGAAAGAAAGTATCTTGAGTGCATATTTTTCACCCCATGGCGTTTGTTTTTTTTTACTTTTCGTCTCCAGCTCCCAAAATCCTACCGAAAAGGCATATCGTAACGCAATTTTTCACTGCGCGACGTTTTTTTGCTTTTCGGTTTTGGTTTGCCCCTCTCAAACCAACCGGCTAGATCCGCCACTGCCAGGGCCCCACCATTGGCTGATATTGCGTTTTTATATTCTCATTCGGCCTGAAACTTTTCTATGAAGCCCGCAGTGTCAGGTGTCGCAGCTTTTGTTTCTTTTCGATGTCAGTCGTAGACAAGTGTAGCATCCATCAGAAGGGGTCATTCATAGAGCACGCACCACATTGTTGGTGGTGAGGAGTCAGTCACAGCTGAGGGTGTGATTTTTTCAGTTTTTAGGGGTGCTTAGAGGGTGGGGGCGGCACCCCATAGGGGCGGCAGTGTTGCAGTGCCGGTAATCTTCATTGCACCAAATCTGTCATTCATCGGCTTTTGCACCCTTTACAGCAATACTTTAGAGGATATTTTATTTCAATGGTAAACAAGTATTCTACAGGATTTTCCAAACATGTTTGCTCTTTAGGCGACATCTCAACGCTTCATGTAGGTCTTGAAAGAATTTGAGCATTACATTTATCCATGATTGAATTACATCGATTTTTGGGGGCGTAATGATGCCTTCGGAATGACAGAAGGGATAACAAGTGAAACAAAAGCCAAGGACTTACTCACTTCCTGAAAAGCTCACCAAAAACGCTCCAGGTGTGTGCAGTTCTGTTAACATCAATAAACTTTACTCCGTGCTACCCGTACATGTATTTTACTTTTGCCCGTACACCCTTTGCGTTTTTCCCTAACACACAGTAGCGGGAAGAATCAGGGCGCCAGTGATGAATCAGGGGCGGCACGAATCAGGGCGGCAGTGATGAATCAGAGGCGGCACGAATCAGGGCTGAAGTGATGAATCAGGGGCGGCACGAATCAGGGCTGAAGTGATGAATCAGGGGCGGCACGAATCAGGGCGGCAGTGATGAATCAGGGGCGGCACGAATCAGGGCTGAAGTGATAACCCGAAGGCGGCAGTGATGAGCCGGGGCGGCATTTATAGGCTAGGTACGGCCATTTTAGCACAAAAGTGACAGGGTGGACGGCGGCAGTGCTAACCAGGGGCGGCAGTGATGAGCGCGAATCAGCGGCACGAATCAGATCGGAAGCGATATGCCAGGGGCGGCATTCATCAGCCGAGGTGTTAGTGATAAGCTGGGGGTGGCATGAAACAGGGCGGCAGTGAAAAGCCGGGGGTAGCACTGGTGACCCACTGGCAGCAGTGGAGCCAGACGCCGTTCGAATCAGGATGGCAGTGATAGGCAGGAGCCAGCAGTGATGAGCCAGGGCGGAAGCAATGAACAAGAGGGGGCATAAATAAAGGTGGAAGTGATCAACTGCGAGTGACAGTGATGAACCGGGGGCATCACTGATAGCCAGGGATGGTAGAAGTTAGGTTGGCAGTGATCAATCAGGGGCGAAATTAATCAAGGCGGCAGTAGTGAGCCAGGGGCGGCATGAATCAAGGCTAGTGGTAAAGCAGGGGCGGCATGAATCAGGGTAGCAATGCTGAGCCGGCGGGAGGGGGGGGCTCGTCTATTGGGGGTGCTCAAAACAGGATAAGAGATGCTCAAATTTGGACCAGGGGTACTCGGTCACCCCCAAAGAGATAAAAAATTACACCTCGAGCCACAGCGTTATCACACGCTACACATGGGCGTAAAAGACGTTACGTCGGGGCATGATGGTCAAAATCAGAAAAATATACGCAAATTTTTAAGCGCACATGTGCCAATACATCATGTGCCTTGAAATGCAAAATTTCCGTGGAGAAAAGCTAAAAACCTACCTGAAGTATACACGAAATGTACCCCAATCAGGCAGCCACAGTTGTCAGCTGGTGGTGTGACAACGGCGCTGATGTCACGTTGAGTATTCAGCCAATTGAAGCCCTTGAGGCCTATTAAATATGGTAGTAGTTGCCAGATCACGACATCATGCACAGGCAGAGGTCTATTTTTCACCCTAGAGGAACATTTTACAAATAATAATATTGAGCTCTTTGTACATTTTTTCAGAGAAATCATGGGCGTTTCCGTGATTTTCGGCTAAAACATCCTTAATTACACTAAATTCCTGAATTAGATCAAGGTGGGACATTCGATTTAACCTTCAAACCGAGTTTGAGTGTATTTTTGGGCACCATCATCAGCTGTTACATTTTGACTGACATGAATTCGTGTATGAAACATTACTTCCGTGCATTTTATTTCACCAAATCTTAGCATCTAACTTGGCATGTGTCAGAAAACATATTATCAGCCACTTGCCGAATGCTCCGGTTTCCAACCAGTTAATGGGGTACGCTCCGGGTCTGAAAGACACTTCAGTTCCTGTTTGCGTCTCCAAGCTTGGGCTGCTTGTAAGACCGCAAATACCGCCGAAGTGGCTGAGAATGCCGCAGCCGCTGTTGGAAGGCCTGCATGGTCTACAATGACTCCCGCTACGGCAGGGCTCACGGCTTTCCCCGCGGCACAGCCTGCCGAGACCAGGCCAGAAATGTAGGCCTTGGACGAAAGCCCGTCTTGAAGACCAGCTTTCACACTTGCTCGAAGCAAATTCCTGAATGTGGGGATATACGCACCCTGTAATGAAATCTGTCGTACGCAGAGGGCACATACTAGCAGGACAGGAGTGGGATGAACCCCCATCCATTTTGCTGGGCTGATGAACGGCATGGAGACAGTAATACACAGAAGACTGAGAGACATCATAGGGTAAGTGTTCGCGAAGACATCACAGAGACGACCGATGACAGGTCCGGCGATCACCACCACACATGAGCTGAGCAGGAGGTACAAGCCAAGTGCTTCAGGTGTTACGCCCATGGAGGCATGAGCATCCAGCTCTATGTAAGGGTCCAGTCCGCACCACAGAGCCATTGTCACCAAAACCTCTAGGAAGTTCAACCACATCTCCCACGATCGCATCAGCTTCTTGCTGATCTCCCACCAAGCTACATTCTCCTGTTCTCTGCCAACCTCTGGCATTAAGCACCAGCTTACGGAGGTCGCCAGGAGAATGGTGCATCCCACAGCGGCGAACGGTAGCGCCATTCCTCCAACTTCATACAAGCTGCCACCTATCGGTGGGCTTAGGGCCGATCCCGTCAGACTTGCTGTTTCGACAAAACTCATTAGAAGACCCACATCATTTGGAAAGCGTGAGGCGACGATAGTAGCGGACGCTGTAAAGAGAGCTGCTTCGCCAAGTCCTTCCACCATCCTCAGGACACAGCTTCCGGCTAGAAAACCAGGTCCAGACCTCACAGCGGCGAGGGTTGCGAGGGCGACGGTGGCGCCGCCTGCCACCATCGTGCCCAGGTGGAGACTACGAGATGATCCTAGGACATGAATGAACCGTGCCGATATGAACGCACCGACAAGCTGAGCTGTTGAGTAAAGACCCATGATGATGCCTACCGCCGACTGGTCCAGATGACGGTTAGTTACTTCGATGGCAATGAAGGGAATCAGTAGTGTCATCAACATTCCGTAAAATATGTTTGCAATCACTGCGCCGCCTATAATCCTCTTTTCATCGCCAGTGAAATAATTCAGAAATCTGAGACTTGAAACACAAAGATCCGGTTTAGTGGCACAGGTTTGCTGGTTCCGCTGTACTTTTTGTGAACTTGGCATCTTTCAAAACAAAGTCCACAACACTCTCCCATCCGCTTGTGCTGCTCTCGGCTCTTGGTTCGGCGTGGGACTGTCGCGTTTTCGAGGAAGGCTCGCCACATACCCATGTTTTTTGTCGTTTCAGCTTGACATCATTTGTGGCCTGTGCTGAGTGGCGGATCGAGGGGAAGGTAAAATGGCGTTTGCCCCCCCAAACGGAAAAGCTCGGGGCAAAACTATGTTTTTGCTTCCCCTCCCCCCTCAAAGCGGCCGACCTCCTTTCCCCGCACTCTTTTTTTAGTTTATAAGCAAGGTTTTGGTGTTTCAACTCTAAACTTCAAACAGGACCAGTTAAGTTCAGTGTAAAATTGGGCTTTGGACAAGACAAAATATCTTGAGCCCATATTGTTGACCTCATGACGTTTTTTTTGCTTTTGGCCTCAAATACCCCAAATTCTACTGTCAAGTCATATTGTAGCACAATTTTCACTGCGTGGCGTTTTTTTTGCTTTTTGACTTTGGTTTTTCCCCTCCAAACCAACGGGCTAGATCCGCCACTGCCCGTCGTATATTTACAGCGTCATCTGTGCGTAGATACGGCCACTGTGGTGTCGTGGGCGATATGTCCTGACAATAGCGATTGTCAACAAGTGGACAATCAAAGGGTAGAAGCCAGCGGATTCAAAACACAGCTGCGAATTTTGGCTTTCAGATAATACACCCATGAGGAGCCTCTAGTGCGGTGCCGACCGAGGGAACAGCCCAACGGACTCATGTATCCCGGTGTCTGGTGCAGTTTTGCCACTAGGTTCTGGTCCTTCTCAGAACGACCATGGGGGTTCGTACCATTGGATAAAGTTGTGATCAAAATAGTATTATTTTGATTGGATATCAGTAATCTAACTATACATATTTTGTTTAGAAATCATAGAAAACAAGTTTTAGGAGCTTACGTGGGTGTTCCATGCCAATACAATATATCTGCCTCTGACAGGGCGCGGTACGTTCCCCCCGTTGGGGGATTCCAGGACAGATGGACCAAGGCTTGTCACCACCATGTCTAGAAAAAAATCTGAAACTTTGTATCCGGGCTAGTTTTGGGTCAGAAACACGCCTGTAAGAATCTTAGCCCCCTCCGACCAACGGTGACCGAGATATAGTCCGAGGGATTTTCGGGAGGTCACTTTGTAGACCCATCTTTGATGCTTCATACCTCCAAAACGCATTGCCTGATTAACAAGTTTTGTATATCATTGAACTCGTCTTGAACTATACATTATTTTGAAAAAAAGAAAATTTCAAAATTAAAAAAATTAGCTTTTAATTTGTTTGACCTTTTCTTTTTGACCTAGTTTGACCTTTTCGCAGTTGAAATTGCCCTTTTTGACACCTCAAAAGTTTGCTTCATAAAATATCTTTCGATTAAAAAATTTTAAAAAATGCGTTCCTGCTATAAATTCCAATTTTTTGCACCTAAGGTAGGCATGCAGACGGTTTTTGACCACTGCAGTAGTACAACCTTATGTTTAACAACGCAAAAAAGCGATTTCTTTTGTAATCGGTTGCTTGCAATCATATTGCCTTGTCCTGACAAAATTTCCATCGTGCAAGTGTCAGAATTTATGAAAATTAAAACGCGCCCACACGAGTGGGCGGGCAACCGGCCTTCTCAAGGTTTCCACAGGTAATAAAAAAAACTTCGCGCAGCGCCACCGTACTTCATCTACCTCTAACTCGAAATTTTTACAGCTTCTGGAAACATTTTAGGTCTGGGTCATGCCAGGTCAGACCACCAACCAGGTCAAGAGACCTAGCCTCAAAAATCTTTGGAGGTGCATCAGTAAGATCAAATTTAACCTATCGTGCTTAGATTCACATCACATAGTAAGGTCACCGAGCAAGATAATTTTGCGTAGCAGAATTTCTATATCGATAGCCTGGGACAAGGTCAGAGTCACGATCTGTCCATTAGAAATACATGAGGCAATTGGTAAATTTTTATAACTTGCGAGAATTGAGAATTGTTGAGAATTGCGAAAGGAAAGGTTTTATTTTTACGTTGCCGTGTCTGACTTGCCACTGCAGTTTGCTTGTTATTTTTTACCATACAGACCTAAGCCCGGCGAAAGGTCAAAGCAGGTTTATTTTGAAATTTGACTAGACAAAATTATAAGATATTTAATCCGATCAGGCTCGACAAGAGCATTCCAATAGTGCTGATTTTTTTCTACGGCTCTCCTCTGTCCGCTATTATGCCAAAAAAGTTAGGTTTCCACTATGTTCCTGTAAGGAATACTTTGACCTCGAGCAACCTCAAAGATGGCCTGACCAAACGCTTGTATGTAACATTGCCAGTAGTGGTTCAAACTGGCTATTTAGGGGCATCGCTCCCAGTGCACTCTTTATTCTACATGGTTTACTGAACAGCAGAGATAATCCACAATTAGGCCCGGAGCCTTCTGTCTCAAATGATAGCTTACAGCTCATTTAATCTGAGAAAAAACAACATCTAAAGTCGAAACCGCCAAAAATGCACGTTGAGTTTCCTACTTGGCTACTTCTAACGTTTAGTGTGGTTGAAACAAGTTAAAAAACAAGTTTCTAGCAAGAAAATCTGACGTCTTAGCCGTCTTAGACGTTACAGACCGTAAATCACGTGTACTATTAATAGACGTTGCCACTTTGGGGGATGTTTTTTTCTTGGATTAAACAGATTAATAACCTGTTACGGCTTGCGCTGTTTTCGCACCTCCCACAACCCGTCGCTCTCTCGGTCTCGGGGCACAGCAGCGATGCGGAACAATAAGAACGGCACTGACAGCGTCAAGATCTTTTACTTTTCAGCCATGCTTGAACCGTATCCATTGCAACTTGAAGCCATAGGGGTCACCATGGGTAGGCAAGTATGGGCCGATTCAGGAAATCCGTTAGACCTAGAATAGGAACCGGAGGCGACAATACGATCGTCTTGATCCAAATCTTAGTAATATTTGCTTCATGACCATTTTAGATCACAAATGTAACCTTGAATATCTAAAGCCAAATAAAAGTTTTTCAAGGAAATATCATGAATATGATTTACCCGAATGCCTGATCAGTCTCAGTACCTTTACGCATGGAAACACGGGAAGGGACTTATTGACTCATGTAGATGAGAGTCTGCATTCAGGACGCCCAGCTGCATGAGTCGACAAGTCCATTCCTGTGGTCGGTACATAAAAAGAGCGTACTGAAACTGCTCTGTATTCGAGGTGAGTGGAATTTTAATATAAGTCCAGGCATGGAATCAACTATGTTGTTGTCACTTGTTCCGTTCAAAAGTTATCGGTAAAAACCAATTCAAAAAGCATGTCATTTGGTGACCTCTGGTGACCTTGCCATTGACTTGCTATAAAATTTTAACGATTTATCAGGCAATATTTTTCTAAAGATATTAAGAAATTTGATCTAACTCTTTTAGAAGCCTAGTTACACTCTGCTTTTGTTTACCTGACTTTGAAAGACAAAACTGCCTTGCCAGGGTTCACAAATTCGGTCATAACTTGTTTAACTGACCTGACATCAATTCATCACAACTAGCTGCCAAATCGGTCCTGTAACAGGTCTGGACACCCATACCCACATATACTACCCCTCCCCCTCCCATTAGCAACCCATTTTTGTATCAAACACCCTCCAACCACCTTATACACCCACCCGCCATACCCACCCAGAGACATTTTATTAACTCAGTGAACCAACATAGGCGGGTTCAGAGGGACAAGACGACAATTGTCCCTCCAGATCGACCCTTGGTGCCCCCTAAAATGATCACGGCACCCCCGTGAAAGATCCATGGAGGTCCTGAAATGTGGCCTCCCATCTCTACCCCTAGGATGCGAGTATCAGAGCCCTCACGATAGCATTTGACGCCCCGCTGATAGATGTTGCCGGCCAAAAGTGCCCCCTCCCAACAATCCTGGATCTGCCTATGCAAGAAGAAACATTATTTGGTTAAAGGCGCCAATAGCTAAGATTGTATCAATTTTTTCTCTTTTCGCGCTGCAAGGGTGGCCAAACGGCTTCCATTAGCGAAGCTCTGTAAATACAAACCGAAAGCGCCGACCCCAAAACACACTTTGTGAAGTAATATCGAACGAGCTTTTTCCGAAAGATCCATCATGTTTCATGCCGTTCACTTACAAACCATTCACATTTCACATATGCACCGGATTGAAGCGGACATTTCTTGGCCACGAAGGTCTCCACTTTACACCGTTTTACTTCAAGTAAACAAGTAACACAGATACAACGCTTGAAAGGAATGTGAAATCCTGATCCAGGATTTCAGAGTTGAGTGGCTTCATGGACATTTTTACTGAAAATGATGAATTTAGAATGATTGATACAGAAAATGGCTAAGCCGAATTTCAACCTTTGCTAGAGGTAATCAAATCTCCACATAAGCGTGACGTCATAACCTGGTAACGCTTCAAGCTACCATTCAACAGTCAACTTTGCTGGGGCGTTGCGCCACAAATGAATACGAACAGACATAAACATGTTTAGCTGAACGAAGCTGCTATCATGACCTAAGAACACTGTTTGAAAATCGGTAACAAGAGGGCACACTTCAGGGACTGCGTGTACCGTTTTCCCCTTTCTAAATCTCTATCCAGTTGAAGCCGCGGGTGAGGAGGCAAAACATCATTTACCGGTAACCAACCAAAAATACCGGTTTAAAAACAAAACACCATGCCCAGTTACGAGTCTTGCCTCTGTTGGTCCCATCTCCCAAAACTACCTGTCTATATCTACACATAGCTACAGCCTCACTGTTCATATTCCCAACCTTATGTGGTCGCCAAATTGGCATCAAATGGGCAAACATATATAACACAACTAGACCCAAACTTCTTGTGACTTTTTACACCTCTATCCACTAATCCTACACTCCTTCTCACTCTCATCACTCAAAGTCGGTATCCCCTTTACGTCTGCCCGTATTACACAACTAGACCCAAACTTCTTGTGACTTTTTACACCTCTATCCACTAATCCTACACCCCTCACTCTCCTCACTCGAAGTCGGTATATCCTTTACGTCCACCCCACCGCTTAATGCGAGGCACGTGCACCTCCACATCCGCCTTGGTCAGACGATGCACCTTGAGCAGATGTCGCCGCAGATGGGATATCTTGCTGAAGACTTTGCCGCACAGCGGACAGATGGTTCTGCCCTCGTGTACACGCCGATGGAGGGCGAGGGACTTGGCCGTCTGGTACACAAACCCGCAGAGGGCACAGGTGTAGCCACCGCCTGAAAAGGGGGAGGTATTGTTGGTAAGTAGAGTACAACATGGCTATGAAGATTAGCATCCAACTCGGTCTAAATCCGAAGTTTCTCCAATAGATGCAGACTGATCCGCGTATATGCTTATATCAATCCACGTATATCACACCAATCCACACATGTCACGAATATCATGTATATCAATTCACACGTACAAAACATTCCAAATAAAGAAGACGGAATTGAGAGGAATGAGGATCAAAATGCATATCCAGAGCCACTGCCGGAGCAGGGTGGAGGGCGGGGGTGGGGAGAAAAGGAGCCCTGGCCCCCAAAATGACGAAATTTTAATAAATTTTCCTAAAAAACATTATTTTTCACAATTTCTCCCGAGCTTCCCTTCCAACGGCGCTCCTGCGTCCGCCTCTGTTCAAACTCATCCCAACTATTTGGTCTTTCTAATCTAGTACCTTTCTTGGAACACATTGGATGGAATAAGGTTTTCAACAATCTATGTCGTAACGCCAGAGGTAAGTAGATGATTGATATTCGATGATCGTGAAATTACCACAAACTGTTTATTTCCCGAAAACCCCGGGGCTTATGAAACTAAATTCAATTCGGCCGATTCGACTCTCGCTGAAAAAAACTCCATCAAGGGCGCAAACAAAAATAAGCAATGTGTACTTCTCACATTTTGTCTTACATCTGCAGTGTTAACAGGGGTGTTACGAGACAGAAAATGACAAAAAACAAGTAAAAAATTGGGAAATAGACATACAGTTTCCAGCGAGTATCGGTTCTTTTGGGGCTACCAAATTATAATATAATTTTTCATCAGCATTTTTGCGGAAGGAATCATTTTTTTGGAAGGAATCAAATATTGATGGCTGATGAAATGAAATAAACAAGCTTGATAACATACGAGTTGATTAAGACCATCGGGCATCTTTGGGCAGACCGTCGATTGAGGATTCACGGAGAGATATCAAACATGTTGGGGAATAATACAGGTGAATGCATTGAAGTCACAAAAATAAAACTACCCGCATAAATCTCGGATATATTTTTCAACAGAGCAGTTGTAGATATTAGCCACAGATTTTGAGCCTCCACCCGATATGACGTATTTCAATTGCAGTACCTCCGTCCAAACTAGTTACCAATTGGTCTCAACTACGACTGACGGGAGGCTGGAAATGAGACAAATGGAAGGTCAGAAATTCAGCATTTGGACCATGAAACACAACCAAAGTTGATTACCAGCGACTCGTAATAAGAATCATATTTGATAGGGAACATCGACCTAAAGGGAGGCACCGCCCAGAGACGACCATCCCCCCTGGATACACCTACACCACTGGGGTACGATTGGAGTGATTCAGCAATGGGGTGGGAACAGGGGAGCATGCGGGGGGCAGTGACGGATACAAGAAGGGGGGCTAGGGGGCTCAAGCCCCCAAAGAGTCAGACGCCAATACTTAATGCATAGGCGGAGGTTGATTCGGGGCAATGGTCGGAGAGGCTCGAGCCCCTAGCCCCCCGAAATGAAGTCCTGGATCCGCCACTGGTTCTATATTCAAAACCGTGCCGACTGTGCTCTGAGCATAGCCCTGTTCCAGCTGCAGCACAGTTTTGTCAGCAGGACCTCTAACCACTCCTCCAGAAAAGTAACATCAGCGCCATAATCGCCTCTTGTTTGTGCTAACAAAGGGAACTCAAACTTTACACCACTAAAAATATAAGACTGCCACTCGTGCACTTACTATTTTTCATCAGCCAAACAGCAGGCCGTCAGCCCGTAAAACCTCAGAACTAGTTCCCGGGGAGAGGCTACAGCCCTGTGACGTAGGGGCAACGCGGCCCGCTGATTGGTGCTGACAAAACTCTGCTGACAGGTGGAACAGGGCTCGTGACTGGCATTGCAGCACCTCCAAGACGTTGAGCTTTCAGCGTCAATCCCTGCCTGGTTCGCCAGCTTCATGTGCCGTTTAGCCTGTGTTTTATACTGTGCCGCAACGCTTCCTGTGTTGTTATACTGTGCCGTAAAACCTTGCCGCCAGTTATGCTGTGCCGTATAACATATCTCGGGCCTGGCGGGCTAGACTGTACTGTCTGTTCCGCATCAAAACCGTATAACTATACATGTATTTCTTTCACACACACACACGTACCTCCGTACACGTCTAGACCACCATCAATGAAACAACGCATCACCAGCGCACGCGAGATAGCGTACATAACTGCCAAGAATGAAGTGGAGTAAACTATTCGTGCTAGGACGTGCTAGGACTATTGGGACTTCCAATCCACCCGTAAAAATTGGCTGAGGTGAGACTGCCAGATTTCTTGACTGAACGCGGCCAAGTAGTTGACTTGAAGAAAGACAATTTATATTCCACTCAAATTCAAGACTCAATTGGCCTTCCTTGGCTTTTAAAGAAAATTTGGCTCATTCCTTGACTTCTTAAGCCAAACAAAGCCTGGCATGCTACCTCCAAAGTTATAAAGGAGGGGCGGGGCTCAAATAGCCCCAATAGAGCTGCATTGCAAAATCCAACCTCTGGCTATGACCATCTCTTGAATTTGAATGGAATTATGCGCGGCTCCACGGTTTCCGATGGGAGGGGGGGTAAGCTTTCCGTTTACCCCGAAACTTATGGTTCCTATGGAGAAATTAGATGATACCCTCCCATCCTCGCCCCATTGTCTGGAATTTCCCAGCTTGTTGGTTTTCAGCGGAAAATACAGCAAAAGAGGGAATGGGCGAGCCTCGTCTACAATGGCGGATACAAGGGGGGGCTAAGGGGGCTCAAGCTTCCCAAAATGTAGGAGTGCCTATAGTAAATGCACAGCCGCAGGATGTTTCGGGGCAATAGCGGACCAGACTCGAGCAGTAGGATTATGGAGGGACTCCGGGAGACCAGGGGCGCCACAACCCAAAACCTATATGGCCCAAAATGGTGCGCCACTTCATCGGGGAGCACATTCAGGGGGCACATCGACCTTCAGGGCCCAGGGTCGATGGGGGAGTGCGCCTTCCGATCCGCCATGACTCGAGCACCCCTTGCCTCCCCAAATGAAGTCCTAGATCCGCCAGTGCTTGACTATATGCCTCTGCGTTACCACAAGCTTGGCTCTGGTCAAAGCACAGCACTTGTGTTACAGTTCCAGCTCAAGGGGAATGTGGGACCTTGGTCGAATCCTGGAATTTAGTGTAATTAGGCGTACTTAAAAGCCGAAAATAATGAAACCACTAATGATTTCTCTGGAAAATGTACAATAAGCTCAACACTTTGATTTTAAAAATGCTCCTCTAGGAAAAGAAATAAATATCTGCCTGTGGATGTCATGATCTGGCAACGACTACCATACTCAAAACGCTTCAAGGGTTTCGATTGGCTGATGCTCATCGTGACGTCAGGATATGTCGTCACACCAGCAGCTCACAACAATGGCCGCCCGGCGAGAGATACATGAGAGGTATTTTTCAGGTAGGTTTTAGCTTTTTTCTACGGAAATATCGAGTTCCAAAACAAATGATATATGGAGTACCGGGTTTTCTGACTTGCTTTACAACTTGGCTATCTCAGTTAAAATCACATTATAAAGGTGCCACATTCCCTTTAAGGATGCTACAGCTCTCCGCAGGCTGGAGACCTCTTCATATTTCCAGCACATGAATAGTGGACACCACGCATCACAAACTTGTCTCTAATGTGCACATACTGTTTCCAGACGCAGTCCTATACAGTCCTGTCACATGCAAATAATGCTACACATAATACAGCATTCCGTGTTGCTGTGATGGGTGCATAAAATTATGTTATCACATCACCCGGTTTAGGTTCATGATACATATAAATGTATCTTAAGTTTGCAAAGCAGGCAGACGTACACCTGCTGTTCCCTCTTGTTGCCTAAAATGAGAGAGGTTTGTGCCGGGGTTGTATATCTATGTGTCTAGTTGATATCACGAAGTAATAGTACTGTATTCTTTCTTGTTACGATATCAGGGCTTCATTAGAAATTTCTTACCTTGCTTTCACTACGTACATCAACTGCTACTTTTTACAAGGTTATCGTCCGGATGGCTACTTTAACAAGTGTCTTCTTTTGCTGTTTTTTTGTGTGCTTCTTTTGCCTTCAGATGGGGGAACTTGAAGATCTGCTATTCAAACGACCACCAAAATACGCGCCTCTTTTTCGGCTTCGCCAGTTTCTACGTTGGCGATTCATTCGAAGCAAAAGAACGAAATAAAAATAAAACAGGCGGCATGCAGGTGTTCGTGGAGAGAACGGACAGAGGAGGAGGAACACCGACCTGTTAGTGACACCTGCAAACACATGCCGACCATGAGCGTCGAAAGCAGGACGAGGGGGTGGACACGTTACCCTACTTACAGATAAGGGGAAGACCCCCAAACAAATGTTAGGACTCTAACTTGTTTGTGGCATTTTCGTTTGTTTGATATTTTGTTTGTTTTTGTTCACTTTTTTGGCATTTTTGGCATTTTACGGTGTGTAGCTACGCCAATGTGTTGGTAAGTGCATCATCGTTAGCATTTTCATAGATGCTCAATGATAGCCTCCCACCCCTCCCTCCTGGTCATCACCAGTCCAGGGTCAGTCTCCTCCCCCATAAAATTCCCTGGCGACGCCCCTGCTGCCAGCACGTCGGGCGCAAACCCTTTCACTAGTTTTCTTGAAATCATCTGCTTCTCATACAATGTGCGGGACATTCCACACCAATCCGTAGATATACTAATCATTTTCCTATCCAAACCACCCTGGTCTCTGAGCCAGGTCCATTAACACGCGCGGTGGATGAATAGTCTAAAATTGCTCCCCTTCTACTGTTTTTTTCTCAAGGTGATGGGGGAGCCGCTCGCGGCAGAGTAAAATGATTGAATGATTGAATTACATTTGGAAGAATTAATGAGCGCACTGATTGGGGACAATTTGGAAAACCGGTAAAAAATTGTGTCACTAGTAGAATTTCAGTTGTACCTATATTTTGAGATCGCCACAAACATAGAGTCGCACCATTTCATCGGCGCTGCAAACTGAGTGGCGACGTTATGACGTCAGATGATGTGGATTACATGTTAAGGTCACCTCGAGTAAAAGCCAAAGTCAAATGTCCAGGTCATACCTCCATTTTACGGTCATTGACCCCAGCGTTTCCGGTCCGATAACGTCACCGAGTAGGATTTATACTATGCTATGACGTCGTATTTAAAGTTAATTAATGTTCAGGTCAAGGTTATGGGTCAAGATAAAAGGTAATGGGCGGAGGTCAAATGGTCATATTGTTACTTATAGCGTATATTACGGAAAATATATCAGATCGTGACGTCATAGGGCAATGACCTTGAATGATTTTGACCCCAGAATTTCGGAAATATTGTATGGGACTCTTTTCAACGACCATAGTTCGCTTTCAGCATATTCTTACTACGGCATTTGACTAATTAATTCCCTTAATTACGGCGTTTCCCACCAGCAACCCAGCACGGTCCACATATGACCTTTCTATTCACCTTTGACCTTGAAGATATTGACCTAAGTCGATGAAAGATGGCTATCTTGCAGATCACTATAGCCCTCAAACACCCTTAAATTTGCGTTTTTCTAACCCTCTTGGTTTTTTTAGATTTAACAGATGAGGTACTTGTGTACTCCCCAGCCCTTCATCTGTTGACGCTAGAACCCTTTCCACCAAGCATGTTAAATATTTTTGCGATACTTAGATAAAAACTGGACTTTGAATAACCTGGGTACAAGCAACAAAGACGTGTATAGTTCACACCACATAAAAATAGCATCGCCAATTTGTTTCAATAATCAGGACAATTCCATATATACAATCAAACACAGACCCCAGCGTGTATCCTTACAAAAATATTCACGAACATTACACGAGTGTCCACCTGATACAGTGTGCAGGCCTGAAGAACCAAAGAACCAAACCATCACTCAGGCGGTAATGTAAACGGATACAAGACAGCGTTAAAGTGTAAGATCAGCTTATCTTAGGGTCAGGTTAACTTAGACGATCAAGCTCCCTCGACTGCTTACATAAACGTATCTTAAGCCCTCGCGTCAGCACAGTTTTGTCAGCAGGACCTCTAACCTCTCCTCAGAAAAGAAACATCAGCGCCATAATCGCCCTGTTTGTGCTAAGCAAAGGAAAATTAAACCTTATGCCATTAAAAATATTAGGCTGCCACTCGTGCACTTCCTATTTTCATCAGCGCAAACAGCAGGCCATCAGCCCGTAAAACCTCTAGAAGTAGTTCCCGGGAGAGGCTACAGTCCTGTGACGTAGGCGCAACGCTGCCCGCGATTGGTGCTGACAAAACGTGCTGACAGCTGGAACAGGGCTTTAGAGAATGCTGTCCACTACCAGGGCGGAGGCTTTTACAAAGCTATCGATAAATAGGAAGAAAACACCAACCATTCAAAGGCATAAGCCAACACCATGATATACACCGCAAAAAGGAAAGTATACGAAATTGTGATGCAGATGATACAATCCTGATAATACATTTGCACTTAACCCTGCCCGTTGAATAAGGAGAAAGAGAACGTGACTGAAAAGAGATGAAAAGAGAATGAGAATGTCAATCCCGTGGTGAGACGCCACCTTTTCATAATTGACAAGTTATAAATGTATTGAGCGAACATGTTCCGTCTGAGAACATTTCCTACTTTAGAGGAAATGTGACATCTTGGTGTAATTCTAAACAGGAGCGGCTTTAGGATTTTTTCCATACGATGATTGTGTCTTTTTCATCCTAAAAAAAGTAATTTATAGATCCCATATTTTGATAAGTTTTGAAGTGCTGCGGCGAGGAACATGATGATGAGTTGTTAAGATGTGCCCTGGCCTCTCCCCTCGAATCCGGAAATGTAAAAAACACTGAAGATTGTATATTCGGGCACAGCCCTTCATCAAAATCGTGGAGTAAATATCAATAATTCTCAGTCCTAGTATAGCCAGACCTCGAATTGCGCTTCACACAAAAATGCCTTTTAGAATGAATCGTTAAAAATAAGATTGGATGTCGTGACAACAACCATATTGGTACCTCTAACCTAAAAGTAATGCCGACAATACGGTTTGTCGTATTGTCGTATTGTAATATGTTGTACAGAAGGTAGAGCTACACCCATTGGCGGCCGCAGAAGGGGCCATTCCAAACATGGCCCCCCAAAAGCACTGGAGGGGGAAACTATCTTTTGGCCTCCCCAAACGCCGGAGAATTTTTTTCAAAAAAGGTGTTTGCACTAGGTCTGTAGAGCAAAAAAATCTTCGCTCGCCCCAGGAGGAGAGTCAGACATGGGTTTGGCCCCCAAAACTCGGGCCTATGTCCGCCCTTGGCTGCACCAGTAACTATACCTCAACATGTAAGCCCACTGCCGGTGTATCATTGATAGTATTGAGCATGAATCCACAGTTCAATGTTATCGAAAATGCGTGGCCGATCGCAAACATTAGGCACTGCATAGGTTTAACAAAGATTATCTTTCATCAATGTTCATTGGGTATTGCAGGATTTCGGTCTGAACGTTTTGTGATTTGGATGCGAGGACCATATAGGCGGTTCCAGGATGGGTAATCAGGGGGGAGAGGATGGTCGGAGGCGCCATCCGAATCAGGGGGGGGGCATTACATCTGGTTGGACGGAAACACCTATCAGGTGGGTGCCAAATCCTTTCCTGTGGGCGCCGACACCCGCATCCTGTGGGTGGGGAACACATTCCCTATTGCTCCCTGGATCCACCTCTGGATGATGAACTACCATACGGGGTAACACCTTGGCATGGTGTGGTTACCAAATTGCATATGCACTCTTATCTCACACAATCTGCGATGTTTTATCGCATCCCATAGGCCATTGCGTCAAACTGGGCTTCAAATAGCAGCATATCCAGCACATATCCAGTCTGGCCCCACCTACCGTTCTAACTGTGCATCCGTGGCGTTCTATCACCTAGAGTGCTTAACCAGACATTTACTTGCCTCTTAATAGTTTCACATCTGCTTTGACTATTCCTAACATGCTTCTTGGCTACCTCACTCGGGCACTCTTTCTCACCGCAGAGGCGCCGCCAAGAATTCGTGCAAAAGAACCAAGCACGGTGAGAAAAGTCGACCACAAAAATTTACAGCATAGGGACAATTTACAAAATTTAAAATTAATTTAGGGACAGTGTAGGGTCAATTTTCCAAATGGGGAGGCCCCAAACAAGCACCCGCTACGCGATTTGGTCACTTTCATTTTTATCGGCTTTATGAGCTTATAGAAACATGCGAAGCCAGCGAAAAGGCACGTTATCACGCCGTCACTCTCCACTGTGCGGTCTCTCCTCCTCACAGCTACAGCTCCAACTACCCGCACCCTCAGCGGCCGACTTCCCACCACACTTAACTCCCCACCAAGACAAGTTTCTTACTACGACCCTGCTTACATCGCGTTACCCCTAGCGTACTCATTTCTCGGACGAGTAGGAACTATCTCTCGGATCTGTTGCACAGACAGTTTATGCACTAGTTCTAGATGAGTGCGCAGGTGTGCAACTTTGCTGCAGATCCTTCTGCAAAAAGGGCACACGGTGGCTCCAGTGTGTATCTTCAAGTGGTGGTTGAGCGAGTCCTTGGTCTGATAGATTCTTCCACATGTTGGACAGGGGAAGACCTCCGTGCGGCAGCCTGCCGAGAGAGATGTCTCACATGATAGGTGGCAGTGACGGATACAGGGGGGATCAAGCCCCCCGAAATGTCAGGATGCCTATAGTTAAAGCAGGGTCGGAGGCTGTTCCGAGGCGATGGTAGGGGTGAACGAGCCCCCTAGCATGTAAGGTGAACGAGCCCCCTAGCATGCAAGGTGAACGAGCCCCCTATAAATGAAGCCCTGGATCCGCCACTGATTGTGGCGGACAACCTGAGAAAGAGAAAGTGAGAGAGGTGCCCGGTCGAGAGAGATGCGTCTTACGTAAAAGAATGAGAAGGCAGTGCAAGGAGGCGAACAGGCATCCTGCCGAGCATGATAGGAGGCAAAGATAAGTTGAGAAAGTGAGAGAGGTAACAGGTATAGAGATACCTATCTTACGTCAAAGAAGGCGAAAGTAGCATGAGGAGGGGACAGTGAAACATGGGAGCGGTGGTCTAGTGGTTAGCATGCTCACTTTCCACGCGGCCGATCCGGGTTCAAGACCCAGCGGATTCCCTGAACAAGAGAAATCTGGCTCCCGAGAAACCTTTCCAAAAGGAAAAGAGTTGGCGACGCCACATGACCCTGGCGGTTAGTGCGTTATCCCGGAAATTATTATTTTGAGGGAAAGGGAACAAGGTATCATGAAGAGAGATGCATCAAATCGTAGAGGTCGAAGAAAATCCAAGAATGCAAAAGTGACCGGCAAAATGAGGCAGCTTGCAATAGTAACAATAGTCATTTCCTAGATATTTAAAGTGATCAACACACATTTGGAAAAAATAAAGGAATAAGACAACAAACAGTGCTGGGATTCGCAATTTCATTGTGGACTGACCTTCCATGGAAGCGTTAAAACGCGAGCAGCTTAATTCAGTGGCGGATCTAGCCGGTTGGTTTGGGAGGGGCAAACCAAAGTCAAAAGGCAAAAAAACGTCACGCAGTGAAAAATTGCGCTAAAATATGCCTTTTCGGTAGGATTTTGGGAACTGGAGACGAAAAGCGAAAAAACCGCCACGGGGTGAAAAACATGGACTCAAGATAATTGTTTTTCTTATCCAAGCCCTAATATTTACACTGAAATTCTCTAATTCTGTTTGAAGTTGAGAGTTGAAGCACCAAAATCTTGCTTACAAGCTAAAAAGGAGTCGGGGAAAAAGGAGGTCGATCGCTTTGGGGGGGGGCAAAAACATAGCTTTGCCACGACCTTTTCCGTTTGGGGAGGGGCAATTGCCTTCTTTCCTCCGCCTGGATCCGCCACTGGCGTAATTTAGATAACATTGTATCGCGTCGAACCCATGACCCCTGGATCTTCTTAAAAGGGTAGTATAGGGGAGGAGGGTAGGTCCTTCTGATCCACCCACCTGGTACCCTCACACCATGCTCAGGCGCCCCTGAATGACTCATCTTAAGAATTGGAGGCCCCTCTTCCATAGCATACCCCGGATAATACGTCTTCACATATCTACTAATTATCTGGGCTCCTTCAAGATATGTAAGGTATACGATCGTAGCAATGACGTTGCGACTATTGATTTCAATAGGGCGGTTATCGTAATCGATCCTAGCTGCAAGACTTACAATTTCCATCCATTACGATCGTTGCGTGATTTCGATATAATGACTCTCTTATCACAGGGATCGTGGGCCACAGTCACCTTGCTTTGTTAACATGGAAGTGAAGTGACCTGAGATGACTGGTGCCTATCTCTTGTATACCATCCAATCCCCGTGTTTATTTTACGTTATTTTTTTATTTCCCCATTACCCTCTTTTCTTTTCATTTCTTTACCATGCTCATTGCACCATATACTGTCCCGCCACTTCAGCTATGTCACCGCTGCTGGGTCGAACCCGAAAATAACGGCAACTCGCGCGCCTCGGCCTATCTGTACTCGGGACACGTTTCTCCGGCCCGTTTCATCTGGCCTTGCTGTTTCGAGCAGTGTCATCTTTGTGGCTATTTTTGGTCATCGTGCTTTTTTGGCCTCTTTAGGACGTTTTGTGCTCTTTTAATCCCTGCACTTTTGTTTACCCATCGTGTTTGCTGTGACAATATATGTATGGATCTAAGTCAAGGGCGGTGCAATGTGTGATTTGAAATCGGACACTGCTGCCAACGAATAGGTGAGATGCCTTAAATGAAAAGGTGAGATGCCATACTTAAAGGGAATGTGGCACCTTCATAACGTGATTTTAACTGAGATAGCCAAGTTGTAAAGCAAGCCGGAAAACACGGTAATCTATATATCATTTGTCTTGGAACTCGATATTTCCGTAGAAAAAACTAAAACCTACCTAACACCAGCCCCTCATCAGCCCCCGCCGGGCGGCCATTGTTGTGAGCTGCTGGTGTGACGACATATGCTGAAGTCACGATGAGCATCAGCCAATCGAAGCCCTTGAAGCGTTTCAAGTATGGTAGTGGTTGCCAGATCGTGACATCATCCACAGGCTGATATTTATTTCTTTTTCTAGAGGAGCATTTTAAAAATGAAAATATTGAGCTTATTGTACATTTTTTCAGAGGAATCATGAGTGGTTTAATTATTTTTGGCTAAAAGTACGCCTAAATGCACTAAATTCCAGGATTCGACCAAGGTGCCACGTTCCCTTTAAGCTATTGTAGGCAATCAATCCATATTTCCGCAGTACTACTTCATGGATTATGATGGGCGTTATATTTGGTCACAATGCTCTTCAATAATTCATTATAACAACAGAGAATAAAACATTATTGTTGAACGTAGAACAGAGGCGATTGCATAATATTCCTCCCTAGATTCTCCCCTGGAAGATGCCACTAGATACTTAAGAGAATCTTCAGTGATCTCTTTTTGTAGTAAGCTGTGGCTGTTATAGTCGCAGAATCGAACGTTTAGGGAGAAAGAAGGTAAACGTTTTGGATCCGGCATTGTATTTTATTGCTTTTCAATATTTTTATTAAATTCCTTCCTTAGCCTTACCCAGGGGGTTGCGCTCCAGCTTTTAGCGTAGGCCAAAAATGGCAACCTCAAATCTGGCATTCACCATGGTGATGACGTCAGCGATCGCCTAGAGCTGCTTAGCAACGGATTGTCGCTGGGTATTGTGGAAGACGGGTATACCAGGAGATAGGTTGCGTGTTAGGGGCAATAATACTGTTTATTGTGGACGTGGGGTAATAAATCCTGGGTCTACCTCTCGCCAGATGCATCTTGAAACCGTAAAACACTCCACGATCCGTAGCCGCTTCACATTGAATGAATGGGCGGCTTCACCTCCAGAGCAACTGCTGACGTCATAAACGTAAAAGTCTCTAGAAACAGCGGTTGCCATTTTTGAGAGCGGAGCGTTCTACCTCTACATTTAAAGGTCTTGGCCTTACCAAAGCCCTTTTCGGTTGCGCACACCTATTTGAATTTTGGAGCAAGTTTAGCAAATAACGTGCTGATGGATTTTTCTTTCTTCTGTTTCCTCTTTTCCTAGTGCTATTTTGTAATGTGGTATTAATCTGCACAGTGTATAAATACTTGATACTTGACGATCTATTAAACCGAGTGCGATGAGCGACCTATTTTCTTAATTTAACACGCCCAGATCAGAGTGCAGATTGTTCCATAATCCACAAGCCCAGACCAAAGTGTGCGTTTCTCCGTAATCCACACACACAGATCAGGGCGAATTAATCCGTACTCCGTAAATCCAGATCAGAGTGCGGATTACTCCGTACTCCGTGCACTCAGATCAGAGTGGATTATTCCGTATTCCGTATACCCGGATTAGCGCTAGGATTTATTCAAGTTTCTACATTTTCAACTGAGAAATATAAAATTGACTTTGCATTATTAAAGAAAGCCGTAGTTGTGCTAGTTTAAATATAGTTTTCCGTTTTTCTCGGATCTATCCATATCCAGTTATTTCTATTTCGGGGGAGTATATGCACATGGCTTTCGAACTTGTGTACCAACATTTCTTTTCCTATGTTCATACTTTTGACCGCATGCGAAATATAGTCATAATTGAAGCTAAGTCACTAGCCCTCTTCAGTCTCCAACAGCAACACTTCAAAACATCCAGAAGCACTTTCCATCCATCAAGCACTTTAAACATCAGTTTGCCAATTTATTTCGCAGAAAACACTCGCGCAAGCAACACAGACACCCAGAGAGCAGCCCAAGTACACCAGTAGCAAACACCAACAAATTAGCCCGATTATACACGTTTACAGAAATCAGGATTTCCTGACGTGGTGGAAAAGTAACATTTTCAACTAACACTTTTCCGGAGATACATAACCGTTTAACGTTGGCCTAAAGAAAACGTGCGAATCTTCTGGTCCGTTTACGTGTGTTGTTCGATGTAAAATATTTACCTTGCTCTGTGTAGGACCTCTCCGAGCAGGGAATGTTAGCTCCGCAGCCTTATCTTCAGTGCAGCTCGACACTCAAAAGAGTTCTTCCACCTGTCATGCGAGTTTTATGAAATTTTCCAATACCGTGTCACTTATCGGTAAATCGGAAATCTCCTAATTTCGCTCATCGGTTTCACCCTCCATGCACTTCTCTCTTAGTTGTTCCCATACCACTGGCATTTCAGCGTTCTCATCTCTCCTCTCTTGTCCTCAAAGTCCGCTCCTACAAGCCACCATACCGATTTCCCCTCTTCGTCGGCACAATTTCTCTTATCTGCTCTGGGGTCAGCTTATGCACCAACTCCAGATGTATCCTCAAATCAGCCACTTTGTTGCAGGTCCTGTTGCAGAACCTGCACCGGGTCTCTCCAGTGTGGATCTTGGCGTGGTGACTCAGCGAGTTCTTGGAGTGGTACACCTTTCCGCATGTCTGACACGGGAAAGTGCTAGGCCGGTATCCTGGCGAGAAAAAAACAACAAATTTGACATTGGATGTGATTGGCAAGCTTCTTGAGGTAGAACGTGAGGTTTAGGAAAGAAGCGAAGGGCTAAAGGTGTGTCCATGGAGAAGAGGCAGAGGAAAAGCATAGGCCAGAAACATTGAGTTCCGGATTGTCGTGGTTTTATTGTCCCTGAATCTCTGGCGAGGAAGTGAAATGGAACACCTTTATAAAAGAATTGGAACGCAGTTAGTAGTTATATGACACACAGTGACACCCCCGGCTTGGTATTTTATTCTTACTAAAACTGCCAATGCCCGCATTTACCAACGAACAGCTACGCGCGTCTGTTAATTCCGTAGGGCATGGGGGGAGACGTGAGAACGGTGGGCTCTAAAAGAATGGCGCTCATAAAGTATTGGTGCTTCGTAAATGGTGGGTTTAGAGCACGGTTCCTATAGATACGGTTCGGACATGACAGCCAGCTGACTGCCGGATTTGGCAGCATGTTCAGGATATGGTAGTATTTTGAAGGCTTTTGCTCAAAATACCTTTGGTTTTGCTAGCAAAAGGTAAAATACAGCGTTTTGATTGGTTAAGCGAAACGTTCGAAACAGAATTCTGATGGAATTATCATGAAGTTCATCGTGAATTTTCCTTGTTATAAAAGCGCTTCAGGGACTATAAACTGCACCCAGAAGATAGCCTGATCAATTTTACATGCCAAAAATAAAAATATACCCTTAAGCACTACTTAACATTTCCCACTGGCCCGTGCCCCAAACCCCTGCTGCCCAGTCCCATTGGAATTTCAAGTTAAATTTTGCTGCAAAAAAATTGTTAGAACCAGAAATGGAACCTTCAAAAACCCCAGAATTCTAGAGAAGTACCTCATGTCCACCCCCTGGGTTTAGAGACGGTCCAAATAGGCCACCAGGGTTTGCTTCTGTATGCTCTATGCATTCGGTAGCTCAGTTGAAAAGTCACGGAGGTACCATACTACCTTTTGACTGTAGGAAAAGTAGCTCTTTCATTTAAAGCCTTCCAATCTTTTGTCACGATGAACGTCTTAGAATTTATAGTTTAAGACTTTTCGATCACACTGACCATGGGAAAGGGCGGAGTTAAGGTGTCAATTTGAGATTTCGCTGTCCAAACTGGGGTTTAGGGAGGAATCATCATGCGCACAAAATCCATTCTAAGTATAATACCTACACCAGGGGTGGACGCAGACCCGAGTTTGGGGGGGCAAACCATGTCTGCCTCTCCTCCTGGGGGAAGGGGTGGGACGTGCGATTTGGGTGCTCGACAGACCTAGTATAAGATACCTCTCCAAGTACATGATTGCTATCCTGGGGGGGGGGAGGAGCGAAGATTTCATTGCTCAACAGGCCTAGTGTAAACATTTCTTTCACAAATTTCTCCAGACTTTGGGGGCAAAAGATAGTTTGCCCTCCTTCCAGCGCTTTGGGGGCCATGGCCGGAATGCCTCCCCCGCGTCCACCAATGACCTACACAACAGTTTAAAGTTTATCACAGTTTGAGTTCCATGGCTAAGTTCACTGTTCACTGTGACGACGCAGCCTAAAACAACATATGATGTTGGTAATACAGCAATTACCCCGGATACAAGAATAGACATTTCAGGGAACGAATCGTACTATCCAGCAAGGCTGTAACATCAAAAGCCGGCTACATGAGCTCGAAAGATGCAAAATGACGTCAAACTCACTCTCCCCATCCTTGTTTATGACCGATTGGTCCATCGCAGGACCGTCGCGCGCTCACTCCCCTTGTTTACGTTTGGCTGAGTTCGAGAAGTCTCCCCTTGTTTTGATCGAACGTCCATTCATTTCCATGCTACGCAGTACGGAGATGCCCCATGGTCCTTCTTCTCGGAGGAGACCAAGACATGGGGCCTGTTCCAGCGCCTCCTCAAACCTGCTCCAACCTCCTCAAAGCTTCTCCAACTTCCTCTCGCCCGGTCCAGCGCCTCCTTAAACTTCCTCCAAGCTCGCCAAAGCTCATCTGAAATCTAATCCAACCTCCTCTCAAACGAAAGGTGGTTTTTCAAAGGAGGTTGGAGGAGCTCAATTGTGGCGCACGAATTTCAATTGAGAAACTAAAATAAGTTGTTTTACAGTGAGAAACGACGTTTGTGGGCAGCTAAATGTTTTGATTACGTTGTTTTTCTGTATTCCACTTTCACTAAAATACATTAAATGTGTATCAGAGGCCTTAATCAAATTTGATTAGTTTCTTAGCTGCGCAATGCCCGCCATATTGGCGCTGATTAGGCGCAATCAGCTGATATCTCATCCAATCTCATCCGAAATCGGTCCAGCGGGCACCGGTTTTTGCACCTGCTCAGACTTACTCCAAGCTACTCTCATCTTTTTCTAAGGAGGCGCTGGAACAAGCCCATGGTGTTGCAAACGCACGAACCACCCGCGTACACGAGTCGATTGGGCCGTTGCCGCGGTCGGTACCATCCTGAGGATGCTCATGTATCCGTGTCACCATCTGTCCCGCTCTGTCTAACCATCTGTCTGTCACCATCTGTTCCGCACTTCTGTCACCATCTGTCCCGCTCTGTCTAACCATCTGTCTGTCACCATCTGTTACCATCTGTCACCATCTGTCCCGCTCTGTCTAACCATCTGTCTGTCACCATCTGTCCCGCTCTGTCTGTCACCATCTGTCCCGCTCTGTCTAACCATCTGTCTGTCACCATCTGTCACCATCTGTCCCGCTCTGTCTAACCATTTGTCTGTCACCATCTGTCCCGCTCTGTCTATCGCTAAATAAAAACATCGGCTTTCAATGGGTCAATTTATTTCAAAACGAAAACAAAAACATCGTCAGACACCGTAGCGTCAGGGTGACTACATATGGGACAGGCTCGTATTAACAATCTTCCAGGAATGAACAAATAAACACATCTACACAAAGCTGTTATGGCAAAGATCACATACTAATGGGAACTGAATGTTAAGCTCAAATACAAACCACAAGCTTACCAACAACAGCGTAAGTATCCGAAATCTCATGGCTGATCCAGGGGAGATGAGGGGGCACGTGTCCCCCCATCGAACCTAGGCACCCTCTGAAATGGCATCGGCGCACCCCTGAAACGTCGACGCCCCCCCCCACCCTCCCCGATGCGATTATCGACACCCCGGTGATAACCTTTACTGCCCCTCCCCAGATACGTTGCACCGTCCAAAATAGGCGCCCCTCTGATTCATCGCCCGCGGACCAAGAGTTCCAGCACATCAGAGTTTTAGTGCGCGTCATCTGCACCGGAAATATGTGGAATTCGCCTAAGGGAAATCCTGGACCCGCCTAGTAGACCTGGTTTGACACAAAGGGCAGGTACTGCGTCTCCTTAACGTAATAATTCTGCGAGCTCGACTTCATCATCATCGCTATCATCATCATCATCATTACCACCACCGCCACCAACATCATCATCATTACCACCACCGCCACCAACATCATCATCGTTATCACCATAATCATCATCATAATCACCATCATCATCATCATTGGCTTTATCGTTGGTTGTTTTGGGCACATACACATGATAAATCATTTTGAGCCGATAGTTTTTCGTTTCAGAAAAGTTACATTTCAGAAAGTGTTTCCGATAAGACAACGTTTACGTCAGCTTAGATGCGCGAAGGCGAGCTATCCTCCAGAAGGTGAATTAGATGGAAGCGATGCCAGAGAGTTTGAAATACACTGAAAGTTGGCCCGTTACTAACCCGCTTTATTGTATTTACAGCATGCCCACGTGAGACCCGGCAGTGTTTGCCAGCATGAGGAGTAATTAAAATGTAAATTGAAATGAACTGGCTGAAGAACAGATCTCTATCGTCTGTTTAAAAAGAGCCCACCTTCGCTGCACTCCTTTCATGCTGTCTAACTTCACAACTCTTCATGTTTTCTTCGTCCATTTCCCTTCTTTGTACCCCTCTACCCATCTTTCACACTATCACCTGCTCTCTTTATTTCACCCCTACACACCACCACCTCAGCATCACTCAACTCACATCTCACATGATCACCCGTTACACCTACCCTTATCACCACAACACACCACCAGCACTACCCGGTTTTGCCCTACGCCTGATGGGGACTATCTGCTGGACCTGATCTAGGGTCAACTTATGCACACACTGTAGGTGAACTCTCAGATCAGGTACTCTGTTGTAAGTACGGTGACAGTACGGGCAAACTGAAGCGCCTGTGTGGGTCTTGGTATGATGGGAGAGCGACTCTCGCGTTTGGTAGACTCTCCCACAGGTTGGACACTTGAAGACGGGTACGCGGGATTCTGCGAAAAAAAACGGACTGGTATTACCTTGATTTACCAGAAGGAAGAAAAAAGGTGTCGAGGAGGTAAAATGGGTAGATGAAAAATTGGGCGAGAAAACGAGGTACACGTATATCATTATATTTTTCTTGGCGATCGGCGTACCAGTGAGAGAACTTCTCAGAGGAAAATCGGCAGCTTACAACTAAACTAAACTAAACAAAAATGCAGCCTACAACTAAGCTAGAAAACCTAGAATTCGAAAGCAATATCTCCATCTTTATACGTCATCAGCATCATTCGAGTTTTAGACTACCCCTCCACCCGAACTTAAAAGTAGCTTACACCGTGGATAAAATTTTCCTGGGTGGGCGTGGTCTCAAGACGCACCTCGAACTTCCCATCGGCCCCTTCAGCATTACCTCATGCAGAAAACCTGTCACTCTTCAACGCTCATCTCCAAAACTTCTGTTAGATATACCTTCGTATTAGAGTCACTCTCAACAATGACAGGTACCCACTCAGTCAATGACATACCCACTCAGCCAATGGCCATGAACCAATGAGCATACCCACTCAGCAAATGACCATGAACCAATGACATACCCACCAGCCAATGACCATGAACCAATGAGCATACCCACTCAGCCAATGACCATGAACCAATGACATACCCACTCAGCCAATGACCATGAACCAATGAACATACCCACTCAGCCAATGACCATGAACCAATGAACATACCCACTCAGCCAATGACAGGCAGTATTGGGGTGGGTGTTCAGGGGACTTTTCCGCCGGGATAGATGGAACACCGAAGGCGATTTCACGCCGTGTTGATTGAATGCTCGTTAGTCACCGCTAGTGCCGGATGCACGGAGGGAGGCTAGCTAGCCCCCAGAAATGTCCAAGTGTCCATAGTTAATACATAGACGTAGGCTGATCCGAGGCAACGGTGGGGAGGTTCACGCCTCCTAGCTCTCCTCCCTGAAATGTAGTCCTGGGTCCGCCACTGATCCTCAACATAAGGAGCCACTAGACCATCTGGACCCGTTTTCATTGTTTTCCTTTAGAGCTAGAGTCCGCTGCATGTCGCTATTCTACATCCTGGGATATCGCCGTCCTGCAATCTTTGAAATACGCCTAGGAGTCTTCACCATCACAATCAAATGTGGATCCAGGACTTCCCATTGGATAAGGAAAGCTTGGGCAGGAAATGCGATTTAGATCAGTGATGCCAGTTTTAAAAACAGTCCGTCAAGAGGCGCTGAATTACAAAGTGGGGGCGCCATGTCATACATCCCGGGGAGGGGGAGGGGGTTGAAGATGGCAAGCAGTATTTCAGGAAGGAAGCACATGCCTGAACAATACCTAATCCTAACGGTTCCTCTTCTTTTTCGGTTCCATTATTTTCACTTCCACTGACCGGTTTCAACACAGGTTTCCATTACAACTTTATTTTCACTTCTTAGGAATACAAACTGGTACAACACAACAAAGCCGAAAATCAGCACAGAAAGTCCGTTACGTACCCATGCCTGACCAACAGGAGAGCTATTGGAAGAAGAAGAAACTTGATATCACTCTTCTTTCTGAAACAATGAAAGAAAAGGGCCGGAAGGGCCGGAAGCTAATTCTGTAGCACCGCAGAATTTTCTATATCCACGGGTAGTACAGTCAAACCTGGGATGCCTGTGACAGGTCCTAAAATTTTGCCTATTTCTCTTTTGTAAGAACTGCATATGAAAAAATACAGATTCGCAAGGCAGAGAGACACCAGAGAAGAAACACAACCACACAAAACCACAGTTAAAAGGGAAAACAATTCTGGCTAGTGCAGATAGGACAATGCGCATAACTTTGCTCTTAAGACACACACACGCAAAATCGAGAGATAAAAACATTTACATCGTGCCAATCTACGCTCTTAAGCTTTTCCAATCTGATTGCACCTCAACCGAATGATTTGGGGAATGAAATGACGCAATTTTGAACCCTGTCCAGATTACTCACATCTATTCACCAGCCGCCTACGATTTACAACACACACATGTTCCCAGTAGAAACTCTCCAAGAAGGAGGTGCCCGTGCTACTCACGTGACGTAATCGGCACAAACCATACAAAGAACCATACGCACGTGACCTGCCAAACTACGTTTATTTCATTTACTCCTGGTACACTTTGCCTGCTTATTTTCGTGTAACAATTTTTACAACAATTTATGCAAAAAATTAGCTAAATGAAAAATCCTCCGAACAAAACTTAGACATAATCCATAATAATATCTATAAAGCGCGTCCATAATCCTTCTAACTAATTGCAAAGCCACTATCCATACCCAACGTCTCACCCAGCCCTACAGCTCTCACCCCCCCACTCCACGTCTACCATTTCTACAACAGATCACTGGCGCCATAAGTGGTTCTCGATCTTGTCGGCACAATCTCCCTGATCTGATCCGGTTGAAGTTTGTGGACCAGCTGAAGGTGTATGCGCAGGTCAGCGACCCTGTTGCACACCCTGCTGCAGTAAGGACAGGCTGTGGCCCCCGTGTGGATCTTCTGGTGGTAGCCGAGAGATTTTTTGGTCCGGTAGACTTTTCCACAGGTGGGGCATGGGAATCCAACTGATCGACCTCCTGGAGATAGAAGCCAGATTTACACGGGCGGAAATGTTGCCAGGCAAGGGCAGGTCAACGCGTACGATGCCAGGGTTGACTTTTGGGAGAGGGGGAATATGGAAGGTTAGGCTACAACATCAATAGCTTTTGTTTTCTGTTGGATTCAACTTTAATCTTTTTAGAGCACCAAATTGAGTGTTGTAAATGTAAACCACCCTCATCACGGTGCTGGACACGCGCTTGCTTTAGCTGCCTGCCAAGCGTGCATCAAGCAACAAGACAGGTGGAGGCTAAAGGCAACACTGAGTTTGGTGTTAAAAAAGATGGAAGCTGAGACCAAAAAACAACTATACGTACGGTAGTCCAATTTTCCCCCATAAAAGTCAGCCCTGGCAACATCAATATTGGTCCGCTTCATCTGAGCGTGCGAATCGCCGACAATGTCATTGCGTGTAAACAGTACTAAATAATGGCCTGTTTATCCAGAAACATATAGGAGATTTGATTGGTGGAAAACGTTGAGTTTCGGCAGGATGCGTAGTAAGAAAGGCAGGGCGAGCTTGGCATTGATGAAATGAGGACAGTGGGGGGGGAACTTGGAATTGAAACATTCAGTGGCTTACAGTCTGGACAACACACATAAATTAAGATGCTATTACCATAGCATAACAGCATAAATTCAGCATAAACTGCTTAAATCTCGCCCCGAACTTGACATGATAGAGAGACTCCACTCTCAAAAACTTCTGAAACTTTGCCGGCCAATTTTCTTCTAAAACATATTTCAATTTTCTATGGCCTCCATATGCGTCGCCACCCGCAAATAAGCGAGGGGGCGTGTCAAACCCAGGTCCATAGCATTTCTGTGCTTGATACACGGTAAAAATTACAAAAGCAGCATCTGGGCGCAATAATGAAGGCACCGGTGACGCCAGACGGCCAGAAGACGTTCGCGTACCCCGCAATGCGTTGGCCAGAACGTTGGCGGGAAAAACGTACTATCCGGGAGGAACGATCCGCTCGAAATGAACTTTTTCCGTATCATTGTCCACTAGCTATCTACCACACAAGATTGATAAAACTCATCCTACTCCTGAAGATCTGTCCCACTTTTGCAGATTACTGCCCATCTACCTATCTATACTATTCACATGCAGTGAATGTACCTTACACCTACTGCCCTCCCTCAGTCCAAAATCACGCCCTAATGCACCACCACCAACCTCGTCTCCACCTACCATGCGTTATTATCCAGCACGCTACCCCTCCCCACCCACGCTTGAACCTTGACATGCGGCCGTGACCTCTCACCTCTGTGCCCCGCGGGCACGCGAGGGCTTATGAACAGCGGTCGCTGATTGGCGGAGGCGCGTTCACGTACCTTACGAAAAATTCACGACAATTTTCTTTATGAAAATAGCAGTGTCGTAAGGTATGCACATGGGCATTCGCTTAGAATGTCAAATTTATAAATGTATAGTCCTAACTTGCATCTATCCTCTCGTTTATCGTCTTCACTATTCAATGCTGCTTTCCGGCGCAGGAAGAGCGATGACCGAGTTCGCTGAGGTTACCGGGAGTCGGCGCGGGTGTTTGCTGAGTGGGGACTGACGGAGTCTGACATGAGGGTAACTGATGAAGGGGGAGGGTGGGAGGGGCGGGGGCTTTATGACGCAGGTATATGAATACCCGCCTCAGAGAGCCCTGCAGTATTTACATACATCCGACAACAAAAGCGAATGATGGATTGTTTCATGTTGAATGGGAAAAAGGGCACGAAACTTAAGCCACGACCAAAACTGTGTTGGTGTTTTAGGGCGTTTAAACCTCATGCGGCTATATCGTGAAAACTAGAACAATATCATGAGAAGACCCAAAAAATTGGTTGAGTCCAGCCTTTGTTCAATAACTAAGGGACACATCCACTCGCCAATTCTCCCCCTTCCTCCCGTTTTTAACTTGTCAATGACCGAGGGAGGAAGTTAGTTGAACTTATAATTCAGGTGATCGCACCTCACGTGGATCATTTGTACCCGCATTGCGAGAGGTGAGCTACTGAAACGGTCTAAGACGTTCTTCAGTGATGGATTATTCAAAGTTGTATCGAGAAGTAACATATCTAATTTTGGCAGCAGGGAAACACTCCCTTGGTCAAATATTTAAACTGGGAAACTATAAAATATTTTAAGGTCCAAACCAGTGACAGATCCAGGTCTACACTCCGGAGGCAGGGGCTGGAACCTCCACGCATTGCCTTTGGACCAGCCTACAGCCATGCATTTGCTATACACACTCTGACATGTCGGGAACGGAAACTTGCACCCCTTAACCGCCCCCTTGTATCCGCCACTGATTTAAATCACATTCTCCCGCAAGGCTGGCAAAAATGAGACATCACATGAACATATATCAGCACGGGGAGCTAAGTCTCACTAATTTGTGTGCCAATCGATTTGTTCAACCATACAAGTTTGTGCTTACGTTCCATGATGAAGCCCTATATTACGTTGCAATAATTTTTTCCGTAGCTGTACATGATGCTCAATAATACCGCATCAAAATGTCATAGCAGAGTCGATAATTCGTTCGTTGTTAGGACTTTCTCCACTCGGGTTTACACAAGTTAAAGGAATTTAAACCTGTATTTCAGGCCTTTGTCAGCAGTTTAATTAATGGTAGAGAAGCACAATTCAAGATTGTTTTTAATTGTGCTTCTCTACCATGAATTAAACTTATGACGAAGGTCTGAAATACAGGTCGAAAACTCCTTTAACTTGTGTAGACTCGAGTGGAGAAAGTCCTAACAACGAACGAATACTACATCATATGAAAAATTGCAGCATAGTTCCGTCGCACCGTTTTGGCCCAAAATGAGCCATAGCATTAAGCTGTTCCGTTACGTAGCGCAGCGTAGGGTTTCTCTGCCAAAAACTTTGTAGCAAACTAAATGAAATGAATGATAAGTGAAATGCCACAACACCATCTTCAAAACAGCAAAAGACCTGTGAAAACAGCACTTTATTTCCGTTCCAGAATATCCATTGCCTTTCTGTACATCATATACTACACACATTATGAATACTTCATTCCGTTCCTGTTGTTTGTTATTTGAGTTTAAGGGCGCGCCAACCAGTGTGGTCATAACATCATTCCGTTCCTGAATATCCACTCTGCACATTTTGCTCTTCGCACATTGCAATTATTTCCATTCTGCTCCTTAATAATTAATACGCTTTGTTCACAATTATCATGATATCTCTGCACACTATGCTATAATAACTTTAATTCAGCTCCTGCTTATCCACTTCACTTACATCTCCTTTCTTTCCTGTGCTCCTGCTCTCATCATGTTCGCTTCTCATTGTCTTTAACCTACACCGAAACCACTTTTCGGCGCCTCACACGCCTAAACTGTAAGAGCAAGTGCAGTGACGGCGACCATAGTTCATTTACTCTAAGCAAAACCATCGTCAAAAGTCCACAAGCCCACGTGGAGATTTTTCTACTCAGATTATTGTCATGACTCAATGTGGTTGACAAATGCTAAAAAGCAGAACCCCAACAGGGAAATGTGACGCCTTAGCGGTTACAGACCACAAATCACGCGTACTTTTAGATCTTGCCATTTTGGAGGATGGTTTTTCTTCGTCTGAACGGACTACAACTACAGGCACTCTGAAATTTGGGGGGGCTTAAACCCCCTAGCTCCCTGTATCTGGCACTGAAAACATTCTACTTCTTCATCTACACGACTCTGCTCTTTGCTCTTTGATGTCCACTTGGAATATGCTCTTCTTCTTCACGTACACGACTATGCTTCGTACGTGTTTGATCCTCCACTTGGGATATACCCTTCTTCTTAACCAACACGATTCTGCTTCTTGCACTCTGACCCAACACTTGGAGCACAACATACATCCTAGCTTACATGAGATCACGCCTGGCATATTGGTACCTATGCCGAGTGGGCACAATTTCTCTAACCTGTTCACGGGTCAACTTGTGTGCCACCTGAAGATGATTTCTAAGATCTGCCACCCTGCAACATATACGCTGACAGTACGGACATTGGGTAGCTCCTGTGTGGGTCTTGGCGTGGTGGTCAAGCGACTGCTTGTTCCGGTAGGCCTTTCCGCATGTGGGACAACGGTGTAACGTTTCCTGACTATGTCCTGCCGAAGAAACAGCAAGGTCAGGAGCAGATTCTTTTAGAGGAGAGTTTACAGAGTGTAGACGGGACGTGCAAGAACCAAGGCCGGGGAGAAATGGTGTCTGGGAAGTTTTGCAGCTTAGCATACTTCTATGGTGGAGCCTCACCTGTAAGCTCATCGATATTTCCCGGAAAGTGTGCTAGAGTGTTCTAAATCCCAGGGTGCTGAGTGGAGAGCGATACCCATGGAAGCTGAATTTTCCACCCACTTCCGTGTTATTCTATTAAATTAACCACCCACTTTTCCAGTGGAGCTTTCTTGGCACAAAATAATCTTGATGCATATGAACTCATGAAAAGCAATCATCTCTCCTCGTTAAATCATCTCTAAATCATTACTCATCTCCTTGGGCTTGCCTGAGCACCCCCAATGAAATGTTGAATTAGTTTCATGCCGTATAACAGAATAGAGGGCAGTCTAAAGCGCGTTCGATATTACTCTATCCTTATTAATATGGTGGTTATTGGAAACGTCTGGAGTTTGGGCTCCCTAATCATTTTCGAGAATTCATGCCTCTGATCAAAAGTACATATGGTAGGAAGGAAAATGTTTCTGAAAAATTTCCTGCACTTTAAATTAGGCTTCCATGACGTTTCAATCGCTCTCCTAATATTGTAACTTCCAAATTTTCCATACGCCTAGCACATTTTCCAACATGAGTTTTACACTCAGCACCCTAGCGCAAAGCTAGGGACAGTAGTGTCTTATAAAAATTTGGAACGCTTAGAAGCTCAGAATAGTCAGTCGAGTTTCTGATGAGTATCATCATCAAAAATTCAGTCCTGGAAAAAGCTCTCATCACAACTCCCAGACATACCTTGCTAAAGCTCTAATCACAAATCCCAGAACAGCCCTCATCATGAAAACCCCCTACATACAACGTTATTTATATTGAAACAAAAAACAAACAACAGACCAGGTCTACTCATATCTATGATTAGAAGAATAGGACTCCAGAGGCAACAGGCGCAAAACAAAAATAGGTTTGTTTGGGCCAGTTTAAGGGGGGAGCACCTTTTCAACCCATTTCTTTCCAGTCAACGCCATAGGGTCAGGATTGAAACTTCTGATTTAACCCGCGCCCCACCGGGGTCGGCGCCACCTTCGCCCCACCGGAAGGGCCATCGATGGCCCCCTCTAACTCGAAAATATGGGCGTTAGCGCAAATCGCAAAGTGCAATAGAAAGCTCGCGTGAATTCAGTAAGAAATTACTTCGCATGTTTTAGTGCTCAGGTCAATGGTTTGACCTCCAGAGGTCAAATTAGGTCAAGATCGGCTATTTTCACTCAAATATGCAATGATTAAGCAAACTGGGCATAACTCTTATGTCATTAGAGCTATTGAGGCCTGGTAAAGTACATTTGATAGCAAATTGCCAGTACTTTTCCGCTATGTGGAACGTAAAGACCTCCCGCCAGTGGTTTGACCGCCAGAGGTCACCTCGTGACCTAATATGACCTGAGGTCACGAAAGGTCAAAAAGTGACCTTGCCGTATATCAAATGAAAGCCAGTGACAAGACAAACACGATGGTGTTTGTTTCACCGCTCTAGCTCAATTAGGTCAAAAGTTATGGTCAAAATACTGTTTTTGACCTCCGGTGACTTGGATGACCTTGGAAAAGTCAAAGGGCAAATATGACCCCTGGGATCCGTGAAAGGGTGTCCAAAAACGTTGTTCTGAGCAGTCTGAGTATTTGCAATCATTTTTGTGGCTTTTATATCATGAAATAGCTTTTCCCCATGCTTTTCCAATGGGAGAGGTCGCCTCGTGACCTGACCTCAGAGCACGAAATCGAAAAATCCCGGATATACACCTTGTAGACCCTGGAGGGGTCATGAAGTGTAGGAAGTTTCAAATTGATCGACTTGAAATGTAGCTCTTACAGAGCTCTAAAGGTGAAGTGAGGTGACCTTGGTTGACCTCGTCTGGTGACCTGACCTTGGGTGACCCGGGGTAAAAAATTTCAGGGATGATGGGAAAATGATGCAGTGACAGGTAGAGCCCTCAACCGCGGTGCTGCGCCTCGTCGTTTTCTGCTATCCCGGAAAAACCTTAGGGGGCCATGATGGCCCCCGGTGGGGCAGGGTTAAGGCGGAGAGGGGAGGGCACCGTACCCCCGTGCTCCCCCTTCCACCACCAGTGGTTGCATCACTTGGTAATATCAACCTAAGTATTTCAAACAAGTTTAACTGCCTCGACTTCTTTCATTCAGACAGATCCTTTTTCCAGAACCAAAACAACTAAAAAAATTTACAGGAAAAAATTAGGTTGATAAAAACTCAATGCAACTGGGGTTACGGGTTTTCACGTGGGCCTAGGTGGCAGCTGGTTTGTGCGGAGGAACATCTAAATTTAAAGACCCAAATATACTCAGGGTTATTCTTTCAACAAGCTCAACAATTTCGCCTGCCCAACTCCCGCCTGGTCATCAGGCTATGTGCCCCCGAAGCTGATTGGCTGCCAGCTGTGTCCTTAGCTGTGATTGGTCGACTGTTGTATCCACTGTTGGCTGTTGGTATCTGTTGTTTCGACACAGCAGGCAGCCAACCAGCACCATGGAAAGACAGCGCGCATTTGGTTGTCATAGAGCGTTCTGTCGTGGATAGGTACTCCCAACTTTCCCAGCATGTAAACCCCTTATCAACAGTCGAAGAAAAACACGACCTCACTCTTGAATACTTCTACCGACCAAAAGAAAGAAATAGCGTTCCATTTTTTGCAGACCAGTTGCTTGAGATCCTCAAGCTATATTATCAGGATCACTCACAGAATGGCTCTGACCTCAAATACCTTACTGTCCCTGACCTTTAGTGCAGTCATGACTCAACGTTTGGGAACCACTGTCACAGACAACCAGACGAAAATCGGCAGTATGCGAACGTGTATTATCGAAGAGAAGCTGAGGATATATTCCATTTGACGCTAACGAGTGAGATTTACTGCCGAAAGAAACGGAATGAAGTCAGCTGCTCACAGCATTACTGAAAGTGTCTTGTGACATTTCGCTATATGACTGTGACACAGTGGTGTGTCAATAAGTGTGTTCTAATGACAACTCTAATGCTAGCATAAAGGACAGGATTTGGTTCAAGGTCGTTTAATGTCATTTAAACTACATCACAATTCTACTATAGCGCAGTTCAAGCGCCTGTAACAGGCGCAGGGCTTCCAGACTATGACCTAGACTTCAGACTATGACCTTGATTCTAAGGTCAAATTGCTATTCGCATCGGGCCTCCAATCCACTCCATCAAGGGCTATTTCTCCTGCACCACACACACACACACACACACACACACAAATATATATATATATATATATATATATATATATATATATATATATATATATATATATATATATATATATCTGTGCTAAAGTGCTGGTGAATTCAGCGAAACATAACCACATTTTTTTTAAGTTCCGGAGAAATGGACGTCCCAGCCACTAGCCAAACTCTGGTGGCGTACCATAACATCACCTTTTCTGAAAACGCTGTTGTTCCATACAACACAATTATTGAGATATGAGATGAACCAATGATATAATTTGAAGTGTAATAATGTTATGAAGAGTTGAATGTTATTGTTATAATGCTGAAGCGTTGAAATATTATTATTTGGTCTCTAATTATAATCCTATGGTCAACGATTACCCATTTTCGAATGCAATTCTGATTCTTGACTTTCTGAGACAAAGCTGAGGTATTTGGAACGTGTTAACCAGGGAGAAGGGGATAGCGAAAAACAGGCAGCACCCGTGAGGGCCCCTCGCATCATTTCATCATCGAAATTTTCCGGGTCACAAGGTCAGGAAGACGAGGTCAACCAAGGTCACATACCTTAGACTGTAAGACTACATTTCAAATCGATCGATTTAAATTCCCTAGACCCAGGGTAAAGGTGATATCCGGATTTTCGATTTGTGCAGGTCAGGTCAAGGCGACCCTATTGGAAACATGGGAAAACTATTTCAGATATAAAAGCCACAAAATATTCAAATACTCAGACTCTCAGAACACGTTTTGGGCACCTTCACGGATCCCAGGGTCATATTGCCCTTTACTGTTTCAAGGTCATCAAGGCAAGAGGTCAAACAGTATTTAATAACTGACCTAATGACTAGACAATGAAAAAAACATCGTGTTTGTCTTATCACTGGCTTCATTGATATACAGCAAGGTACTTTTGACCTTGACCTAGGTCATATTAGGTCAAGGATTGGGGTAAATGGCGGAGGTCTTTACGTATAGCGGAAAAGTACGCATTTCTATCAAATCACTTACCAGGCTTCAATAGCCTAATGACAAAAGTTATGCCAGTTGCTTAATCATTGCATATTTGGTGAAAATACCGATCTACCAATTACCTCTGAGGTAAAATAACACTAAAATAATTTTCCGACTTCTCCAACATATTTCGAGTAAGGGAGGGGGGACGGGTTAAGAATGACTAAATCTGATTAATTTTCAATCATTTGCCATTTTTACAATGTAATTTTTTTGTTATTGACATGATTTTGACAATGCGCAATAATTTTGTATTGAAAAAAATAATTCCTGTAAGATGGACTAAATTTCAGTTTTTTTAAGCAATAGATAAACTGCACTCAAATATACCAGGATAGTCAATCTTTGGATTACATAACTCAATATATTTCTGACTGCATTTTATGCCCAAATTTTAATCGTTTTGAAAGCTGTCATCGTTGTTAGTCGGCTAAATCCATTTCTCAACTCGCCAGTGATATCACCCGCGCATTAAATACGTCAAAGAGGTTTATACGTCAAAGAGGTTTATACGTCAAAGAGGTTTATCATACGTCAAGAGGTTAATTATAAGTTAAAGAGGTTTATGTAGTGCTTGATGGTGGTGGCGTAGGGGAAGAACATTCGACTTCCACGCCGCTGACCCGGGTTCAAATCCCAGGGCGGGTATTCTGAATTAAGTATTTACGATCCCCACAATACCGTCCCAACAGGGGACAGTTGGCGACACCATATGAGCTCAGCAGTCAGAGTGTCGTAAAGCCCAGAGTCGTCGACGTCGTCGTAGTTCTTGGTGGAGAGTGGAGCTACGCGTAGGTGGGCGTTAGGTGGGGTCATGATCTGTCAAACCCTCTTTTGCTGAACATAAACTAAGGATGGAGCAACTCTCAACCAACATAACCACCAGCAGAGGCGTCGCCACATAATGTTTGCAGGGGGGACGGACCCGGGCTGGTGCTGACCGGGGGAGGCGAATTTTGAGCATATTCGGTATTTGACAGCATTAATGACGATAGACTCAAAAATTTTTGGGGAGACGTCCCCCTGGTTGTTCAACAGGGGGGCGCGTCGCCCCGCCCCCTTCCCGCTTTCGGCGCCCTTGCCCACCAGCCAATGTAATACTATACCATTGACATTTGTTTTTGATGGGTGGCTAAATGGTAGAGTGCGTAACTCCTACACCATAAGTTCCAGGTTCAATGCCCGGCGGGTTATTTTAATACGTTTAATCTGATACACAAGAACCTTGGGACTGGGCGGGGTGTATAGGCAACGCCATATGATATTAGCAGTTTGGTCAAACACTGGCAATTATCTGAGTGAAAATAAATTAGCATCCTTTCCGCACTTAGACTACATTTTTAGCTACACAATGTTAGCAGATGATGTGAACGTTTTCGAACATCCCTAAATACCACCCCGTGTACGATGCCACTTGTTTCCCCGCATGGCGCAAACAGGGTACCAGTACAACAATAGCCATCGAAATGCACAAACATACAAACCATAGGCGGATCCAGGATTGCCGATCGGGGGCACCCTCCGGGAGGGGGCGCCATCCGGTCCGAGGGACGCCACTTTTGACCGGCAAAACCTATCAGATGGGCGCAAAATCCTATCGGTGGGCGCCTTTTAAGCAATAGGCGCCATCAACCTTTCAGGGGGCGCCGTGACCATTTCAGGTGGCGCCGAGGGTCGATCGGGTGGGGGGCACGTGCCCCCTTGCCCCCTGGATCCGCGTATGATACAAACACCAAACGCAGCAAGGGAACGAGCAGAACATGTAAACGTCAAGTAATTACGACCTAGATTGAATTCACCATTTGCTCCTGTGAATATGTATTATGTTAGCGTGAAGAAAATCAGTGAAGTGATGTTTTCGCTTATATAGTCTCACTTTTAAAATGGGTTTAGTTCTGAGACAGCAGATTTGAAATGTGTCAAGAAACCAGCATTGGCGCATCTAATTCCCCCTAAAGCCCACTATTTAATTTCTGCATAACTGATAGTTCACAGATCGGACAAAATAGGGGGACTTAAGGCCCTAATTTCAACCATGAAAGAATCCCTGTCAATCTGACAACGCATATCACGTGACAAATGTTTACACATCGCATCGTCTTCCAAACGTTACATGCCGCAATCCAACGGCAGCAGCCAGATTCGTTTAATTGTATGAAAAACACATTAGAAACGTTTGATAGAAAGTGTAGTGGGCTCGGCCGAAGCGTTCACTATGTAGAAGTCCGTAACCAGCCTTCTTAACATTGCTACACATTCTGTTAATTTCTGAACATTTACCCTGAATTCACATGCTGGATGGTCACGTGCACATACTCACAAAGCACACACACACACTGAATGGTTTCGTGGCTCGCCGTGTTAGTGATGAGTTAACAAATACCACAAAATAGGTAAGGGCTGTTCCTGTCATGTTTCTGCCATATTCGTGTGTACTGTACACATTGTTCACTGATTGTGTGAAATATATGTGAAAAAAGCAGCCAGATTCGTAATTACACGCGACGCTAAGGTCAAACCCGGGTGGTAACAAAAACGCAATATTTTTCTTTTCAGTGATTAGAAGAAGAAAAAATGTGGTTTCCTGTTTTCCTATGCCTATGTTGTACATGTCCTTTCTTTCTTTCCTTTTCCAGAATTTCGGCAAAGTGACCCATCTCCTTTAATGACTGTCTTGTAAGACACTACCTATGCAGTTAAAAAAAGGACTAGGACATTGAACTGAGTCTGCGCTGCTAGAAGTGAGAACACGCTACAAAAAATAGTTCATTCCCTGCAGTTCTGGAAGAGTTCCCAACCTGTGGAGGAGTCTAACAGTTGCCAGCTTCGCCGACCAGACCTTCAACCATGGAAAAAGAACGCCAACTGAACAGGCTGGCGCTCATGTATTTGACAACATGAAAACATAAGACAGATAAAAACAATTATGAAAAGATAAAACTTACTCTAAGACCATACATGAGGCACATTCAAAGATGACCCGCGATGTTCTCCATTACTACACTGTCGTCCATCGGTCCATAAATCTAATCCTAGGTCGCAGATAATGGATGACGACAGAACAATACAAGCTGTATCTACTGCAGCTACAAGATCAGCTACCATCTAGGGCAGACATAAGCGGCTGGTGTCGCGCATATAGAGCCTCAGCAGCTGCAGTGCCCTAAAACTCCAATCATCATCAGAAGAAGCTGGTTCTAACAGCAGCTGACAAGAAGGCAAGGACAGCTGGATGTAGCTATATACATTAAAAGTTACATTACATTACATAATGTAGCAGACAGTACATTACAGTTTAATGCCACATGCACCCAGCTCACAATGTGTTCTGGCGGTGCACTCAATAGGCTCTGTACAGCTCTGGTACTTATTAGTACCATAATCCACAATCTACTGTTACCCTCCAAAGTAGTGCCTAATCCACATCTTAAACTCCTGAGTTCTCCTAGATGTTTGCCCACTTTCGTTCACATCTAGAAAACATCACCATGTCCATAACAGACTCTCGACCTTGTGGGTACGATCTCCTTCATCTGCTCTTGGCTCAGCTTGTGGACGAACTGAAGATGTCTCCTCAAGTGGGAGACCCTGCCACAGGTTCTCTGACAGAACGGACACTCGGTGGCGCCCGAGTGAAGCTTGCTGTGTTGGTATAGAGAATTCTTGTTCTGGTACACCTTTCCGCATACATTGCATGAGAAAGTCTCCACTTGTGAACCTGGGAAGAGACGGTTTATTTAGAGAGCGGGCTAAGCATGAAGCTTTGCCGACGTGGTCTCCATAGACGAGACCCCTCCGAGGAGAGGGAATTTGACCAACACAGAGTGGTTCAAAGCAGAGATGGGTATGAATAATAATTGTTGGGGTTTAACAACACACCAAGTGTTACGGCGTCGCCAACTATCACCCTGTTGGAAGGGATTTGGGGGATCAGGTCAACTTATTCAGAGGCTCCGGGACTTGAACCCAGGACCGGTGGCTCAGTAGATAGACGCGCTATCCACTAAGCCAACCTCCCCCGAAATGGGTATGAACATCACCATTTGGACGTAGGAGCGCGGCGACTGGTGAGATCATCTTGAAGCCATAACCGAACTAAAATCCGTTTCACCTACTTATTAGGAGAGGGGCGAGATGAGATTATTGGTGTTTAAGGGCACTTCAGCTTCTTTGGCTATATGTCCCAGCATTGTCAGGTTAGGTCAGTTAAATGATCTTGTTCTAAGAATTTTCTATGCCGAGTGTCACCTAAAGCTGAGGGCTATAAAGATGAAACTTTATTTTTCAGGTAAGATAAAACGTCTTTGTCTAGAGATCGTTTCAACCTACTCTAAAGAGACGGTGGAAGATCCCTTCCTTTTAGATTGTCACAGCAGTCTACTGGATAAAACATGCTGACAGAAGGCGTTCCACAATTACACAGTTAGGGTATTTCAGGTGAGGCATGGTGGATACGTGATGAGTCAAACTCTTTTCTTTTCTGACTTAATGGGGTGGGACGTTCATAAACCTGGTGCGCTTGCCACAGAAACATACAGCCATATTGGCATCGATGAGCGGGGCTAAATACTAAATACTCTGCTAAAGCCACAGAAATTCAGGAAAACTCCATCAGTTTTGGGGGTCACATCCACCATCCCTCTCCTCACTACCAGAGTGTATCCTAAATTGGATCTTCAGCCATAAATTGAACTAGATTGGATGGGATTGGATGATTTGATTATTTAGATAATTCGGGTAGTTACGGGTTAGGATGTGGATCAAGGCGCCCGTTTTTGCCTAGTTTCCTTGTAAGATGTTTCACAAGTTTTCTTGTATTTGTTTCAGATATGAACCGGTTTTTGGTTGATAATCGTGGCGTACAACCGGATTATTCCGGATTTGTCTGGAAACACCGGATTTGGACCGGATCGTATCTGCATTTTACTTGGGCCCTGCTCCACCCATGCGCCCACCTCCCTTGCCAACGCGACTATGTTCTAATATTTTCGGTCTTAAACACAAACCGAATATTACTATGTTCATTTATTGGATAGCTTAAAATGAACACTTTAGTTTAAGAACATACACCGGAGACATACATTCTAAAATCTGATAATGGGTTAGGTAGAGTCCCATATGCCTTATTTTGCAACCAATCAATGCGCACAATTCCCCTGGGACTGTAAGCAAAGGCACGAAACGGAAAAGTCGAAATTGTTTTGCCATAATTAGCAGCCATGACCAAGAACAGTCATAAACAGCTAAAACAACAGCTACACACAGCTATCATGAGGTCAAGAACAGATTGCCGTGGCTATGCATGATACAACAAAAACAAAACGAAAATTATCTCCTGGTTATCTGTCTGATGGGTTTTATGCACCTTTCACTTTTCGTGCTACTTAACCTTGCATTCCTCCTTTACTGCCTTTACCTCTCCTATTAAGCACTTACGTAACACCCCAAACCCCTTAACCACCAACATATCTCTCCATCTTCTTCCACATCTAGACAATATGACCTCGTCCATACGACGTCCGGGACCTTGTCGGTACAATCTCCCTCATCTGTTCTTCGCTAAGCTTGTGTACAAACTGGAGATGGGTTCTTAGGTGCAACACCTTCATCCATCCACCATCTTTCTCCATCTTCTTCCAGATCTAGACAATATCGTCTCGTCCATAAGACGTCCGGGACCTTGTCGGTACAATCTCCCTCATCTGTTCTTCGCTAAGCTTGTGTACAAACTGGAGATGAGTTCTCAGGTGCGACACACGGCCGTAAGTTTTCTGACAGTACGGACACACTGTAGCGCCAGTGTGTATCTTGGTGTGTTGGTTCAGCGTGTTTCTGGTCCGGTAGATTTTGCCGCATGTTTGGCACGGGAATAACCCCGTCTGACAGCCTGTGGAAAGATGGATTATTATTTAGAATGTGTATTAAACAGGTAATTATTTTGTCTTCTAAGCATGACACTTGAACGAATGCAACGCGGTAGGAAGAGGCATGAAGTTTAGCCGAAAATATGCTGAAGAGAACCGAGAGTAGTTAATGGTCAAACACAGAAATGTCTGCCGGTAACGGGATGGAAACAACGGTCTGAGATTGTAGACGGAACGATTCCGCTTCAACAGATGGAGGCGTCATTCAATCAGAAAAAAAACAGAGGCATGTGTTTATTTTTCAAGCGAATTGGCATTCCCTTCTAGTCCATCATTTGAGTTGAGGGGTGCTCTCACCATTCACATCATTCAATCTGTTTTATCTTTTCACGTAGTTGATGCAAAGAAACCTCTCCATGCTGATATTCTAATTACTCATAAGTAAGTACTTGTGCACCAATAAAACTAAAAAATCCAAACCTGAAAAATTGAGTTTTTTAACCAGAAATCGACAAGGATACGGAATAACGCCATGCGAGGCATAAAAACCATTGTTTCAGCGTATTTACCAAGCCAGGTGGGCATTCATGGCAAATAAAGGGAGAACGCTTGTACGAACCAAGCCGCCGGACGTATGGCCCGACGGGCAGTGCGCTCCGAACTTTGAAGCCCATAATAGCCAAGAAGGCCTGGTAGCTTGGGACTGGGGGGGGGGTATTGTGCGGACTCTGCAAGGGCCTCACTTACGCGACCCACTCCTACACTCTCTTTGGCGGCAGCCCACCTGAATGCATTTGGTGATGCGGGAGTCAAAATAAATAGTTTTAATTATTTGCACACCTGCTTAACATGAATGGCTTTAAGGTCTTTGATTCAATCATGGATGGCTCCCCCTCCCATCTGGTTCAAAATATCTGATTGGTCTAAATGTGAACTGCGTGACCACCATGCCATGTGACACATGTTAACGATGGCACCGCTGTCGCAAGGTCACATGCTGCAAGCGGCACCCTTGCAGCCCGCCTCTTAATAACACACACTTAGGATGCTTAGGACGAGTCCAAATGAGCGCCATTCTGTTTTGACATTTGACAAGGTAAGAAAAAATTAGTATTTTTGTTTCTGATCGATTAAACGTGGAAACAAAATGTGGTTTCCGAATTTCCAGACACACGTTGTTCATAAAAGTGTTTTTAAGAATTTTGGCAAGATCCATTCCTTATAAAACGATAGCTCGTACTGTGGGCTCTTACTTTATTAGTATTAGTATTAGTTTCTTTACCAGTATTAGTTCACAGACCATAATGGGATGATTGATGCTGGAAAAATCACCCTGGTATATTTCTTGAGAAATAATGGCGTTGAGTCGGGATATTCGGGTATGATTCTTTTCGACTTACTCCACAAAGTGTTCCTGGGGTCGGACGTTTTTTATGTTGGAAAAAATAACCTCAGTATATTTAATGAAAAGACATGGGGCGGAGTTGGGATGCTCAGATTATGGTTCGTTAGGATTTCCTGTCCAGAGTGTTTTTGGAGGAACATGTATCAAACCATCACCTCCGTTTCCTACTTTTTACAAAACCTGTATGGATTGATAGTAAAACTAAGAAAATTTGTATATTTTTGTTAATTTATTATTATTAATTAGTAAAATAACGAAAATTTGACATCGAATGACGTTGCCAGCACATGCAATGGACTTATATATTCGTATATTGAACCATCTCCCTGCTAACCAGAACAGTGGCTGTGTTGAAAGATAGACGCGTGACCTCAAACACAGCGATAAGCGAGATAACGTCGGAAAGAAATGTTTATTATGGGGGGGGGGAATGCAAGGAAGTAAGAATAGGAGGATACGTTGGATAAGAGGATATGCAGGATAAGAGGATACATTGGTATTTCTTTCTGAGAATACAAATGTAGAATGAAATGAATTGTTCCTGTCACCGTCCTTTTTATCTTCATGTCGCCCGACCTTTTGTCTCACTTGAAACCACTGTGATATTCAATTCCTTTATTTTTTATCATTTAACATAGGAACTGATGCACCTGCTTTAGTTCTTGCACGCTGCTCGCGATATAACCTAGCAGTGGGACTCCACACGTGACCTTCCAGTTATACCTGACACCGGCAGAAGTCTCTGACATTACACCACGCATCAAATACAGGTATCGGCATCCAGTGGATTCCCCTTCCCTCCGACTCAGCAAGCGTGTCGCTATTTTCAGCCCACTTCTGGCGTAAAGCCAGGTGGATAAGAAGTTAGAAGTAGGAAGAAAGCAAAGCCTGAAAATTTCATCACGCATCCAAAACTATACATGGCGCAAAAACATTAACGTTCTGGAACAAGCTATACAAAAGCGAACACGAGAAATGGGTACACTTGTATTGAACGTTAAGCTGTATGATAAGAACCTAAAAGCGAAATTTAGGTGAACAGATTGTCTGTTGGACTAAGCTCTGAGAAAGTTTAGTCTTCCATCATGGGATGTGGTTCATCTGGGCTAAAAACGCGGTCATCCTTCGAAGCAGATGCTCCACTATTGCCAGCGCTAGGACCCCACAAATCCTCCACTTATCGCTCGTGCCCTCCAGGCTCGTTCCTTACCTTGGGACTCCTCAAGGTCATCACATTTTCCCAGTTTGGACATTCATCTGCTGAGTATCCATTCTGCCATAATACGTTCTTGTTGGCACTATCTCTTTTATTTGCTCTTGCGTCAGCTTATGGACGAAGAGCAGGTGTGTTCTGAGGTCACCTACTCTTCCACACGTTCGCTGGCAGTAAGGGCAAACCGTGGCGCCCGTGTGAATCTTGCTGTGTTGGTAGGCCGAGTTCTTGGTTTGATAGATTTTTCCACATGTTTTGCATTTGAAGCGGTTACCCACGGGATAGAAGCCTGTTGAGAGAACAGATGAATCAGAAAGTGCGTCGAGGGAAGAGTTTGCGGTACGTGTGAAGTTGTGATGAAGATAAGGTGAGCAGGAGTAGAAATAAGCAAGAAACGTGGAGCAGGAATTATTGGGTGTTCAAAGCAAATAGTATTTATTTAATTCCATGACAAGAATGTATGATTTTATAAGCCTATCAAATTGACTTTTGCCGCGCCCTTCTGGATATATCATGCAGGTAGGTTGCTGTAGGATGACCCGTCGTTGTCCGTCTAGCTTTTTCTGGATGCTTTTGCCCATTTAGTTTTTTTCTGACAAGCTACTCGACATCCTAATATTATCAAATTTGAAAAATTTCCATTTTCCATTGCCTGAACAAAGCCCAAAAATATGCAAATCAACCGCACCTTGAGCGATTCGCAGGTGAAAACCAAATTACATTCTAATCATTATTTATTATAATAATCTAATCCTTATCTAATAATGAATAATGATTATTAATTATATTATTAATCATACCATTTTATACATATAAATCAAACTACAGCTACTCGTGAAACTGTTAAAGCAAAATGCTGGGCTAATTCATGGGCAAATTAATCCAATAAAATTTTACATAATTTGGCATTAACCTAAACATAGCTCAATCTGTTGCTGAATCTAAACCCGATCATTCCTTACCGAGTGATCCCACTTCAGACCTACTGGCCAAAATATACCATGCGCCGTCCCTTTGAACTCATTATATATATATATATATATATATATATATATATATATATATATATATATATATATATTCTCACATGTGTTCCTGATCAGGCTTCGATCGGTTTCCGTATACTTATGTACGATCATGAAAAATAATATATATTTAACGTTTCACCTTTCTCAAAGCGTAATGAAGTCAAATCTAGCTTAGAGTTACATTTGACAATTAAAGACCATAAAAAAATTCATATAGCACGAATTACATTTCCATGGCATTACATATTTTTTTAAAATAACCCTAGTCGAAATACATTCAAAAATTCAAATGTCTTGTCCAAAGTCGGTATTTTCCGTACCCGATTTGACTAGTTTCCGAATTACAACTCTTTTTAAGGATGAATACCTTTTGGGTGGTATAGTATGTGTGAGAAGCGGTACTTAATTCACGAAGATTCAGTGTTGGATCACGCGAGTCGTTTCCATCTCATGACGCTATAAATGCATGCAAACTTTACCTGCTCGTATACCTCTCAACAGAAAGACCAAGGGCCACACTGGACAGAAGAGAGAATGGAAGTTTGTTCACCTTTGTTACCAGTGGAAGAGGAAAAGCCAAGGTCAAGTGAACACGAACGGAACATCTGTGGCTAATTAAAGATATCGTCTGTGTAAAGGACAATTTCCAAGCTGTTTTTGCAGACATTATTTTGATTATTGTTTTTAAATATTTTAATAAGTATTATCACAAATAAGAGCTATAAACATGCCTGGTACTCATATCAAATCATCGCAAATAACGAGCCAATATATTTCATCTATGAGACATGGTAATGACAGAATGAAAATGAAAATTGGATCATATCCTCTGGATGGAATATATGTATTCTTTGTTTGTAATATTTCAATGTATCAGCACCAGGCTGATTTTTAATAATTAAATTGCTTGATTGCTTGATATTTACTAAAAAAATTTCCGCCGGGGAAGAGAGCCAACTGGAGATGTTGTTAGTTGGAGCAGTGGTAACGCGTTGGGCCTTTACGCCGCTGACCCGGGTTCAAATCCCGGGGCGAGAAGCTGAACAAGGACTTCCTGGTACCCAGTATATACCTGAACAGGGTGAGAGTTGGCGACGTCGAATGACTAAGCAGTTGTTGCATCGTAAAGCCGTAATGCTTCTTCTTCTTCCCAAGAGGCTGGTCTCTTTAAAACCCTCGAGGCTTGTACAGGCACCGCCAGTCTTCCTGTTTCAGTCAAAACGGCAGCAGCAGGCTGGCAGGTGGTCATTTTTTTGGAGCCATGTGCTGACAACATGGAATTTCTATTCACGCAGGAGCTTGCTTGATTTGTTTGTGTATTTATTTACAAAGGTATGCATGCAGAGCAATTACAAGACAATAAGGGGGACTGCAGATCAAACGGGGTTGTCCCACAAAATCCACTCACACTTCCGGTCTGAGAACTAGTGTCCGAACTCCGTAAAACTGCGGATAGTGGGAGGAACAAAATATCAGTTAAAGAAGTCCTGAGAAGTTTTGCCCAACAAAGAGGGCAAATAGCCTGTAGTCCATCATCGGCAAAAGTTACAAAAAAAACAGACACAGACAACAAACGTTTCAGAGGAGCATCTGACGCGTGACATCAACGGGCAAGTCTGAAAATTGTGGGAAACGTCACATGATCGAGACAGAAGCCTGATCCAAGGTTCTGGCTAAGCACAAGTCTCCGCAGCTTCAGTCTTTCACACCAACTCCATAACCACACACTCCTTCCACTTCTTATTATCTGCACCTCAGTATTCCTCAGTGTATCAAGTCTCTCACAATGTTACTGCTTTTCCAACACATTTACACATCACTCAAACCATAAAGAGTTCGACGTCGCGTTGGTACAAGATGCCTAATCTGTTCCTGACTCAGCTTATGGACATTTCCCAGATGCTTTCTGAGATTGGCCACTTTGCCACAAGTGCGCTGGCAGAGCGGACAGACGGTCTCCCCGTATGGAGTTTGATATGGTGCTGAAGTGAGTCTCTAGTCTGGTAGACTTTTCTACACGTTTGGCAGGTGAAAATTTCCGGCTGGCACCCTGGGAAAAGAAGATATGTCAAGCGTGTGGAATTTGTCGCAAACATTTCATAAGGCATGTCATAATTCCAAAGACAGCAAGGACACAGAGTTCGGAGACAGGTAAAGGAAGATAAAAGTAGCGGCGGTGTCAGACGCCATGTTGGAGTGTACCTTCCTACCTAGTTATTTGCGTACACACAACTTCTTAAAAAGGGCCAAAAATGGCTTCAGGTGGAGAAAACCGAACCTTCAGGTGAATTTAATCACAATGCTAGCCGGAGACCAGGTTGACCTATCTGGAAATGCAAATGTTCTTAGGGCAAACCAGAGCCTGAGTGTATTTCCGAGCTCATCAGCAAGGTATTCAAATTAGCATCTCAGCACTAGGATATGTTTGTACCATACTGCGAGTCAAGAGCCGGCCAATTTATATATCCGTTGAAAACATTACACAAAAATGTTAATGCCTAAGCACTTCTTTAAAGCCTCGTAACCTAGGCAGTCAAGTAAAGTAAACTAAAGCGTTTAACCCCCCACTCTGCAATTACTCAAAGGCCATACAAATTATTCATTCTCCCAAATTCAAGCTGATATTTACCATATATATATATATAAAGAAACATATCAAGTTGATTTTTCCCCGACAAGAATGCATTACACAGTCAAGCAAGAGAGCAAATGACTCCCGAGCGCGAACAACTTGCAGCCGATGTACCAGATTACCATACCATGCTATATTGAAAGGCTTGTTCCCAGCTTAATAGGTACCAGCCTCCGTTTTAAAACCAATAAAGAGACCAAGACGAAGAGATTCAACTCCCAGGCATTCCCCACCTATAGTTCAATTTACACACAATGACATTTACTAAGCATTTGTCAATCCCCACGCTCGACAAAAGCCGTACAACATGCAGGTTGTCAGGGCTGACTTTATTGGGGGCAAGGTGGAGCATTGGCCTGCAGCATGAATAAAAGTTATTTTCTTTTGAACTCTGGTCCCACCTATCTAAACCATCAAATCCAGGGTTGCTTTTCACCCTGTTTGTCCTATTGCTTGACGCAGGCTCTCCAGACAGAACAAGCGCGCGTCCAGCACCGTGATGAGTGGGGTTCATAGGCAACTCGATTTGGTGTTCTAAAAATATGAAAGTTTAGCGCAGAAACAGCTATTCGTACTGCAGCCTGATCTTCCAGCTTGTCCCTCAAAAGTCAACCCCGGCAACGTGCATGTTGGGTGGCCCTGGGACTGGCCAATACCAACGTTTGTGTGAAAACAGCCTATATAAGAAAGGATCCCGATTTTCTGGCTGCTGAGCTAACTAATTACTGTTGTCCCACAGACAGGATAGCGGAGGAAAAATGTATTTTAGCGTAGTAAACGGACTGTTATATTGCCTTTCTTTAAAATAAATGGACTATAAATGGACCATCATATAGCTGTATAAGTTGAAAGAAATTGATGAAATGTAGCCATCCACGTTTCGCATCTTACAAACCATCAAGTAATGTGTGCAATCCAACGCGCAACAACTCGGTCCAACATCGGGTCCAACTGGTGACTCGGTCCAACAGATCGACTACCGAAATATAAAGAGAAAAATGCTCAGGATGATGTGAAAACGCAAGCTTCATGGCACTACTACACAATGCATTTCCGTCGAACACTTGGGAAGAAAACCAAACAAAAGAAAGTAGACAAAACGCACAAACATTGTAATGAGAGGAGTAGAAAAGAAAAGGTGGATCAAAATGATCATACATTGTACAGAGAACAAAGAGAAGAGTAGGTACAAATGCCCATTGCATCAGTGACAGTCATGAGTTCAGATATATTCCAAAGGTCAGCACAGCAGACAGTGGCAAAGGGGGCTAGGGGGCTCAAGCTCCCCCGAAATGTTAGAATGCCTTCGCTAATGGCGCAGCCGAAGGCTGTTCCGAGGATATGGCGAGGGAGGTTCGAGCTCCCAAAGCCTCCACCGAAATGAAGTCCTGGATGCACCACTGACTACAAGCCCGTTAAGACTATAACCTTTCATGCTTTTAATTTCATGCTTTCTTACTTCACCTCCTCCTTGCATTCTATTCCATCCCTACCTTAAACTTTCCAAATCCTTCCAATTTCGCTCGGTGGCCTTCTTTGTCTACACATCACTTCTTGCATAATAGTTTCTGGATTTCGTGGGCACCATTTCTCTGATCTGTTGCTGACTCAGCTTGTGTACACATTGCAGATGCGCTCTCAGATTGGCCACCGTTCCAATGGTCCTCTTGCAGCAGGGGCAGGTCGTAGCCCCTGTGTGCAACTTCACGTGATGGTACAGAGATCCTCTGGACTGGTAGATCTTGCCACATGTTGGACACGGGAAAATTCCCTGATGGCGCCCTGGTGGAGACAGGCATTGAAGACATCTTATTGAAGACATCTTATTGAAGATGTGAATAGGTTTATTAGAACCTTTCTTTCGACTTTAGACCGGTTTAAACTTTACACAAGTCAACAGTATGCACCTGGTAATGCAACATATTAATGCAAATTTCAACACAGCATCGACTTCAGGCAATCATCAAATTATTTGAAAAACTACACCGCCATAATCTAGTTCGAGAAGCATTTATGATCCTTTCCCTTAAAATGTTGTATTACCACGTGGAAATGTTTATTGACATACGTGAAATGATGACTTTTGCGTAGTTGAAACCGGTTTGGAGAAATATTACATTTATTGCGGACTTTTCACTTACGGACAAGCACGTGCAATCCCGAAGACGCATAGGAGGGACACAGAGCGTTGGAGAACGGAAGTACAGGAATTATAAACATTGTTGAAGAGCATATTCATCAATAATATTTCATAAGTTGATAACGTAATGATAAGTTGATAAGGTGGCCTGTCCCCTCGAATCCGGAAATGTAAAAAACACTGAAGATTATATATTCGGGCACAGCCCTTCATCAGAATCGTGTAGAAAATATCCAAAATTCTCGGTCATAGTATTCTCGGCTACACTATGACCGAGAATTTTGGGTATTTGTTACACGATTCTGATGAAGGGCTGTGCCCGAATATATATTCTTCAGTGCTTTTTAAATTTCCGGATTCGAGGGACAGGCCACCTTATCAACTTATCATCACATTATCAACTTATCATCATGCTCCTCGCCGCAGCACTTCAAAACTTATCAGTAATATTTCAGGTCAAAGTTCTGGATATAAAGAGTAACTTCATAACAATGTAACTTCAATGGGAGAATGCGGTGACAGTGCATGAGCAGAATTGGAATCGAAATCCATGGCAAGCCCCAGCACCAATATTTACCCCACGTAGGTCGGCTAACAACTGACTGGTGAGAGGGTGATATGAGCGTGGCGGCCGTCCCCGTGCGTTGGGGGACGTTAAACTTTGGCTTCTAAATTGACTCTTCGTTGCGGGAGTTGCTCGTTGGGATGGTGGGTTCGAGGTCTCAGTGACAAGTCCCTTGACTCCAAAAACCAAACTTGCAGCAGCTCGAACAAAATCAAAACTAAGTCTATTAGTTTTCATTTTTTCTTAGTTTTTTTGTAGGCTTTTTAAAACTAAGTTAGTTTGTTGCTGTTTGGCCCCATTGCACGGAATCAAAGTTTAAGTGCAATGTACAGCATTGGTAGCCTTCAGCCGGGCATATCGGGCATGAAGTCAAATTTAACCCTTCAGCCGGGCATGGAGAGATCTTCTGAGCACAAAACAACTGGCTGAGAGTACGAGAGCATGATTGCTTATATCCACTTCTTGCTAAGAAAATCTGACATCATCTCGCCAATGTATTTGTCCACGACAACTTGAATACACTCAAAATAACTACAGGACCTGAACAAAGCGTTTTGCCTTGCATTCGAGAGGACAAAAAGAGATAGGCTGTGGTAGAGGCCTGTGTGCGATTAATGGTACACTCTGGAGGTCCATTGGTGTATTACAGACACTTCCACACTATTGAGGCGGTTTTCAAACGTTCTCCATCGGAAGCAGTGGAGAACCTTTGAAGAATCATTCACTACAAGTATATCAGCCGAGCGTCGCGACGCAAGCGACGCCTTATTTGATTCACGACAGATCAGTAGAATACTGACGTTATACTGAGAGATACGATCAGAGATACGATCTTCTACTGATCTGTCGTAATCAAATATGGCGTCGCTTGCGACTCTTTGCGGACTCTTAGGCGTGTTACTTGCTCTTTGAGGTAATCGACCGTATCCTGGAACACTACAAACAGAATTGACTTACAAACTAAGAGTAAACCTTGAATAAAAAACACGCAAGTTTTCTCCCCGGCATTCCAATATAACCGGAAGTCGCCCACATCTCACATCTACGAACAATCGCAGAGCTAAATCCACCACTCGGCTAGTACTGGAAAATCAGGGCTGGCTTTCCCTGACCTCACCAGCTTACAAGAAACGGAAAATCCATAGCTCCCGGAACGCCACAAGAAACATAAAGTGGCATGGAAGTGAGTGGTTTATCGCGGAAAGCCGACGGACATCAGTCCAATACTGAACAAAGATAACACAGGTAAGACAAGCGTGCGAACATTATGTGCAACCATGAGTGACATGACTAAGCTGCTTGCCACTTACGGAGAACAGTTCCCCACCTCTAGCAGTCACTCCGACAGATTCTGTCCTTTAACCTTCACACCTTTTCCCACGTCTCCCCACCTGGACTTCTGTTCCTTCGTTCCTTTCCACTTGGTATTCCTTTCCCAGCTTCATCACTCGATTCAATCACGATGCACTACGCGTGTGTTGGGGCTTTGGGCACTTCAGCGACTACGCCATGTCGCGCCCTTCGTTACAGTGCCTACTACCTGTGCCTAAAGATTCTTCCTTCCGTAGTTGGTTCTCGGTTTCGTCGGTACAATCTCTCTGATCTGCTCTTGTGAAAGGCTGTGTACAGTCTGCAGATGTGTTCGTAGATTGGCTACCCTTCCGATGGTCTTCTGACAGAACGGACATACGGTGGCTCCCGTGTGGATCTTCACATGATGGTTTAACGAGTTCTTGGTCTGGTAGACTTTGCCACAGGTTGGGCACGGAAACACGTCTGGAAAGCTCCCTGGCGAGAGAGGACGTCACAATTAGACCAACTTCACTAGTCCCCCGAGGGTTGTTTCCGTGTGTAAGTAGAGGGATTCGCAAGATACACAGAGGGAGAACACAATGCAAAGGGACACAATGGCAGGAGAAGGTCAAACAGTGTTGAAAAGTAGCAGAATTAGCGTACGTTGGATTTTGGGATAACAGTATAGATGCAAGTTCATGCATTAAACCCCTCTTTACATTCAACTTGGACTTTTGCGTGTGTGTTAGGGTTTTAGGACGCTCCGGCGTCTTCGCTATATCGCAGCAAGGCTGGTTCTTGGACTTCGGTTGGTAGAATGGCAACTTAGACGTCACTGAGAAACACTCCGCCTTGCTAACTCCGCACTTTCTGACCTGCTCGAGAACTAAGGACGAGAAGTATCGCTGTAATTACTCTTAGAGTAAAGGAAAGTCTATAAATCGTCATTCTGGCAAATAAACAAATCACTTGGCGATAAAGCCATTACACTAGGTACAAACGCCAAAACGTATATAATATATTCACGCATCCGTGTATCATATATAAACAAAGGATACGGGTACCGTCGTTTATTTGGGACTTTAAAAACACATAGAGCACGGATAAAAAACAGCAACTGTATACGTAATTATAGCACATTAAGCTTTTCAACACCTAACTGTCTATTTTACCACCAAAGTACGAAATAAGCCACTCGTCATCTTGATAGAGATGTGGCAGAACCAAGAATCCCCAAAGCAATGAGATATCAAGAAAGCACTTAACGCCCCCGAAAAGAGATAGTTAAGACGGACACTCGAAAAAACAACACCAAAACGTTGACCACTTGAATACACGCGCAGCCTGTGATTTACACAGCCCAGAATAGTTCATTTCCAACGTCGACCAACTAGACGGGACCGGCATAGTTCGGCGCTTCAGGCATGTCACGCATTTTATTCCGTGTCGTGTTATTCGAAACTTTTAACATCGCCCTTTTTAACACATTTGCAGCAGAAACGCTCCCTATAGCTGTATGAGTTGCATCACACGATTATTTAAACTGGTCAATATTTTTGTCTAAGTGGAGATATAATGCCTTTATCATTATCGTTATCATGCATCAGTGAAACAAACCTTACATTATAGCAATTAGGCGGAGCAAACAACTTTAAAAACTTTCCTTATGACCAGTACACTTACACCAGTCGTTTCCTTTTCATGCCTCACCCACTGTACATGCCTCAGTTGTTATCTCTATGTCTCCTGCAAGAACGGATGTAACCTATGAAGACATTAGGCACTTGCACCTTCCCCCTTCTCACATCTTTATCGTTCACTCACACTTCCCGTACAAAAACCGGGGTTTTGTAGGTACAATCTCCCTGACCTGATCCGATGTCATTTTGTGCACATAGAGCAAGTGATTTCTCAGATCTGCCACTTTATTGTACACCTTGTGACAGAAAGGACACGTGGTAGCCCCCGTGTGAATCTTCATATGATGGGACAGAGATTCCTTACTGCGGTAAACTTTCCCACAAGTCGCACAGTGAAAGCGTTTTTGATGATAGCCTGTAAGAAGGGTAAAGGGGGTTAGTCTAAGAACCTACTAGTGTCTAGTCTGGGAGTCTGAGAGTATAGTCTGAGAACTCGCTAGAAATGTAAGGTTCGGGAAGAACCATCTAAGAACGGTTGGGGCACAGTGGTTTGATAGAGGTCAAATAAGGATCGATGGTTATTAGGAAGCTTTTGAATATCTTAATCCTATGCGGTCAAATCTTAGTGAAACTAAAAAGACACCATGCATACGAACTAAAAGGTTCCTGTTGTCCAAAATGTAACTTTCTGTCGAAAATATTCTGAATTACATTTCATAATGGCTAGGGTTAATGCATTTAATAATGGGGCGGGTTAACCCGCGCCCCACCGGGGGTCCGGCGCAACCTTCGCCTCACCGGGGGCATCGATGCCCCCCTCTAACCCCGAAAATATGGGGGTTAGCGCAAATCTGCAAAGTGCATTAGAAAGGTCGCGTAAATTCAGCAAGAAATTACTTCACATGTTTAAGCGTTCAGGTCAATGGTTTGACCTCCAGAGGTCAAGTTAGGTCACGATAGGCTATTTTCACTCAAATATGCAAAGCTTAAAAAACTGGACATAACTCTTATTTCCATTAGAGCTATTGAGATCTGGTAAACTACATTTGATAGGAAAAAGCCATACCTTTTCCCGCTATGTAGTACGTAGTGACCTCCCGCCAGTTGTTTGACCTCCAGAGGTCACCTTGTGAGCTCATATGACCTGAGGTCGTCAAAGGTCAGAAAGTGACCTTCCCGTATGTCAAATGAAAGCTAGTGATGAGACATATACGATGGTGTTTGATTAAACGCTCTGGCTTAATCAGATCAAAAGTTATTGCCAAAATACTGTTTTTGACCCCGGGTGACCTTGGATGACCTTGGGGAGGTCAAAGGGAAAATATGACCCCTGGAATACGTAAAAGGGTGTTCAAGAACACTTTTCTGAGCAAGCTGAGCATTTGCAATCGTGGTTGTGGCTTTTAGATCATAAGACAGCTTTTTTCCCATGCTTTTTCAATGGGGAGGTCACCTCGTGATCTTAGGTCACGAAATCGAAAAATCTCGGATATACACCTTGTAGAACCTGGCGGGGCCATGAACTGTAGGAAGTTTCAAATCGATCGACTGAGAAACGTAGCTCCTATAGAGCTCAAAAGTTGAAGTGAGGTGACCTTGTTTGACCTCGCCTAGTGACCTGAACTTGGGTGACCTGGGTTAAAAAAATCAGGAATGATGTGAAAATAATGGGATGAGAGATAGAGCCCTCAACCGCGGTCCTGTGTTTCTTTCTTTTCTGCTATCCCGAAAAAAACCTTTGGGGGGCCATCGATGGCCCCGGTGGGGCGAGGGTTAATACCCATTTTAGGCGTGCGTCTAACGGTACATCACTTAGCCGGAGGCATCTTGAGGGCGAAAATCCGTCAGATGGAGAAAAAGAGGTAAGGAAAGAATGTAGGGTACTTCAAATACATGGACACAACTTCTCTATCTCTCTCTACACACATCTCTCAATCTATCTCTATCATCCATCATCTCTATCACTCCCATCCTATCTATCTCTATCATCTCTCATCCATCTCTCATCTATCCCATCTCTATCCTATCTATCTCCACTAATCTATCTCTATCTCTCTATCTATCTCTATCTATCTATCTATCTACCTATCATCTATCTCTATCTATCTATCTCTATCTATCTCTATCTATCTATCTCTGTCTATCTCTATCTATCTCTATCTACCTCTCTCTCTCTCCTTTTTTGTCGCCATTGGTGTACTTAACGAAGAGGTAACGATAGGATGGTATTACGGCTGCAGGGGACTCGATTCCAAATGTATGACACACGTTAGAATTATCACCCAAGGGAGATAAGCCCATGCATTCTGTTTTACCTTTCTTACATTTGCAACCAATGCAATTATATCGTTATACCAATTATATTCTTTTCATTTTTATCGGCGCAACATGGCATCACTCGGGCATACAAAGAACCTCAAACGTCAGCAACTAACTGACCCTGCTTTCTAGGGGAGAATCACTGCTTCTTGGCGCCCCCAGATCCACCAGTATGTACTAAATCATCACATGCTTGACATTTAGAGTACGCAGTGGATTTATATCTGAATAGACATTCGATCTAGCAGGATCCTGGCATACGATCGGAGCGGGCTGGTCAGATAATTTCGTTACCTGACTTTTTGGTTAGATATTGTGCATGTATGATGAAGTGTTAATGTTAGCAGTTAGATCAATGGCACTGTATGTTGTTTGCAAGGCTATCATGAAAGCAGCGCCAAGAATTAAGCTTTCCGGCTTCTGTGCCAATCTCAAAAGGTATACAATGTAATTAAGTGTGAGGACAGAAAATAAATGTATCTATCAACGATTTGACTGTTTTTAAATCAGGATATGGATCTGGATTCCATTTTTGCCGATTTAGTCGTACTTTTAGATTGGTTGTATTCGAAACGATAATCATGGTATACACACGGATTGACCTGGTTTTGTCGGAGACATTTCGGATATGCATCGGATTGTGTCGGAATGTTCGGATTGACTGGAATTGGACCGGCCATGGCATAATCTTCTGACGACGCTCTTAATCACCCTTCTATCATAGAAAGAACACCTTTCTGGGCATTCTGAGCGTAGCGATTTCTTCATGTAATTCGTAAAGATTGGAATCCGATTTCGCATTTATTTTCCAAGGAGGAGACGAATAAAGTGCAAAAACATGGAACAAATTTATCATAATACAAACACGCTATGCAAACATCCACAAATTATAAACCGCGGCCCCAGTGTTAAGTCCATCACCGCGAGAAATGGAGCAGAATCCATCCCTGCAGGAAAAGGAGCAAAATCCACCACTTAAAGAAAAGGAGCAGAGCCCATCTGCAAGAAAAGGAGCAGAATCTATCCCGGTAAGAAAAGGAAAATAATCTATCAACGCAAGAAAATGGGCGGAATGCATCCATGCAAGAAAAAGAGCAGAGCCCGCCACCGCGAGAAAATGAGCAGAATCTATCCCGTAAGAAAGGAAAATAATCTATCAACGCAAGAAAATGGGCGGAATGCATCCATGCAAGAAAAAGAGCAGAGCCCGCCACTGCGAGAAAATGAGCAGAATCCATCCCTGTAAGAACAGAAATAGAATCCATCGCCGCGAGAAAATTAGCAGAATCCATCGCCGCGAGAAAAAGAGCAGAATCCATCACTGCGAGACACACGCAGAATCAACGCCAAGTTAACAGCTGCCATTGAGATAAGTAGTATCAACGAGCACTTCGCAGACACCACGAGAACAACACTGTCATATTAGAAGTGTCTTAGCACTTGTGACCTTGGAGCACAGAAAGTGAATTCCACGCTAGTGGGTGATAATTTACGGATTTGAAAATGCGTTAAGTATGGAAAGTATGCAAAGTGTACAGTATTTCTTTGCACGTGTAAATTCTAATAGAAACAGCTTTTCAACCGTCCGCACTATTTACAACAGCTACAATATTCTCTGCAGCAGTTTCGCAATAGAGAATCACCACCCACAACAAACCCACACGCCTGTCCCCCGGTTCGTCTCATCCCGCTCTCTTCCCACCTACGCTCCCTTACACACACACACACACTATCCCAATCCCATCCCTACCAGTCCCACACTCTCCAACCTACTTTCTCCTCAGCATCTACAAGATACCATATCTTGTGTAATCGTAGTGTCGCTTCTTTGTGGGCACAATTTCCCTCACCTGTGCGCTCGTAAGGCTGTGTACAAATTCCAGGTGGGTTCTTAACACTGCTACTTTACTGCACACTTTCTGACAGATCGGACATATGGTGGCGCCCGTGTGGATCTTAGAATGATGGCTTAAAGAATCCTTGGTCTTGTAGACTTTTCCGCACGTTGAACACGAGTGTACTTCCCGGACATTTCCTGTCGAGGAGTATATTGTCAAGAGAAAACATGAAGGAAAGCGTCTCAGAGAAACGCGTGAAAAATCGCATGAAAATCCTGTACCGACAGGAAGAAAACAGGCGAGCTCAGAGCGGGACACAATAACGGGAATTATTGGGTACAGTGTTGGGAAAATGGGCCATATCGGAACAAGTGGAATAAAAAACCTATCTAAACTTCTATCAAAATATGTCCATAATCTTGCCATGACAGTTTAGCTTCTCTTCCACCTCCGCTTCTTGTTCGACTCGTATGTATAATTTTGAAGCATGCACTAAATTCTCCCGTCAGAAATAAAACAAAATTTGGAAGAACAGCAAAAATCCTACGGTTGTTTAGAAGCTGATCAGGTTAAGATAGGTCACATGCAAAAATTTTTCTGTATGCATCATTCACATGTACACCTAATAATGGGACATATTATCCCAATATGTACCTACTTGTGTATATGTACACGTCCTTCTTGCGGCAAGTTGCTGATGATAAAGCTATAAAATCCCCTCCTTCTGATTGTCCTTGCTTTCCTTGGCCACGTGCAGACTTAAACACTTCTAGCGACTGTCAAGCATCTCAGAAGATAAGTACTTTAACCCTTGCATGGGGGGTTGTAGCACCCCTCCAAAGTTTCCGACCATTTTAAAAATGTAGCTCCAGTTGCAGAATGGTAACACTGTGTAGACTCTGGAGCATTCTTTGGGCAAAGTTTGTAAAAAAAATTGCCCTTAGCTCTCACTGCATGCATGTTGCAGTCATTTGGACGCCAGGACACGTTTCAACACGAATGCTTTGAAACTCCTACCGTTCTCGGTCCGTCCTTATGAATTAGCCTAGAGTATTTGCCGTTGACCTTCCAGGACAACCTGTAACATCTTTTGAGCTTTAGATGACCCTCGGTGAACTTTGGTGACCTGCATGGTGGCTTTGCGGATTGTCTCCTTATATGATTTCTGTTAATATAATCGGGTTTGGGGGAAAACTGTTTTAATTTTTGGTATTTCTAAATTGCAATTCAGCGTCCAAAACTGCCCAAAAAACAAGTAAACACTAGACATATTGGGCAACGTGAAAATTTGCCATTCAGTGATAACGGGTGGCAACACCTTTATCCCACCCCACCCGTTACCGTTGCTGCACTTTGGTGTTGCTGACCTCTGCAGCCGGAAATAATAGACATAAATAAATAAAAATTAAACTTTCGCCGAGATCGTCCTTATTATGAGAAACATTGTGGGAGATCATTTAAATATTTAGCTACTAGCTACCGCATTTCTAGCACACTCCCTTTGAATATCTCCAGCTTTTGGGTCAAATATGATAGTGCGGGACAACCTAAAAATATTTCGTTCTGATAGTGCCCTATGAAAAAAGTGTAATGATACATCACGATTAAGCATTATATTTCCTTCAACCTCTGTTTTTCGTTTCTCTACCACCCATCTGCCCTATCCCCCCATTAATATCCTAACCTAAAGATCACACTTGGAGACAGTGTACCATGAAAACTTGAGAAAGCTCTTGCAGTCCACACTTCAGCATTTCACCACATATTTTATTTGCCATCTAAGGCCAAGTACCATACACTTGTCACACAAAATACTACATCCAGGATTTCACTTTTCCATCAAACCTCAAGCCTTGGGAGACTCTTCGTAACTCCAGTTGCCTCGCATACCTATCATTGAAACACGCAAACCCTGATTGTCTCGACACAGCTTTCACATTGATGACAATTGATTTAGGTTTCAAGTTATCACACTCAACACCCGTATCACCAGTTTACCACTCATCACACAAGCACCACAAACCAACAGTAGAATCAAAACTCCCACAGTCCATTGCGTCCCCGTTACCAGCACGAGCGTTTGACACCACCACTCCGACTCTCCCTATCGAAAGCTACCCATCTTCCACAGACGACACCACCTAGTGGCACTACGTCTTCGAAGGCCTAGGCACTATATCCCACACTTGCGCTGGACTAAGTTCATGCGTGCCCTCCAGATGATTCCGTAAGTGAGAGACTCGGCTATACACGCGACTGCACAGCGGACAGAGCGTGGCACCAGAGTGTATCTTGATATGGTGGTTGAGAGAGCCTCTAGTGGAGTAGATTCTTCCACATGTCGGACAGGGATAATTATCTGACGGATTACCTGTCAAAGACAGCAACAGCTCAGCCAGTGAACTGAGATACCTGAGGCTTCTGATGTGGGGATGAGATGTGCTGCATGCCAGGATAGAACTCAGAGAGACAGACTGGAGGGCAGGAGTGTACGTGGTTAAAACTAAAGGAAAGAAAGGAAAAAGAATAGTCCATAAATTGTTATCGCGTGAAAAGGCACGTCCGTAGAACAGATTGACAACTCGGCATAGCGATAGCATTAGGCAACGACCATGGCAGTTTGGGTCCCATTCCCCGTTACATTTTGACAGTACCGTTTCACGTTATACATCCATGGCTCATTACGTAATATATGCATGCGTGTACATAATGTACGTAGTAGTTTTGGAAGGACCCGTGCAATCGTATATTTCCCTTCCCTGCGTGTTATATTTAGCCCCTTTTTCTTATAACAATGCCATTTTATTAGAGCCACTCCCAGCAGTCACACTTGCTGATTTACAATGGAGACCCCCATCGCGCTAGATTGGACATGGAAGACGATCCTCCGCCGTGGAGATCAATCCTACCTCGATCCATGCTGTCCTGATATGGTTCAACAACACAGTCGTTAGACCACCGCACCCCCTTACCCCTTCTCTTTGCCCCTTCTTCTCACCGACTCTCCTTCGCCTCCAATCAACTCCCTTTCATATCTCGTCCCACACCCCACGACACATTACCGAGTCGAATCTCGTCATCTGGTCCAGACGACAGAATTCCGCCACTTATAATTCATTCTTTTTATTATTTACCATCCAGAGAGCCATACAACTGTCGCAGAAAACTGTCGCACAAAAGGGATGTCCGAACACTTCCCAAAAGACATTTGCACTACAGAGTAATGCATCTAGTATTATCAGTAGTGCAGCCTTGATGCTAAACAGTGGCCCCAGAAAACGCTACATTTACGGCTAGCCTGATATACCCCCTTCCGTCACCCGACACTTGCATTAAAAATTCCTACATCAAGAGCTTACCATATGAGCTTTGGCCTCATACTCGACAATTTCCCCTACTATCATTACATCCGCACTACACCTTTCATGCAACAGTTACCCTTGCCGCAATCCACGACTGCGCGGCCACCTCTAAAATACACGCCAGTGATTTGGTACACTTCACACTCACTATCAATTCCCTGGCAACCACACATCAAGTTTTGAGACATGGTTCGTATCCATGGCTGCTTGGTGATTATGTCTACATCAGGAACCTGTCTACCTTGGATTTCACATTCTTGGATTCATACCTTGGATTTGACATTCACACGATATACCAGAATATATATATATATATATATATATATATATATATATATATATATATATATATATATATATATAGAGAGAGAGAGAGAGAGAGAGAGAGAGAGAGAGAGAGAGAGAGTTCCTACATAGTCCAGGGTGGGCAAGACGGGGCAACTGTCCCTCAGTGCGGTGACTTGATGGGCTAGGATGCTGTATTGGAATTTCTCACCAATTTGGACACCATGGTGCTTCTAGACCAAATCGAGTAGGTCAACGCCAAAATCCTCGACAAGATCGTGCAGGAGCAGACTTACGCTGCCGTGTTATTCTACACATTTTACAAATGAACGTGTAAATAACAATATTTGACGTTGTTATTAAGGCTATTCCACGAGATCAGCAAACGTTTGATATAGAAATAAGCTGTCAAACGCGTATTTGGCCGCATAAATACTAATTTTGCATCCACATCCCCTAAAAGAGTACTTTATCTGGCAGAAGGCTAAGCCGCTTAATAGGAGAGCTATGAGGCTAAAAGACACCTACTTTATACGTTAAAAAGACCTGTTTCACACCTTTTATCATCAGCCTTGCAAGCCACACGTTAAGACATTGGGACACGGTTCGTAACATCGGCTGCCCAGCGCTTATCCCCACATCAGAAGCCTACGTACCCTAACAACGCAATACCCTTATCACTTCCACCCAAGGCGTGAGAATTTCACAATCATTTCCATGCCCTTTTACTGTTTACCACACAAAGAAACTTGTTTCTTCATGACTGGATCACTGGAAGATTACACAAGGACCGGATATGTACATGGATCTTGCCTTAACTCCACGTCTGATGAAACAGACTCCACTTTTACACTAGACGCCGACATATCTCATGTCTTCCGTGTTCACACCAGGCACTAATACCTGTCATGTCCATGTAACAGATCTTCATACCAAACACTCGTATTTCTAATGTGCTCCATGTACAGCCGGTTCCATATTCATTGTTAGGCATTGGGTCGCGGTCGTTTTTGCGAAATATCTCTCAAGTGATGTTTCCTGCCGACACCATTGATGCCTGCTGCGTTTTAACTGGATGCATGAACTGACGTGCAAAAATACTTAGACGTGCAAACATAAAAGTTGTTTTGTCCATAACCGTCAAAATTGATACCTCATCTAGTTTGCAGGATCCCAAATTCAAAGAACTCGTCAAAATACGTTACAAGAGACGAAAACATTTACAAGAAGTGAAATACTTTTCAAGATTTTTATTAAAACAACTGACACTTATACCTACCCATCAGTGTGAAACCGGCCCTACATACAAGAGAGCAGCATTTATACTAACCTCCATGTCCACACCTGACAACGATATCTCTCACGTCCTTGTACCAGTTCTCACACATACTACACAACCGCCCTATAAACCCGAAGTCCTCGGCAGTCTCGGCACCATCTCCCACACCAGCGCCGGGCTGAGACCATGGATTCCTTCTAAATGCTTGCGCAAGTGAGGCACTCTGCTACACACACGACTACAGAGCGGACAAAGCGTGGCGCCCGAGTGGATCTTGACGTGATGGTTGAGAGAGTCCTTGCTGGAGTAGATCCGCCCGCATGTCGGACATGGAAAGTGATCTAGGGCAGTACCTGCGGGGGGAGTATCAGTTCAGCAAAGCGAATCGTGGTGTCCAAAGTCGAGTCAGGACGAAACTGAAGCTGAGAGGCAGTAGAGTGAAGTGGTGTAGCAGGTTGAGGCTTGAGGGATGTGATTTTTCATGTGATGAGAGAGCAGGTTCGGGCGCAAATCGGGAAACCGCTCGAGAATGGGTTTCGTTGTCGCACGCTTTCTTAGTCGTGAATGACACGAAAAACCTAGCCCTGAGGAAATATATCAATTATTTGTTCTGATTTATCTATCCGCTCCAAATGATCAGCATCAACTCGATGTCCCAAGAAATCTGCCGTCACCCTGAAGTCCGATTCCAAGGAAGACCACCAGCGTTATTTTTCAGCGTGAAAATTATCTACCCAGAAAGTTCCTTTTTGACCCGCACAGTCCTCCTCTCTACAAAAAATCAACACATACAAAAACAGATATAGTAACATCACCATTGTTTGTACCCGGTTCCACACGTGAGCTGCCTGACAATACCAATACGTGGGCTGCCTGATATACCTCACCGCAGCGCCACATCACAGGGGCAGCAAAGCAAGGCCCAGGATCGTTTACAGGAGTAAAAACCGGAATTTTTAATGGAACGATCTGTTGACAAGACAAGCTCGAAATATTATTAGTTATTCAACGTTAATTTTTCCTCTCTGTTTGGGACAAAATGTGATGGCACACTTTATAAAAAATAATAAACTGAAGCAAACAAAGCACACGAATACAAAAACTCCATAGAAGTATGCATATTCGCTCTAGTTTAATAAGATTATAAGCTTGTAAGCTGTTAATAAAACCTGCTAGTCAAAAAAACCAATACTAACATACCACTTTATAGTGGTAGTGGTTTAAAGCTTCACAGTTGAATAATCGCAATGAATAATCTTCAATAGAGAAAAAGCAAAATCGTACTATTGTATTTTATTTCACTAAATGAGAAGGCTACAATCAGTCACATTCTCACCGCCCAAGAAAACATGTCATGGTGAACAATGATCATGCGGTTTGCATCGCTTTTGCATACCTGAGAATTAAAATAACACCTCAGCTGGCCCACTGACTATGAAAATGGCGGATGAAGCCCAGTTGAAATTGCGCATAGACGACGTTAAAAAACAAACGGCATGCAAGCGACCCTAAGCTTAGCTTTCAGCCTCCTGCTTAGCTGCGAAATATGAGCCCTGAACATATAAGCCCCGTAAACCCATAGCGAAGCTGAACTTAACTGGTAAGCGGGGACATGTGTTTCGTTTCCGAGTTTGGGTTCCGATGATTGAAATAATAAAGAAGAAAACGTAACATCCGAAAGAAATGGTACTCATATGAGCTCTTTGACACTTTACAATATCAGTGGACAAATTAGGCAAGTACATTGGTGTTTGTAAGATGAGAACAAGAGTGACATTATGTTTTAACGTCATTTCAACGCTTAATTGGGTGTGCTCCGGTAAACCCAGAAACAGAAAATAACATCCATCAGCTGTATTACCATCGAAATTTATGATAATTTCAAGAGGAAACGAGCAAACACCTGCCAATAGCAAACTATCAAGCATCCAAGACGATTTCATTTTGTAACAGCGAGCGCTTTTCTGCCACAGACTTTATCATTCGATAATTGTCCAGAACTGAGCTGCAATGAGGTTCCTGGGGTAAAGAATCACAATGAATCAATGATAATCAAAGAGCGGTCCGAAATGCATGCGGAGAAAGGTCGCTGAATTCACCGCACAGAGAACCGGTCACAATCCATCATCGATTGGTGTTTTTGGGCGGCCGACTACTAAGGTCATTTCGCGCCCATAACGAACCAGTCATTATCCACAGCACAAGACATACAATACACGAACTTCAGTCGGGGGAAGAAGAACTGAACACTACGAATAAGCACGCCTGTGCAGTGTCATAATCGTCTCCCCGGAACCTACATCCCAGATAGCATTCCAAAATGGGGTAACGACTATGAGCCACTCTTCTAACAGGATGGAAAGACGCCACAGCCGCCCACAAAAAACGGATAACCAAACATAAAAAACACACCTGTCTCGTTCAAACGTCTAATTTTTCCTACGGCTTATGAAAATTAGCAGGTCGAACCCAAACTGAGAGTCAAAAGGAAACGCTTCGTCCGTAACCGATGCAGCGTAAGACATTAGAAATGCCACGATTTGCAAAAACAGCTGCGACACAAACCGTGGGATGACATACACTGAGACGCTGACATGCATACTAAGTCGCATACGAGGTGTCAATGAGACAAGGCGAAACTGTATATACACTTTATGCACAGCGCAAATAATGTATGCTGTTGATGAACCGTTAAGCCCTATGGCATCTGAATATGACAACACTTAAACAGGTGTTGCGAGCACTCATCCTGTCTTGAAAAGGGCAGTGAACAAAGCTCAATTGGTTTGAAAAATTAACAAAGCAACACACCAGAGCTGATTTCTGATCTAACCCTTCACGCATCGCCTGATGGAACATACTTGAGAACCCATAAAACTATTAACCGGTTGCAACCCTTATCGTACTAACTCACATTCAGTTCTAATTTGTACACGTTCGTACACTAATTTACACATAACTAAACTGCAGTTCATATAACAGATACAGCATATCCAAATAAATCATGAGACACAAATGATCCACCTTTATATAAAACATTATTTTAAAAAGTCAAAGGGTCGGCGAAATTTTCCATGCCAAAAACCCAATGCCTTTTGGGCAAGAGAATAAATATTTCTCTGAACTTCACAGAATGCTTCACGAAGTCGGTCATCAAAACACACAGAGATATGTGTGTGCAACTTAGGAAGAAGTAACCACCAAAGACGTCATTAAAATGCACAAAAAAGCAAATGTTTTATACAAACACATCTGTCCCGAGCACCGAGTAGGCTTTTAAGCTATCGTGACTTCGTTTGCAGGGTTGAACACCCAGTTGCATTTATCTATACGACATCGTTCACCAACAAGACCGGTCATAATAATGGGACTTTTGGGGGTTTGACGACGCACGTTCTGTCGAAGTTATACCGCATCACTAGCTTCACCCTGCTCAGAAGGATTCGGGGGATCAAGTACTTATCTAGAGGACCCACAGGGCCTTGAAAACGGGACTTGGCTCAGTTGGTAGGCGCTCTAGGTCGTGTCTTAGGCAGATGGCAAGCGCTCCAGATCGTGTCTTAGGCAGACGGCAAGCGCTCCGTTGTACCCGGATGATAACGAGTTCAATGTTCCAAAATGGTTTTTGCACTAGGGTGCTGAGTGTAAAATTCATATTGGAAAATATATTCGGCGAGTGAAAAATTCAAAACGGACGATATTGTAAAAGTACATTGAAACCCATATCCAAAAATGACTAGTTTAGAAAGAAATTTGTCTTAAAACGGCCACATAACCATATTTTTTGATAAGCTCATATAAAACAGGACTATTTGATTAAGCAAAAAATGCTTTACTTAAAAGGTGAGCGGAAAATTTAGTACAAATTACACAGATGTGAGTGTAAAAATTCCGTTTGACCGGGTGTCGCTCTTCACCCAGCACCCTGAGCTTTGGGACACTGAACAAGTCTGACTTCTGAACTGATGGTCTCCCACGCCGTTGGTAACCAAGATAACTTTACGTTCAGGTACGTTCAGGGGAATGCCTTCACGCCGGAGTGACGTCACACGCTCACTAGTCTAAGACTGTATCCAGGGTTGATCAGTACTATCCAGAAGATTCTAAAACGACAGCCATATACCAAAACAGAATAATTCACACGTTCACTCGTCTAAGACTGTATCCAGGACTGATCAGTACCATGCAGAAGATTCCAAAACGACAACCATATTCCGAAATATAATTCTATATTTCTACATTTAGAACACAATTGAATCCTCGTGTTCTCTTGCATTTACATGGGACATGACCCAAACTTGGAACATTTTCAGAAGACCCAGAGGTGGAAAAATCCCTTCATGCATACGGAACAGCCCTTGCTCTTGGAGGGGAGGGGTTAGCTGGGAACGTGTGGACAACTTTTCTTGTAGCCTTGATCAAGCGATAGTTGCTAGTCTGCTTTTACGGCGAAGTGGGGCCTGAAAGATCGGTCATCGACGCCAACGGAACTCCTTCCCAGAGCGCGAATAAATGGGCAAAAGCTCCCAACGTTGACAAAAGACAGACACAGGAAAAAGAACGAGTTATGTCTCAACTTTAAACTACCAGCACAGCCATTTTTCATGCAACACACCAATTTTGCGGGCTCAATGATTCCGACCTCCACGTCATTTATTATCAAAGATCTACACCACCATCACTGTCTTTGTGATGCTTTCAGTTCTTCGATAGCTCGACAGAGCTCTTCATCGTTCAGCTTATGTACGAACTGAAGGTGCCGCTTGAGGTCCACGAGCCGGCTGGGCACCTTCCCGCAGATGTGACAAGCTATGCGTTGACTGTGCTGCCTCCTGTGGTGGTAAAGCGAACTAGGCCACCGAAAGCGTCGTCCACAAAGATCACAAACGTTGACGCCTGGAAGGACATGGAGGAGTTAGCAACGGAATCTTGAATTGGTACTGACAAGAACACATACCAATACATATTGTTATATGTAAACATAACACATACAAATTGTTGTTTATAATATAGGCGGCGGGGATGACAGGACGGTGGGGCAAAGAGAGTGTCCAAGCATGCCCCTGGTTCGATTCCGATCCACGACGGTCGTAGTGAGCGTCTAACGCCCATAAGTGAGCTGGACAAGTTATACTTATGATCATACGCGATAGCGCAAGAAATGCATTACATTTTAAGTGGGCCTATTTTAGGTTATTGTTGGGCAAGAAACAGTAGCAATAACTTTTAGCGATTATTGGCTGATTTTTTCTGGGCGCTCCAGCATCGGAGGTGGTATCCTGAACTTTATTGGGGTACGACAAGGTACTAGAAATACTGCGCTGAAAACAATCACATGGCTGGACGGGATCGCGTAAGACTGGATCACATATTATTGAAGAATAGACTCTTAACTCTTAGTATATGATTAAAGGGAAATGGAAGCGACCACGAAGTGTTCCCCAGTCATTAAAAATCCAGTAAAATGGCAGCAATCCACAACCAAAAAACTTGCATTCAAAACCTGAAGATCCTGGCAGTTGTTGGGTTTTAACGATGCACTAACTGTCAATGCTATATGGTGTTGCCATATAGCACCCTGCTGGGAGGTATTTGGGGGGATCAAAACAGGATATTCAGGGTTCTGCTCGAACTTAAACCCAGGTAACCCGGAGAAATAAAAAATAGCGCAATACCACAATCCTCAGTTATCAGAAGACATTTGTGTTTCCAAGAAAAAAAAGGACTCGCCAGTGATCGTAGGTTTCTTCCCTTTATTGCATGCCTTACATCCAAGACACGTCCGATCAAACGCAGGTAAATGCCTCAAAAACCGAAATCAGCCTGGAATAATTTCAGAAATGACATTATAGCATGGCGATCTGACATGACCCGGACCTAGTTTTTCCAGATACGCAATGTAGGTCCCGCAAGCTGTGCAACGCAGCGCCATTCGTTGCGTTGCACAGCTCACAGCAACCATTCCCGGGTCGTACCCGAAAACCCAGTGGGGGGGGGAGGAGATTACATACCACCACCACTTCAGAGACAAATGGCGCCCCACGACAGATTTGCCGCCTCCCATCAGAAATAGTGAAGATGCCTACACTATACATACCCAAGAGTCACTTAACTTTGTCTCAGTGCTCTCTTATATGAAACATACCAAGAAAACCAAAATCATGCAATGAGCCTCAAGTTAACTGATATAATGCTGCTACTACTCGTGAACTGGATATACAACCTGCTTTTGACCCGCTCCAGAACACACCTGGTTCACTTATGTGCCCTCTGTGCCAGGTGCGCCAGCGCAGGGTGCGTTCCAAGCACACGAGACATGTAGCTGGGAGGATCCCTTGGTTTTGTGGGCACGAGCTGATGCACTTCTTGTAAAGTCAATCCATGGAATTTCTCAAGGTGCTTTCGTAGGTCCTTTACCGTACACAATACCTGGGGAAAATACGACACAAGTGACGTTCATAACGCCTTGATCGCCAGCTTCTGATAAAACTTTGCTAATGTACACAACTTCTCTTGTCACCGGAAGAGCTAATTGCTGAACAACTCTACTAGTACATGGAATACTCTTTAAAAATTATCCCGCATGCAAAACGAACCATTTTTCCTTTCCAGCAGCACACGAGTTCAAAGCTGGAAAGCAATATTATTTACTATAAAAAAACCTTAGCTACAAAAAATCATTTAGACGGTATCAGCCAAAATACCCCACAACCGAAATACTACTACTTCCTATAAGGATACAATTAAAGCACATATGTCCCCCACAAGAAAGTACAAAAAGAGCTCCAGAACTCTGGGAAAACGCAGCAGGCGTGACAAGTTGAGGTGCTTCCACTTAACAAGTGCGCCTCCTCACCAATTTTTCGATCATTCATCGGTCCCTCTACAACGAGGACTGTGTCATTGTTTGATAAGATGCTATTTGGCCTGTCTCCTCGAGACCTGGATTGAAAAATGAGTAAATGAACGATTTTATAGTCGGGCACCGCCTCTTATAGGAATCGCAACGTAGAAATTTATCAAGAAACAATTATTGTTCTTAATATGATAGCCTAATTCTAATGTCGCAGTCATACTACGCTCAAAGAGTATTTTTTGCAAACAACTGTTACACCGACATTCTGATCACACGCTGAAGCCTCTCATCTCACTCATCGCTTTGTCGCTTATGCCTTATGCCCATACTCATCGATTTACTCACTTTTTCGTCCCGGATTCGAGGTCATTGGTGAAATAACAGGCCAGGAGCACGGCATAAATTACGAACACATAATTTTGTGGCACTAGCCCCACCCCCTTCCTCCCCCATGTAACACCTTTTGACGCCAAAGTGTAAGGATTGATAACTCCCTGGCTGTGCGTTGTGTTATTGCTGACTCCCCTTGTGCGTTACGTAATTTTATGGGCGCCCTGTTATCAACGTATTACCATGCTCCCTACAATAGCATCACATGATCTACGACGATCTATGTCTGGGTGAAGCCGCGTATCTATGATTTATTTTGCGCCACTGCAACTCTCTTAGTTGAGCTAGAATTTCCCATAATAAGTCATACAAGTCTACTGCCTAGTATTCTACTAAATAATGCACGAAACACAATGCAGTTGACTCTGTCGAACCTTTCCACAACCAAAAGATGTAGATGTTAAGGAATTACTTAAAAAGAAAGATTAAAAGATGTTAATAATGTGTCAGAAGATTGCTAGTCTATCGTCTACTACTTGACTTCAAGCTACAATACATGCCGTAACCATTCTCCACCTCTCCACACTTAAAGCATGTATCTAACTGGTGTTACAGAAAATCGCGCAAGTCGAATAGTCTAACATTCTACTCCAATCTACACCATGCGCGATCCCTTCTCTTTTTCACGTTTAAACACGTTGCTATGTGATTCAGATGATCACGAAAGTCTACCATCCACCATTCTACTAAAATCCGCCCCACATGCGACACACTGCCCTACCTTTCCACATTTGGAGCAGGTCGTCAAGCCCATGTGTTTCTTCACATGACTGAGGAGCGACTCTCGATGCTTGTACTGTTTGCCACATACATGGCAAGTAGCCATGTGCATCAGGCCTGTTGGAACAGAGTCACTCAGTTTCTCTACTCCCAGTATTCTACGACTACTGGTCTACCTCTACTGCTAAGTCTACTGCATGGGTTTGTCATGGATGCGGTGAGGTGTTTGAGGTAATGTAAGAGGAATGGGATACTGTGAACTGCTGTATGGAGGCTTTAGGCAGCATTATATTACATATTGCACTGTTGTGGTAGTCATCATCTAAGGCTGATATCAAGGTCGTTTCTCCTGGGAACTGGACTTCTAAATCAATAACCGAAAGCATGTGCAAAACAACCTGCTCATAACATTAAAAATAGCCAATATTTTATTGAAAGCAACCATTTATTTTCCACGACGAAAGTATTTCACGCTCTGCTCCGTCGGACTTTAGTGCACCAAGACATGTGCTCAGTGACAAAAAAACGTTGATGTGTGAGGCGTTTCATTTTTAAGCTAGACAGATAATACGTCACTTGACAACTGCTTACGCCCATTGCCACGTTCGAACAAGACTCAGTTTACACAACAGGCGTTTATTCCTCCAACTGGTCTGAGAAATTAATGGATGCCTCTAATACCAGACAACACATATATAATGCATCCACCCACACACACACACACACACACACAAAGGCGAAGTATACAAAGGGTTCTCTTGGGATCCAAAAGGAACAAGATGTTCTCAAAAGTGCAATTGTTGTTCATATTTGTTTGCCCATGTCTTTAAACAACTTCATTTATTTCACAAGTGTAAGGAACCAGACATTTGTTTAAAACCACATTCTGCCAGAATTATTAATGGTAAGAACGAAGAATGAAAAAAATCCGAACAAACAAGATATACGAGAGCATTTAGACTACCTGTCTTTAACACTATTAGGACGAATAAGTTTTACAGCGTTTTTCACCAACCACTCTCGATTCTTATACAGCTCTTTTAAGTTTTAAGATACTGCAGCTGCAGAGGCTATACGTGATATTTTTCTGCAGCTCGTTCCTTTACAAACGTGTTCCACATCCCTGTCTATATCACTCAGTTTGAAGTTGTACCCGGCTGGTCTAGAATAGTTCCGTCTGCATCCGTTGTCAGACGCATAGGCCAGACGCGACAAAACACACATTTCCCATAACCACAACTTTTTCGGCTGTAAACACCATAACAAAAAATGAGAAATACAAGCTCCACCGACAATGGACAACCTGACCCATCTTACAGCTTCTTCAGAACATACGCATTCTAGGTGATACGTTCATGGCACCGCAGACAACCTTCACTACATGAAGCGCTGCGTGACAGGATCATACACTTGTGGTGAACGGACCAGACTTGGCACCATCTCTTTTATTTCCTCGGTCGACAGATGGTGTACAAACGTGAGATGCTTACGCAGATTCTGCACCGTACTTTTCGCCTGTAAAAAAGACAAAAACAGGAAGGCTGATACTCCAGGCTACATAGCAGTGGTACATTCGTACTAAAATGCACTGCAGTTTGAATGCCCGATTAAGATTTCATATTCTGATGAACCGATTACGATGAACCAAAACTAAATGAACGCTCATGCTGCTGCAGAAAGATGCTCTGGTAAGTGGGTCTGGTACAAGACGGATATCGCTTGCAGTATTCCAAAACCAAAAGAACCTCCACTTTTACAGTAAGCGGCAGTTCGAAAGCGACGTCTGATGACGAGTCGCCGTTTAAGAGTGAGGACGAAAAAAATCACTGCAGCTGTAAAAGTCCCAACCTCTTCCTCGGATATTCCGATAGCTCTCGAATTCGCTCTCGAATTTGATAGCTCTCTCGAACAGCCCCACCTGTGACCGCCCCTGCTCGTGACCTGCGTGACCTGACCTGAGGCCATACATACCTTGTGGCAGACGGGGCAGACAGTCATCGCCGTGTGCTGCATCATGTGGGCGTTCAACGACTGCTTATGGCGGTACGTTCTCCCGCAGGTGGTACATCTGTACATGTGCTGGCCTGAAAAAATGATTGGATAGTTTAGTGGGATTTATGCCACATGCTTGAAGTTCCCATGATACTAGCGGCTAGACATAAAACGGGCTATAATGTGAAAACGACTAGCAGGTAAGCAGGGAGTGGGGAAAATCTAACTGCAAAGATTTGGAGAACCCGACAATATCCTGATGTGGTTGAAGATACAAACATTTTCTGAGTAAATTTGTTTGCAAGCTGTAATAGGTTTAGGTCAATGAGTTCAACGCTCGGAATCACCCCCAGCCGATTCTACGATTCCCCTGATCTTCTACGATTCTCTTGGTCGAAGTCAACATTGCCCCAACGCGATCAGAGTAAGCTTCGGGGCCACGCAAAGGTTCGACGTTGCGTTCTCTTTCACTTGACTTTGTTCAAATGAGCGCCGATGCCCATGCAAATCAATCCTTCACTCAATTATACTGTGTCTAGTTTTGAAGCTTGAGCTAAATTAACCCTGTTGCCTAAACCGAATAAGGAGACATGTTAATTAGTTATATTGGGTTGTATAATTTCACATTTTGCGACATCTTGCGACAGTAAATCGGGCACCGACTGAATATAAAGTTACCAAATCCTTCGAACCAAGCACACATATCAAGCACACGATTCAAAATATAACGCCATGTCATTTCAAATTTTGCTAATTTTCGGACAACCTTACAACTTAGCAGGTTACGAGCGAGGCCAGCTTCAACATTTTGTGCAAAGACGTCAACACGGTTTCCCCAGTGGGGAGAGGCCAGACCTAGTGATGGTAAATTATGTTCACTCTTCGCATAGGACATTTTTCAGCGTAGATTCATTCATTGTTTACAACGTTTTCAGTACAAATAAATCCGTACAACAGAAACGTCCGACAAAAGTGGAACGGACTGGGGAAGGACTCCCCGCTTGCCGGGACCGAGATGCCCAGCCCCTCTCACCGCGGGAAACGCCCAAATTGATCAAATCACCTTCACCCAAGCACACATTGACATAATACATGTTTCAATGTTTCGTCAGGCACATTTAGCTCTGAATCGTGATTAATCACTCTAAAGGGGTCTACGTTTCTCACGTGACAAAGTGAAACTCACGTTCCCCTCAACGCGCCAATGTCCATCATTCTGCACACATCCCCATAATCTAAATTTAGCATGTTTGAAGTTAGCTTTTACGTGAAAGCAATTTTGTAAGGAAAATACACAATAACCCTATATTAAACACAGCACCCCCAGCAACTATTCCACGAAGTCACTACTATAAAACAAGAGCTAGATTCGAGACGATCAACAGATACAACTTCGATTATGTACTCGCTTCGGTGCAGAGACGCTTGAGCTCATTCACCGTCCACGCACATTCCGTCTTCATCTTTCTTGGGACATATCAGCAAAAACATGGAAACCACTAGCAAAAACTTGGAAATTCCTCACAAAAAACTATCAGATGCGTCTTCACATTTGGTGCGAGAAGCGTTTGTCCCTGCCACCAAAACATAGATTGCTCCTCGATGTCAGGCATCGGACATGAACTGTTTAGTTCACTGATAGTACACATGAGCTGGCTGATCACGTGCTTGATGTCCACGAACTTGACTTGGCACCAATTCCCGAATCCTTTCGGCAGAAAGGTGATGCACGAAGGAGAGGTGCTTCCTCAAATCTTGGACGGTGGACAACGCCTGTAGAATGAGAAGAGGGCTTACTGTATAATGCGAGTGATGATACTCGGCTATGCCTGAACTTCTTATGCAAAATGGTCCACTTTTTCGACAAACTTACTGGTGAATTACTATAATACCACCCCTTTTAACACATATTGCGAAATTGCTCCAAAGTGACCAAAAAATGTAATGGATAATTGTGTCATCAAGCGTCTACGATACTAAATCAAAACACGTACCTATAAAACATAACTTCATAAGTCTAGCTTATAAAATACATTTAAGAAATTCGCCGTTCCAGAAATAATTGAGAGACACATCACCCTCACCACATGACTGAAAAACATGCAGATGTTACGACGATACTTGTCAAGCTACGAAAATAACCCATACCCTTACCCTACTGCAGACGACGCATGTGGTCTTGGCTTCATGGACCATCTTGTGGGAATTCAGAGATGACTTGTGCCGGTAGGATTTACCGCAATGGAAGCACCTGTACCGACCTGGAAAGTATCAATTCTGTCACCTGGCATGTTTGCCATTCTCGAATGTTCAATGTCGGTGCCACATAAGATGGATATTTATGTCAGAAGGAGTACCAGGTCTCAATGTGGACTGTGGACACCAGGCCGCCAAGTGCACTCAATGAGGACTGTGCTAACAAACCTGCCAGTGCTCGTTGTTGTCTTTTACGACGCCTCACTAGAGAAGCCCTCCGCAAACAGGAACTTTCTCAGGACATAGAGCTCGCGCTGTCTCAATTCCAAGGTCGATTCTTCAATCGTACCACAGGCACCTACAAGGGGAGCTAGGAGCTAGCCCCCAAAATTTCTGAGCGCCCATGAGAGTCACACAGTTAGAGGTTATTTGGGGCAAATGTGGGCAGGGTTGAGCCCCCCCAAATCACCTGCCCCGAAATTAATATATGTATTAGCCCCTGACTCCAGTCATGCAACAGACTGGAAACAGCGATAGATCTAACTTGGCCGAGAAATAGCATTATTTCTTCCTTTATTGGTGTGAAGAGGACCTTTAAACGGATAAATTACCTGATGTACACAGCAATGAGATTGGGGTTACAATTTCCCACTTCTTGTCTCACAAGCCTGGTTGACTTTGCTTCTTGTTAAAGGGCCAACTTTTCCACCACGGGCTGCGGAAAATTAACTGAACGCACCAAATGCATACCCAGAAGTTTCGATACATTGTTGCCGGGCAGGCATCCGAAGATCGGGGTGCTGACATACCTATTCACTATTCCCAAAACTTTTATTTTCTTTCATCACATCAACGCATTGGCAGTCACATGAAAAACAGCGTTCCAGAATGAGACAAAACTCTAGATTAAGGAAAGAACACTCCCGTTTGCAGCGTAAATAATGCAGTAAAGAAGTAAAAATATACATAAGTATAGGTGAACACCATTGCAATAACTTTTCACTGAAGGGCGGTATCGAATTATGAAACACACATTCACTAGCAGCCCTTTCTCTCCTGTATAAGGCTTGTTGGTGTTTTTCCTGTTGTAATAGCACTATGTTGCGGTAGATCGTATTTGATTAAGACATATCAAGTCCGTAGTTCTATAAGACACCAGTCACCAGTGAGTCAAACACATCCGAGAACCGACTCATGCCTTCAAGAACTGTATAATACTAGTTTGTAACGCTTGTGTTACTTGTGTCTTCTTCTCCCCCCCCACGCCGCTATAAATTCGATCACCTGAAGATACAAACAACGGCGTAAAAAAACAATGTATACAGAGCCAAATGCAATGATACTGAAAGATAGCTGGTGAAAGATGACATATGAGGCGCTAGAAAAGATACCAAGCAAACATAGTTGAGTGGCTTTCCGAGATCCACATTTTGGGGTCAGCTCGAGTCCGCAGGACCCTAGCGCCGTCGTTATATCAGCTGTCAGCCGCTTTCAATGCCTGTCCAAGACATCAACCTGCACTGCACTGGGGGCACTGCACTGCAAAGTTAGGCTCCTTTACACTGCAAAGTTGGGCTCCTTTTAAGCGCGTTGGTTTGATGCCACGGTATATTCACTGAAGCCTGATACTAATCCTTGAAATTTACACAATCATAGCAGCTGCCCGCCGTTTGCATTGGGAGACCAGCCAAGGACGTTTCACACACTACGTTTACAGTCAAACCAAACGCCAAACTTCACCGTTTACAGGATGTATATTATCAATCAAACACTTAAGTTCACACAGGGCTCTGGGCCAGGCTAGACCAAGTTTTAAACAATTCTCAATACTCCTGAAACTAGAGTCTGAACCAGTTCAGAATACGATAGGGCGAGAGATTTTAAACAAAGTCTCAAGCAAGGAAATCCGAGCAGCAATCTTGTTTCCACACACGACGAAAGACAACGGACCATCAATCTGCATTGTTCACTTCAGCTGAAAAGAGCAGCCGGCACAGAAAAGCACACGTCCCCTTTTCAACGGTATCTTACAACTGACTGGGCTACTTTGAAACTTGCACGGGGGCTCACACTTCACAGACTTTTGTCAGGCTGCTTCGACAGCTTAGCATGTGGTTCGCGTGGCTTTGTGGGAACGATTTGTCGGACTTCCTCTACAGAAAGACTGTGTACCATTCCCAGATGACGTCTGAGATCCTTCACCGTTCCCGCAACCTGGAAACGAAGAGAACACTGCTTTATCGCCGTCGTAATGCACAAGAAGATATTGAAAGATAGTGCCTGGCATAATCCGGCACATTTAGCGGAAGCATACGCACAAAAGGGTTAAACCAAAATCAACAGCAAGTCAAATGAACATAACACAAATAACTTCAAGTAACTCAAGGAACTTCAACAGCGCTCGTCTTTCGGCCTCTTTTCTTTCTGTTTCTAAAAGTTGACATTCAAATTCAAACCAGCCTGCATAGTTTCTTTCTTCAGGCTTAAATTGACATCATTAAGCAGAGAGGGTCTTAATCAAAATTAAGCTAGCTAGCAAAACAATTTTCAGAGCAGGTAGTTGGGTATCCAAAAAGCTTGGGTACCAAACCACTAACTCGAAAATGCCGGGTCTCACTGGGCTAGGACCCTACGGTACCAGTCCAAAACAAAAGGTGTCAATCTACACACCCATGTGCGATAACTTCCAAACTGATATCGAAATAATATTATACACACCACTCCACTTACCCTTTGGCAGTATGGGCATTTGGTCATCCCCATGTGTACCTTCATATGGTTCGTCAGAGAAGTAGGATGGTTGTATCTTCTCCCACATATCTGACACTGGAAAACCCCTGGGAACAGCGACTTATTAAGTTCTGCAGCCAACGAATAACACAGACACAAAATTGTTTCAAATACTTTAAACAAATTTGAACGGGGAGGGAGGGCGATGGCTACCCCATTACAGGTGTAAAGTGGAGTCCGGATCATGGAACGATTAGAAGATAAAGGGAACGTAGCCGGGCCAAAAGGAGTCCAAAGCTTTAACTGACCTCAGCTGAGTAGCATGAAGCAACATAACTCGATCCTGCTTTCTTCCAGTCAACTAGTCAATACCTGCTTTAAAATTTTTTTGGGGTGGGGGGGGGGGGGGTTTCAGCGGCTTAGCCACTGAAGTCACGAGTCAATATCTGCTGCGCTGCCAACCACGTGCACTTAAAAATGGTGGCATCTGCGGAGCAAAGCTCGGCCTGCTCTAGTTGGTCCAGCCTTATGACCGGGAAGCGAGGACCCGCTGCAAGTGTAGTCAGTCAGTCAGACCCTGATGTCAGTCGAAGCAAATACAAAATCTGCATTCTGGTAAGCGAACGAAACGAGACTGTCCATTTATTTCCACACCCACATAAAGCAAACAACGCTTCATCAAGTTAAAATTGGCTCAGAAAGGGTATTCTGAGATGCCAGAAAACAAAGTCACTACTCAGTGAGAAAAAACACAAGCTACCAACACGCGAGACGTAAGAACACAATTCTAGAGCGTCGCAAAAAACAACTAAACGGGCGCATCCTGGCCTTCAACTTTGATCCAACCAAACTTACTGCTAAACGCCTTCAGTGGTGACCATAGCCTTCTAAGAAACGATACGGCCTAAATCGAACCCATGCTGAAATTCATCAGAGACAGCGCATTTGAAAGCAGCTCCGTGCCAGCGAGTACAGAATGATTGGACGACCCAATTTGTCTTAAAACATCCGACAACTCACATCGTTCTTTAACACAGAGAGCACACAGCCATCCACGGGCTGCTCAACCGTTAAACTGTTCAACCGCGAAGCGACAACAACCTAAGTCAGAACTTTGCTGCATTCTCAGCTCGCGTCGCGCAACGCGTGAGAGCAAAAATAACTGAACACGTGATCGTGTGAAATTCGCAGCATCACCAGGACTTTGCAGCCTTCTTGTGCATACATTTAATATCCGTGTTTAGGCATTATCTTAACACGGCAGGCAGCTGGCATTATCAAAGTTTAGGCTTCGTGTCTTTACTTGGTAATGATTTAGAGACCTACGCTCTAAACCCTACCTTTAGATGAGAATAGCGATCTTACTTTAATAAACTGGTTCCTGACGCGTTTGGCTGACCAAAAAACATTCCCTTTCTTGAAACTCTTGAAAACTGGGACACTTACATCGTGTTGTGGAAGTCCTAAGCGCATTCGTTTCAAGTCTCCCGTCAGTATCAAGTCAGTATCGAAGGCATCCACTCACCAATCTCTTGCATCAAAACTCCTAGTGTGCTGGTTGCGTTTGTTCCATGAACCACAATTCACCATCCATAGCTACTGTCCACACACTATCCGTAACATACGTCAAGTTAACGAGCCCTTTGGATGATCAACTAAGGCAGCTCTAGAACATTGTCTCGCAAACTAAACAACTGCTCAGAAATCACGGGTTGCTAGTGCGCTCCATGGTCACCGGGCGATTTGGTTGGCGCGCCCTTGTCGGGACGACGTTTCGTACTTCCTCCACAGACAGGCCATGCACCAATCCTATATGGCGTCTCAAGTCTTTCACTGTGCCAGCAACCTGGAAGCGCAGCGAGACTAGTCACCAAAGTAGGATCTTAGATTCGTCAACAGAGTCCAAAATGCTCTCTTCAGTGAAGCTGTGCCTTGACATAGAAGACTCCAAATATAATGGTTTTCACAAACCTGAACTTACAACAAGTGACCTTCCTCCTTAACCTTCCGTTCATACCTATCTTAACATAGACATCAATAATTGAAATGTATACCGTACTTGCAACGTAACTTCTCCTCAGGCTCACGAATCACACACAAGGACAAGGATACCTCATGGCCGTTACTGCACGTTCTAATTTCACTTCGGCAAATTTAAGACTGAGCGGCTGAGCAGCACACAAAAAACAACCTGAAACTAACTCAACAATACTAAACTACCATGGCCTAGCATTCTTAAAGGCACATCTCAGAATGGCGTACACTAAACCATCTCTCCACTGACCTTTTGACAGTATGGGCACGTGGTCATCCCCATGTGTACCTTCCGATGATTGGTCAGTGATTTGGGCGACTTATATCTTCTCCCACATATCGTGCAACAGTGCAGTCCTGTAAAAAAATCCCGGTAAAATTATACGTCAAAAAACGTCATGCAGGCAGAACGAACGGGAAAATAGGACAAGGAGACAAAAAGAAAAGGGTCTAAGGCTCCCCGATCCCATAAAAGGGGGCCTGGTCTATTCCTGCTTCCAGAATATTTTAACGAACAAAATGAGGACCATTTTGTGCCCAGTACCTCTCGTTGGTTCCTAATCCTTCGAGTTTTGCCTAGTGGGGACACTTTAAAGCCAAAATTACAACCCCCGGAAAAGGAATCGCACCATTTTCTGAAAGCCGTTACGGAAGCCTTAGGGCTGTACGAAGCACTGCGGAGTTCAAATGGCTTCGTCAATTCTCATACTGTTGGAAGGGTATATTACAGATCAGGAAGCCCATATTCAGTATTCCCACCTGGGATTTGAGCCCGGGTTAGCGGTATGGAATCGAAGCCACCACTGCACCACTGTATACCCTGCAGCGCGTTACGGCCCCGTTACGACTAAGCCTGCGGTGTCCAAAAGAACACAAGAAGGAAAAGTAGAAGAAAGAAAAGTAAATGTTCTCCACATGTTTAGACTGCACTTTTCCTGTTGGCCCTCAATGCCAAAAAGATAAAACCTCGCCATGTCACTGCCGAAGTAATAACGCAGGGCACAGGGGGCCTCTACATGTACAAACACTTTACTCGAGATGAGACCGCACTGGACGTTCTTAGGTTGGTATCATTCGAAACAAGATGGTATCAGAAAAAGGCGTGGCACCTGAAAGGGCGGGAAGACCCGATGTCCAGTGCTAGTCAAAGCATGGGTACTCTCCGTCAAGGAGGGTAACCATTTCGAGGGAGAATATCATCCGATATAAAATATTAGGCATCCCCCCGGCCTTGTATGCCCTGGTGCTTTACGATGCATCGGTTCCCGATGTCATGTGACGTCGTCAACTCTCATTTCACAATACTCCTAGGAGGGTATTATGGGTGTTGAAAAATAATATGCCCAATACCCGCTCGCGATCTAAGACTCCGTCGGCCGCGTGGGAGCCAAGCACGCTACAACATACCTGCTAATTCAAACCTCAAACAAGGAAAACCTCTTCATCTGTCAAACCGTTCACTTTACGACACGTACAAATATCCATGGTCTTGTTCATCTTCACTTGGAAATGCATCTATTCCACACCCGTCAGACATTCCTGCCCCTGAAAGTCTGTTGTCCCGTTTTGTATTTGCAAAGCACTAACCTGTTTTACATTCGGATGTGAATTGACATATGAAGGATATTTGATTCAAAGTCAAATCAAAACAAATTGTGTATTTCTTAAGTACAGGAACGACATTAAGCCAACAAATCTGCATAATTGTGTAAAAAGAAGGGGTTTAGGACACAGCTGATCCAGATAAAGATAAATGAAAGCCGCCGGCAAACACATTCAGCAATCCCGAGGTATCTTAAAATTAGAACATAAAGCCAGACTCCACCGTGAAACCTAAAGCTACAGGTATGGAACACTAAAGCTGTCTTAATTTTAAAAATGATGACTTTTTACACAGCTCAGGGTGTTTAAAGCACCTAATTGTAGATCACAGTAGATCCTAAGCATGGGTTGCGAGTTTCATATCTTATAAAAGGACCCTTTGAATGCGCTCCTGTCGCGAAACAAAAGGCATCACTCAAAGGCGTTACAAAACATAATTTTGATATAGAAGTAGCTTTCCACTTCACATAACTTATTACAAAATATGGAGGGTTATATCCCTACTCGCACTTAGACGTCTGAAGGACCTTTCCACACATCAAACCACATTGCATGCCTATAGGGACAGTCAAACATGAACACAAGACCCACCGAGAAAAGAGGGAAACTCATTGAACAAAAAAGGCATATTATGTTTCAGCTACATTTCTTCACACAATAGAACACTCGATAAACGAACCCACAAACTAAACAATAGCTTTGTACACGGCTGCTGCCAGGAAAAAGCTACGAAAAGGAAACGAGCACAAGAGGGGCTGTTCCTTTCCCCAATCTTGCCGATTGTTTTGCTGGCCGTTTAACACATACCAACGTTCATAGCGCTTGTCTTGAATTCCGCACACGCAAGACATTAGAGCTCACAAGAATTAGAAGACATTAGAAATCACAAGACCACCATCACAATGTCCACCTTAGCAAGGTAGATACGGCGCTGGCTAAGTGATTAGTTATATACATCTGGTCACGAGACCCCGGTTCGAATCCCGCCAAAGGAGGAGTTTGGCGACAGCATACACCGAAGTCAGCTATAAACTTTAGAGATGAGAAACTATATTGTGGGGATGGATGAGGTGTGCATGTGTAAGTGTAAGCTGTTTTCGACGACCAGTCATAAGGCTATGGAGCAATTCCACAGCAACAAAGCAAGAGGCTCGGTGACCGAGGGGCTTCGTCGTAAAAGGGCATGTGGCACCCTTATAACATGATTCTAACTGAGATAGCCAAGTTGTAAAGCAAGTCGGAAAACCCGGTACTATACATATATCATTTGTCTTGGAACTCGATATTTCCGTAAAAAAGCTAAAACCTACCCGAAATGTACCTCTCATGTACCTCTCGCCAGGCGGCCATTGTAATGAGCTGCTGGAGTGAAGATATATGTTGACGTCACGATGAGCATTAGCCAATCGAAGCCCTTGAAGCGTTTCGAGTTTGGTAGTGGTTGCCAGATCATGACATCATCCACAGGCAGGTATTTATTTCTTTTCCTAGAGGAGTATTTTAAAAATCAAAATATTGAGCTTATTATATATTTTTTCAGAGAAATCATGAGTGGTTTCATTATTTTCGGCTAAAATTACGCCTAACTACAATAAATTCCAGGATTCGACCAAGGTGTCACATTCCCTTTAAATGGACTTTCATCGCATGCGTTAACGTTTGTTTGGTATCCAAAGGGGGGAAGGAAACCTTCCATGTCCCATCTGGTCCAGTGAGATGAGGCTACTTAAACACGTAAACCAATGCTAAATGGACCCTTGGAAAAAATAAGAATCGGACATATATCCGAAGACCAAACCGCTCTCACATTTATTACCTAACTCGTATCTTCGCACAGGAATAAAATTCTGCTCGTGGTCCTTCCGCACAAAACTTTGAATCCCGCTTTATCTCCCGAGAAAAGTGCAGAAAATGTGAAGAAGAAAAATCAGACATTCCCGGCACAAAATAAACATACAGAAACATTCTTGGCAAATATCCGAAATAACAGTCACAGTTATTGGAGTCAGCACTAATTGTGAGAATCTTGGGAATCACAGCTTAATTTTGACACAAAAATATACACATATAAGGAAATACACCGGAAGACCACAAGACATTATGACTCCAAAAAGTCCAAAAAAGTACGAGCTGTAAAATAACACACAAGATCATTCTGTCAAAAACGGAACGAGTGCTGTAACGCGGTTTTCTCAGGAAAAGACTAAACCGTGAGATGAGAGGTCACGACCTACTGATCATAAATCTGTCATCAGACATAGAAAATTATACAATGACCTTACACACATTGGTACACCCTGGCCGCGCTTGGGCATTCTTTTCTGCACATAGCTTCTTCAGAACATTGAAGTCTCCTATAAGAGTCCCCTGATCACGAGCTCACTGCTATCACACAGGGAAACATCTATTCAGCCGATGAGAGTGAGGGCAGAGCTTGTGTTGCGCGGTTTCGTTGGGACGATGCTTCTGACTTCTTCCACGGACAGGCCGTGCGTAATGCCCATGTGTCTCCTCAGGTTCTTCACTGTTCCACAGACCTGTGAACATGGTCAGGAGCAGTGACCAAGCTTGCAGTTGTATACGGATTTCCACACGGCTTTCACGCGCGGCAGATGATCTACAATGGTGAGTACCACAAAAAATACTGGAACGATGACACATGCTATTCAAGGCGGAAAAGCTGTGCGCTGCAAGCTAAGTGCGATCTGTAACAACCAGAACTTCACTACACTTGAGCTTCAGCCCATACTTATTTCAGGTTTAAAATTATTTGCTATCACGAATGTGGCACGCAGTTCCAAGCCTAAGAACAAACTATATTAAACTGGGATTTATGGGTTGATTGATTATTTAGGCTTAGGGATGCGCCAACCTTTGAGATCATATAGCGCCCACATAGCTCCTCTTCAGCTGAGGCCTATAAGAACTTACCACAACCCAATACCATAACATAACATACCAACAACACAACATAACAACCGAAGAAATATTCTTTTATTTCTCTGAAAGGTCACGTCTAGAGCAAAGAGACATTTCCATTAGAAAAAATTCCAGATTTTGGTTATAACCATCATCATCACTTCGCGTAGTCGTTGTTTTAACGACCAAACTGGGATTTATCAAACAGATGCCAGTGCCGGGTGGCAGTAAAACTAGTGTATGACTGTGTTCTACAGTGCTCACTGTTCATTATCTCACAAAACACTTGTGAACATTGAATGTGCTTATCACGGGCCGCATGACCTCTGCATACAACAGGTGACCTGGTTTGACCATCACCAGACCAAGTGTGGATGGAGATGGGTCACGCAATCCCTGAGTTGACAGGACATCAGGCCTTTGACCCACGACCGGCATCTCCAACGCCCGCACCCACTACCACAAGTTATACAAACCCCCTCCCCCTCCCACCCAACACAAACACTTTCCTGTGGCACAGGAAACACTTCCTGAGGTACTGAGGTACAGCTATGGAAACTCGTCTTTCCTACCTTTCCGCAAAACGAGCAGGTCGTCATGCCCTGGTGCATTTTCATATGGCTGCTCAGCGATTCTTTGTGCCGGTACTGGTTTCCGCAGATAGGGCATGCTACCTTGGCTTGGCCAAGCTCTGGAGAGACGGCGAACATAGGTGAACAGGACGTACAGCGGGTGATGTATTGCAAACAGTGATCTAGTTCGGGCTTTTCAGGATGTAGTGATGAGGTACACACAATTGCTGCATGTACAGCCGGTCCCACACTGATTGGTAGGTAATAGTGTCAATTGTTTTAAGAAATATCTTAAAAACGATTGCATACTCACAAAACGTTGCGTCTCTAGTAATGCATTTTAGTGAGCTCTTTAAATGTGGGCCCCTGCATCAATCAACGGTGGTTTAGGGCGAAACAAGTCAGGGCCCCTGCGAACTGGATGAGACGTCAATTTGGAAAATTATGGAGAACAAACTATTTTCTCCGATCCCGCTGATTTGCTGTGCCTTTTCTCAATCGCTTCCGAATTTTGAACCCAATGAAGTATTTTTGCACGTCAGTTCACGCATCCCGTTAAAACACAGCAGGTGAGACAATAATGGTGTCGGCAGAAGACATCACTTGAGAGATATTTCGAAAAACCGACCGCAGTCTAATACCTACCAATACCCGGCTGTACATGGGATACGCACGCATACTTAAATAAGTAGCCGAAGGTACATAGGAATTACAGGGTTTCATATTCATTGTTGAAGTTTTAGGGCGCGGCATTAGAGGGCTTAGAGGATGAAAGCGATTAAGAGGGATCTAGCTCGTCCGGCATTATCAAGTCCTAACACATTACCAGGTCCTTAAACCTAACCGATGCGTTCAGGCAAGACCACCACTATGGTTCCACGAAACATTCTTACCTCCGAGGTGCCAATCTGGGTTGGCTTGGGGCAATGTCGAGGCAAATTGGATTGAAGAATGGAAAAGGATTAGGGCCAGTCCTTGCTAGTGTCAACACCCGCACTGGAGAGGGATCCAGCACCAACGCGCACTGGAGGGGGTCCTAGGAGGCCCCGGAAGACGCAAACGTTCTTACTTAGCGCCAGGAGAGCTACGAAAACCCACGCCAATGTTGTCAAGGTCAAACGAAATTAAAAAGGTCCGGAGCATACGGTAAAATTCACCAATGTTCTAAAAACGTGTTGTGATGCTCAATGGGAGATTCACTGGGAGGGAACCTCTGGCAAAGGCCGCTGTAGCCCATGTGAAATAACATTTTCCATATGTCTCTAACTATCTAACAAGTATCATTCTTGTTCTCGGTACTATACCCCCCCCCAATCTACGAGGTTTGAAATCCCACACGAAATAATAATAATGACTATCATCCTAAACATATTCATCATCATCTCATCATCCCTGGAAGGTCTTAATTACGATAATTACGATTAGATTGTCCTTTATCTCCTGCTTCGGACCGTTCAGCTCCGAACGACAGGAACCATCTTTAGGAGGAAGCAGTTGCTACAGCTACCAACTATTGCTACAGCAGACCGGCAACTCAGAAATAGATATGACCTGACCCATCAAGGGTCATCCGTGACTCATCGGTCATCGACCTTAATACTCAAGAGCGTCGCGCTTATGAACCCAAATCCACGGAGCCCTAGCCTCCTGGAATTCTAGGAGGCACTCTTCTGGGGTTAGGAGGTCAAGTCGATTCTGAAGCCTTCGTTATCCTCAAGAGCCTAATTAGATGTGCTGTCAAAAACACATGAGACCACCTATTTCTCGCAGAAACGTGCATCATTCATCAATTAACAATGTGCCTGCTGGGATCACTCTCAAATACCATTGGTTATTCGTGCGCTTCAGGGACGAGCGATATATGCAGTTCTCACCAAGTAATAGCCCGAAGATTCACTCAAAACAGCAGCAGAGAGAACGTGCTTCTCTCATTTCTTCTCAGGCGTCCCTGCCATTTGGCATGATCCACTAGTCCGGACCAAAGCCAGCTAACTACCAGAAACGATATATTCTGATCAGAGGTTTTATTGTTTGACTTCAACATAGCCAATAAAATCAAAGCTCAAGGCATGAACTATCCTTGTCATCATACAAGGAGGATGATAATCCAGAAGACTAGTATAACACTCAGCAAACAATCACAGAAACAAACAAAAAACCGGCAAAGCCTCAATAACGTGCATCAACACCCAAAGTATCTTCAAAGGATAAAAACAATGAGCTACATACAACCACTGAGCAATAAAACACCTATATGAATGATCACACCACGATGTCTACACATGGAGCAAGGCAGACTTTGTTCTGCGATGATAAAAGGTGTTGGTGCCCCCAAGAAACCACAGAACCACCATCCTATCTCCGAGGAATACCTTCGCAACAACTAGCAAATTGAACAGATTTAACATCAATGTCCCCAGGAGCTACGTAAACTTTCACGCAGAACTTTATGCAGCAGCGATATTAGACTATCGCTGCTGCATAAGGTAGTATTCCACCTTACTTTACCCTCATCCATCCTTATCCTTACCGTCTCCTTCCATAGTTTGCATCACTTCATGTCCATTACGACGGTGCTTGAAAAGACCACCTCATGTGTGGAAGTGTCCGCAGCTAATACTAATACAAATATCGCAAATAAAAAACTTACCTACCCACTGGTTTCATAAATGCACCATCCGAAGCCTCTAAAGGCAATCAATCCCCTGAGCTCTACGGCAACACCTCCTTTGGAACTCCACTTCATCGTCTTTTTCCTGTCTCACTTTCCAGATTTTCGGTTGTGAACACCGCAGATTTCCCGCGGTTGCCGGTAAGCTCACATTTCCCAAGGCTTCTCTCTAAAGTCTCAAACCCCCGACCTCGCGTTAGAACTTCTCACCGAACCCATGCCATCCAATCTAGGCTCTTCCCTCATAGGCTGCATGCCCATAGGTGAATTTTCATCTTGGGGGTGGTATACCATACTCGGCATCGGCAACCCACCAGGAGGGTGCACCCTCGAGATGATCTGAGAAAAATTATCCCCATGACTCGGCTCCTCCCTTCCTCCTGCTACATCTACCACGCCCGATCGGATACGATCTAAAGTCTGGTTTAAACTTACCCCTACACGACCGCTACTCTTACTCCCAATACTCTCCACCCTAACCCGAGCCAAGGCCTGATTCAGATTTTCGGCAACCCTTCCCAACCTTCCTCGCTCCACAAAGACATCGGGTTCTCTTCCATGATGCAGACGAAGATGCTGTCGAAGCAGCGACAACGAGCAAAGCACACGGCCGCAGACTGGGCACTTGGTGCGACCTTCGTGGATCTTCATGTGTCTCTGCACTGAATCCCGGCGATTGTAACGGCGTCCGCAGACTGCGCATGCGTAGCCATCTGAGAAGCGCAAAACCGCGTTACCAACGCATTTCAGAGTGTTATCCAACAGACAGGCTTTAAGTAAGTGTCAGAGAGGGGCGGTGGGCAAAGAGGTAGTTCGCAATTGTCAGTTATTGCTGAACAACACTGAAGGTAATAAATGCGACCAGGTCAGGTTGTGAGGAATCAGTGGAAGCCGCTCAGCACACCCCTCTGCAAATAACTATAGATGTTTGAGGAAGAGTCAAGGCAGCCTGCACATTTCGGAGACCAGGTAGAGACGTTATGCAAGTTCTTAACGACAGAAAAAGATCAGGCGATTACAGAAAGGCAATAGCCACTACAGTGATGATGAGCGTTGTACATTTTACTGAACTGAACTTACTACAAATATTTCTCAGTCCAAGGAGAAGGGGAGGGGGCGGTAGCCAGAAGAAGAGTAATTATGGCGACGGCGCCATTACCTTCACCGATAAAATGTGCAAATACCTTCACCAACCAATGGGCTAGAGTTTCGATCCACGCATACACACACGTCCTTGTCAGCCTTTCTACCTTTCATCTCAAAACAGTCGCCTGAGGCCGCCACTGGATCAAACGATTCTTAACGCACGACGCTGCAGGCATGGTCAACCCAGTTAAGCCACCTCGTCAACCCTTGCTTTGGATCAATCCACCTTTGAAGCATACCCAGTTAAGCCACCTAGTCTAGAATCGGTAGCGTTCACTATATCATCATCATCATTGAGCTTTTAGGGCGCGTCAACTACGGTGGTCAGTTTGCACCCAGTTCGCTACGCCCGTTCTGGTGCCAGTAGTGTCATCACTGGTACCATAATATCCCCGTCGGCTGACGGAGTCACAACGCTTCTAGCGTTCTACATTTAACGCTGGTTCGGAATTGTTCCAGTGCTTTTTTCGGGTAGGAGCTTTCAAACTGCACAACACAAAACTTCGTCAGTGGCCAGCCCACTAGATCCGACTGAACCCCACTGATGAAATTCTGTATGACAGATCAAAAGCTCCGACTCAAAAAAACTGTGGAGGAAGTAGGAACCAACTTTATCCAAGCATCCGAACTCCACAACATGCCTTTTCAGGAAGGCTTCCTCCGTACAAAGAGCAATCGGACTAAGAACAGAAAGCCGACGTCAGGTTAAAAGGCGTGTCATCTCGATCCTCTCGTCCACGCGGATGCCTGCTCTGGTGCTACAACAGTAATGTGTAGGGCATTGGGAAATGCACAAGAACATGATAGACATACCTTGGCCTTTTCTTGTGTTCTGCACGAGGGATGTGGGTTGTTTTACAGTGTGTAGTCCGCTACGATTTGTCCCCAAATATCACTGTCACTGAAACATGTTTATTTCAGCCCAAGAAAGCAGGACGGTAATCCGTTACAATTTGTCTTTGACAAACAATGCCACTATATCATGCTTACTTCAGCGCAAGAAAGCAGGACGGGTTAACCTTACAGCAATCCTGAATTTCGAGTAATAAAGTGCCAAGCTAGGGGCGATGTACCACAAAATATGATGCATTCATTTAAGGATTTGAAATAACACTGAAAGTTTGCTTACACGGTCTGCTTCGTTAAAGAACCGACCCAACGCAGGATCGGATGCAGAAGAGGTCACATTTTTACAACAACAAAACACCAGGCCTCATAAGTTCCATGTTCAGCTGCAGCAAAGTTCACAAGGGCGAAATTTGTATGACTGTCCTCACGAAGTCCAGTCCAAAAACTCGGAAAAGATAGAGTTAATGCGTTTATTCAAACATAAGACACAGGCACGTATTTTGCACACGCCCTCGCTGATGATGGTTGTCACTAGGTAAGAGACAACATACAAACAAAAAATACTACTGGGTTAATCAAACGAGTGTCTAGTCGCAGTCGCTCCGCATAATTATTTCCAATTTGTTTGTACATGAAAGCAATGCTAAAGTTCAGACATTAAAACCATCATTCCGCATTTTCATATTCAGGCATGTCTGAAAAATGTTCACTACACCGTATTGGCAAGTTATTACAAACCAATAAGAGCATAGGTCACTACGTTAAACTTCGAGCATGTTTCCTGACCTCCACCTTTGTTATACATGTTAATGACAACCCCACAATATATGTTTACGTTTATGGAGCCGATATCGACCTTATACAAACGACGGAAGGGGAAACTTAGGATTTAACGGCCATTAAGATTTAAAAGATTTAACGGCCTTCAAGACTTAAAAGATTTAACGGCTTTAAGATTTACAAGCTTTAACGGCCTTTAAGATTTTAACGTGCGCACCCATTGTCCTGTTTGTTTTTTGCTGTTGTAGTGTTTTTTATCCTGTTGTGTTGTCGGCAATACATGTAAGGATGGAAACAAAATTAAAAGCCGAAATAAATACAAAACCATTTTCGCTACCCCACGACTTCCAAAGTCGTCGTTGATTCATTGACCCTGTTATTCAAGGACACGGGAAACGTTAAGGGTTACACAGCAACTCTGAACATGTAAATATAATTCATATTAATCCACATTACAATGCATTAAATACATATTCACGAGGCAAATCATAGCGAATCGCTGCGCCTGTCCTCCCAAAGGGCATAAAACGTTCATGATGACATTCCTGGACAATACCTGCTGGCAAATCGGATGAAGTGCAGTCACAGTCAATGAAACATTTCATCTGCACATTTATGTACACTGGTTCTCTAAGAACGACAAGAGCCTGGAGTAACATCATCATTAGGAATATAAACAGAAGCCAAGGGAAAACAAGCTTCCTGATGTCCCTAAAGGCATTACCAGATAGCTCATCAGGGGTATTACTGCATTGGCTATGATGTTACCTCCTCCCTCCTACCATGATGGGTCAAAGTTACGTTATCGCAGCATTCGCGAACTGTCCCGGCTACCACATTGTGGTGATGCAGAAATCTGCAAACAGTACTGGCAATGAACCACTTTGATATCTACCTTCTGGAAATAGCTCACTTTGAACACGAAGGCTGCCGAGATGTTCGGCTTGGACAAAAACGAGTCAAGTATTGTCGCGCCCGCAACACTGCTAGGTTTTATTCCACATGACCATTCTCAAATCTCTTGTCGACGCCTCCTCGCACCTACCCTCCTGTCACGTATTACTCCCACATCATATTAGTGAGGATGGTGTCTCGACCTGTACTGGTCAAGAAATCCATGTTTCTCCTTCAGATGCAAATTCAGATCTCCGAGTGTACCGTAAACCTTCTGACAGATCCGACAAGTGGTCAGACCAGCATGCATTTTCATGTGAGCGTTCAGCGTGTAGAGGCGTTTGTAGCTGCGCCCGCACTTGCTGCAGGTGTATCGAAATTCCTCTGAAAAAGGAGGGTTTGTATTAGCAGGGAGAAAATCGGCACGGCGTTACATCAAAGAGGACGGTGATTATGGTTTGACAAAGGCGACTATGAATTTTCAAGACAGGGTAGTATCAGTCTGATCAGCCCCCAACCACCAATCCTGAGCCGTCTTTACTGTGACGTCACAATGGCGATAACTTTCCTTTGCCCAACGAATCCATGTTAAAATTGATTCACTTCAAACATATAAGCCAGGTACAGTGTGCCTTAGAGGGATTCAAGTTTTTCTTCGTCAAAAATTTATATCTATTCAATTCCAAAATCTGACCTCTCAAGAGAACTCCAATTAAATAAAAACATGTGTGTCTTAAGTTAGATCTACAACCACCATAAAGGGTATGCCTTATCTCCTTTAGCCATATCACTGTATGACGTCACCCTGGGGATGGAATTCCTTTAATTGGCCAACCTTATGTAAAGTAGCCTTGCATTCAGATAAGAATGACGAGGTCTTGAATGCAAGGTTTTCTGGAAGTTAATTAACACTTATTTAATTCGTATATTCATGACTTAACAGGGCTTCTTCTGATAAAACTTAAAGCAAACAAATCAATACATAACTAAGCCAAAATTTCGGCATCCCAACCTAAATGATAATATATCCGCATCGTTTTTTTTACATCAGCATATCCCAGCTCCTACTTCGTTTCTGATCAAACATGACGTAACTCTTGCTATCTCTACAATTACGTAGCCAGCAGTATAAAATTCAAATCCGCACCGCACCGATCGCAACTCCTAGCCGCCAATGACGTCATAAAAGCTGATGACGACAGACAGCCTAAGCCTGTGGCCATGATACTACAGACACTGCGCAAGCACCGCGAACAGTATTCTGTCACTTTATCTGAACCCTTGCTGTAACATTTAAAAACAATGTAAAACTGCTCCCTTCTTCACAGATGCTTTGCGACAGCCTCACTCACATGATCACACTATGGCATTGTAGGGCAACGCGGCTGGTATCATTCGAAGTAGTAATGCTTCTCTCGCATGTGACGATTTCTCTCTCGAACTCTCCCAAAAACTTTTTGGCAGATTTTGCAGCTTGTTAGACCATCGTGCACCTTCATATGAGCTTCAAGAGAGTCCTTCAACTTGTATTTGCGACCGCACAGACGGCATATGTGGCGAGCAACATCTGAAGAATGGGGAGGGCTATGAACAACGCACCAACCGTCATCATTCTCGTCATTATTTGGGATTTTAGGCGCACCGACTGCGGTGGTCATTTTATGCCGTGGTAATGTCTTATGGGAGCACACGGGACTTCTTGGATGATCGAAAAGTGCTAAGTAATGTTTAAACATGTCTTGAAAGAACAATCCACAAAACCTTCAATAAAATGAAGCATATATGCAGATAAGAGATGACCGAGTCCAATGACCAATCCATTTAACACTCACGGCAGATGGGGCGAAAATGAATAAGTAAACAATGGAATGAAATCAGCTCCTTCACCGGATTCCTCTTCACGAAAACAATCCAAGGTTTAGATGGGATTGAAAGCAGGACCCGAGAATAACAGGTTGGCTCAAGTTCTCGAGGACTTTTTGTTCTAGTTCTAGAGGTTTTCTGAGTGAAAAGCTAACGCAAGTTTTCGATAAACATTTGATGATGAGTCTTAGGGCACTGCAGCTGCAGATGTTATACATGCCCCAGATAAAATATTTTAGTCTTTAAAACAAAGCCAGTTTCGATGAACTCGACACTCTTATTCACTTTCCAAGCCCGCTTTAAAACACCCAACTAACCATGGGCTCAAGCCGTAAGACGTGTCCGGCGTTAAAATGCCGTCAGCTTTTCATGTCGACAGGTTAATTGAGCGGGATCTGAATGAAGGACCATCATAAGCCTTTGGAGGTCAGGATCAAGAGGAGACAAGCGAAAACATTTCGGAAATTTATGGAAGCTGTACCTTTTACATCCAAGCACGAGCAAGGATCAACACGACTAACTTCCTCAGTAGAGCCATTTTGTGCTCGATAATATCATAATACGGTTCCCAGCACAAGTCAATGTTCAAAGACGGATATATCAGTCTTGCAAAGCTTTAAAAATCTGTGAGTAATTCTCAATTATGGTAACAGGCGACGTTCGTAAAATTACTCGTTTTATAGAATACAAACACTGCACTTAATGCATGTAAAGCGAACCGCCCTCGTGTTACGGATCTCTTCAGATATGGGTACCAAGAGCTTCATTCTCCGTCTCCAAATTGATACGTCTTGGATTGACGTGAGTACAATTCGAACGACAGTATCGGTATACGGTCCACCCTGGTGAAGAGCACCCTCTGTCTTCTAGCGTCACTTAAGTTTTCGTTAAATCTGAGTCTAAGAGCCCCCTGGCTCTCATCGAAATAAAATGACTTGCCTGGTTCACAAAGCTTACAATCACTCAAGGTGCACACTCACGCTGATTCTCCCTATAAATGTGCACGCACGCCGGTTGGGAGTGACAGAAATAAAACCAACCAAAGCAACCATACACCACTGTATTTAGAGAATAGGTACCACCAGAACGGAGTACCACTTCTACCCATACACCTTGCACTGTAAATGCAAACCACCAAACAGTTTAAAAACACCTGTAAAAATATGTTTATAGAACGTAAAAACATATACCTTAACACGACATATTACAATAACAATGATGACAAAGAACCAGCAGGAACAGACAGCTCACATACGAAATCTAGAAAACAAGCAATAGCTCAACGGGCCAGGAAGTAGGCCCTTTATTTTCATTCAACAAATTTTTGTAGAATTAACCCATCACACCAAAGTGAACACATAATACCGCGAAGCCGCTCACAAGCAAAACATACCAATCACGCCAGAACGTTCGCTAGGGTGGGAACGTCACGCTTCGCGATCCATATAACCAATGATCACATTCTATGCTAAATGGAGGGCACTTGGGCCAGTGGGGCACGCAACAAAATTTCCCCTGGATGGAATTGAACACTCAACACAGCGATCACATATGCGCATTCAGCAACTTCGCCACTAAAAAAAGCGGCTGAAATAATAATTTGCCCCGAAACGAGGGGACTTGAGCTGGAGCGAGGTGTGATGAAGCCCCAGCTCATCACACGTCGCTGATCATCATCACCATCATCGACGTGGGATATAACTCCCAGTGGATCGATTCGAACCTCCACCCATGCATGCCAGCACAGAACCTTGACTCTGGCTTGCTGTTCTCTTCCTGCTTTCTCATACTAATGCATTTCCCACCTTGGGTTCTTGGTGGTTTGAGGTAATCTTAATATACTACACCTAATTCCACTTATATTATAGTGGGTCGTCCAAGGGGTTTTCTCCGACACCAACCCTAACCACACTGAATATGTTATGAAGCACAAGGTTCAAGGCACTTTGCACACATCTTCCTCATAGATATCGTGCTGCACTTTGCACTGTGCCCCACTCAGAGCAGGGAATTCCCATGAATAACCACCACCTGCCCTAACCGACTCTGCACCATAACGCCGACCTGACAAGACATAGGCACATGCAGGGGGAGGCAGGGCCCTAGCACAACGGGTTAGTTCAAGCTATAGGGTTGTTTCAAGTTTTCTGACGGTATTACGGTAACGCACGTCTTGGATAGAGAACTTATAAAGTTTTTAAACAAGGTCACTTTAAACAAAATCGATGTGGTAGTTTTCTAGTCACAAACACTTAAAATATGTCCAACCCCACATGGCTTCAAGCTGTAAAACGCCTCCGGCGTTAAAATGCTGAAACCAGCGTTTAAACTTGACATATAACTTCAAAGAGGTCTGATATCTTCCTCACAGGCCCTATAACGACCTATTATGTTCCACAAATGTCGCCTTGAACTGTGTATCACACTGAAGACCTTTTGATATATTTGGCACGCCTTCTTCACACACATCATCCACACCTCAGCACCATCTCCCACTCGTGGAAGGCTAAGACTGGTTTCCAGCGCTCGCGTAGTCCCCGTGAATGTTGAGAATATGACGCTTCAGGCTATGCACCATGCTGAAGACCTTGTGGCACACAGGACACGTGGTTTCTCCAGTATGCTGCTTGGAGTGCATTTGAAGAGATTTCCACGTCGGATAGGAGGCGGAGCAAACGCCGCAGCTGTAGGTTTCCCGAAAACCTGCTGAAGACGAGCGGGCGGTCATCCTCGTCATTGCTGCTCAGACTCATCTGCTGTCAGCAATAGTCAATCAGCCGATATATGTTCGGGGAGTGTAAAAGGTCTAGGATATGAAGAATATGATTGAACGGGCTTTGCTTGGCGTCACAAATAGAAACTACCTTAGAACTGCCTCTTGTCAGTAGTGTGTGGCGGAAAAATTATCAAACAAACGTAGGCTAATGTTATCAAAATGACCGTGTTTCGTAAGCACTCAGCTACGGTCTACGGTCTACGCTTGTACCAATAGCAGATCCAAGAATTCATTTCGAGGTGGAGGGGGGTGGTTGACTGGGGAGCTCAAGCCCCTTCGCCACTGCCCCGGAACATCCTCCGGCCATGAATCATAGGCACGCTTTCCGGGCACTTGTATCCGCCACTAGATTGGACGCTTGATCATGATTTCTCAAGTCCGAGGGCATGTTTACGGTGTCACCTGTTTTTTTGTCAATTTGTATTTCAGAGGACACCAGAGCAAGTCAGGAAACCATGCAAGTATTATAATTTATTAAGTTGTGTAAACCCATATCCGACCAATACACGATCAGAAATCGCAGGCCCATCCGTCCATTCTCAGGGCTACAGCACCCCGATAGTACTAAAATTATCATTCAAGAAAACTTTTTCAATAGATGATAGACTGTGACCACATGCATGACGTGCAAGACACGCAATAATATTTCTTCAACCGAGAAATGCTGTGTGTTTGTTGGGATTTAGGGCGCTTTAGCTACTTCACTACTATGTCTCACCCGAAAAATGATCAACAGTCCGTCTTTCTCATCTCTTTGATACTTCCGCTAGCCACTGTGTTACAACATCAACGCCCGGTAAAGATTCATCACGAATAGAGATGATCGGGGACGACCCAATTTACAAAAGGGACAATTATAATAAACCTAGGTTAAAAGATGAAAGCTCACTCCCTTCACACGATACCTTAGATCTTGCGTCACTCCGGAGATCACGCAAGGTGCACGTTTCACATGCTTCCCAAAACCTCACTAGCAAACGTTCTTGTTCGAATTTCTGGTATATTTTCAGCACAAACGACTAATGCTTAGTGCCAACAGTCATTCAGTTTAATAAATTGGCCATGATATTTCAGCAGCGCTCAAGAAAGCTAGTTTCTCAATTATATGCCGGTTAATTCCGAACCTAGTGGTGCAGTCTTCTTTTCAATTCTAAATAAATTTTCACATTATCCCTAGCAATAACGTCGTACAAGAGCAGAAGATTCAATTGTCATATTATCATTCTTGCTTACATTCCATCCACTGTATTAACTTATATTCTAACATTCTGATCTTGTAGGCCGCTCTGGTTAACTCTGGTACTTAAACCATCGAGAATTGTCATCACACAAACTTGAAAGTGCGAAATAAGCATTGTTGCAAAAAGGTCCACATATATCATCATCCATCACGACCGTAAGCCCCCCTTTGAACACAATGCCTCTTCACCCCACCTCCCCCTTGAAACTTCCAGACGTCTATTCACCATATTTACGTGGAGACCATCTCGCAGGAGACAAAACAAGATATTATGGAGCACAAGTTAATGAATTGATGATGTCTGCTGTGTCTATCCACCTTTTGTGCATTCGTCAAATGACCCTCTCTATCTTACGTGCCTCACCATCTCACACCGTCTCGTCTTATGATCGTCTGACACTTACACTTCTGCGCGCAGCCGCATGTTGTAACTTTTCGCAAGCTTCCTCGATGATTCTCAACAACTGAAGTGCTTCACACCCACACATGTCCCATAGCTGTATTCATCCACCTCTTCAACCTCACCCGGAGGCTCTTCACCTTCAAACGCCACCACACTGCGTCCAACCAACTCTCCAATCAACCCACAAATGCCCCATAACTGTATTCATCCACCTCTTCAACCTCACCCGGTGGCTCTTTACCTTCCACACGCCACCACACTGCGTTCAATCAACTCTTCTACACTCCACCAGGGATTCGATCCACACCTCTGCGCTGACCTTCCTCCTCCACGGTAACCTCACAGAGCGTGCGCAGTCATCACATGCCGCTTCAAGCTACCGACCCTGCTGAAGACTTTTTTGCACACTGGACAGGTGGTTTCCCCAGTGTGCTGCTTGGAGTGCATCTGTAGTGTTTTTCTGCTGGGATAATGCGCTCCGCAGACTTCGCACTTGAAGGGCCGCACCACACCTGGCAAGGGTGGGAGGTTATACAGTCACACGAGAGACGAAAACAGCAACGTTCAATAGACGAAGAAAGGTGGTTTAGGAGGGATAAAGATGTGACGCATCTGTGGGAAGTTTCAGTGCAGTATCTAATTTTTCAGCGTGATGAAAAGGAGTGGATAACAAATTACTCATAATTCATCAATACTCATCAATGCTCATCAAAGGAGCGCTCCAGGTCTTCAGTGCCGTCCTGTTTTGAGTGCATGTTTACAAGCGCAATCGAAGGGAGACCGAACGTTCAGAAACGCCTATTTTTCCGCGATAGCCGGAAAACCGTTCGGAGCCGGAAAACGTTACCTGGAGTACTTTGAGAAAATGAGCAAGTAGCGAGATGAGCGAGAGGAGCGAGATGAGCGAGTAAGTTGGTGCAGAACTTTGAAGATTTGTCCGTTTAATTTCCGACCAACAAGCTTTCAAACGCAGGCCTATCTTTTAATATCCGCGCGAACACGCAGTCGCACCGGTTTAATGGTGTTGTAATTGTTTTAACAATTAATGTAATTATGAATTTAATGCGAGTGGTGACGCCATTATGTGATACATCTTGCATATTTATTTGGTTTGGTATGGTTACGTTTTCCAAGAGATGATAACTGGGACCGGCGCGAGGCCGGTGGTGGCCGGATTCCACTCCGGACACCATTTCGCTGCAAATGGTGTGTTGTAAGACGAAGGAACCATGAGCAACGGGTTTATCATATTTCATCTCCTGGCTATCTCAGTCCAAATCCCACTAAAATGGTGGCACATTCTCTCTACGTTCACAACTCCGCGATCCCTTGCTGACATACTTTACATAAAATGGATGATTTCAAAATTGGACGTTTCGTTACCTGCTACAGGCTTATCTATGCAACGAACCCGATGAAATTCATGCATCCGGTACTTCACTGTCCAGCCACGGTTCTTCCCAACTTGTTTGGGAGGAATCATACTTTACAACCATCTTATCATATTTTGTACCGTTTGCGTCACTCTTTCTCCTCGTCTCTCCCTTTCAGGATCCTTCACTGACCTCCCCCACTTCCTTCACGATTGACCGGGGTTTGCCTCTGGTCCATGCACCATGATGACGTGCCGCTTCAAGTTGTGAACCATACTGAATGTCTTGTGACAGATGCCGCACGTCGTCTCCCCCGTGTGCACCTTCGAATGCATCTTCAACGACTTCGATGTGGAGTAAACCGCCCTACAAAGGTGGCATCTGAAGGCAGACTGAGTACCTACCGGAGAGAGAGGTAAGGATGATGATTGTTGTGGTTTAATGACGGGGTCAGCTGCTGAGGTCATACCACGTCGCAAGCTCGATTAAACTGGGAGAGTCTTTGGTGATCTTATTATTACACTTACAGAACCCACATGGATTTGAACCCGGGATGTGTCGCTCAGGAAACAGGTGCAGAAAGGAGACGGCTGAGTTAGATAGCAAGGATGAACATTCCGTATCACAGAGACATCTGGAGATACCCTGGGCAATTACCGAGCTACCTTCAGAACATTTTTCTATTTGTTTTTATTCAGTGTACTTACACGGTGCTTCAGCTTATGTATAATACATCCAAGAAATCATATACTATTTGCGATATGATTTAATGCATATATTTCAAATACGTTGTCCGCAAAACTATATTTTTCAACTTTCAAGTTTCCACAGCATTCTTTTTGGTATCTCAGCAAGCATCTGCGACACATGCTTCTAAATTGTATCGCATGATGTTTACTATCTATCGATGGAATCTTCCACGGACAAGATAATTATTTTTTTAAACTTTGAGGCAGTTATAATGCTTGAAAATAAGAAGTTACAGATCGCACAAATTCACGCTTTTGGTCCTTAAGTGAAGTCCACAGAAGTGTCGGCCGGAGCATAAAGTTTTGTATCCAGTCAGTAATCACTGAGGCAAAATAGGTGTTTGGCTTGCCCACGGAGCAAACATGGCGTGATGTTGATGTTGATTTGTTTTCCATGAAGTTAGATGACAAATTTTGAAGGAGGTAATTCACTGCTCAAGCGATTCTGTCCAGCAACCGACTGGCGAAGGTGCCAGAGAGCATGCCTGTCCAATCACGGAGAGAGCAGGGCATTCGTGGCATCTGCATTGTAAAGTGTGTTACCATTATTGCACCTTTCTGCGAATATTACAGATGCCTCGATAATATTATGCAAAGTAACATCAAACAGTTCTCAGCACATTGGTTCTTAAAGAAGAGACCAAACATGATGTTTTACGTTCGATATTTTGAAAGCTGCATACACTTTTGAGTGATTACAAAACTAGATGCTAAATTAGGATTTCGCAGTTCACATACTTGGAATTAACACGTACAATTTTACCAGCCACAATAAAAATCCAAGTTAATGGTATTCTGAATTCTTATAAATGGCTAAAGTAGTGTGTGCAGAGAAGGGGATTGAGAAATACTCGTCATTTGGCCTTGCCGGCGCACCTACCTGATATGGCATACAACGCCCATGTTGACAGGTGGTCAGTATTTGTGAAAACTCACAAGCTCAGTTTCAAGGAAAGGACTTTCCCATGAGCTGAAAAGTTCCCTAAATGTCGATGATTTATGGATTTAAGATACTGAGACACGAGCGATATCACCATGATGATAGTATTTTACATTTGGAGAAGTAGTCAGAAGTGATGTGGGTTCTCCGCTATCGAGTGATGAGTAGTAATGATGATGGAATCCCCGATCCCAGATGACCCAATGACGAACTGCAGATCCTGATGACTAATGGGAAGACCTAGCGTCCTATTCCGACCAAAACGCTTAGTCACAGACAAGATCTTCTTAAATATCAGCGGATCCAGGACTTCATTGGAGAAGGCGGGGTGCTAGGGAACTCACAAGCATATTCCGACATAACCTCGGAACAGCCTCCGTCGACGCATTGGCTATAAGTACTCATTTCCGGGGGTCTTGAGCCTCTTATATCCGCCACTGTTCTTGAGGATGCCGGCAGCTAAATCACGCATACAAATCGGACAAAAACACAAATACGAAGGCGAACATGTATTGCTCATGATACACCAAATGATCATTTATCTTCCGAGTGAAACACAAAATAACACACCTGACCCAGCTGCGACCTCAGAAACCTCTCACGAAACCACACACAGCACGGCTGAATTGGCAATCCGAAAACGCGAGTGAGTGGCGCCCAATCAAAACTACATCAGAATCAGCTTATATGCACAACACTTTCAGCGCTCAATTTCGCTTCAGATTCCTTGGAATGAAATCAAAACACAAACCCTGACAATATGCAACACATTCCCTTTCATGCAATCGAGCCCTGGATCCACAGACGCTCTCGTTCATCAGCAGAAGCGATGCCTACTCCTATTCCGGGTTCTGGCTTTTTAGCAATGCTAGCAACCTAGCACCAAGCACAAATGACGCATACGGCACGTTGTAATGCCATTAATGAAAACAAACAGAAGACACCAATTCTTTGCTACCGTCATGCGAGCAATCATGGGCTCGGTTTCCATGCGCTTACTTCGCAATAAGAACTGGACAGCTACTCCTAATCGTGGGTTCGTCTTCCATGAGCTTACTTCCCAACAAGAGCTGGACAGCTACTCCTAATCGTGGGTTCATCTTCCATGAGCTTACATCCCAACAAGAACTGGACAGCTACTCCTAATCGTGGGTTCGTCTTCCATGAGCTTACTTCCCAACAAGAACTGGACAGCTACTCCTAATCGTGGGTTCGTCTTCCATGAGCTTACTTCCCAACAAGAACTGGACAGCTACTCCTAATCGTGGGTTCGTCTTCCATGAGCTTACTTCCCAACAAGAACTGGACAGCTACTCCTAATCGTGGGTTCGTCTTCCATGAGCTTACTTCGCAACAAGAACCGGATAGTTACTCCGGATCATTGGCGACATCTCGCCGCTTTACAAAGTCAGGCTTCAATAGTAACATAAGAATTCGAATTAGTAACAAGAGCATAAGAATTTGAATTAGTAACATACGAAAAGAATAACAAAGAAGGCAGAACATAAGGGTTTTATGGATCTTGCGGGATGCCTGATTACCAGTAGAGGAAATGAGGGCGTGCATCGTCTCGAAAAATTAACTATCGTTAAACCTGAGCAATCTTCAATTGTTCCAAAACATACGGTGGTCCGATTAAAATGCCAAGATTCCTTCAATAAACATCAGTTCAGCCAAGTGTTAGGTAACACGAAGAAAATACCCAATTAGAACACATTCTGGAACGTAGGCGTATCCCGCATTTCCGATGGGCAAGGGTCACAAGGTCCATCCAGATTGGGGCACCATCGAGATCGGAGGGCGTCACCTTTGGGGCGGCAAAACTTATCAGTTGGGTACCAGATCATATCGCAAGGGGCCGAGATTCGAGAAGGGGGATCAAAAGGAGGGGGATCGGGAAGCCGAGGATCGGTCGGGGGAGGGGCAAGTGCCATCACTTGTACCTCCTGGATCTGCCTGTTTTGGAGCAAAATAAAGGGATGTACAGGCAAATGAAAGCACCTCTCAATGAGACCTTCTATAGCTAGACAAATATTGTCTCATGGAAGGGAAAGTGCGGCTAGCTTGCGAAATACTCGTTAGCAATCACTGCATCAGCATGTTACTGTAGGTATGCACGTTCTTTCTGCTTGTCGTAACCGCTGGCTTAGGGTTTGCTATAGTGAATTTTTTTAGACCAAACCAATATTCATTACACCACACAATGACTCAGCCAGGAATGTCATCATCGTGTACAGATGTAAAACGACCAGCCTAAACTCAGCAGTCGTACGGTCTGCGCCACGAAGACTCCTTGGGCCCGTGCCCATCCCGGTTCGGTGGCAGTCTGCTTGCTATATCCTGCGCCACAGACTTGACAAAAAGATCGTTCCGAACCTGCAAAGGGTTCATACCCTGTGGGTTAGATATCAGTGTGTTACATCCTGCAAGGAGCCGCCGTCTTCAAAAGGTGTTGGCTTTCAAGGTTTGAAGAAGCAAGGAAAGCGGTGGGAGAGGACAGGCAAGACTGGGGCAACACCAACAGGAGTCAGATAGCGCTGACAATCCAGTTATCATGGCCATGACAGCAAAATACCAAACCATGTGGGTGTCAGTCTGTCTAGCAAAAATCCTTGCTATCCCACGAACTTACAGCACCGAGAACATATTTTAAAGACCATCCGCAACAATAAACATTGGAGCATTAGGGTGCCTAGTGACGATTGGTAGGAGGGCTTTGAAACAATTCTATCCTGCATCGTTCAGCGCCACGGAATTCAAAACTCAGAAACCCGTAAGGTTCCAATACACAAAAAAACGTTCAATTCGAGCAACCAAATTGATCAAGCCACCAATTAAGCCACCACACGCAGCACTCACTCAGAACTAGTCTTATGTACATTCAGCTCATATTCATCCCATACCATCGCAAGCGCGAAAGTCACTCAGGACACTCATCCGATGCTAGTCTATTGCCTTCACAAGCGGAATAGTGACCCAGAAGTGATATTGAGGATACTCCTCCGGTGTGAATTTAGTGTCATCACCACCGTTTGTTCTCGGGTGTAATGAATAATGTCATCAGCACACTCACTCGGGAGCAGCCTTATGAACATTCACCAGATGCCTTCTCAGATGATGTACCATGCTGAACGTTTTTCCACAGATCTTGCACAAAGTTGCCCCGGTATGACACTTCATGTGCATCCCCAGAATGCTTCTGTTACTGTACCCTGCTCCACAGAGTTGGCAAATGTATCGTCCTGCGAAGGGTTCACATAACAAATGTTACGGTCGTATGAGGCGAAGCAAGTAGCTAAGCGCAGTTTTCATAAACAGTTTGTCTGAGGAACACGGTAACATTGCGATGGGAGAGGCTGGGGATTTCCGCTCGCCCCATCGCAAAGGTTTCATCACCATCACAAGGCCAGAGGCAGCGTGGACGGATTTGGATAAGCAGAACCGGTTAGACCAGTGTAAAAGCACAGCTTAGATCACGCTCTGTGGTATCATTCGTGGTTTTGGAAAAACATCTGCGTATTTTGTGCAAACAGCGGCTGCAGATACATAGAGGTTAAAACGCCTTTAACCGGCGCAGGAAAATAAAAGAAAGGCACCCAGGATTCTTACGGACGCAGCGCTTTTTTGTATGAGAAAGTGGTATTGTTTGACTACAGGAAAAGTGTTTCATCCATTGTTCCTTCTTCCGCATTCTAAGAACACAAAATTAGTTTTCAGTCCCCATAACCAATCCGTTTCCATCACTTACCACGCGCTTGTCTTTTCTTTACCCTCACTGTACAATCACAAATTCGTGTGTTGAAGTTTGTTGGGGTTTATGGCGCTCCAGCGACTAGGCTATGTCGCACCCATCGTTATAGTGGCTTCTCAGGTGCTAAAAATAGGTCAAGTGCTTTAAGCTCGCAAATACAGCAAGAGTGGAGCAAGTGGTGGTACAAATCACGGGACAACATACTCTGCCAAAAATCACCGCTTAGCCACATCTAATCTGATGTAACAGTCACACCCCAGTCCCAACAGTCCCAGTCCCAATGTAATGATACGGACTGCCGCGTGCCTCACAGGCGAGCATCAAGCTGGGACGGTGGGGCAAACACTCAATTTGGTTTCGCTGCGAACAAAGCAAGTCATTCATGCTGTAACCCTTACCAACCCGAAGCAGTAAAACCGTTGCATAGGAACTGTGGTTCCCTGTACCTTCTGTCGTATTCCGCTTTCCCTACACCGATCGAAGCGAAAGTGCCCTGCAGAAAGATACCACGCCAATACCAAACTCACTCCGCATCACATGATATCCATCAGGCTTTGACCACACACATATTTAGATCACTCCGTGGGCGACCTTGTGAACGTTCAGCATGTGTCTCTTTAAATGCTGGACCATGCTGTAGATTCTGCCACAGAGTTTACAGTAGGTTTCTCCGGTATGACTCTTCATATGTTTGCGGAGGTTCTGTTTGTTGCTGTAAATCGCCCCACAGACTTGGCATACTTGTCTCCCTGCTCCTGCGAAGGGTCAAGTAGTACGGGTTAGATGATGATGATTTGGGCTTAAGGGTGCGCCAACCCTAAAGATCATGTAGCGCCCACGTACGGGTTAGAACACTGTGGGGCTGCAGCATGTTATGAAGAATGATCTTCTTAGATGGAAGTTTCTATTGAAGGACACGAAATGCAGGGATGGAAGCACCCAGGGACTCAGACGAAGGACGACGAAAAGAGGAAGCGCCAGAAAAGGTTGAGTTGCCGGTCAGTCTGACTAGTTCCGATAGACCGGTACAATTTTTCAATCTGTGCGTGTGTTTGTGTCCTTCTCATCACTTTTTCTGATCATTTATTTCTTAGGAACTGCCTGTTGCAATGACCCATTTCAATGTGATCTGAAGTTTCAAATGGCTCGATTCAAATTCGTACCTCATGGATTTGAATAAAAGCTTGGCTGACTTAATAAGTTAGCTTTAAATACTTGCAATTTTCTCCCTGAAGAAGTTCCAAACTATATACACATGTGACTTTGGAGCAGCCCCTGACCGCGAGCCACCATTTTGTGACGTCACATGGGCACCAGAAATTATCTCTACCCATTTTAAACGTTAAAAACTTTACCAACCTCGGACGTATTTAGCCAGGATCCAAACCATAAACGCCCGTTCACAGCTTTCCTGCAGCAGTATTCATCAGTAAGGGCCGCTCGCTCGAATCACCCTCGAATCTGGTCGGATTCACGCGACAATATATCCGTCAATTCGCCACAGAACTTCCCTCTCTGTCTGCTGATAATCGGCTTGCATGAGTTTCAGCATGACTGCGAGCCTTATAAGGTGTGGTCACAACTCGAGGGTTCTTCCGTTGTCTACGCCGATCCCACCCGACACTATGGCGTTCGAATGTTCAGGGCGATCAGTCCCATCACCGGCCGAGTGGCTGTCTTTAACACTCAAACCAACACACAACAACATCAACATCACAACAACATCATCAACATCACAACAACATCGGTCTGGAGACTACCCACTTGAACAGGTTTGTAACAGGCCCCACACTACATACGCTTAAAACCCAGCTTAATACGATGTCCCATGTCACTTCGTTATTGTCGCTAATGCGCAAACAGGTATTAGCACCAGGGGGACAATTTTTTAGGTTTTATTTGGTCACTACTCCACCGGCTTCCCGTCATAAATTGATAAATCGTCAGTATATCAACATTTATGGCTCCAATTTCCACATGGCTCTCGAATGGTTCATAAAAAGGCAGCAGTCATTGTCAGTCAACCAATGGCACTTTCTGAAAAAGGACACCAATAGGAACTACCGTTTCTAGTCATCTCATGGCACTTTCTAAAAAGGAAATCGATATGAACCGTAGCTTTCAGTCAACTGATGGTACATTCTTAAAAAGGAAACCGATAAAAACTGGGCGTGCTACAACATATACTTTGCCAACAAGAGAACTTTCAAGATTGTTCAGAAACGCGATTGCGAATTGCAAACGCGTTTGTTTAAATGATCAGGTGTTGTGCGATTGCCGAAAGGCGTAGCACGGGAATTGAACACCACGTCGTGCAACGTCGAAGCCAGCATCAGAGCTATATCAGACAGCAATCCACGCAAAACACATTAAAAATATACCCCCGCCTGGCCAGGGGCGCTAAACGTAAGATACTGGCTTTTTCCAACAGTTCTACAGCTGTAACACTCCCACCTCTCGTCGCAAGGATCAGACCCGGCACACAAAACTTCACCACACACTCCAATCCGCAGCCCTTGGGCAAATGCAACACTCCCCTTTATCATATTTGGGGTTTTAAGGTTCGACGACAACGTAAGTCATATGAGACTCATGAGAGATTCCCTAGATACGCACCTAGATATCCACCTGGTACGTTAAGATCCCATCTCAGACCGAAGATCAGTGCAAGAACCAGATAATACTTTACACTAGTTCAGAATTTTCCTCGCTGGTTGGACCCGTTTCCCCTCCACGGGATGAATGCCAAAGACTGGTAATATGTCAGGCCGTGGATATTCCTCAAGTGCCTCTTCAGGTGTTGGATCAGCTTGTGACCTCTGCCGCAGACGGCACATTTCGTTGTGCTGAAGTGACACTTGGTGTGATTTGTCATGTCCTTCTTGTTCCTGAAGCTGCTGTCGCAGAAGTTACACCTGAAAACGTCTGCAAAGGGGCATCAGGTCAAGTTTATTTGCTCTTTGATGTTGGCAAGGTCCAGGAGAGGGTAGAGACCTGATCGGTGTTTAGAACTTCAGCAAGCTTGCAATGAAAGTGCTAAGGTAAATGCTTTGGAGAAGATGTCGAAACTACGGACAGTTAAAACTCCTAGGCCTGGCTAACTCATACCAAAAATTGTTCAAGGTGTACTTGTTTGAGGTCCAAAGTATTCTATTCATTCTGTCTGTTCAAAGTATTCTATCTAATTCATTCTGTCTGTATTCTGTCCAAATTATTATATTTCAAAAGTAGCGTTTTACTTACTCCTAGGCATTAAGTGTACACATTGAAACATTATATATACATTGTGATGTGTGCTTTTGGGTACTTTTAGGTTACGTCAAATGTTTAGACGCATATACAATATTTCAGAACGTCCACGTCCGATTATACAGCTTTTTACATGGAACATGATTTCCATCCACCTCTTTCATTTTGCATTCTTTGTCTATTTGGGGTTCAACATTGTACCAACGGTAAGGGCACGTGGGGTCAGAGGGGATGCGGTACACTAGCTCAGAGGCATGAAGGATTAAAGGGATTTAATTTGGGCTAAACAGGACGTTAAATCCTGCCCCTGTGTGGGTTCAAGCTCATCGCTATCTGCAAAGGATACGAAGTGCCACGGGCTTAACCAAACGCGTGCACCAAGGTAAATGTTTCTGTGGGCAAATATAGCGAAAGCAGTTGACGTGCCCTAAAGCCCCATCACCCCGAGTTCTGCAGCTCATGTGTTACTAGCTCATGTGTCCACTAACAACGGTCATCTTGGTGCATTATCATGTGTTGAAAGAATGAGTTTTCCTACCTACTCTGTCCCATAGATTACAAGTAAGATCACGGTCTAGTATCTCATGAAAAATACAGTTCTTACTGTGTCTGACTTCAATAACTTGTCCATTGTACAATACAGGAATTGCACTTGAAATCCACCCACTTACCTCACATCTCCACAATTTTCAGCCAGACGTTCTTACATGGCTTTAGCCTGGAGTTGAAGTGCTCACAATGATGTCTCAAAGGCCGGGGGCGCTCTAGGATAACAACATCAGCGAGACGCAAACACTTCATGCAATCAAAGACACAAATATGATTTTACTTGAATCAATTCTTGTACTGGCCTGATTTAAACACGACGTGCACCGAACCCCAGCCATTTTTACATGACTGGAGATCCCAGAGGGACAGAAATAGAGGCTACGTCGTAGACGTTAAACCTCACATTGGGTTTGTATTACGGCATCTGTGCCAGTCTGTCAATGACCCCCATCCCCTTGACAGTTATAAAGTTCAGAGTTTATTGGTTCTACCCAAAAGTTGAAGAAAAGGCGATTATCACTCCTTTAATTAAAGCTATCTCCTATGCGTGCTTACCATTTCCTATATATCTATATACATCAGTGCTTCCCCCTCTCTAAGCCGGTATATCAGGAAATATTCAAGGGCCGAGGGATATTGTAAATATTCAAGTCACACGATAGGAATCATACCATCTTGTTTCTTATTTTACGTCGCAGCACAAGCTCGCCTACGACCACGCGCATATAAAATTCCTTATCAATCACTCACACATCACTCAATCACTCATCTATTCCTCATCAATCACTCATTATCGTCGGGTTCTTACAGCACGACGGTTAGCAGAAAAGCCACTGAAACATGCACTAAGATTATATGGTCAAAAGTACGCATCTGTGACACCATGACCATTTCGAAGACATAATACCAGGGTGGCATTGTATCAGGGTGTTTGTGCTTGATAAAACACGGTAAGACAAATATCCACAGGCGTGCATATATCATTTACTGTGTCATGCAAAGAGGGCCCCCGCAATCATCAGAAATGGTGTCCCAATCATTTCCAATAAACTCTAATCTGGTTTGCTCCAATCACAAGTAAAGTTGTAGAAACGTGCGGATGTCTTAACTGCACATATCTTACGTTTGGAAACAGTGACACCAGTCTGAGAAAACAACACTTGAGACACCTTACTTCGAGGAAATTATTAGTTCCTCACGATACGCTAGGACGTTCAGTTCAGGAGACACATGGTAAGTTGGCAATGACATTACGACTGGAGACTTACAAATTTCCCACTCATGAAGAAGGGGCCAATTCGGTCAGAAGGACGCCATTTCTTACGGTGCGACCCATCAGGGGATCAGGGGGCGCCGGGGGGAGAGTGCTTCCACCTGAAGCAACGTTTCACGAGGGGTGGACACAGTGTAGGTGTCGAGTGTTCAATTAAGAGGGGTTTTGGCCTGTTCCTTCTACTCTATCCGTTGGCCCAAGTTACGGATTCTACGGTTTATAACTGTGACTTGTTTGTAAATGACAAAACAGTTAGGTGGACGAGGACAGGTGATGGCAGTTAGCTAGATAAGAGCCTATTCAAACTTGGTTTACCGCTTATTCAAAGTTCTATAGAGAAGACGAAAAAATACCACTGCAGCGACTATAAAGACAGTTATGAGTGCTTAGTGGCTGATTCAACACCCGTGTTAATAATAATAAGTAAATAATTGAACGAAAACATATAATTAAACGCCTTCAGTATATGCACAATGATAGCACATGCCACAAACTTACCTGCACACAATCAATTTCTCAAAGTAGGGAGGGAACATTTTTGCTTCAAACCCCTCGATCCTGACTTTCATTGAAAGACATGGGGGGCGGGGGGTTCAAAACACCCCCACATTTACCCCAGGTAACCTCTCACTTTGTGATTACTATGGACACTTAAAAATTTGGGGAGGGAGCTTGAGACCCCGAGACGTCCCTGTATTCGCCACTGCATCTATAGTAAGGGTTCTACGGTCCTGTGTAAACAAAAATTGAATTTTATACAGCACCCAAATGTGTTGGTCACAAAAGGCAGGGCAAAGGGAGCAATTGTAGTTCTGTCGCGTAAAGGACAACAGATACCACTAACACGACTGATCACAACTATTTCCTCATCCAACTAATTTCAATGATTGTCCTTTTTAACCTGTAATTTCCGAGCTATACTAAACAATATCTCCGTGACAGCAAAGCCGCTCAACTCAAATGATTGGTCTAACAACGCTTTGCTGCGATGAAAACATTCAAATGCCTCGAAAAATGTCTTCCCAACTGCCCTCGTCTTCCTCCAGCATCGTTACCTTGCCCCATATACCTGTTACGGAAAACCACCAACTATCTCGCCAGGGTCTAACGCCAAGGCCTGAACAACATCCACAGAACATGGTCCCTTTACCTGTATGCTGTAAGATGAGCTTCTCACGACTGCGGTTCGGCGGCGTCCCAGTCGAATCACACTCCTCCACGCAGACGGAACAGCTCTCAGCTGCTTGAAAAGAACGTGCATTGGCTCACCATGGCTGGTTGCCAAATATCGCTCGCCGTCTCTGCGCGCGAGCGCTGTTCGATGCATCCATGGTCAAATTATAATAAACTATAAATAAATAGTATTTTCTCAACACAGCCGGTAGAATAAGCAGGCTAGACTGAAACGCTCCTGGTCGCAAAACACGGGCCATGAACTTTCCCAATAATCATTCTGGGGGTGCCAAAGTTTGAAACAAAGCCAACAACCACAATATAAATGTGAAAGTATAATGTAAAGTGTATTGTGTCCTTCGCAAAGGGCTGGTGAACTACCTTAAGCCTATATAAAGCCATTACAATGAAAACATGAAAATTTTAAGGATGTTCCAGTATTGCTCTAAGTGCCCAGGCACCATCAAAGATTACATTGCGATTTATTTTTTGTAAGTCTGGGAAATCTCTCCTAATCTCCCTAGAGAGCACTATTAGTTTGTTTTTAAATTACATATAAGTCTGTGCAATTATAAATGCTGATGATCCTAAAGACAACCTCAAACGACAATTAAACCATCGCCAACATTTGATAACTAAACTTCTTTGTGATTAGCCTATAAGTCTCTAGGATATCTCTCAAAACCTCTGTGATTTACTCCTAGATGACACAGCCCGGCGTAACCATAAATGAGATGGCCGCCAATGGTAACCGAGATAATGGCCAATGATCATCACAAAGTAATACACTTTCACCATAGTTACCTGCACTGGGTCGGGACGATAGCAGAAGCCTCACCACGTAGCACGTCCCATTGATCACCTCGTTCCAAATGCTTCAGCCCAACACTCCAAAAACGTAGCCGCAACTTAGGCAATCCTAACGTTCCAACGTAGATATTGCATCATAATAGCATCGAGGCCTATGCGCTGACCAATTCGCAAGCGAGAACTAGACTTACTTAAATCTACGGACACACTCAATACTGAAGAAGCACAACTAAAAACTAATTCAACAAGCTTTAAGCACTATCATTTTCTTTTTATCTATAGGAATTTTACCTGAATATCGCATTTGAACTATATTCTAGCATGATTACAAAGCTGACACCCGTTAAAAGGCCGACAAAAATGTATTTAAACCAAGAATGACACGGCAAGATTTATAGCAAACTACAACAAGACGCTAACAAATGCAACCGCATCAACCCTTCGCCGCAATTTAACTCAGACCTAACTCCCTACTTGACCAGAACTCGCGACGCCAACCAAACACTACCAGTCGTTGTTTTTGCCTACTTTTTTGTTTCTCTAAAAACGCAGGATGGGCCGGGATCAGATAGAGGGACGGACAGGGAGGATGGAGAAGGACGGAGAGGATATCACACACCGTGTCACACACAAGAATCAAATGCACAGCACGGGAGCAGGGATCGAGGCTCAGTCGCAGTTTCAACGCAGTCGGCCGTTTCAAAAAGGCAGTCAGCATCAACGCTAGTTATCACAAAATCAACTACGGCGTTTCGTTATTGAATTGTGTCGCGTTCAACACGAAACGAAAAGCCTCAATCCCTCTCGCTCGAACAACGCACAGTAGTTCGATAGTCTGTTTATTTCAACTTGAGTTTTGGCTTGACAGAGATACCTTTCAGTTTCTGCAGGTGAATGAGCTGTCCAAAACTGATTTTGCGGTCAGGTGCTGAGTGTATTTTTTTCGAAAATATGTTGGATGAGTGGAAAACTCGAGAGCTGATTATTATAATGATAGTCAATTAAAACCCTGAAAGTTTACAAAAAAATTGCACCAAAATTTCCTTATTACCATACTTTTAGTCGGTACAAACATGGTTTATAAATTGTGCTAATAAATTCCGCTTGAAGAATGAGTGCAACATTGAAAAAATTTAACAAAAATGAGTAAAAAGTTCAGCTTGCCCGGGTTTCGCTCTCCCCCAGCACCCTAGGATTTGAAACACTGATGAAGCGTGGGCCTCACACCCAAAATGTCAATGCTGAGCCGGGTCTGAAGGGAATATTCTCTATAAGTATTAAAATTATGTATCCGGTTATTCTAAGATTCTTCCTGTGTATTTGCAGATGGAAGACGGCATCGTGCACTTTAAGTCAAAACTCAAGTTAAAATAGCTAGACAATACATACAAAGGTGAAAACCGGCAGAGCAACTGAACGGATGCCAAGTGCCTTAGGGCGCTTTTACTTCCAAGTCTTTATTGCTAAATTCCCTTAATGATCGGTGACTGGAATACAGCAAACAGAAACTAGTTTTCCTTCGAGAGTTTCCGCCGTTTCTAGACAAATAATTTCCTGAAAACCATAATAATATATGCAGTGAAGTGGCTTTCCAGGTGAATTAGTTGTCACTGGTTACTGTTTTCTGAATTATTTTTCTGCATCGTTGCAAAGTAAACTGACTGGTAACGAATGTCCAATTATACTGAAAGCTAATTACTGAGCAGGCGGAATGCAATGACTGCTTGATAAAAAGTTCAAAGTTAAAAAGTTTCCAAAAAAAGTTCACAAAAAGGGCCGCTCGCAATCACTGGCGCCACACAGAGGTGGTGCATGCTAAAATGGATAGGAAAACCACCAGCGGCAGCTATCATTAAGGCCAAATTGGCGTCACACGCACCTTCCTCGCCTGTTTCACGAGGCGCCCGGGGAAAACATCTTAGCACGCACGTTGTGAACTAAAAATGAGCCATTGAGATTTAGCAACCTACCAAGATGAAGCGAACGCCTCAGGGTAAATTAATTCAGTCACAAATGCCGGCTTTCACCTTTGGACATAACACAAAACAGACAGTGCATTTGCGAAGGAAGGCCACGCTCTTTCGCCCCCACAGTTCCATGAATCCGAAGGGGGGTGACGCATTCATTTCGAATAATGTGAGTTAAGAACTGTATGAGAATAAAAGTGTTTCGTTAAAAGATACGGATAAACTTGATCTGAGGTGTGAAGAAGCGAAGAAACCATGTAGACTCAGACGTCTAAAATGTTACTTGTATCTTTTTGTCGTGCAACATTTTACTTTACATTATTTACTTATTCAATTCATGTTTACTTTTTAAGAATATTTTACACTTCAATTAAGCGAGCTTCGTCTAGCATCTAAAATCTAAGATGTTGTAACATCTATAATTCACCAATTGGCAATTGTCTACCAGTGAAAAATCCCACATCAACACACCGTTAGAAACAGGAAGTCATGCTGCGATGCTTAAAATCAAGCATCCCGAATCAGCAATTTAAAATTCCACATTATTCTGACACGTGAAAGCAATCAAAACTACGCCACATATACATGGTTCATTATATTGACCCTCAGAAGACCCATCTTACAGTGATTTTCGAGTACAATTATGAGGAGCGAGGACGAAAAGGCGTGACCTTCCACAAACCCCGGGCCCGGCCAGTCAGCTGTGCGCGTCCAACTGCACGCGGCGGACCCCGGTTCGAATCTCAGCACACGCTTGATACGCGGTAGTACGCCGAACCAACTCCCGGTTGCCAAAGTAATAAGTTGAAAGATGTGCATTCACTGAACCAGAAAGCACGCCGCTAAAAAAACTTGGTAAACTACAGTACGTCTTAAACTCCCAGTGCTAACTAGAGTGCATCCTAAACTTCGCCTCCGCGTCCTCCCTACAGTAGGTCCTAAACTTGGTTTCCGAATCCTATCTAGAGTTCGTCCTTATATTGGCCTGAGCCCTTATAGAGTACTTCCTAATCTTCGCCTCCGAGTCCTCCCTAGATTACGTCCTAAGCTTCGCCTCCTAGTCCTACCTAGACGACGTCCTAAACTTCACCTCCGAGTCCTCTGTAGAGAACGTCCTAACCCTCGCCTCCGAGTCGTCTCCACAGTACGTCCTAAGCTTTGCCTCTGAGTCCTCCCTACATTACGTCCTAAACTTCGCATCAGAGTCCTATCTAGATGACATCCTAAAACTCGCCTCCAGGTCCTTCTTTAAATTCCATCCTAAACCTCACCTCCCAGTCATCTCTAGAGTACATTCCGGTAAAGAAAACTCCCATCCCAGTCCGTCTATATCCGAAATATTCCCGCCAAACCCAAACTCATTTATTCAATCTTATTAAGTCAAACGTTCCCGATAAAATACACTTCCCCATACAGCCAGCACTGGTTGGTCCCGGCGGATCGCCACTATACCCCTCCCCTCCTACCCCCACGATAACCGGCCGGAAACCAGTCAGACGCTGTTGCTATGCGGAAGATGGCGCCCGCGACAACTGACTGAACTTATAGATGGCGCTGGTGGCGCCGCGCCAAGATGCAGCTCTGGAGAGCGGAGAGATACATCTCCCGAATACCACTTGGGAGGCAGTGCGGGATCTGGTTCAATCGTTTCAGGGAGGGAGCAGCGAGGCAAAAAATGGTAAACAGTTTTTCGACGAAAACTAATGAAAATCTGGGGTTTAGAGGGCTTTTTATACCTTCATCTTTTATCAGCCCGACCTTTGACGTGACGATTGCTAAAATTGGCCAGGGCTACGCGCTACTCCTGTTTTCGAATGAACACGCCAAGGCACATTCACAAGCTTCGGTACAGTTCACAATAACGGAGCAGTAGCTCTCGCCGAAAACTATCGCAGGTGTTTGAGATAAAAATGCAACCGCAGTACAAGAATTTCCAACGTAAGCTGCAAAGTCGTATGGTTTGTAAACGATATCACTTTTTGAGTTGAACCCGGGACCTATACCTCAGTGAACACGCTCTTCCACCGAGATTGAAACCGGGACCTATAACTCAGTAAACACGATCTTCCACCAAGAGTTGAACTCGGGACCTATGCCTCAGTAAACACACACTTCCACCGGGAGTTGAACTCAGGACCTATACCTCAGTAAACACGCTCTTCCACCGAGAGTTGAACCTGGGACCTATACCATAGGAAACACATTCTTCCACCGAGAGTTGAACCTGGGACCTTTACCTCAGTGAACACGCTCTTCCACCGAGAGTTGAGCCTGGGACCTTTAACTCAGTGAACACGCTTTTCCACCGAGAGTTGAACCTGAGACTTTTACCTCAGTGAACACGCTCTTCCACCGAGAGTTGAACCTGGGACCTTTACCTCAGTGAACACGCTCTTCCACCGAGAGTTGAACCTGGGACCTTTACCTCAGTGAACACGCTTTTCCACCGAGAGTTGAGCCTGGGACCTTTACCTCAGTGAACACGCTCTTCCACCGAGAGTTGAACCTGGGACCTTTACCTCAGTGAACACGCTTTTCCACCGAGAGTTGAACCTGGGACCTTTACCTCAGTGAACACGCTTTTCCACCGAGAGTTGAACCTGGGACCTTTACCTCAGTGAACACGCTCTTCCACCGAGAGTTGAACCTGGGACCTTTACTTCAGTAAACACGCTCTTCCACCGAGAGTTGAACCCGGGACCTATGTCATATGAAACACTGTCTTCTACCGAGATATGAACCCGGGACCTATACCTCAGTAAACACACTCTTCCACCGAGAGTTTAACTCGGGACCTATGACATAGGAAACACACTCTTCCACCGAGAGTTGAACCCGGGACCTATACCTCATTAAACACGATCTTCCACCGAGAGTTCAACTCGGGACCTATGCCATAGGAAACACACTCTTCCACCGAGAGTTGAACCCAGGACCTATGCCTCAGTAAACACACACTTCCACCGGGAGTTGAACTCGGGACCTATACCTCAGTAAACACACTCTTCCATCGAGAGTTGAACCTGGGACCTTTACCTCAGTAAACACGCTCTTCCACCGAGAGTTGAACCCGGGACCTATACCTCAGTAAACACGCTCTTCCACCGAGAGTTGGACCCGGGACCTATGCCATATGAAACACTCTCTTCCACCGATAGTTGAACCCGGGACCTATACCTCATTAAACACGATCTTCCACCGAGAGTTCAACTCGGGACCTATGCCATAGGAAACACACTCTTCCACCGAGAGTTGAACCCGGGACCTATGCCTCAGTAAACACACACTTCCACCGGGAGTTGAACTCGGGACCTATACCTCAGTAAACACACTCTTCCATCGAGAGTTGAACCTGGGACCTTTACCTCAGTAAACACGCTCTTCCACCGAGAGTTGAACCCGGGACCTATACCTCAGTAAACACGCTCTTCCACCGAGAGTTGGACCCGGGACCTATGCCATAGGAAACACACTCTTCCACCGAGAGTTGAACCCGGGACCTATACCTCAGTAAACACGCTCTTCCACCGAGAGTTGAACCCGGGACCTATACCTCAGTAAACACGCTCTCTTCCACCGACAGTTGAACCAGGGACCTATACCTCAGTAAACACGCTCTCTTCCACCGAGAGTTGAACCCGGGACCTATGCCTCAGTAAACACACTCTACTACCGAGAGTTGAACCCGGGACCTATACCTCAGTAAACACGCCCTTCCACCGAGAGTTGAACCCGGGACCTATGCCTCAGTAAACACACTCTACTACCGAGAGTTGAACCCGGGACCTATACCTCAGTAAACACGCCCTTCCACCGAGAGTTGAACCCGGGACCTATACCTCAATAAACACGCTCTTCCACCGAGAGTTGAACCCAGGACCTATACCTCAGTAAACACGCTCTTCCACCGAGAGTTCAACTCGGGACCTATACCTCAGTAAACACGCTCTTCCACCGAGAGTTGAACCCGGGACCTATGCCTCAGTAAACACACTACTACCGAGAGTTGAACCCGGGACCTATACCTCAGTAAACACGCTCTCTTCCACCGAGAGTTGAACCCGGGACCTATGCCTCAGTAAACACACTCTACTACCGACAGTTGAACCCGGGACCTATACCTCAGTAAACACGCTCTTCCACCGAGAGTTGAACCCGGGACCTATACCTCAGTAAACACGCTCTTCCACCGAGAGTTGAACCCGGGACCTATACCTTAGTAAACACACTCTCTTCCACCGACAGTTGAACCAGGGACCTATACCTCAGTAAACACGCTCTCTTCCACCGAGAGTTGAACCCGGGACCTATGCCTCAGTAAACACGCTCTTCCACCGAGAGTTGAACCCGGGACCTATACCTTAGTAAACACGCTCTTCCACCGAGAGTTGAACCCGGGACCTATGCCTCAGTAAACACACTTTACTACCGAGAGTTGAACCCGGGACCTATGCCTCAGTAAACACACTCTACTACCGAGAGTTGAACCCGGGACCTATGCCTCAGTAAACACGCCCTTCCACCGAGAGTTGGACCCGGGACCTATGCCAAATGAAACACTCTCTTCCACCGAGATATGAACCCGGGACCTATACCTCAGTAAACACGCTCTCTTCCACCGAGAGTTGAACCCGGGACCTATGCCTCAGTAAACACACTCTACTACCGAGAGTTGAACCCGGGACCTATACCTCAGTAAACACGCCCTTCCACCGAGAGTTGAACCCGGGACCTATGCCATAGGAAACACGCTCTCTAACACGCGGTGAAACATCCCCGCAACCTCAAACACCATCTTCAGATGGAGCATGAACGGTGGGTGCCATCTCTATGTCCAAATTTCCGAAATTCAGATCGTGGTCGTTCAGGAGTCAACAAAAAAAGATCCTGGGATCAGTAAAGCATTCCCAGCATATCAACAGTTTTCACAAGCCAGCTCTATGGAAACATTTAGCACAAGCGCGCCCGTTCGCCCGTTTCAAATCCAGAGCCGCCAGCGCCCGCCACTAAACCACGGTTCAGGTAGGTGGCAGCACCGGTTAGGCGCCAACGCCGCCGGCGTCCACTCCGAGATCTTTACGGTTGCGATGCGGCGACGTGGTGGCGGCCTTGGCGGCCGCCTACCGCTACCTCAGGAGTCCTCCGACTACGCCTCGGCCCTGAGCCGAGGCCGAGGGGAACAACAACAGATTTTTACAACTGTACCTACTGTACAACTGTACGACTGTACCAGCACCAGCTACGTACAGATTACCGGTACAATTTCTTCTAACGAGACATGACTCGTTGCAGGTTGCCGTCTTTGAGGATGTCACGGGGCTAATCCCAATCACAGATCACGGTGCTAGTGCTAGCCACGCCCGCGGATTTTCAACCTAAAGAACAACTTCAACTGAAGTGCTGAAGGCAAACGCAGCCCTGACATGCTTACACGTCTTTCACGCAGCCTTTATCACCATCAAGTTCAGGTTACCTAGCCAGCTGCAAACCGCATGGAAACCACTTCCCTTTCCGCTCACGACTCATCTTTCAGTTTCGTGCTAGCTTTACGACTCTTCACTACTTCCCTTCCAGCTCATTTCTAAGTCCCACTTAAACCCATTCGCTCTCGCAAAACTACCTTAGCCGCCGACGCAGCCGTAACTACCAAACTTCCCCATCTCACATGATCCCGCATCACGGCTTACTTCACCTAACTCTATCTCGTGCTTGGTCCGCTGCGCAGTAAAACAGCCGACGGCAGCACTGGCTGGCGTGCGGCCGGGTCCGGGGGTAAACAATAGTACCAGCTCAGGACTAACCTGCCCCGGATCCATCGTCGCCGACCATAGCTCCTCCCGCTCCCCGCTGCGAAGGGCCCGGCATCGACACTGGCGAGGGTAGGGGCGGTGTCAGGGCATACAGGGGTCAACCTCGTGAATTTCAAAATCTTAAGTGGAAAACGTACTTTTTCAGACTTTTCCGGCCTCATCAGCATGCTACTTCGGCCTCAGTTGAAAATCGAATCGAGGTATAGTGTATTGCTGTTTGACATTTGAGATGACCGATGTCGTGATAAACATCGAAGAGTTTGAGCCTAGGCGCAGAGCGCAAATTGGTTCTAATATCGAAACGATAAGCTAGCACATTAAATTGTGCTGTAGACACGTTACATAGTTCTTTCTTTGGAGGCAGGACTTCCCCACTGCTTTTGTTGAGACCTGTGCAGAGCGAAATCGAAAAAGGTACGCACCTTGATCAACTAGAAAAAAAGAACAGATCTTCAATCTCAGATCTGTCGATCTTCAGACCAGCTAGAAAAACATAAGAATAATTCTAACAAGTTCCCGCACACGCAGAGGCTTGTGGTGTTGGTGCATCAGTTATTGGATGAAAGCGTCGGCGCCCGCACGCCAGTGACCCAAAACAGGTTTTGCGCTAGGGTGTCGAGTGGAAAATTCAGCTCGGAATGTATGGCGAGTGAGTGGAAAATTCCCCTCAAAATGCATGGCTGGGTAAAAAATTTCCAATTTGGGTACTCAGGTGGTAAACTCTCAGAGCCCTTGTTGGAACTGGGGATGGATATTTCCTTTAATTTTCTCACAGCAAATATTTTTAAATCGTCCCCAAGCGGCATTGTTTGACCATTACCATGTGAAAAATTCGGGTTAAGCATGTAAATCTTTACCAACTGAAGCCCGTTGATGCAGTCTCCAATTTTGTTTAAGGAATTAGTGAACTGCCACAAATAAAAAACTTTTGAGGAGCCTCTGAGACCAACCTTCAGGGGAAAGAACTCTGGGGGCCAAGAAGACTAAAATTTGTGGGATGAAGATCAACTCTTGGGGGCTTCCCTAGACCAAATCTTGTCTCCCACACGACCAGCTCTAAAGGGCCCCCCTTAGACCAACTCTGCAGAGGGGGCCTCCGAGACCGGCAGGTGGTGAAAAATGAAAAGGGATTTTTTCATGCAATACCTAGTGCCAAAATTAATTATCTAACCGTACACTGCATAGTTTTTTTGTCCGGAACAACGCCCCTCCTATACCTATACTTAGATTTTATCGGAATTTTGGAGGCCCCTCCTGACCTCAATCACTGCACCTCGCATACACCTATGCTAGGGCCCCGTAGAGCCTTGGTTTCCACTTAACTAACCCAGACGAAACTACAAACTTTCTATCATGGCAGTAAACTCTTCCAGACTCTTGCTAAGTTTCTTTTCTTTACCTGTCAATCCCCCTGCTCCTCTTCATATATCTACTCACATTCATATGAATATGCTGCTTTCTATCAATCTAATCGAGGCTACAGCCTTCTTTCTGTTGTTTATTCCTTTCGTCTACAATCAGCCAGGCACGGCGGGTTGCGACAGCGTCAGAGCGACTACTACTTTAAATTTCTGATCGCTTGCGGCTTGCCGGTCGCATAAGCTACATAATTTGCATTTCAAAAATTGCTCTTAATTAATTTTCTAAATCCTTATAGACTAGAAAATTATACAACTAAAAGCACACCAAGAGGAAGACTAGCGATGTTTTGTCAATAACGAATAAGAAACTGGCCTTTCAAAAAGCCTAAAGATGCCGCTTTTATTTACTAGATGTAAAGACAGCGATTTGTTAAGTCCACGCCGTAGACCAGCCATACAAAAAAGCGCCGATGTTTGAAGGGTAACTGGATGCATTCTTGTTGCCAAACAAATCATTTAATGAAAATGTAGGAGTTTCGATGCATTTACTAAGTACCTTTCAGTTCAACTTAAATATCAGCGTATTTATGCCTAGGGTGTCGTGAGTTGATTTGGGTGTCACAGGGCGTGGACGCAGCAATGAAGGGCTGATATGGATAAAAATTATTTTCTTCGCAATAAATGGCCAATTTTCTACCATACAATGTCAAGAAAATATGCTGCTTAGCATACAAATTTCAAGATAATTGCTTTTAACAACAAGATGACCAAAAATGGTTTTTCACTATTCTCGGTACCAGAAATACAAAAACAACTTTTCAAGGACGTAAGCCTATAAATCATGTGCACAGATAAACTGTTTTCCAGAAATGTATCTTTCAAAGCTGTCAGCTCATTTTTTTGGCAACACAAGGCTAGGGTGTCTAATTTTCCACTCACCAATTTTGTGAGTGGTGGAATTTAGTGGCGGTGTTCACCCATTGGAACTTTCTCCGGTGGGGCAGGGGGCACTGAGCGTCTTGCCTGCGCCAGAATTTCGATTCAGTTGTTCCACGGAAATCGGTGGAGATAAGGATGCTAGGTAGAATTGGTCAGAAAAATAGAAATCGCCAGATTTTCTTTCAGAAAAGCGAAAGAAACACATAAGAGCCGAGTTAATTTGGCTATCTTATAGTCGATTCTACTGCTCTCTTTCCAGTGGACGTTGGTAGAGGAGGCAATGGAACTGGCCTTGGTATAAGTATTGTTGAGTAAAATTCAATAGTAGTAAGTATTGTTGGAAGTGAGTGAAAAATTCAACAAAAAAATATAAAAGTGAGTGGAAAATTCTGCTTGACTGGGACTCTCTCTCTCTCTCTCTCTCTCTCTCTCTCTCTCTCTCTCTCTCTCTCTCTCTCTCTCTCTCTCTCTCTCTCTCTCTCTCTCTCTCTCTCTCTCTCTCTCTCTCTCTCTCTCTCTCTCTCTCTCTCTCTCTCTCTCTCTCTCTCTCTCTCTCTCTCTCTCTCTCTCTCTCTCTCTCTCTCTCTGTCTCTGTCTCTGTCTCTGTCTCTGTCTCTGTCTCTCTCTCTCTTCTCTCTCTCTCTCTCTCTCTCTCTCTCTCTCTCTCTCTCTCTCTCTCTCTCTCTCTCTCTTCTCTCTCTCTCTCTCTCTCTCTCTCTCTCTCTCTCTCTCTCTCTCTCTCTCTCTCTCTCTCTCTCTCTCTCTCTCTCTCTCTCTCTCTCTCTCTCTCTCTCTCTCTCTCTCTCTCTCTCTCTCTCTCTCTCTCTCTCTCTCTCTCTCTCTCTCTCTCTCTCTCTCTCTCTCTCTCTCTCTCTCTCTCTCTCTCTCTCTCTCTCTCTCTCTCCTTACTGGACAGGTCGGACATGGCGCCGTCGAACCCTGTCACACTCTGGTCCTCATAGCCTCCCTCAAAGTCGGCCACGTGAGACAGGGTGGCGTCTAAGCTCTGGTCCTCGTCGTCTTCAGTGAGATCTACCTCGAACTTCTCCACCTTGACAGACTCGCCCCCTGCGGATAGAAGGTAGTTTTAGATCTCGCTTTCTCTTACTGTGATACTGTTGTGTGAAGGAAAATGGGTATCTCTCATTGCTAATAGTTTGAATATACCCTTTGTGTTCTTTGCACTGCGGAATATAATACAAATACTGCATGATACAGCGTGAAAGCAAATTCCATGCAATACAATGTAGATCCCACATTGCACAGTGTAACAAAAGTGTAAAAAAATACACGAATATATTACCAATTATTGACTATATTATTGTCGATTGTATTATTATATTGTACAATTCATTGTATTATACATGTCAACACAATGGAACAACTTAAAACAGTGCAAATAATGTAAACAGAGCTGCTTTAATACCGCATACCGCGTGAATACACACGTGTGTGTAACTGGAATGACATTATCAGTGAAATATGAGTTTCAATGAAAATGAACGGTTTCTCCACTCGGTGGAAAATTAATTTCAGAGCGCTATGTAGATATAGATGTATATATGTGAATTGCTCTAAATTGCTAGTCAATCCACACCCACCTGTGTGCATGTGTATGTGTAATCCACCTGTGCATATGTGTATGTGTAACCCACCTGTGTGTATGTGTATGTGTAATCCACCTGTGTGTATGTGTATGTGTAATAGTGTGTATGTGTATGTGTAATCCACCTGTGTGTGTATGTGTAATCAACCTGTGTGTATGTGTATGTGTAATCCACCTGTGTGCGTGCGTGCGTGCGTGTGTGTTTAATCCACCTGTGTGTATGTGTATGTGTACAAATGACCAGCGACCCCCACCGGCAAACCACACCCCACCCACCTGGCAAGGCGGCGGCCGGCTGGCCCTGATGATGGTTGCCCTCGCTCCTCTGAAGCACACCGGCGTCTCCGCCAGCCGCTACCACGCCCTCTCCGCTCTCCCCCTGCACCGCTCCCGCCTCGGCGGCCACCTCCATCTCTCTGCCGCTCTCTCCGGAGACGAAGCCGCCGGGCACACTGGCAGCCTTCCTGCTGGTGCACCTTTGGAACCGGCAGATCATCACAGTTTGTGCTACAGCTCAGAGGGAGACATTCACTGAAGTGAGAACCCCAGCATCAGGCGGACTCAGGAGAGAATCCAAGCCTTTCTTTTCTAAGCGAGGAACACATTTGTGCCATAGGCAGAGCATGACACAACTATGAGGTGTGCATTAGCGCCATGACTGAGTCTACCAACCACGCTCTGAGAACAATTATATGGCTATGGGAGAACGAATCAAAGGTAAGATAATCATGGACAATTGAATACCTCCAGCGCATACCATAGTCTTGTGATACCTTTGAATTAAATCATTTTTTTATGATACCTAGGGTTTGTTCCAGCACCTCCTTAAAAAAAAAGATGAAGTAGCTTGGAGTAAGTCGGAGCAGGCGCAAAAACCGGTGTCCGCTGGAACGATTTGGGATGAGATGGGGTGATATATCAGCTGATTGCGCCTGATCAGCGCCAATATGGCGGGCGTGGCAAAGCTAGGGAACTAATCAAATTTGATTAAGGCCTCTGATGCTCATTTAATGTAGTTTAGTGAAGGTGGTATGCAGAAAAACGACGGAATCAAAACCTTTAGCTGCCCACAGACGTCATTTATACCTGTAAAACAACTTGTTTTAGTTTCTCAATTGAAATTCGTGCGCCACAATTGAGCCTCCTCCAACCTCCTCTGATAAAACACCTTTCGTTTGAGAGGAGGTTGGATCAGATTTGAGATGAGCTTTGACGAGCTTGGAGGAAGCTTAAGGGGGCGCTGGACCGGGCGAGAGGAAGTTGGAGAAGCTTTGAGGAGGTTAGATCAGGTGGCTATCAGGAAGGCGCTGGAACAGGCCCCTAATAGGCAAAAGAGACCATTGCCAGTGTGACATCACAGTAAAAGCGGCTCCATATTGGTGGTTAGGGGCCCGCAGCCACCGACCCAAGTCAATGGATATCTCCATTTTGCAGAACCGTAATTTTTATAATACGACACTAATACAATGCAAGTGTGTGATTGACCGTTAGGCACTGTTACCGACCCGAACAGACGGTGGGGGCGGGACGGCGGGAGCCACTGACCTGTACTGAAGGCGGGGCGGCGGGAGGCGCTGGAGACCAGGCGTGCTGTGACCCGCTGCTGCTGCCTCCTCCCCGGAGTGCCTGCGGCGTTTGGCCGGTGGAGGTGAGGAGCGGCGCGGACGCGGCGGCGGCGGCTCGGCAGGTGCGGAGCGGCGCGGTGAAGGCGCTGCCGACGGTGGCGCCGCCTGCAGAGACGGAGGGTGTAGGTGGCGCCAGCGGCAGATCCAGTTGGTTGGTTGGGGGATGTGGTCGGCAACAAATTAAGCCGACGAAATTTAGCAGAATTGAACTGGTGCAGTGAATGCATTTCTCATCCTCAGCGAGGTACCATGCATACGAAAAACGCTTAAAAATGTTTTTCTCGCACGTCCTCCCCAATCGACAAATTATGACTAGTTTACTTTGGGAGGCACATGGGAGGATCCTCCCATCTCCCCTCCCCCTCTCCTGGATTCGTGGATAGCGTTCGTTGAATTTAAACCATGCACGAACTGCTAAGGTCTTGTGGCGTCGCCAACTCTGTTGGATGGCTGGAATGGCATTCGAACCTACATCCTCTTGTTCAATAATCCCGCGCCTTTTCACCGGATCATCCGATTCCCGCTCGTATCTGCCATTTGCATTGGCACGTCCCTTTCTAAGGCGTTATGTGCTCTGTTTGTTGCTTTCAACACATTATCATTGGGCAGAATTAATGTCATACCTATCTTATCTTCAAGATTACCAACATCTACTGGAATTGAGAAAGCAGTTTGGGTCTGGGCTTGAAATGGAAGAAACTAGGACAATTATTAGTTAGTTCTGTGAGTTTGTGCAATTGAGAAAGCAGTTTGGGTCTGGGCTTGAAATGGAAGAAACCAGGAGAATTATTAGTTAGTTCTGTGAGTTTGTGCAATTGAGAAAGCAGTTTGGGTCTGGGCTTGAAGTGGAAGAAACCAGGAGAATTATTAGTTATTTCTGTGAGTTTGTGCAATTCTGTTTTAAACATAGCCTGGAAAGCGGAAGCTCCGACGTCAATCGGCGCCGAAAGTGGTAGAAAAGGCTTCTAATGAGATGGGTAAGACGAATTAGCAGAATTTATAGATCTAATCAGCCCGGTGAGCCCACATCACCTTAAGAATTTCTTGTGTTCCTTTTATACACGACTGTGCACTACAGGGCTTAATTACAGTTAATCCATAATTAGAAGCCACGGCACCCTCCCCTTAGGTGCGCCCATAAATTACGTAAAGCAGGTGGGGCGGGCAGTCAGTCACAGCATTATCAAACATTACACATGGGAGGCAAAAGGCATTACATGCGGGAGGGACGGGGGACAAAAATAAGCAAACATTTGTGACATAATTTAGGAACCACCCCTTTTAAATCTGTGACCTTTTCTACGCCATTAATGTGAAGACTGGAACAAGTGGCTTTGATATATGAGGCAGGACAAAATAACAGATATAGATATTTGTCTCAGCACTGAATAACAGTCTAAGAAATAGAAACAAAAGCGTCGTAACAAAACTATCCTTGGAAAGAGATCGAGCGAAGTTGAAAGATGTTGTAGTCTCTTTTCTAAAGACCTACTTTTTTACAAATGTCAAACCAAATATTCCAATTTGAACTCAACATCCCTTCCAAGAGAAAGAACAGCCTATTGAGCAACTCAAGAACGGAACCAACACACCCACCTTCTCTTCGTCGCCGCTGAGGCCGCGGATCTGCAGCATCTCCGCCGTCTTGATGAAGCTGGCCAGCTGGCTCTGCGCCACGTTCACGCTGCCCTTGTACATGAACTCAATGATAGCGTGCAGGTCCGCTGATGAGGTGTCTTTCAGAAAGATGATCATATTCTGGCACTGGTTGTTCTGCAAAGGGAGGCAGGACGGTCAGTGGAATATATAGATGGCTGGCTTCACCAGTTCCTTAGTTTGAGCACTACTGAATTTACATTCTCTTACAAAAAATCCCATCTGAGCAAACTAAAATATATCCAATACTTTTGCCAAATAAGAGATTTATGTATTAACATACAGATTAACTAGCCCATCCACTTTCTGCTACCTAAGACTAAAAGCTGTGCTACTGAAATTAATTTTGCGAGCAGCATGTGAATAGCATTTTAGAAAGTCCAATACACACAGCCCAATCGCACACAGCCCAGGAAAGCAGGGCCGAGGCACATGAATGATCCTAGCAAGAGTCTTGGACACAAAATCGGTGGATTCGAGCAATCTATTCCATGTTTTTACACAGCAATCACTGGCGATTTTTCGCACAAGCCAACACTACCAACAGGCCATAAAAGACCTGTTCACAACATCCACCTTGAGCAGGTCTCGGAAGTAGGGACTACAGGCGGACAGCATCATCCTGTGCGCCCGCACCTGCTGCCCTTCACAGCACAGTGTCACGTCCACCAGCTCGTCGTGCTGGCGGAGAGTGTCGAACAGCGCGGTGACGCTGCCCTGAAAGCCGTCCCACTTCAGACAGAACTTCTGTCCGTCCATCGTGCTCTGCGGCAAGGGAGACTTCTGTCAGAGATCCTGATGCAGAGCTTATATCTGTAATAATAATTGGGGTTGGTGACTCAGCAACTGCTAAGGTTATACAGTGAAACTAGCTCTCACACTGTTACGAGGAATTTGGGGATCTGATCAACTTATTCAGAAGCTCTTTCCAGACTTGAACAGAGGCTGAGGGCTCAGAAGACTTCGGTGCTATCCACTTATCCCTGAAGTTTATTAAGGTGAAATTAAGTGAGTGTGATTCATCAATAAAAATGCAAAAATATATAGAAGATAGCATTGAGGCTGTGCCATGATAATGCTTAAGTTACATTTGTTTTCATAAAATGAAGAGATACCTGATACCTGATGGTCGTCGGCATAGTAGGCTACTAAAAGCCTGTAGACGCCGGTCTCAATGAGCTCGGTTGTGTGTAGACATTGGGTTCTCAGTCAGTGTCGGGATTGGCGTACTTGTGTTCGATCCAGTGATTGTCGAGCCTTGCTTTGAAGGCGCTGATTGGAGGGCGAACAGACGACGTCTGTTGGAAGACTATTCCAGTCATTTATTACCCGAACTCCAAAAGTGTTCCTGCGTACACGAGACACCGCCGCTGGTTTCACCAGTTTGAAGGGATGGCCCCTCGTGCGTGTGTTGCGATCGCATTCGAAGAGGATTGATGGCTCGAGATCTACCAGACCGTTTAGTATTTGATATACGCGGATCATATCACCTCGCTTACGCCTGTAATAAAGCGAGGGTAAGTCCAGCTCTGCAAGGCGTTCACTGTAGGGTATATGGCGTATTTGACGGATCATTCGTGTTGCGCGTCTCTGGACCCGTTCGAGACTCTTTTGATCAGAGCGATTGAAAGGTCCCCATGTAATGTTCGCATACTCGAGGTGGGGTCGAACCAGCGTCTTGTAAAGGATGGAGAGGCTCGACTTGTCAATCTTCTGGAATGACCTCTGTATCACTGCAAGCAGCTGGTTCCCCTTGGCGACCGCCCCAGCAGCGTGCTCCCGAAATTTGAGGTCACTATCCATAGACACCCCTAAGTCTTTTTCAAGACTGGACCCCTGTAGCGCTACCCCTCTCATGTGATACCCATGGTGGATATTAGAGGAGCCCACATGTAGGACTGAGCACTTATCTTCGTTGAAGGGCAACTGACATTTGTCAGCCCATTCGGTGGCCCTGTCGATGTCTGACTGGAGAGTATCTGCAGAGCTGTGATGCGATATTGGGGCGTATATCTTTGTCATCTGCAAATATTTTTGTCGCGGACTGGGTCAAGTCTGGCAGGTCATTTATGAACACTAAAAACAACATCAGACCGAGCACAGAGCCCTGTGGTACACCGCTTATTAGTGGGGCCCAGCCTGATACACATCCATTAAAGGGAGATAGGCTAAAAAATTATTATTGTGGTTTCTTGCTATTTGAAAAATCCTGATTAAGAAACTGCCAATTATTTTTGTATCTTCGGCAAAATTTTGGGAGGCCACTCACTTATTATCGAAATAGGTCAACAATTCCGATAAAATGCTGAAGCCATCACCCATCACTTTCTTTTCGAAAACTATTTAAAGTTGAAAAGTATTGTTTTTTGTAGTAAAAATGATGTGTTCTCCTGTATTTGTATTTGAATTAATTTTACAAAGCCTTGAAAAATATAAAATGAATAAGTTTGCCCTAGAAACGGTAAAAAACATAATTATTACTCAAGTCTTCAGCCATTTCGTACCTCGGGTCTTGAGTCGTTTTCTGCTTCAGCCCCAGGATGACAAAACTTTGGCGTCAGAAAGGTCATGTGACCCCTTATGAGGTGGCTGTACATTCTGATTGGTCAATTGTGATTTCTTAAAAGTCCTATATTTTTGTTTTAATATTATTTTTGGCTGTAGCTTTAAAAACAAATTATTTAATAGTTTTAAACTTTCAAGTCATTGATAAGGAAAAATGGGGCCGGTTTTTTTAGACAGTTTGATAGCTTTAGCCGGAGGTACGTCATTTACATCGATAAGATGTGTACCGGTAAAGTCGTCTAGAAATGTTGACTTTGAGAGCGCGTTTAAGGCATTTGCAGGCCGAGTTTGCAAAAATGAGAATAGGACATCTGAAAAAAACTTTGTGACCTTTTGATCTAGCCAATAAAAATGTTTTCGCATATCTCCCTTTAAGCACTACTCTGCTTTTGCTGAGAGAGGAAGCTCTCAATCCATCTGAGCAGTTTTCTGTGACTCTGTAGCCTTTGAGTTTTTGGAGGAGTCTGTTGTGCGGCACTGCATCGAAGGCTTTTCGAAAATCAAGATAGGTGCTATCAAGGGGGTTTCCGGCCTCCAAACATTTGGTCCAATCGTTCACAGTTTCCAACAGTTGGGAGTCGCAAGAGCGCCGCGGACGAAAGCCGTGTTGAGCCAGCGACAGAAGGTTGTAGTGCATCATGTGCTCCATGAGCTGATCCCTTATTATAGCTTCCATCACTCTGCAGGCAATGGACTTAAACTGATGGGGCGATAGTTGCTTGGCTTCTGTTTGCTACCTTTCTTGTGAATGGGCACGACCGAGGCTTTCTTCCATATATCTGGGAGAACACCGGAGTCCAATGATCTGCGGAACAGGATAGCAAGAGGACCAGAGATAACAGCTGCAGTCTCTTGGAGAACTCTAGGATGCAGTTGATCGGGTCTAGGAGCCTCACACAGTTTTAGTCGGAGGAGACGGGCGCTAACCAATTCAGGTGATATGATAATATCTGATAGGGTCTGGTTCGCGGCTTTGTCTGGGAAGGCTAGAATGAAGTCCCTGTTCTCTCTAGTGAAGACTGAGCAGAAAAACTGAGTTAGAGTTTCGGCCTTCTCTGAGTCCCTGCTATGTAGTGTGCCGTCTTCGCCCTCAAGGTCCTCGACCCTGGACTTGGTTTTCAGTTGGGAGTTGACATGCCTCCAAAAGGGTTTCACAGATTATTTCAAGGTTCTGATGACATTCTCTTCATGATTATACAGGAGCTTTCTAGTCATGGTGCTGAGCTGATTTCTTGCAGCTGTATATCTGGTGAATGTAAGACTGAGTTCGGGCTCTCCATCTGATGCCTTGAGGGCATTCCATGCTCTGGCTTTTTTCTTCTGTGGACTTATAGCCTCAGGAGTCATGTAAACTTTACTGTGCTTGGGCCTCTTCCTACAAGTGGGGCCACACTCCTGGACCATTTCTTCAAGGACCTGCAAGAATGTGCTGTATGCTTCATCCAGATCTGCCTCCCTGAGGGGAAAGGGAGGGGAGATGTGGGAAAAAATATATGTATGGTATGCTTTTCAACACTTACTTTTATGTCTGTTACCTGTGTTAAGCTAAAAAAAACTTCAGCATGCAGCAGAGGGGAGGATGCATGCTGCATTGTCAATAAAAACAAATAAATTTAGTATGATTTAATTTGAGCAGAATATAGCATTTCCAAGAAACAAGAGATTCTTTGTTGAAAATGTATCTGTTAATAATAATTTATTGCTTACTTATTTGATAAATATTTTTCATTCACCATTATTTCAACACAGATTGCCCCCAACACCATCCACCTGGAATTGCACCAAAAATCCCATGTCCTTTGATAATGTTTGGAATAAACAAAGGAAGGTGAAATTACTGTAAATTGACCATTTTTGGTATAACTGAGGGAAGCCAAAGCAATGCATTACGGACTAGTAAAGTGTGGTTTTTTGTAATCAGACATTCTGAGCTCAAATATAATACTCACTTCCCAGGCTGATTTTATTCTACGATATAATTCGGCATGAAATCTGTCATATATCTCATGACTACTGATGCATCACCAGAAGAAGAATTGGGTAATGAACAAACATGATGTTAATTCATGATGCCAGATTGGATTCCAGAATAATAATTCAATACAATAATAATACTCAAAATCTGATAAAATACTTCAGAAAAACACTATATGAATCAGCAGATTTCCTGCCAAGAGAAATCAATCTAACTTTCGATTGATCTCCCCCATCAGGGATGAGGCAGATACAGTAAAGGAAAATCCAGATTTATCAATGAAAGATTTTGCAAATCAGGACAGTACGCGAGCAAAGAGCGCAGCCCTCAAGCGAAGCGAGCAGATTTGACTCTTCTGAAGGCACAGACTTTGCCGGTGTTAGCAAAGCTGAGGCTGCAGGAGGCGAAAGTTGGTGGCGCAGGCTAGGTGCACCGCAGGCAACGTCGCTAAATTGAAAAATGGTTAGGTATGGTCAGGTTATGTCATGTTTTCAAAGAAAATTGTGATGTTTTAAAGGATTTTGTTACTATCTGGAGACATTTAAAATAATGTTTATCAATCTTAAGGCTTTTATTTGCATCAATGCGGGATTGGAAAACACCATATACGATAGCGATATATATACCATAGCGATATACGAAGCAAAGAAGCTAAGAAGCTAAGCGATATACATATATAGGTTGCAAATTTAGCTGAGCTTGCAAAATGGACTAGTCAAGGTCTTTCCATTGGAGACAAGAAGTTGTGCATAGGAGATACAGTAGAGGAGGAGAGCAGCAGAGCAGAGGAGCATGGCCGTGAGCACTGCAAGGCTTTGAAGATATCTGCATGATACCTGGCTCCAAGTCTGCACCCTGCCTGATGAAGTATTGAGCTTCCAACCTCAAGCTGCACAAGCCTGGTTCAAAGTTTTGCATGACGCTTGTCCTTGTCCACTAATGCTTGCTTGAAACTAGTCCTACCAGCTTGTGACTCCCCGCTACCTTTGTACTGCCTCCCTGTCTTGCCCGCTTGAGCCAGATGTGCATGTGATTTGCTGGTATTGTCATTTGAGGCATCAATGTGTTGTTGGGTGAGGGTTATTAACTGCCTTGTTGATAACTTTCCCCTTGCATTCACATTTTGCTGTAAAGCATGCCTCAGAGACGCCAGCATGGAGGATCAAGACGCGGGCGTAGTGCTAGTGTTGCAGCTAACACGCCAGATCCTGCCCATGGAATGCAGCTTTGCTTGTCTTGCTCATGTGATGTAGGTGATGACGCCATAGGCTGTGATGAATGTGAATCATGGGTTCATGGTACTGTGATGTGCTCTGGCCTAAGCAAAGAGCTTATAGAAGCCATTCACAAATATGATGGAGCCAATCTCAAATATGTGTGCACTAAATGCCGTGTGACTCACTCATCTGCTAGGGGAAACTCCCCATATAGCTCTACTGAAGCTCACATGGCTGAGCTGGTTTGCCAGCTGTTTCAGCAGATGAAGGGCATCTGCTTTGTGATCAAAGAACTGTCAGACCAAGTCAAAAGCCTGGCATCTCAGCCAACCAAAACCCCTGCACCGATTTCTGCCCAAACTGATCAAGTCCTATCTGCAGATCAACATCCATCCTTACAGTCAGCAATTCGCAGTGAGGTCAAAGAAATGCAGGAAAGGGAGAAGCGCCGCCAGTTTATAATTGTGCGAGGATGCAATGCCACTTCCCACAATGACTTGGAAACTAAGCTGGGCCAAATTGTGCGGGACCTGACTGGCAAAGCAGTTCAAATGACTAACATATGTAAAATTTCTGGCCACTCTGATATCTTCCGTGTGAAAATCCCAAGTGACAGTGACCGAAAGCTGCTTCTCGACAATGCAAAATCACTGAAAGGGTCGCCCAATGATGGGTTTTCATCAATAGAGACCTCACTTATGCCCAAAGGACAGAACTCTACAATCGTAGGCAAACACTAAGGACCCAAGACCCTCAAGGTCCGAGGAGTGCTGCTGCCGTGTTGCCTGCCCCAGCTGGTGACACTGCTGCAGCCTCAGTGGATAGAGTGCTAGCTAGTGTACCCGTGCAAACTACCCGGGGTGTCGCTCCTGGTACCCTGGGAAACTAGCAACCAATACCTGACTACATCCATAAGAGTAGCCAACTTAAACATTAATGGTCTTTGCTCCAGGCTGAAATTGCTTAGCGATAGTGTTAGCTCTTTGAACATTGACATTGTATGTGTCACAGAAACTCACCTGATTAATCAGATCAAGGATTCTTTTGTAGAAATCCCAAATTTCCGTCTCATACGAAATGATGTTTGTGGGTCTATTCACAAACATGGAGTTTGTGTTTACCTCCACAAGAGATTGATGACTGAAAATGTGAACCCACCGCTTCCCAATGTCCTAACATTCTGTTTATCTTCTGCTCATGTGTTTGTGGTCGTCATATATCGACCTCCGTCTAACACGCCTGTGGACAATGAACGGCTCATGTCCTTTCTTAGAAGGTTTTGTACTGGAAAAGAGGTTTTGATTGTAGGTGACTTAAATCTTCCAAACTTGGACTGGACTAAAGATGACCAGTCAGCCACTTGCTCTCCAATGGAAAAAACCTTCCTGGACACATTCACCTCACTAGGCCTTACACAGTGGGTCACTGAGCCTACCTTTCCGAGATCAGGTAATATTCTCGACCTTGTTTTTACATCGGAAGGAGATCGCATAGGTACTATCCCAGTGATTGCACCCATTCCTGGCTGCGACCATTGTCCCACAGTATTTGATTATATCTTCATGCACTCCATTGACAACCCACCAAATAAAGATGTCAGTCAAAGAAATTGGCAGAGGGGAAGGTACGATGCCATCAGGGGAAGTTGTCTGAAATTGACTGGCAGTTTGAATTAGCTGAGCGAGATGCTGATCAGTTGTTTTCTCACTTCTCAACCATCATCACGGAGATTGTGGCAGAGCACATCCCCTTCAGGGCCCCAGGAGATTCTAAGCCTCCTTGGTCAATCAGACCCCCACAAGTCTGATTCATCACCGCCAAAATGCTTGGCAAAACTACAAAACTATTCGTCAGAATCTCGGGAGGCGCTCGTATCAGGCAAAAGTTGCCTACCTAGCCTTTGCTGAAGCCAACAGAGAGTTTAGGACATATGCGGTTCGTTCTCAGTCTGAGTACGAGCGGGGTCTCATTTTACGTTCAAACAAATCGCCAAAGCTACTCCACTCCTACATTAGGAACAAAAAATCTAGTCGCCCCTTGATCGGTCCCATTAGGCTTGAGACTGGCTGCCTTAGCGATAAACCAGGCCCCATGGCTGAAGCATTCGCTCAATCTTTCTCATCTGTGTTCATTAGGTCTCCCCCCACCTAACCCGATAGCCCACCAGACTTTTCAGGGATTGCTAGCTGAACTAGACATCACTAAGAATGCTGTACTTGAGGTTCTCCATGGTCTTGATGGGAATTCTGCCATGGGTCCCGATAATCTTCATCCCTTGCTCCTTAAAGAATGTGCTGCAGAACTTGCTTATCCCCTCAATATAATATTCAACCAGTCTTTACTCGAAGGTCAAGTTCCGGAATTGTGGAAGTCATCCCTAGTTATTCCCATCTTTAAAAGGGGGTGCGTTATGACCCTTTAAATTAGCGCCCTATTAGTCTAACATCAGTATGTTGTAAAACATTGGAGGCGCATTATTAGGTCCCACTTGACTTCGTACCTGGAGAGCAACGCACTAATAACTCCCCATCAATTTGGCTTCCGAAGTGGAAGGTCTACTATGGACCAGCTATTGCTGGTTTATGATTGTGTTTCAAAGTCCATGGATGAGGGAGGGATATGTGACGTCATTCTCTTTGACTTTAGCAAGGCCTTCGACGTTGTTTGTCACGAGCTCCTCATCGCAAAATTGCGGAGTATTGGAATTGGAAGTAACCTCTTGAAATGGCTAGCCTCATTTCTTATTGGTAGAAAAATGAGGGTGAGTATTCAGGGCTCCTCCAGTGAACAGAGGGAGGTCCTGAGTGGGGTGCCCCAGGGATCTGTTCTGGGCCCCCTGCTTTTCTTAATATACGTCAATAGTGTAGCCTCTCAACTGTCGTCCAATTACAAAATTTTTGCAGATGATTTAAAGATGTATGCATGTGTCCAGCACGGCTCCCGGGGACCCCAGCACAGCCTCCCACTATTATCCACGCTGGCCATCCAGACAGACATCAACAACCTGCACAATACAGCATCTTCTTGGGGATTAAATATGAATGCCAGTAAATGTGTCGTGTTGCGCTTCTCCCGGCCTAGCCGTGACCTCACGGTCCCAACTTACCGAGTCAATGGACATCCGATTCCTCCTGTTGAGTCTCACCAGGACCTGGGGGGTGCTTGTCGATACCGAGATGAAATTCCATGCCCATATTAGAACTATTTCTTTAAAGGCCAATGGCCTTGTGCAAAGCTTTCTTAAGTCCACAGTGAATCGCTCCCTGAGTTCATGCTTTTTCTTTTGACTACCCACATTCGTCCAATCCTTGAGTATTGTTCATGTGTCTGGTTCACTGGGTATATTGAAGACTTACATATGCTAGAAACTGTACAAAGGCGGTGGACTAAGCAGATCGTAGGTCTAACTTCCCTGAGCTACGCCGATAGGTTAAAAACACTCAAGCTGTATTCTGTGCAAGGTAGGCTTCTGCGCGCGGACATGATCCAGTGTTGGAAGTTGTTTAATGGTAGGTCCTGTATGTCACCTAGGGACTTCTTTGAAGTCTGCCCAAATTCTCGCACCAGGGGGCATTGCTACAAAATAGCTGTTCCAGTCACTAACTCGGATGTTAGGAAGCGTTCTTTCTCGGTATGTTGTGTTCAACCTTGGAACTCTTTACCTTCTGCAGCAGTGTGTGCCCCTGATTTATCTAGTTTTAAGGCTGTTCTGGATAAATGTATGCACGATAGACTGTATGCTTTTTCGTAGGGCAGAAAACCGATTGTAATTTCATGTGCTTCCTTTTCAAATTGCCTACAACTGATACTTTTAGAATATTCGCGATGTTAGTGCCTAGCACTCGGAAGTTCTCAAGGAAGACGCTTAATTCCAGTCACTCAATTGAAGTACCTATGCTCTATCTCGCTGTTGGACTGGCGCGTCTGTTAGTCTGGTTTCCTTTTTCCTCCTTGGATCTTACTCAACCCTCCTTTCTCTGCGTCAAAGGAAACTAACCAGGTAAGAATACCAGGTAAGAATACCATCTCTGGTATCATCTCAAGATTTCCCATACTGGTTACGGTCTCTGCCATGTGTGGTGGGGTATAATACTACTTAGATTTTCATTTTTGGGAGAATTGGTGCTTTGGCGCAGATAACTGTGTTGAGCATCAATGAGAGTGATGTGGAAAGGGTCGAAAACCATATCGCTTGAGCGTCTAACTTATAAATTTGTCTTCCTTCAGAATTAGCCAATTTTTTAAGCAGACTTTAACTCCAGGCTGACTGCATCAAACCACGACTAGCTGTAGTTTTAACCCTAAAAATAGGGAATACCATGGCATCCCAGCACGAAAGCACTGCCACATGAGTTATAAAATATGAATGCTCTCAGACTTTCTGAATAATCTCACCAAGTGAGCCCTGCACCTGAGGATGGAGACTCGGAGACATTTGCTGAGTATGACTGCAATGTTTTTCATTAGAGCAATTTTGTATCCATTAAGTATGCTTTTCTTATGCAATATATGTGTATCAGGCATTTCTATGTATCTATTAATTGGGACTTAATGGGAACTTAAGACTGTACTTTCCCCAACTGGAACTATGGAAGTTGACCATTACATGACATGACAGTGCCATTCGAACAAATTCTACAGTCCTGAGGCACATTATCAACAATTCATCTTCATTACACCACATTCATGAGTTTTCCTCCACGAAAAACTCAATACTAATGGACCCGAAACAGGAAGTACACCTTACAGGTGAATCCTACAGGCCCAAATAGGGTACAGATGACGCCTCAGCCAAGTTCGAATACAGTATTCGTGCATGATGCTTTCGTGGCAATATTATCACTTCTTAGATACTTACTTTCCACAATCACAGCCTTGTGCGACCGACGTCTAGAGAAATTACCGGCACGACACTCGACGCTTAATCATTTGGAATAATGAAAATGGCGACCGCAGACGCCAGGGACGCGAGGTGCAACAGAAGAAACACGCAACGAAATTGAAAATTAGACAAACATCCTCTTACATAGGTAGTTTTTTATTATTTAATTATTTTTTACAGTTTCATCCAGTCAATAACTAATTTCTTAATTTTTAAAAGTATTTACATAGGAAAAAATGTTACATATAAGTTTGTTTGCAAGAAATATACAAAGCCAGGCCAAGGACAACTAAAGATGCCACTGTGTTCCAACCGAGTATCAAGTTTCCAGGGTTCAGCTGAATGAGATCGAAACCATGGCAACCAGGGCATGTTTTAAGGAATTGGGACTGGTGGGCATTCGGCTGAAAAGGGCACAAATTCCCACTAAAAGGGCACTCCTACAACATCAAATGACTGGTGACTGGTGGGCACTGGGCCGTCCAGGGCCGTTCACTGGTGGGCATAGCATGGGGCAGGGGCGTAGGAACGGTTTGAAAAGTGGGGGGGGCCAACCTTAGGGGGCCCACCTCAAGGGGGGCCCCAGTCCACGGGGGGCCTATAATTTTAAAAATTTTAGATAGCTCGTTTAGTGTAATAAGGCATGCATGCAAACAAGGATGTCAATATATGGTAGATTGAGAAATTAAACTTTTCCCTATGATTTCGAGTTGTACCTATTATGATGTAATAAATCAATCAATCAATTTTCAATCAATCAATCAATCAATTTTTATTTCATTTTCCATATAGACAGGTGAAGAGAAGCAAAGGAGAAGAATAGCAGATAAGAAACATGAGAAAGGCAGCAATAGTCATACAGTAACGTAAAAGTGAGGTCGGTGAGTATGTTATGAGATCCTGACAAATAAACACAATGCTGGTCAGCAGAAATAACACAAAAAACAAAAAAACACCGCAGAAAAGCAAAAAAAGAAGAAGAAACAATACTAAACAAAGTGAGCGATCAGATAATACAAAACACGCCTAACAAAAAGAACAAAATGACAAAGACTGAACAAAATGACAAAAACTAAAAATGTATAATTCTAAGTTAGTTTGAAGTCGTGGGCCCACATATGCTGTTTAAGTTAGTCACAAACGAGGAAAATACCCATATCGACCCATATCTAAATCATAGAAAAACGCCAAAAAAACATGTTTTGGTTTTTTACCTAGACCCTTTTCAAATACGAAATAAATGTTTAAGCTTTTTTGGAGGATTTCAATCATTCTTTACCACAAGCGCGTTTTTTTATATTTACATATGTTTAGGCCCTTTTCATTACATTTACAAAATTAAGAACTGCTTAGAAAACCACAGACAATGCTTTGATACCAAATAGCCCCACTTCGCTATGCCTAATCAACTTGTATTTGCTTATTTAATGACGAAAATGGGAACATTTATGTAGGTTATTACGGATCTATTCTTTCCATCATTAGATATTGATTTAGGTAAAGACTGATCACAATAAATACGCCTAGCTATATTTCGATGCCTAAAATGCAGAGTTCCAGCATGACTGTAAGTGCAATGTTGGTACTTGATGGCCAGCTTTGTGATGCCGAGGAGGTGTGAGCATGGTGTTATAGTGGTTAGCAACCCTGCTTTCCACGCGACCAACTCGGGTTTAAGGCGCGGCAGATTCCTTGTGCAAGGAGCAATTTGACTCCCAAGAAACCCCTCCAACAGGGAAAGAGTTGGCGACGCCATATAACCCTGCCATCGAAAGACGTCGCGCCTTTCGATGGCTCAGGGACGACTGTTGCTCGGCATTTAGTGCAGGGTCCGTGTCCGATTCATATTTTGTGTTGGGATTTATATGGAATGGAGTTTGATTGGGCCCAGTTCTCGGGACTCATTTGGAAACACTCGGGTAGTAGGTTCCTTGGCTTTGTTACGAAGCGCTCCTCCTCCAGGGGCTTGCAGGCAGCGTACTACCGAACTTGAACGTTCCCAGACAAGCTATCGGGGCCGTTTGGGTTTCTTGTTCTATATTACAGTTGCTGATATTTGTATATTCGTTGCGGGGGCCCAACTAAAAAAGGGGGGCAGTATCCCCTGACCCCCGGTTCCTATGCCTATGCCGCCCAGGGGCCGCCAAATTATCTTGGAGGGCCCCAAAGTCCAGACCATGGCTCAGGAACCCAGATCAGTCAGCTCAGGGGCCCAGGCCAGTGCATTAGCTTCGGGACCAGCTTATCAAGGGACCCTACATAACTACAGCACCCCCTAGAAGCTCATCACAGGGGAGCTCCAGATTCGCACAGGGAGCCAGATTAGCTTAGGGGCCCGGTTCAGCTCGAAGGTCCCCAGGTCGACTTATGTAGGGTCTCAAAAAAGCTCAAGGGACTTGTTCAAGCTCACGGATCCCAGCTTACCTCAATGATGCTAGAACAGTTCAGAGGCCCAGACCAGCTCAGGAGGCTCTTGTTCAGTACAGGCCAGCTCAGCTCAGGGGCGCAGATCGGCTGATATAGCGTCCCCTCTCATACCAGCTCAGGGGCTCCATTCAAGCTCACGGCCCCAGCTTAGCCCAGGGACCCTAGAAGAGTTCAGGGCCCCCATACCAGATCAGAGGCCCCAGTTAAGCAGAGCGATACCCAGATTAGCTCAGGGCCCCAGCTAGGCTTAGGGGGTCCCAGGGTGGCTGATGTAGAGTCTCAGAACACAGTGGCGTAGCCAGGATTCGGCCAAGGAGGGGTCCGACTACCGTCGGGGGGCCCCAGGCCGGGGTTCCCTTAGTAACCGGGCCCATCTCCTATATCTTTTGTATAGTATTTTAACATTATAACATTCACACGAAGGAAATTTTGTTATGGCTTTTTAACCCTCGCTCCACCGGGGGGCCATCGATGGCCCCCCTAAGGTTTTTCCGGGATAGCAGAAAAACGACGAGGCGCAGCACCGCGGTTGAGGGCTCTACCTCTCACTGCATCATTTTCCCATCATCCCTGAAATTTTTTACCCCGGGTCACCCAAGGTCAGGTCACCAGACGAGGTCAACCAAGGTCACCTCACTTCACCTTTAGAGCTCTGTAAGAGCTACATTTCAAAAGTCGATCGATTTGAAACTTCCTACACTTCATGACCCCTTCAGGGTCTACAAGGTGTATATCCGGGATTTTTCGATTTCGTGCCCTGAGGTCAGGTCACGAGGCGACCTCTCCCATTGGAAAAGCATGGGGAAAAGCTATTTCATGATATAAAAGCCGCAAAAATGATTGCAAATACTCAGACTGCTCAGAACAACGTTTTTAGACACCCTTTCATGGATCCCAGGGGTCATATTTGCCCTTTGACTTTTCCAAGGTCATCCAAGGTCACCAGAGGTCAAAAACAGTATTTTGACAATAACTTTTGACCTAATTGAGCTAGAGCGGTGAAACAAACACCATCGTGTTTGTCTTGTTACTGGCTTTCATTTGATATACGGCAAGGTCACTTTTTGACCTTTCGTGACCTCAGGTCATATTAGGTCACGAGGTGACCTCTGGCGGTCAAACCACTGGCGGGAGGTCTTTACGTTCCACATAGCGGAAAAAGTACTGGCAATTTGCTATCAAATGTACTTTACCAGGCCTCAATAGCTCTAATGACATAAGAGTTATGCCCAGTTTGCTTAATCATTGCATATTTGAGTGAAAATAGCCGATCTTGACCTAATTTGACCTCTGGAGGTCAAACCATTGACCTGAGCATTAAAACATGCGAAGTAATTTCTTACTGAATTCACGCGAGCTTTCTATTGCACTTTGCAGATTTGCGCTAACGCCCATATTTTCGGAGTTAGAGGGGGGCCATCGATGGCCCTCCCGGTGGGGCGAAGGTGGCGCCGGACCCCCCGGTGGGGCGCGGGTTAAGCATTCATTCTTATTTTGTTTATAGCTTGGTTTTTCGATCCGACCAAGTGTTGGTGCACTAAGGTCACCAAATATTAAGGATGGCCCATAACTTATATTGTAGCGTGGCTATAATAACAGCTTTGAGCCATATTTCGGGAAGTTCAATGGTGATGCGCGCATGATGTTAAACCTGAGTCTACCTCAACTCACTCGGGTAATCAGACATGAAGTTATTGGAGGTCAGTCGTTTTGAGTACGAAGAAATGATCTACGGGAAATGATTAACAATTATTTCCCGGTGTCGAATCCATGAACTCTTTAATCAGGAAATTTCCAAAGAAACGAAAAAAACAAATAAAGATACAAGGGATATGGGAGTGTGTCCTGAACGTTACATAACCTCTATTCCGCGAACAGATCCTGTTGAGATCCAGTTACTTTCTTACCCTTGCTATCTTGTAAACGAGCAAATTACCAAGACAAAAGGCGCCCAAGATATCTATCGCTTTGGCTCACTCTGTTATTGTTATTTTCAACCTTTCATATCTATTTTTCTTTTGGGATTATGCTCATCAATTTCTGTCATTGCCCTAGTTTGTCTGGTTTCCTACGAAAATATTGGAAAGTTGTTTATTTCAGAATATTTAGGAATGTATTTATTGGTGTTAAGCTACTAGATTAAAAATTGACTAGCCCTGTTCGATTTGCTCTTATGGTAAAATTAGATTAATTTTTCCCTTTCCTTCGATAATGGTGCCTGATCGACATGTTTTGTCCTTCTTTAGTACGCAATAGGGGTAGGTACATTTTTTCCGAGGCATATGATTTTGAAAATTTGTATTTGAGCTCTGGAGCCACCTAAGACCAACACTTGGCGGCACTCACAAAGCTAATTTTCGGCCGCTCTCCCGATTATATCTCAAGGGGTCTCTGAGACTGATTCACGGCGCCTCTTGATCAAAACTGGGGGCCCCTGAGAATCTCTCGGGGCTCCTGAGATTAGTTATCGGCAGCACCTCTGAGACAAATTATTGGGCCCCCAGATTTGCTCTGGAGGGGGGGCTGAGACTGACTATCGTGGCCATCCAGATTAGCTATTGGGGTCCCCTGAGGCTGTCTTTGGGGTGGGGGGAGGGGGGCTGGGAATGACTTCCGACAGCCCTCTGAGACTTACTCTAGGGCGCCCCTGAGACAAACACCCGGGGGGGTGGAATCACCTCTGAGACTGAGTCTTTGGCGTTCCTGAGACTGACTCTCGGAGGCTCCAGATTAGCTCTGCGGGCCTAGGGCTAACTCCGGGCCCGTGAGACCAAAAATCGGGAGCACCTCTGGAAATTACTCTCAGAACCCTGAGATTAACTCTCGGATGTCTCTGAGACTGACAACCGGGAGCCCTCTGAGACTAACTTTTGGGTGCTCCCTGAGATTGACTCTTGGAGCCGCTTATACCAAAACTCGGGGGGGCACAGCCTGAGGCTAAATATCGAGGGCTCCCAAAATTACCCCTCTGGGGCCCCCTGAAACCAGCACTCTGCAGATCAAATTAGACTAACTCTCGGACCCCTGGATTAACTCGGGGCCATCTGAAACTAAATATTGACTCCTGAGAGAGAAACCCGTGAGACTATGAGGGCCCCGTGAGACCGACTCTTGGGGTGCTCTGAGACTCACTCTTGTGGTTCTCTGAGACAGACTCTCAGGGGGACCCCGAGACCGAATCTCGGGGTCCCCTAGGACAGACTCTTGGGGTCCCCTTGACCGACTCTTGGGGTTCTCTGAGACTGACTCTCAGGGGTCCCCCTGAAATAGACTGTTGCAGGGCCCTGAGAACCACTCTCTGGGGGGGCCCTGGGACTAGCTCGCCCCCTCGCCTGAGACAGACTCCCGGGGCCCCTGATGCCGACTTTTGGGGCCTCTGATACCAACCCTCAGGGGCCCCCGAAATCTACTTTCGGGGGGCCTTGAGACCGACTCTCAGGGCGGGGACCGTGAGGCCGACTCGGGACGCTCTGAGAACGAATCTTCAGGGGCCCCTGAGACTAACTCTGGGGGCCACGTGATCAGAGAATCCTTTGCAGTGGTTCAGATTGGCCCAAGAGGTGGGGGTCTGCGGACGCCTAGGGCCCCCTTGGCTACACCACTGTATCCACACTTTCGGGGCCCTCCGAAATCACTATTTGGAGGCCCCTAAAATAATTGCTCCCCCTAAACCAATACTCCGGAGCCCCTTGATACTGATGCCCGGGGGTCCTAAGACCAAGCTCGTGGTCCCACTTAGATCAGGTTCAGGGGTACCCTTAGACCCATGCTCGCGCTTTTCTCAGGAGTAACTCGACACCGATGTTCCGGGGCCCTCAAGATCAATATTTCGAGCCCCCCCGAGACTAATGCTTGGTACTCTGGAGCCCCTCGATGCCGATGCTCAGGGGTCCTGAACCCAGGTCTGGGGGCCTTTGGGACCAAACTCTGGGTCTCATGAGGCCAATGCTCGTGCTTCACTCATGAGTCCCTCGATAGCAATAGTCGGGGGCACCCCGAGGGGGATCCTGAACCCCTGAGACCAAGCTCGGGGCCCCTGAGACCAAGCTCGAGGGGACCCTGAGACCAAGCTCGGATGCTCCCTGAGACCAAGCTCGAGGGCCCACTGACACCAAGCTCGGGGTTCCTTGAGACCAAGCTCGAGACCCCGTGAGACCAAGATCGAAAGGCCCGTGAGACCAAACATCGAAAGGCCCATGAGACCAAGCTCACGGGCCCCCGAGATCAATATTCGGTATTCCAGAGCCCTCGATACCGATGATCGGGGGCCCCTGAGACCAAGCTCGGAAGACCCGTGAGACCAAGCTCGGGGCCCCTGAGTCCAAGTTCAGGGGTCCCCTGAGACCACGCTCGGGGGGCCCTAAGACCAAGCTCTGGGGTACCCTGAGACCAAAATCGAAAGGCCCGTGAGACCAAGATCGAAAGGTTCGTGAGTCCGAGCTCAGGGGCCCCCGAGATCAATGTTTGGTACTCTGGAGCCCTCGATACCGATGATCAGGGGCTCCTGAGACCAAGCTCGGAGGTCCCCTGAGACCAAGCTCGGGCGTTCCCTGAGACCAAGCTCGGTGGCCACCTGAGACCAAGATCAGGGCCCCCGAGACCAATGCTCGTGTTTTCCAGTGCATACGGTCAGCCTTATGCATCAGATGCCCTCGGATGCCTCTCTGAGACCAAGCTCGAGGGCCTCTGACACTAAGCTCGGGGAGAGGGAGGCTTGAGACCAAGCTTGGGGACATCCCTGAGACCAAGCTCGGGGTCCCCTGAGACCAAGCTCAGGGGCCCTGAGACCAAGCTCGGGGGTTATCTGAGATCAAACTCGGAGGGCTCCCTGACACCAAGCTCGGGGGCCCCTGAGATCAAGCTCGGGGACCTGAGACCAAACTCGAAAGGCCCCCTGAGACCAAGCTCGGGAGCTTCCTGAGACCAAGCTCGGAGGGCCCCAGACACCAAGCTCGGGGGCCCCTGAGACCAAGCTCGGGGGCCCCTGAGACCAAAATCGAAAGGCCCGTGAGACCGAGCTCGGGGAGGAGGGGCCCTGAGACCAAACTCGGGGGCCCTGAGGCCACGCTCGGGACCCCCTGAGACTGAGCACAGGGGTCCCCCAAGATCAATATTTGGTACTCTGGAGCCCTCGATACCGATTATCGGGGGCCTCCTGAGACCAAGCTCGGGAGCCCCCCACCGAGATCAAGCTCAGAGGCCCCCGAGATCAATTTTTGTGTTTTTAGTGCATAAGGTCAGCCCAAGGGGTCCGTGGACCCCAGGGACCCCCTCCCCTGGCTACACCACTGTCAGAACATCTCAGGGGACCCATTCAAGCTCACGGCCGCCAGGTCAGTGGCTGTAAAGCCTTATAGGGTCCCATACCATCTCAGGGGCCCTCAGTTCAACACAGAAGCCCATATTAGCTCTGATGACCAGATAAGCTTAAGGGTCTGGATCATCCAGGGGCCCCTTGCTGGCATATTTGGGGTTTCAGAACAGTCCAGGGTTTCAATTAAAGCTTATAACCAAATTTCAAAGCAGGGGCCCTATTCCTGTGCAGGGACCTCAGATAAGTTTAGGGTCTTCTGTGCATCACAGGGGATCCAGATTAGCTCAAGGGACAATATTAACTTTACGGTCCCAGCTCAGCTCAGTGGCCCCCAGGTCGGTGGATATAGGTTCTGGCCAACTCACGGGGCCCTGTTCAAGGTTACGGCCCCTAGCTCAGTTTAGGCATCCTAGAACAGTTCATGCTGCCCAAACCATCTCAGGGGCGCTCAGTTCAGCTCAAAGAGCCCAGATTAGCTCGTATGGTATCAGAGGCCAGTTCAGGGGCCCCGAGAAGCTCACGGGACCTTAAAATCAACTCATAGGACCTCAACTTAATTTAGGGGCACAGGTAAGTTTAACGGGGTTCCGGGGCAAGCTATCGGGCCAGTTTGAGTTTCTCGCTTAATATTACAGTTGTTGATATTCTTACCTCCGTTGCGGGGGCCCATCACAGAAAAGTGGGGGGGCCAGTGGCCCCCTGGCCCCCCGGTTCCTACGCCTATGGCATGGGGGACTGGTGGGCAAAATGCCCACCACTTTGTAGCTTAAAATATGCCCTGATGGCAACTCGTCTTTGCTTCGTTTACTAAGGCTGGATCTGTGCTGCAACACGTCTATCTCAACTGAGCCTGGAATGGGCACATAGGCGGATCGAGGGGGCATGTGCGGGCACTTACGTGCAATTGCCCCCATCCCGATGGGTGCTCAAACGCCCCCAGTGGGGCGAGTGTTAACACGCACCTCAGTGAGGGGGCATAATTCGACCCCCTTCTGGTTTTCCCCAGGTAACGCAAACACCAAGAGACGCAGATCAACGAAACTTACAGTACTTTCACCCTGATCCATTTTACGCATCTGAACAAATTTTGTAGGTGAGGGCAATTAGGTCGGGGAACTATTCAAGGTCAAGTAAACCAGCCTCCAAAAATCACGAGTTTGGAGCAGGGCATTTTTTTAAGGAAAATTCAGTGGAGGTGGCATTTCGTGTGCTGGCCATTATAGTGCCTTTAGGGGATCAATATCCCATTTTGAGGGGTTTAGCAAAACTTGGACGCGTTAGTGTTAAAAAATGTTTATCAATTTTTGTGTTATTCCATGTCTAGATATTATAGATGCTGCCCAGGGCTGCCAATTTTTTAAATAATTTTGTTCAAGTTGTTCCTGGTAAGGCTGCTGGAGTCGGAGTCTCACTAAAGTCATTAAGGAACTTGTCACGGAGACCCCGATCCCACCACCCGAACGAGCAACTCCCTCAATGGAGAGTTAATTTAGAAGCCAGTTTAACGTCCCACAAAGCACAGGGACGGCCGCCCCGCTCAGGTCACCCTCTCACCAGTCAGTTGCCAGCCGACTTGTACGTCGGGTAAACTATTGAGCGCCGAAGCGTCTCAGGGGAACCGATCCCAAGCCTGGACATGCACTGCCACTGCATGCTTCTGAGCAGTGTGGCGGAGCCCAACGCTCTACCAACTGAGCTACCGGGGCGGCTACGATTTGACCTTTTTCGGCGGAAAAGGTCAAATCGAATGAGAAAAAGGGCCAAAAAGAGGCAAAAATTTATTTTTACTGAAATAGCCAAATAAACACCACAAAAGCCAGGTTCGAGGCTAAAACGACCCCTAGCGGAAGTCATAAACCCACAGAAAAAGCGACTTGAATCAATGTTTAACACGCGCATTGACGGGGGCAGGTAACCACCCCCATGTTTTTTAGATATATTAAAAATGTCAGCGCGTAGCGCCGCCGTACTTGGCATACCTTTTCCCTGATCAATTTTACAACTTTTGTCAAAATTTTAAGGTTAGGTCATGTCAGGTCAGGTTACCAGTACAGGTCAAGTGACCTGATCTCAAAAAAGTTTAAGATAGCATACGTCAGAATAGGGTGAACTTATCCTATTAAAACTCATATCACATAATGGGCCACCGAGTTCTCTAAAATGCGTTCAGGTATTTCTGATATCGATGACCTAAGGTTAGGTACGAGCCATGACCTCTCCATTGGAAATGCATGGGAAAATTTTTTAAGTGAATAACTTAGCAATCGTTAAAGATAGAGCGTTTATTTTGATTGCATTATATTTGCCTTGTCATTGTGGCTCTCGTGATATGCATTTTGCCTAATTCAACCTTGACTTAACCTCATGTCAGGTCAAATCCTTGTTTTGATATAGCTAGGCAATATTATATATCATTCGATTCCACTTGCTGCGAGGATTCATATAGTTCAAATTGTTTTGCTCCATCAATACTTGTTCAGATGTACTGACCGAAAAGCTTCATTTCCATGAGTCTATGATGGCATGTTTTGACGTCTGGTGACCTTAAATGTGACCTGACAAAAATGGCTGAAATATTTTCAATAGAGAAGTATATGAGCTGCCCAACGCCGTTTATCGTTTTTCCCAATCTAGCGTGGTTCTCGAGATCTTAGGGGGGTGGTTACACGCCCCCGTCGATGTGAAGGTGGCTCATACCTCTGTCAATGCGCGTGTTAAAACAATTGTTGACAGTTTGATATCGACTTGACGCAATATCTTTGATCGAATGATATACTTATAGCACACTACCCATCTAATAGGAAGCTAGAGGTGCCACTCCAACCCGGCGTGGCCATCGAATGATTATGTCCACATAACCAGAAGATTTCTTAGCATCATCAATCACCCCCCTCCCTCCCAATTTTTACTAATAATTTCCTGATCTCAATGAAAATGGGAGTAAACCGGAAATTTGTATAGCCAGCCGCTGCGGAATGCAACAAGGAGCCCAAATTCGAAAAGTGTTTGGTACTAACGTGGAAAATCTTCTGTCAGCATCAGCTTGAAGTTTGGCTGGCTCACTCACTTTTTGTCGGTGGCGACCCCCATTTATGCACCACAATAATAAATGACTTCATACCACCACACCAGCAACCAGTCTTACGCACTTTGACTACACCGTGTCCCGTCTAATCCACGAACGAGCTATTAGCGCTGACAACTGACTGCATGTGAAATGAGAGCTTCATACAATGTCACGGTACTGGCTGGAATGTGGGCTTCCGGTCGGATAGAACACGGATGTTTGATTGGTTGTAGGCCAGCGCTCATCTCTAGTGTTGTTATTAGTTGATGCTGAGGCTTCTTTGTCGGAATTTCCTGTAACTACGCGCTTTGTTTCGTCTTTGCAGGATGAAGTATACAGCCACAGGTGAACACAATTTTTGAGATTGCCGATTCGGGACCAGAAATAGAACAAAGTTATAATTATAGAGTAGTAGTGTGTCTTATTTTCGTTAGGTGAGTCTGCATTCGGCCACTTTTACGTCATGTCCTGTCTATTTCACTGGGGGGGGCAATTTCCGGGCACTGGGGGCATTTCGGCCGACTGGGGGGGCAAATTCCCCTAGTTAACATGTTATAAAATGGCCTGGTTTGAAGCGGTGACTAAGGAACATCAGCAAACCGTTCATTTTCAAACATTCACAATATGATGAGGCATTAGGGTCTACAAAGCTGCTATCTCGGAATTTTGATATTGGTGATCTAAGATGGGATCAATTTTTTAGTTTCCCCATTATAAGTATATGAAATAGGCGGATCCAGGAGGAGGGAAAGGGGGGGCACATGCCCCCCCATTGACCCTCGGCGCCCCCTGAAATGGTCACGGCGCCCCGCGGGGGTGCCCCTGAAAGGTCGATGGCGCCCCCTGATATGTAATAATACGAGGGGAAACGTACACTGCCCTGTTGTTAGCCTAAGAAACCTTTTTTGACCTATGCTGACCTCAATTTTGACCTGACATAAAAACAGTTCCATAATTTCTCTTTGTCTCGTCAAGAGCTTTCAAACGCCATCCGTGATTTTTATTTAGCTTTCCTGGGACACGAGATACGGAGGGGGCGAAATACGCCCCCAGCGGGGCGTGTTATGCCAGGGACCCCAGCGGGGGGCATGTTAACACGTGCAGTGAACGTGGTCCTAAAGTGCCTCCACCTATATTTTCCGAGGTGACCAGAGAACCGTTCGCTGAAAGAAAGCGCTACTGGGCCACATTTGAGAGAATTCATGAGACCGTCGATTGGTGAAGACGTTTTGAAAATCGGTCACAGGTCAAGATCATCGACCCCAGTAGTCCGGTCACATGGCATTGTTCAGTATGACGTATGCTATGCTATTACGTCATAGTTAACACTGCTCAAGGTCAAGGTCAAAGCTTATGTCAAAGGTGTTTGGAGAAGGGCGAAGCACCGGTGATTAGACAAATATCTACAAGGTGATGCTAAAAGCTAAGTCCATGCACCATTCCCTGTTACTTTACGGCCGCAAACTTCGGAAGTGTTGCACATCCTATTTGTTCCAGAACATGGGATCAGGGGCGTAGCCAAGGGGGCAGCAGGGACCGCCGCCCCCCCCTGAGGGCCCCCTGAGGATACGAGCCGCGCGACGCGTGGCTCGCCCGCACTATGCTCTGTGGCCAAATTAATTAATTTTTTTATACCAGACAGGGCCCTCTTAAGCCCTCTTCAGCACTCTATTATGTAACAAGCAGGGCCCTTTTTACCCATCAGGACCCTTTTGGCGCTGTCGCAGGGGCCCTTTTCAGGGTGCCGCCCCCCCCTGAGCGAGATCCTGGTTACGCCCCTGCATGGGATGCCTGGGTATTTCTGAATTCTGTGTTCTTTTTCAATCTTGTTTTCGTGTTATAGCTGTTGTGACACTCTTTGGCCCTCTTTGACGTCAAGGGTCGACGGATGTGCTTCAAACTCGACTTCTTAGTAGAACTCAGTAAGGCGCTTCCAGCGCTGTTTTTGTTTTTACCGCATTACCCCTGGTTCCCGAAACCGTGGGGGAATTGGGTTCGATTAGACTCTCCTAGTCAATGTCAGGTCCAGGTCACCTCACGAGAACGCATAGGCGGATCCAGGATTGTCGACCGGGGGTGGGGGCACCTTCCCGAGGGGGGCGCCATCCGGTCCGGGGGCGCCACTTTTGACCGGCAAAACCTATCAGATGGGCGCAAAATCCTATCGGTGGGCGCCGATTTTCGCAACCTAGGGGGTGGGGGGCGGGAAGCGACATTTCAAGGGGGCGTCATCGACCTTTCAGGGGGACGCCGTGACCATTTCAGACGGTCAATGGGGGCACGTGCTCCCCATTGCCTCTTGGATCCGCCTATGCGAGCACGTCAGGGTAAAGGTCAAAGGTCAAGTTAACACCATCATTTTCAAGGTCGTTGACCCCAGTGCTTCCGTTCAGGCGATGTTTCCCAGTATTAAATTTTTTCAAATATGACATTTGGGGCATTCCAGGACAGATCGACCGAGGCTTGACACCACCATGTCTAGAAAAAATCTGAAACTTTGTCTCCGGGGTAGTTTTGGGCCAGAACCACGCCTGTGAGAATCTTAGCCCCCTCTGACAAATGGTGACCGAGTTATAGCCCGAGGCATTTTCGGGAGGTCACCTTGTAGACTCATCTTTGATGCTTCATAACTTAAAAACGCATTGCCTGATCAACAAGTTTTGTATATCATTGAACTCGTCTTGAACTATATTTTATTTTGAAAAAGAAAATTTTAAAATTTAAAATTTTTGACTTTTAATTTGTTTGACCTTTTCTTTTTGACCTAGCTTGACCTTTTCCAAGTTGAAATTGACCATTTTAGACACCTCAAAAATTTTGATTAATAAAATATCTTTCGATAGAAAAAATAAAAAAATGCGTTCTTGCTATAAGTTCCAAATATTTAGCACCTAAGGTAGGTATGCAGACGGTTTTTAACCACTGCAGTAGTACAGCCTCCTGTTTAACACCGCAAACAGAGCGATTGCTTTTGGAATTGGTTGCTTGCAATGATATTGCATTGTCTTTACGAAATTTTCATCGTGCAAGTGTCAAAGTTTATGAGAATTAACACGTGCCCACACGAGGGGGTGGGCAACCGGCCTCTTCAGGTTTCCACAAGTAGTAAAAAAAAACTTCATCGCCCAGCGTCAACGCACTTCATCTACCTCTAACTCGACATTTCTGCAGCTTCCGGAAAAAATTTTTTAGGTTTGGGTCATATCAGGTCCGACCGCCAACCCAGGTCAAGAGACCTAACCTCAAAAAAAACTTTGGGGATGCATCAGTGAGATCAAATTTAACCTATCGTATTTATATTCACATCACACAGTAAGGTCACTGAGCAAGATAATTGTTCGTAGCAGGATTTCCATATCGATAATCTGGGACAAGGTCACGATCTTTCCATTAGAAATGTATGGGGCAATTGGTAAATTTTGGTGACTTGCGAGAATTGAAAATTGTCGAGAATCGCGATGGAGGTTTTATTTTTACGTTGCCGTGTCTGACTTGCCACTGCAGTTTGATTAATATTCTTTTTACCGTACAGACTTAAGCCCGGCTCTAGGTCAAAGTAGGCTAATTTTGAAATACACAAAATTATAATATATATATAATCCAATCGGGCTCAACAATAGCATTTCAATGGTGCTGAACATTTGTCTACGGCTCTGCTCTGTCAGCTATTGTGCCACAAAATTTAGCTTTCCACTGTGTTCCTGTGAGGAATACTTTGACCTCGAGCGACCTCAAGGGTGACCCGACCAATCTATTGTATGTAACGTTGTCGGTAGAGATTAAAAAGGGCTATTTAACTCCGTCGCTCCCAGTGCACTGTTCATTCTTCATGGTTTACTGAACAGGAGAGATAACCAAGAATTAGGCCACGGAGCCTGTGTGATATCACGGAGCCTGCGATGGCTCGTGTTTTCTTCTTCTTCAGAACTTATGCCTGGAGCATGAAAGCGAGATAAATCACTGAATAATGTACATCTCCTGACGGAGAGCTGTGCCGCGCAATGCAAAAATATTAACTTCATCAAATTGAGCCGCCATGCACACAATTTTAAAGCAATGCAAAGGTTTAATTCCAGTGCAAAAGTTATATCGAAGCAAAATTGAGTTATGTGAATGAAGCGTTTTCACTACGTCTCACAGCAAGAGCGCCTGCGACTATATCGAGAGCACGGCCAAACCGGCAACATATCACGATGGTTTAAGAAGTCCAGTGAAAGATCAAACACGTGATGCCAAAGGCACACATGCTTTTCTTACGCATACATTTTTCAGCACGATTAAGTTCTTGTACATTCCACAACCAAGCATAGTCAATGTTGCCAGACAGCTCCAAAGCCTGTTCGCCAATGCGATTATAGAAAAATGAATCAAAACTTTCACAGAATACCAGCGATAAATAAAACATCCATCACTGTTCATGAAATCTCGACAAAGAAAGAGAAGTTCGGGTTTCGTATACCTATGTTTGAACCAAACAGTGTCGTGCTGTGCAAGAAGACTTTCTTTCAGTGGCGGATCTAGCCGGGTGGTTTGGGGAGGAAACCTAAGTCGAAAAGCAAAAAAAAACGTTGCGCAGTGAAAAATTGCGTTACAATATGCCTTTTCGGTAGGATTTTGGGAACTGGAGACGCAAAGCAAAAAAAAACGACCCGGTGTGAAAAATATAGACTCAAGATACTTTTTTCCTATCCAAGCCCCAATATTTACACTGAACTTCACTAATTCTGTTTGAAGTTGAGAGCACCAAAATCTTGCTTAAAAGCTAAAAAGGAGTCAAGAAAAAAGGAGGTCGATCGCTTTGGGGGGGGCAAAAACATAGTTTTGCCCCGAGCTTTTCCGTTGGGGGGCAATTGCCTTTTGCCCCCTCCTGGATCCGCCACTGCTTTCTTTTATGTGTGCTGCGTGAATGATCGCAAATTTAGTCATGGTGAATGTCCAATGCAAAGGTGATATTAAATATGCAGGTATAAATTATTTGGCTAGAATAACGAGTGATCTGACGGCCATCATTGTAGATTAATGAATGTGTTTGTGCAAAACAAAATCAGTGTCAGTGTTAAAGACATTTCAGTGTATTTTCTTATTCTTCAATAATAATACAAAGACACCAGTAGAGTGGAATGATATCTATTTGTGGGAGTCCGACCACCTCCAATGAAACGTGGAAACAGTGGTAAAAGTGGTAAAACATCCTTTGAATGTTCTCTTTTTCATTTCAAGCACTACGTCTTGGTTCACTGCAGTTCGAACGGCCTGTGAGAGGGCTAAAACGCATGATACAATTTGCTATTTATTTTCACGTAGTGGCTCTCGATAATGTTTAAATTTTCCCACCCATAATAATTAAAAAACACAAATAAAAAGCCTTTTGAAGTAGCGTTTGAGCTGGGATCCGTGTCGGCTATAAAATAACCAACTTTTAAACATAGCATGTGAGGCAGCCTGTTCAAGTGACCAAGTCGCATGTGTTGTGATTTCAGAACAACATTTGTTCGCATCTATGAGCAGATTCAAATTACCCCCGGGAATGAAAGCCTTTCAGACACTTTTTTACATTGCATGAATCCTCTCAAACTTATGCTGTGCTTCACTGGGTCACCTTGTATCGATGCTATTTTTCCATCTCCGGGAATGACGTAATTGTGTGAGTTAGTGGTGCTTACAGGATAATTTGTACTTATTTCAATTGCTGATAAATTCGCGATATCTTTGTAAACTTTTGTTCAAGGGTGCAAGGCTAAACAACCCGTTACTAATAAGTTCATTTGCCCTCGTCTCCCTTGAAACAATGGATCTTTTTCTATCACTTTTAATGGCTGCTATTTTTCTTTATTATAAATATTGTCCAAGTTGTTTCCAGTTCAGTTTTAGGACTCGGAGTCTCACTAGAGTTATCAAAAAAGACTTTTCATGGAGACTCCGACCCCACCACCCAAACGAGCAACTCCCACGATGAAGGGTTAATTAAGAAACCAAAGTTAAAACGTCCCACAAAGCATAAGGACGGCCGCCTACCTTAGGTCACCCTCTCACCAGCCAGTTGCCAGCTGATCTACGGTATTTACGGTACCTATCACCTGCCAGTTTACCTGAATTATTTTGACAGAAGCTGCAAAAATGTCGAGTTAGAGGTAGGTATATGAAGTACGGCGACGCTGGGCAATGATGTTTTTTTACTTCTTGTGGAAACCTGAAGAGGCCGGTTGCCCACCCCCTCGTGTGGGCGCGTGTTAATGTCATATACTTTGACACTTGCACGATGAAAATTTCGTAAAGACAATGCAATATCATTGCAAGCAACCGATTCCAAAAGCAAACGCTTTGTTTGCGGTGTTAAACATGAGGCTGTACTACTGCAGTGGTCAAAAACCGTCTGCATACCTACCTTAGGTGCTAAAAATTTGGGATTTATAGCAGGAACGGATTTAAGAAAAATTATGGAAATATAATTTATGAAGCAAAATTCTTGAAGTGTCGAAAAGGTCAATTTCAACTGTCAAAAGGTCAAGCTAGGTCACAAAAGAAAAGGTCAAACGAATTAAGTCAAAATTTTTAAAATTTCAAAATTTTCTTTTTGGTAAATAATATATGGCTCACGACCAGTTCAATGATACACAAAACTTGTTAATCAAACGATGAGTTTTTGAGTTATGAAGCATCAAAGATCAGTCTACAAGGTGACGTCCCGAAAATGCCTCGGGCTATAATTCGGTCACCATTGGCCGGAGGGGGCTAAGATTCTCACAGGCGTGTTTCTGGCCCAAAACTACCCCAGAGACAAAGTTTCAGATTTTTTAGACATGGTGGTGTCAAATTGAAATATTCTTGGTCGTTTTGTCCTGGAATGCCCCATTTATGGCAGTATGACATTTTCCCAGACGACGTTTCTAAATACTGTCTTTGCCCAGCATAAGTTTTTCCCAAGTAACTTTTCCTACTATGACTGTTTTCCTATGTGACGTTTCGCAATATGACATCTTTCCCATGTGACGTTCCCCAGAATGACCTATATTACGCTATGGCGTTCTAGTTAATGTTAAGGTCAATGTTAAGGTCAAGATAACAGGTCAAGGCCGTGGGTAAATCTACAACCCATCTTTCTCCAGTGCCAGGGGCGCCGCCACGGAACTTTTCCAGGGGGGCTGACTCGGGCTGGTGCTGACCAGGGGAGGCATTTTTGCATATTCGGTGCTTGACAGCATTACTGACGATGGACCCAAAAATTTTGTGGGGACGTCCTCCCTGATTGGCCAACAGGGGGGACACGTCCCCCCCGCTTTCGGCGCCCATGCTCAGGGGAGGAAATCCTGAATCTGAATTTTTGGCGGGGATGGGAGACGTGAATATATCGAGAGGAAGGCATTTCAGGCTCAGGGATGAGTTGTTCAGGGAACACGTGTGGGCTTGAAGGAGATCCGAGACGAGACAGACTCTTCCCCTACAAGCCGCACCGATTCCGTCTCTAGGCAAAATAGCGTCATCTTGTTTGGCTTCAGAAAGCGTTGTACGATTCTGTAAGCTTTCAATTGGTTAAATCTGCCGGAAACTACGCAAGCTAGAAACAACTGAGTACAAACATAGCACACTTGTCCGATACGGATATGGAAAAAAAGCACCCAGTCGAACGGTAAAAATTGGTTTATCAACGCAAAAAAACGGTAGTGGTGTAGCTAAGCATAATTTATTCTAAATCCAGTCTACTCCCATGTCAAACAACACAAATGCACGTACAAAGAACAGCTGACCGCTATACACATAGAACAAGCGTGCACTTCAACCATAGTGCGAACTTCAAGACAATCTAAATTCATAGTCGTCTATTTTACGGTGTAGACACGCATATTTTCATTTTCCGGATCCTAAGGGCTTCCACACAGACGCAATTCTCCTACATGTAAACAAGAACATCGATCGCACTCCCGAAAAAACCTTATGTGCATTGCTATCGAAACAACAGATATCTACCACAGCAGCACTTCTGCACATTTGAAGACCCCAGTGGTGTACGAAGTGGCGGATACTAGGGGTGATAGGGGGATTTCATAGGGGTGGGGGATAGATAGATATTTCAAGGGGGCTCAAGCCCCTTGAAATGTCCAAGTACCTATAGTTAATGCATAGCCATGGGCGGTTCCGGGGCAGTGGCAGGGAGGCTCGAGCCCCCTAATCCCCCCTAAAATGAACTCCTGGATCCGCCACTGGTGCTACCCTACTACTATAAGCACTGCCTCGGCTTGCACATTTACAACAACACGAAGAAAAACAGCTAGCATTCAACCAATCACCTACTTATCACATGCCTACAGCCTGCTGCCCACTTTTAGCCACAAGGAGAGCTTCAGAAGTCGTCCCGTGATACAAACGGGCCTGTTGTTTTTAGAAAGAGTCACGGACGAAACTTATCTCTACGACACGGTTATGGCACAATGCTGGTCGCCTCATCCCAATGGCAGAACATAAACCGAGGAAGGTTCAACCCGGGGGTGTGAATTCATGTCTTATTGGGGGTGGGGAGTACAGTGGCGGGGGATGCTATTTTCGCATGGGGGCAAGCATTTTTCCAGGGGGCCCCTTTGACGATGGGGCCCCTCGACAATAAAGGGCCCCCTAAAAACTGAAAAAACTGTTAAAGGCCCATTCAGGTCGTTCATGAACATTCTGAAAAGAACCAAACTAAATTTATTTTTCCAGGGGCCCCTCTGATAATTGGGGGAACTTCCCCCTGCCCCCCTTATCCGCTGCCACTGGGCGGGAATCGTCTATGAAACGTCAAATTAGTTTTAAAAATCTACTTCAAATTTTCTTAATTTTCGTTTTGAGGACAACAAATGTTGTGGTTATGTGCCGTACAACAGGCCCGAGCAAGGGTAAAACACGTTTTATATTAGGTTATCCCTTTTAATATGGTGTTTATTGACGTTATTTCCAACTTGGGCACCCCCAAATATTAAAAAACCTGGTTCATCCCGATAGAGATAGGAAGAAATCTTGAGTGGTGAACCAGTCTCGGTAGCGGATCAGTGTCTCTAAAAGATAAGTGGTTCCAATACAGCCGAGGAAAGAGAAAATGACAAAACGAAATGAGGGAGGGACAACAGCATGCAACAATAGCAGGATAATTCACGTCAGTCATTATCATAACGAAAACATCAAAATGTCGATGTTGGAATATCGTTTGTCTGAATCATCTCGCGGAATCCCAGGAGTGGATCTAGATTAGCTGAGGGGGAAATTACTGAAATCACGAAAAACAATATTTTGAAGAGCATAGGCCAGACTGCGCTCCGTTTAGGGATAATCCGCAATTAGAAGAGGGCGGGGGTGGCATAGCAGGATCGGACTGCCTTAGTTCTCCCATCGAAAAATAGAACGAGGAAGAATGTTGGTGAGATTGGCATTATCGCTGCTCAGTATGGAAAGTTTTTGTTGCTACATTAAAAATAATTCGCACGCCGTGAGAAAAGAACACAGATCAAGTACCAGACGAGGTTGTCAGCAGTATGTTCAGAAAAGGAAGCGGGAAATAGAAAAAGGTAGCCAGATGGGGACAAAACAGCCTAGTTTTTGCACAAGTCATAAACGTGTCATACATCTGGAAAAGCTGGCGCCTGAGGCGGCTTATTCGTGCTTTAACAGACGTTTCAGGTACCCAGGTACCGCATACGTCTGCCATAATACGGGAGCTAGTCTGTCTTTTCGAAGCATTTGCCTTTATCTTCTCACGCACTGCATCAGCTATGTGTCTAAATGGATCATAACCACAGCAGCACCAACAACTTCCTTGCCAATGCTCAAAACTGAGCGGCCTTCACAACGCCATATCTGGCAACAATGACACATGCGTCCATATTCTCCAACAGCGCATATGCCCGCATCAGTGGTATTCAAATCCCTTCATAAAACCCCTAGCTGATCTCACATACACAGCAGGAAGGCAGCCAGAACAGGTCTGTATACATTCTAGTACCGCCTGGGTCCAGGCAGATCATCTTCTTCTGAACGTACTGCTGCTTGCAACGTGCTCTTGTTCCCGCCGGTATTGTACAGAGGCCACTGCACTCCTCCGTCCTGTGGAATAGATGGCGCTGAAAGTCATCGAGTAGCGCAGTGAGGAGGTGCCGATTTGAACGGAGATTACGACCGCTGGTTTCAGACTTTTTTCAGCTTGAATGTGGGAATTCGGGTCTAAATATGTCAAAATAACCGAAACATCGTCTAGCTTACATTGTTATTCAGAAAAACCACTGCTGATCTGAGAAAATTTCCTACAAAGTATGCTGTTGAGAAAAAATAAGCAACCGAAGCATACCGTTGAATTCAGGGATGTTTTCGTAGAATAAAAGGTCGAACACATCTCCGCTGAACAAATCACCATATGCATTGTACGCAAAAGGAAATTTTCTGAGGCTTAACCACATGAGAGTTGCAACTAATTTTAGTACCACGAGCCGTTCTTTAGTTGTTGAGGAAACCAACCAACGCCTAAACAAGGGCTCCTGGTACTAATTACCAATGAAACACCCGAGCAAATTGCCGTGCTGCTGTGATGACACATATGTTTATATCGTAGATGCTTATGGGTAATAATGGTGTAAAGAATTCCAGGAACCATCTTCAATTTTGCACGTTTTCTTAGCTTCTGAGGCCGAGACGATTTCCCACAATAGAGGCTGTAAACGTGCCGGAACGGAACGAAGTTCCATTCCGTACCCGGTGTTCATTTGAGACAAGACGAAAAGGGATAACTCTTTCTGGAAATGTCATAGGAAAATGGCAAGGAACATGATGGGATCCTTCATTGGACATGCCTCCGGGACAAAATGAGGGAAAACGGGTTTACATGGGGCGTACAGTTTAAATGTTGTCTTTCTTATGAGGGGTTCTACTTCAAGCGCGTCTCCAGGATTTTCAATGGGGAGGATCTCGGTCAGGGTTATTATTTCTCGGGGTGCGACCGACCCGAAGGGGGTCATATCCCATCGCGTGGCAACCAAAGCTTGCATCCTTGTGGAGGGAAGAGGGGAAGGGACATTCAGGGTCAGGCAAGACCGGAGGGGATGCTTCCTGGATCCACTGGCGGATTCAGGAAGAGGGGAGCGGGACCGGGCAATTTCCTCCCAAGCCCCTCATTTTTGCTGATTTTCTTAAAATCAATATTTTCACGATTCAGGGGGTGCTGTTGCTCCCCCTCCACCATCGGCCTGGATCCGCCCCTGCATGGATCCGCCTGTGCCCTGTCCTCCGTCACTCACAGACAACGTTCGGTTCGGACCAGCTGGGTGTATTTGCCGGTGGAGTCCCTCTCGTTCACCAGAAAGCGCCACTGTCCCCGACTGTTGAGGCCCGCCTTAGGCGTGATGAACTGGCCTGGCGAAACGACAGCGCAGAGGTCATTTCCACTGTCGGAAACTGGTAGCGATAAAGCCGAGGAAGGAGAGGGAGAGGTTAAAGTGGTGCTGTACATCACATTTTAACGTAAAAGATGAATGATTGGTGACTAAAAAAAACGTTTCTTGCTTGCTCTTGAAATGGAGTAGGTGAGCTCAATTCCTTAATCTACGGCATCCAAGAATTCTTGGTTCAACAAAGGCTTTTGGTAAAGCATGTGATTTCAGCAGCCTAGACATCGTTTTGTACTCAAATCACATGGGCGGATCCAGGATTGCCAATCAGAGGGGGCACCTTATGACCGGCAAAACCTATCAGGAGGGCGCCAAATCCTATCGGTGGGCGCCGACTTTCGTATCCTGGAGGGGGGTGGGAAGCGACATTTCAGGGGGGCACCATCGACCTTTCAGGGGGCGCCGAGGGTCGATCGGGGGCACATGTCCCCCCCTTGCCCCCCTGGATCCGCCTATGTCAAATCAACCGTAAATTGACAAGACCATCCACGACTTTCTGCATCAACGTAAGCCCCAGGAGACAGGTAAGGGTCTGTACACCACAAAAAACGTAGATAAACGCATTACTCCTCAACAATCTAAATGTTAAACCGACACAAGATTTCTGAGAGAGGCTTCCTCAGTTTTAGTTTTGTAGATGTAATAAGTTCAGTTAAGTTTAGTTTAGTTTTGAGCGTAATAAAAGTAAGCAAATACGATAATTGGCTATTTTCTCCTGATATAGGACAGAATGCTGAGATATTGCAAAGCTACAGACCTGCGGTGGGGCATAGCTTGGTCGCGGTGTCGTCACTTCCAGCTTGTCTCCGACGGCGATGGGCCGCCGAGAACGGAGACCTGGAGCATAGAGGGCAGCACCAGTAGGTCAGGTCTGATGTCGCACAGAGGGCAGCACCAGGTCAGGTCTGATGTCAAACAGAGGGCAGCACCAGTAGGTCAGGTCTGATGTCAAACAGAGGACAGCACCAGTAGGTCAGGTCTATGCCACAAAGGGCAGCACCACCAGGTCAGGTCTATTGTCAAACAGAGGGCAGCACCAGTAGGTCAGGTCTGATGTCAAACAGAGGGCAGCACCAGTAGGTCAGGTCTGATGTCAAACAGAGGGCAGCACCAGTAGGTCAGGCTAATGTCAAACAGAGGCAGCACCAGTAGGTCAGGTCTGATGCCACACAGAGGGCAGCACCACCAGGTCAGGTCTATTGTCAAACAGAGGGCAGCACCAGTAGGTCAGGTCTAATGTCAAACAGAGGGCAGCACCAGTAGGTCAGGTCTAATGTCAAACAGAGGGCAGCACCAGTAGGTCAGGTCTGATGCCACACAGAGGGCAGCACCACCAGGTCAGGTCTATTGTCAAACAGAGGGCAGCACCAGTAGGTCAGGTCTAATGTCAAACAGAGGGCAGCACCAGTAGGTCAGGTCTGATGTCAAACAGAGGGCAGCACCAGTAGGTCAGGTCTGATGCCACACAGAGGCAGCACCACCAGGTCAGGTCTATTGTCAAACAGAGGGCAGCACCAGTAGGTCAGGTCTGATGTCAAACAGAGGGCAGCACCAGTAGGTCAGGTCTGATGTCAAACAGAGGGCAGCACCAGTAGGTCAGGTCTGATGTCAAACAGAGGGCAGCACCAGTAGGTCAGGTCTAATGTCAAACAGAGGGCAGCACCAGTAGGTCAGGTCTAATGTCAAACAGAGGGCAGCACCAGTAGGTCAGGTCTAATGTCAAACAGAGGGCAGCACCAGTAGGTCAGGTCTGATGCCAAACAGAGAGCAGCACCAGTAGGTCAGGTCTGATGTGGGTTCGTTTCTTGAATGTGTGAAAAATTCCATAGCTTTCATTTAACCACTTCCATGATACCCCTTCGAATGCAGAATCGACAGAAATGAAAGAACGAATCACGCCTTTTCTCGCGCATTCTAAGCTAGAAGAAAAAGTGTGAGAAGTAGCCTACAAAAAATAGACCTTCTGAAGGGCACCAGAGCTTGTCGAGAAGGGGTACTAATGCACAATCTGGGAGGACCTGTCCCACTCCTTTGCCCCCTGTATCCATTATACTTCCATAGCATATTGAGCAGAGGAACTTTGCCCCCCCCGGTCAGGTCTGACGCAAAGCCGTGACGCTGCCCCTGTGCTGACACATCAGTCAGAATCGAGAAGTACACCGCATCAGCTGATGCACACTTACCCCCAGCTGAAGGACTTGGGGGGTGGTAGATAGGTGTACCCTGGGAAGCCTCCAGTAGCTCCTCTATTGGTGGATCTTGGTCTTGCTGGGTTCTGATTGGCTGGCGACCCTGGAAACCGCGCGCCGATTGGCGGCCTCCGGGCGTAAGTGGTGTTCCTGGCCGCTGATTGGCGGAGAATGGGACGGCCGGGCCGGAGATAGGTAGGTCGGGTAGGGCTCTGCCTGGGAAAACACATCAAGTGTGCCGACATTTGCTGAAGTTTTTATGTAACATAACCTGATGAAACACTGGGGATGCACTGCCCAGTGGATAGGGCTCAACGCTCAGAACTCAGCGGATAGCTTTTAATTCTTGGGGGCTTATCGACAGACCAACTGCCAGGGTCATATGGCGTCGCCGACTCTTTCCCTGCTGGAAGGGTTTCTCAAGAATCAGCTTGCTCCTTGTTCAGGGAAGCCGCCGGGTCTTGAACCCGGGTAGGCTGCGTGGACGCCAGCTGCGCTGACCACTCCACTACCACGCCCCCGGGCCTTTTTGCCTTCTGTTGCGCGGGTCCTGCGTTCTCCGGATAAATTTAATCCGGAACCCTTCCAAAACCCTTCCAACAAGGCGTTGTTGATACCGTATGATATAAGTAAATAGAAAACCTACTAACGTGGAGACTAGTAATTTTTGGGGCTACTTAGCAAACACAAACAGGAGGCATATAGCTTTTTCTATATTGTGTCCAAGTTATTGCAGCTTTGACTTTTGGGATTGAACCCTCGCTTAAGTCTCAAGAGACCTGTCACGGAATCTCCAGCCCTACCATCCGCACGAGCAGCTTCCACAATGGCGGGCCAATTTGAAAGTCAAAGATAAGGTTTGATGGGTCTGTGCATCACCTATTTAGCCCCACACTCTACCGATTCCGAAAGATGGTCAGTCACAACATCATCACTTATGATAAAAAAGAAACAGTGATTTGCCAACTTTGCTGTAGGGGATGCTAAATCGAGTACTGAAAGAACATGCAGTATTTCTATCGTTTTCACTGACACTCAGATGGTTGAAAATGGACCACAAACTTGAGCAAAGCACTTCGCTTATTTCCCTGGCATTTTCTATTACAATGTGTATATACCTAACAAGGTATATTTTAGCATAACACTATTGACAGAAACATAGGTGAATCCAGGGGGCAATAGGGGCGACTTGCGCCCCCCTCCCCTGGATCGAGTCCGGTGCCCCAGAGATTCGTCTTGCAAGCCATGTACCCCCACTGAACCCAAATAGTCTAAGGATAAGAAGACACATTTAATTATAATTCTACATAGGCGTCAACAGTACAATAATGAGGATATGAGAGGCCCTCGGAGTCCCTCGGTTCCTATCAGTGCATTACTTTGTTAGGTTTTAATTGTGGAAACAGAAGAGGAAACGAGCCCTGGTTATGTTCAAAAAGCCACTTCAACACCAGAAAAGGGTAATCGCACTTTCCTTGCTAAATATTCTAGTTTCCTGCGTTTTTTTACTATAAGCCACGTTAGGGCCTAGGGGCCATACCACCCGAAAATAAAGGACACAGTAGCCAATACGGAACGCGAGTCAGGTCCCAAGCTGTTTATGACTTAGAGGATACTAGGTACAAATGGAGTCAATTCCGAAAGACTGCGGACAGATAGCGTTTCAGAACCAAATATGTGTATACAGACAAAATGTTTCAAGTGTTTCAAAATGTTTCAATTTCTGTATTCAAGTGTGTATACAGACAAAATGTTTATTTGTCGCATGGAAGGCTCCATTGAAATGGCAACACCTGTAGCACGATGTATAGAGCTTATCAGGGGCGGAAACTTTTGAGGGGCCAAACCCATGTCTGCCTCTACTCCTGGGGGAGGGGGCGTGTAATTTGGGTGCTCGACAGACCTAGTATAAGCTACCTCTCCAAGTACATGATCGCTCTCCTGAGGGGGGCGGGGGAGCGAATATTCTTTTGCTCTAGAGACCTAGTGTTGACACCTTTTTTCAAACATTTCCCCGGCCTTTGGGGAGGGCCAAAATATATTTTGGCCCCCCTGCAGCGCTTGGGGGAGGGCATGGCCGGAATGCCCCCCCTGCGTCCGCCAATGGAGCTTACAGGACCTGGTGCAAGATTGCAGATTATGATGAGTGCAAGTGCAGGGAGATGAAAATAGCACGTATCCACTCAGTCCACTTTCTTAAGTCCTCAGTCCTCAGTCGTAAACACTTCCCTTTTCTCACCCTCCATCTTCCCCATGTATATCATCTGAACCTGGCCCTGGAGATGAATGATTTCACACAGCCAGAGGTGCGCTCCAATTACTGAGAAGTACTGCGCCTTTCGTGTGCCCCTCGCGACCACAAGCACACGAAGCTTGACTTCTGCTGAGATTATTACATAACAACCGCTTTCTAATGAAACCACAATTGGATCCACTGGTGATAATTAACAGCAAAAGCATAGTCCCAGGCATGATGAGTGAAGATCCGGGGGGGGCTGGATTTTGGGTCTCCCATAAACTCCCGCGTGAATTTGGCGGCTGGTGCATCGATAGGTCCGCAAAATCATCAAAACCAGGCGGCCGGGGCTGCTCCCAAGGGGCGGACTGGGGGACGTGTTGCTACAGCTGGAACACCAGTGGGGACATCCCAAAAAATGTGGGATTCAAATTAGGTGTTCTGGATTTTGTCACTATTATCTTTGTGGACCTTCCTAACTGCTTCCAATGCAATACGGGAGCTAGAAGATTTTAGATAAAATCCAACCCGTATCCAAAACATACGACTCATTAACACTATGCAGCGGGGAGCGCGGTGTTGTGGTTATCGTGTCGCTTTCCACCCAGCCTAGCCGGGCTCAAAGCCCGGCGGATTCCCTGACCAAGGATAAATCTGACTCCCCAGAAACACGTCCAACAGGGAAAGGGTTGAATTCACGATTTGACGATTTGACCCTGGCAGCTGGGGCGTCGATAAGTCCGCAAACTGATCACAGGTGGTCGACGTTACTCCCATGAAGTATACATGGCGTTACTCAGCAGAGGTATATTTCACTGACTGGCTGGTGTTTCATTGACAGTGATCTGGGCGCTATATGGCCTTTAGGGTTGGCGCGCCTTTAAGCCCAAATCATCATCACTGCTCCCATGACTGGGGACTCACGTCGGCGGAGGTGGTGTGACGATCTGGTCGTTGCCAGGAGACAGTCGGTCGTCGGTTTCGCTGACAAACAACGAGGACAGGTCGAAACTCCAGTTGGTGAGGAGCTTCTTCAGAACGTCTCTGCAAGAGAACAGGATATTTGTGAGTTGGTGAGTTTGTATAAACTCCGAGACTTGAGTAGCACTTAGATGTGGCAATTCGCTAAACTTTTTTCAATTGTTCAAATAATAAAAGGAATAATAAAACAGAAACTCAGCTCAGTTTTGCGTAGTGTCGGAAATATGTATTGCTGTTAGAAATGAAGAGAGAGAGAGAGAGAGAGAGAGAGAGAGAGAGAGAGAGAGAGAACATGACCGCATTTTTAAGTGACGTGACAAACTTGTTTCATAGAAGGAGGGCACAGAAGCAACCGATGTATCAGTGATATGATTGAAGTTCCAGGCAAGCTAAATCCATATTAAATAACAGGCATCTGCAGCTCATTTCATGCTGGCTTATTTGACAAAGACCGATCTTCATCTTTAGTTTTTACAAAATAAAATAAGCCAGGTGATTCTCTACCTAAATCTGAATGGCCTACGCCAGGGGCGTAGTCAGGATTTCGCTCAGGGGGGGGGGCGCGGCGCCCCGAAAAGGGCCCTGCGACAGCGCCAAAACAGCCCTGATGGGTAAAAAAGGCTCAGCTTGTTACAGAATCGTGTCCTCAGGGGGCCTTTCGGGGCGTCAGGGGAGAAGGGGGGGGTGCTGTCCCTGCCGCCCCCTTGGCTACGCCCCTGGCCTACGAAACCCAGCAGACACCTGCACGTCCGCATACCAACCGTTTCCGGCATAGGTGCCGAAAGCGGGGGGACGCGAGGACTCGTCCCCCGTTGGCCAACCAGGGGGGACGTCCCCCAAATTTTTGGTTCATCGTTATTAATGCAGTCAGGTATCGGATATGCTCAAAATTCGCCTCCCCCGTCAGCACCAGCCGAGATCCGTCCCCCCTGTAAAAATTCCGTGGCGGCGCCCCTGGTTTCCGGTCTTGGCCACCCCGGCCGGAAATTCCGCACGCACTAGGAATGAGGATAGTGAAAGTGAAGCTTCCGTTGTTCATGCCCTAAATAGCAGAGCGTCTGGAGCAAAATTCAGGCGGTAATCAGCAGCAATTTCCGGTGCTAGTGCAAAAGAAAGTGACAAATTTGGAGGAACGCGTGTGCACTTACTGGTGGCGGGTACAAAGGGGGAGGGGGGGGGCTCAAGCCCCCGGAAACGTCCGCGTGTCTATGGTTAATGTAAAGTCGGAGGTTGTTCCGGGTCAATTAGAACAGGCCCGCTAGCCCCACAAGTGAAGTCCTGGATTCTTCACTGGTATTTACCGTGTTTCTTTAAGTAATTTCTACATGTGAAGCTGCACGTGCTGTAGCGATTTTACAGTTTGACCACCAATGAGCTAAAAAGAAGAACTTTTGAAACATGTACGTCATGCGTTGTTCTCCTGATTGATTGATTGATTGATTGATTAGATATATTGACTTGATTTACAGCTTTGGGCCCGGCATTTCCGCTGGGTGGATGTTGACCGTCTTTACTTCAGGCCGTCGTTCTCTCTGCGAGTACATGTTGGAGTGTTTTAACTTTACTTTTTTGTTATATGAAGGAATATACAGGTACGAATTCAACTTTTGTGATATACTCAGTGTCCGAGGAAAACATTCCTGGTCCTGGTAAATTTTCAAGATAAACAAATGGAAAACAGTAATATCAAAACGCATAATTGGAGTTTCTGGTGCGCTAATTAAACTGTCGTATTTCCTGTTCTGTTTACTTAAAATGAATTAAAAGGGCTTGCATATTATTGGAGCTCGGCAGACATCTTATCTAGAATAGCGTCAAATCGGTTTTTGCAATAATCATACATAGCTAAAAAAAACAAGCCACGGCAACGTTTCCATTACAGCATTGCTAGAAATTTGGTGCTGTTTGTAGCTACCCTGTGTATTGAAATTGTTTAGAGATTACAGAAGAGCAGCGCTTTAACGGCATCTCATTAAAGCCACGCTGGTGTACTTCTGCTGGCGCCAAATCAGCTCCGAGCAAGTCCAAAGCTCTGGCTCTGCATTCTTTCGCAATTATTCCACCCTCGCTCGGCCAACACCATAAATTCTCAGCCTGAATTCCTGATGTGAAAGCAGTTAGACCCTGTGATACCCCCCCGACCGTGTCTGGGCTGCAACCTTGGATCGGTGGTAGTATATCCCGGGCCGTTATCGTCAGGGCGAGAGCCAGGATAAAGGCTGGTGGGTTACAAACTCCAAACCCGACTGGGTAGCAAATCGTGGAGGGCAAAATAGCTTGGATTTATGAAATATAAAGATATTGGGTATATAAAATAGTCTGGAGAGCCCACTGCAAATCAAAGTGTTATCTGGTTCTGAGCGACATTACAATGATAGGTCACGTGACATTTAAATGATAAGCCACATGAAAAATAAGCAATATGCCACGTGACATTTAAGTGGAAGGCCATGTGGCATTTAAGCGCTCGGTCACGTGAACTTTAAGCATTAGGTCAGGTGGCAATGATAAGTCCCGTAACATCGAAGGTTAGGTCACGCCAAACTGAAGTGTTAGGTCACATAGTTTTGATAAGCTTTCGGAAAGCCTGCTGAAGGTCGGGTGCCATAAATCGCAGAGTCTCGTGGGACTGACCTCGGACCCTAAAAAGATGATAAAACAGAAGACAGTAAAAGCTTTAAAAGACTTAAAACCCACCCGTCGGAAAAAGCTGAAGTCTAAGACGAAGACAGACTTTGGACTTTAGCATCTTTTCCAAAAAGGCAAAAGATGTCAAAGTCCAGAAACTAAAACTTCTAAGCCCTAGAAGCCCAAAAATCCCCAAAAGGCTGAGACGCGGTAAGAGGTAAAAGGTAAAGAGCTAGGGAAGAGTCAAGTGCAACGTTTCGGTCCTTGACCGTCGTCAGGCGAGGAGTGTAAGATGGAGGTGGCTAGAGGCCTGAGGTAAACTTTTTTGTAGACTGTTTGTAAACTATTTTGTCTTCGTTTCATACCCTAGCTGTTCATGGCTGGCGGGTGGACTTTAGCGCTTTTACTGTCTTCTAGTTTATCGTCAACCCAGGACACAAACGTTAATTTATTAATGTAGTGTATTCTCAGTGTGATACAAGTGCTAATAGTACAGCTCGTTTGTGGCTATGTCATTACAGACATGTAATAGCATCGTTCAATAGTCTAATATCGAAGCTGAAAGTAGTTTTAATAAAAATCCCGTTATCTGCTTCTATTTTTTGCATCATCATCGTGTTCCTTTTTCTGTTCATTGCCTTTGAACATTCAGACTGCCAAAAGTGACTTGAAAAGTAATTATCACACGGTCGGAACTTTTTCTAAAAATATTTGAGCGTCTCTTTTAATCGAGAACATTTTGTGTTAGTAGCTACCATTCGTACAACGCACTCACACAATGGGAATGGTCCAGGCCCTCTTGCAAAAATCCGAGAGCTTTTGCTGCCAGGTGCTTTGTCAAAAATTATCCAAGACAAGGATTGAAACACGTGAGTCATAATTGTCCTTAAAGGAACAAGGCAATAATAGCGCATTCGTTACATTCTTTTTACCTCATTTATCTTGGGTATTTTTTCAAGGCCAGTAGGTATTTTCTGGAAAAAATGTCTGGCACCAAAAGCTCTCGGATTTTCGCAAGAGGGCCTGGACCATCCCCTATGTGCAAAGCAGAAGTTTCTATTTCCCGGCACCCTCACGGGATAGTGGCACCGCATTCAGCGCTGCAAAGGTTGCTTCTGTCTCCCCAAGCTGCGAAGCTCGCCAGAAGCCAAGCCCTCACATGAAAGCACGCGGCTTAGAGCTTAGTTCAGAGTCACTAGCTTTCAAGGTAGCATGATGCGGTTGTGAAATATGTCCCTGAAAATTCTATGTCGTTGAGTAAGCATGTACATATTTTGCATATATGAAATAAAATTACGCGGATATACAGCTGGTATAATACGCTTCCACAACATTTTTAGAGTATTGTAACAGAGGCAGATACAAGGAGCCAGGCCGGCTCTAGCCCCCTCAAATGTCCGAGTGCCTACAGTGAATACACAGCTGTTTCGAGGCAATGGCGGGAGAGGCTCGAGCCGTCTATCCCCCCGAAGTGAAGTCCTGGATCCGCCACTGTGTCAGAGTTATCTGATGCTTCTGCTGTCCTTGTGGTCGGGCCTGCTTCCGGGATTTATGAGAAGAATACCAGATCTTGTAAAGAACGGAAAAGCTGCAACTGCAGTGGCTGGAGTGTACGGAGTGTACCGGAGTATATAGAGCGTACCGGAGTGTATGGAGTGTATGGAGTGTACCTGGGGTGTATGGAGTGTACCGGAGTGTATGAAGTGTACCAGAGTGTATGGAGTGTACCGAAGTGTATGGAGTGACGATCCCAAATCCTCGTTTTCCACTCAAGCTTGAGCTTACTCGGGTACACATAAGCTATATGACCACTAGTATCAGCGGAGTGGATTAGAAAGCAATGTTTGGGGGGCTTAGATTAGAAAAACTGTCTATAAACTTCATATTAAAGGGGATTGAATAATGCACAGCGTATTCTAGCGTTGCCTCGGACCCGTTTGCTTGCATAAAATCAATTTACAGTCCTAAAATGAAGACTAGGAAAATTTGAAGGAATTTTTGACAGTAATAAGACGTTTCTTTGGGGATGCCCGGAAAACCACAAATATATTTCAATCCCCATGGTTAGCTAAGCAAAGAATATAGGCTTAAAATACAGGTTCAACCCTGCACCCAGTGACATTCTTAATTGCAAGATTCCTTCTCAGTAGGGTACTGCTTTCAAACGACTTCCAGAAACCAAAGTCGTTACAAGAGCGTATTGCAACTGCCCATGTGTCCAGGGAACTGTATCCGTGCAAGTTTAGAGATCGTCGAAAACTTAAGTAAAACTTTAGTAAAAAACTTGTATGGAATAGCCCTACAAGTTTCGGAGACAGGAAAAAATATAAAAAGTAATCCAGTGATCTTTCAAATATATCTTCCCATATACAGATGTCGTATATATAATATACCGTATATGCTCTATACCGTATATTCCATACATAAAGAACGTATGCTAAATGCAGTGCTTTTGACAAACAGTGCGATGTTACGTCCATGATGATTCTAGCAGCAGAGAGAGCCGCGTGGGGCGACAAAAATCGTTATATGCTCAGCTGCTATGGCCGGATAGGTAACGGCTGAACTAGACTGGATTAACTTTTTTATAAATCGCTCAAAAGCCCCGTGTTTTTGTACGTGTACTATAATGATTTATGCTATGTTAACAAATTTGCGTGATAATATTCCACGCAAATGATAATTTTCTCTACAGACAGACAACGAGTCAGGCAATGCCAGAGAAACTATTTCCTATTAAATCTGCGGACAAAATAGCCTCGTACATTACGTATTTAACAATGTATAATATACAATTCACATTAAAAATGCAAATAAAATACGTTTGTATGTGCAGAACTTCGTGTAGAGATGTAAATATAGGGAGGTCGGATGAATCCGCACACAACATTTGGTTCTTCCCAAAATGTTTGGCCAGGTACGCAAGAGGCTGAATATGTCCACACAAGTTAAGAGATCGTGACTACTCCACTGTATATATATTCGAGAAAAAAACAGAACCAACGAGCCATGAGACAGGGGAAATTGTTCCAGAAAAGCAAATCCAAATGCTTATCCGGACTAGAACTTCCCAGACTTTCTATAGAATCCAATCACGGTTCAAGCAATGGCGGATCCAGGACTTCAGTTTTTTTCTTTTTTAATTCAGGAGAAAAACAGTCTGGTCTGAGCTGAACTTTTTTGTTGGTAAGGGTTAGTTGATTCCCTGCGCCCCCCCTCCCGAAAAGAATAGTGAAACTAATAACATTCAGGGAGAGCAAAGGTGCTACAGCATACATGCATGCACACCGATGCATTCGCTACAATTTTAACGTTAGTGCACACACACACGCACATCCGCATCCACGCACGCACGCACGCACGCACGCACGCACGCACGCACGCACGCACGTACGCACGCACGCCCGCCCGCCCACTTGGGGAGAGGGCTAGGGGATCCGAAGCCTCCTCCCCATTGCCTTAGATCAGCCTCTGCCTATGAATTTGCTATAGGCATTCTGACATCTGGGGTCGTGGTGAGGGGGGCTTGAACCCCTAGCCCCCTTGTATCTTCCACTGGGTTCAGGGATGCCTTTCTGGGCTAAATCAGTGACACACTCTAGGAGGAGGGGGTGAAGCGGCAAAATATGGAAACAAGCTATGAACAAGGGCCTAGCTAAAGAACCCCAGAGAAGCAGCGCACCATACCGCAATGAGGTCGCTCCCATAGGCTACATGCATGGGACTCGAATGGAGAGGTTTCATGTCTAACGACGTTTGAACAATATATGTAGGTACTCAGGCACATAGGCGGATCCAAGATCCAAGATCCTGATCCAAGATCCAAGGGTTGACAAGAGGCCACATGCCCCTCCCACGATCGGCCCTCGGCACCTCCTAAGATGGTCGATGGCACCCCTCTTGAAATGTCGTCTCCCAACCCTCTCCCCAAGATACGAGTATCAGCGCACACACGATAGGGTCTGCCGTTCTATAGTGGCGTAGTGGTGGCTCCCTGGTCCGGAAACACACCCTGGTCCGGAGACACACCCTGGTCCGGAGACACACCCTGGTCCGGACACACCCTGGTCCGGAGACACGCCCTGGTCCGGAGACACACCCTGGTCCGGACACACCCTGGTCCGGAGACACACCCTGGTCCGGAGACACACCCTGGTCCGGACACACACCCTGGTCCGGACACACCCTGGTCCGGACACACCCTGGTCCGGAGACACACCCTGGTCCGGAGACACACCCTGGTCCGGACACACCCTGATCCGGAGACACACCCTGGTCCGGAGACACACCCTGGTCCGGAGACACACCCTGGTCCGGACACACCCTGGTCCGGAGACACACCCTGGTCCGGAGACACACCCTGGTCCGGACACACCCTGGTCCGGACACACCCTGGTCCGGAGACACACCCTGGTTCGGAGACACACCCTGGTCCGGACACACCCTGGTCCGGAGACACACCCTGGTCCGGACACACCCCTAGTCCGGAGACACACCCTGGTCCGGAGACACACCCTGGTCCGGACACACCCTGGTCCGGACACACCCTGGTCCGGAGACACACCCTGGTTCGGAGACACACCCTGGTCCGGACACACCCTGGTCCGGAGACACACCCTGGTCCGGAGACACACCCTGGTCCGGAGACACACCCTGGTCCGGAGACACACCCTGGTCCGGACACACCCTGGTCCGGAGACACACCCTGGTCCGGACACACCCTGGTCCGGAGACACACCCTGGTCCGGACACACCCTGGTCCGGAGACACACCCTGGTTCGGAGACACACCCTGGTCCGGACACACCCTGGTCCGGAGACACACCCTGGTCCGGAGACACACCCTGGTCCGGAGACAAACCCCTCGACAATGCCCCCCACCGATCGTCAAGCCTGGATCCGCCTATGTTCAGGCACTGATTGCATGGATGTGTAATCCCACCTTCAGTCTCTCAGAATTCGGATCGACATTTTTAAACGCTGAATCTTTGAATCTATCTGGACACTTTTGGTGGTAAGCTCGCGTGCTTTATTAGCGGAGCAAGCACGCCTTTGTGGCTTTTAAGTCCGAGGGTGGCAGGGGCTTCTTCTACGGCTATTTGGAGACCATAGCGGTCGGTGTGTACACTGTACACAGTACAGTGCACAGTTAAGTACACTGCACAGCACAGTACAGTACCTGCTAATCGACTAAAGCGTGCCTTCCTATCGACTAAAAACAATTCATATCCCTCACATTAACTCATTGAGTGCTATAAACAGTTTTAAGCCACGAACACAGTTCCAAAGAAATGTCGCAATGGATCGCAAAGGAACACAAAACGGCTGGCAGCTTCATCGCCCTGGGCAAGTGCAGATGCCTGAGCCGCTGCAGCTGCCTTGGGGATAACCGCGTGCCGGTAGCCGAGGACGGATTCCTCAAGAACCAAAGAGGATCTCGAGGGATGTTTTTGGGCGGTGGTGACTAAAACGAAACGTTGAGACCTGTATCAGCAGCGTGCCGGAGGACGATTCTGAACGAGAATGAGCGGCCGGCGGGGCGGGCATTCGCCAGGCTTGATAATACTGACCCGCCCACCAGCGAGGCTGGACTACCTCGTGAGGGCAGCGTGTTCAGAAGCGTCGTTTTTAATCTCCGGATCCTCAGACAGCTGCATACGGTGCGGTGAATGAGAACTCGGATAGTGAGGGAATTTCAGTCAACAGTGAGCACGCTCCTGACGCCGACTGGGACATCGATAACACGTATCGTGCCCTCATTGCCAGAGAAACTAGCCACAACCTAAGCTCTGGCTAGCTGCTGCTCTACCGGCTCGCCAGAGACGTCCAACTTTGGCAGCATGAACAGTTTCGTAGAAACTGCTATGGCAAATTAACGATAAAAACAACAGCACAATGCCTACCGGTGCCTCCCCGAGACGGTTTTGCTAGCGATGGCCTCGGATCGGGAGCCCCAGCTGCGCGATCGGGTCTCGCTGGCCATCCAGAGGCGCAGGTAGCAACCCCAGCTGAAAGTTTGGCCGGTAAGTGCTCCCGGGTGTTAACGTCGACGTAACTGACTTCACTGAGCTCTTCGGCTGGGATAGAACGCCCATCACCGATCCTCCGCTCGCCATGAGCCTCAGTGACGGAAGCCATCGAGAGGATTCGAGTGTCCCGCTGAAAGTTGGAACCTTTCATGGACAATAGAGAGGATGGTAGACAATAGAGAGGATGCCTCGGAAATAGTCGGTGAGAGTCAGCGTCGCGGGTATGGCTGCAGCCGCCTCAGATATCGCCAGCAGCAGTCAGCCATGGTGTCGTGGGTTCCGGCGCACCAAGAGGCAGGATTTGGTTTCCTGCGCTAGCTGAAGCCTAGCTCATTGCCCTTTCCCCTCCGATGTCATATGACCTCAGCTGTTGGTGCGCCCTTAAACCCCAAAGATTTCAATTTGTCGTGTATTTGGGCGCCTTTGTTTCAAGGGCCATTCTCTAAAAGACGACCTGAGTACGTACCTAGTTTTTGCTGTCAGAAGCTTTGAAATATCCTAAGAGCTGCTAATATGCTCTAGAGACTCTTCTAGAGGTCTTAAGTGTATCATAAGGTTGCCAAAGCGTAAGAAAATCCTTAGTTCAGGATATTTCCGCTTGGCGGCGCTAGTGTTCCAATGTTAAAGGTATTGGGAAATACACTTTGGCTCGGAGCAGGCTGGGGATTTCATGTACGAAAAATTTAACAATGTAGAATTGCTTCTGTATCTATAGGGCATGATAAAATCATAGGGGCAATGTGTTCTGAGACAAAAACCCTTCCAATGACACAGCCTTCTGTACAGTGTACCATTAATGCAAGCTTCAATATTTGAATTTTTTAGCTTGAAAGATAAAAATAAGAAAAACTGAAATTCAGAAAACTTAGTCTCAATCTTAAAAGTATAATATATTTCTAGCTGTGATTCTAGGACTTCTGATCAGGTGTATGGGGTGAAAGGCTATCGCCTCACACAGCTTCAGACCTCTGACATCGATTCACTGGCCAGACAGACAACAACGACTGACCACGACGAGACTAATAAAGCACTCAGATTGGAACCAACATCACTATTATACTCTGCGCTCCATTCACGTGGTTCTTACCGCTATCTGTCCCACATGCCACGTGACTAAATTCACGGTCAAGTGTGACCAATAAAGCAGCGAAAGCAGTCAAATTGTTTTTCTTGGACTTTACAGATCCAATGAATTGCAAATAATTACCAGGCAGAGCATGAACTAACACTGACAAGAGAAGTGAAAATCTCATAACGGTATCTGACGTAATACCTGCCCTGTTTCACCGCCCTTCAGCCATAGACCTGGAAATTTCAACTTTCACTGTCGTCCATGCAGTTACCTTGACAAAGAAAAACTCTCGCACCCTGCACGATAGGACTGGACTTGTTTTCAATCAGACAAGAATCATGACTCACAAAGGATCATCCTAAATACGTCCTGAGCTGTTGAAGAAGCCTTCAGAGTTGAGCTGGCTCCTGAGAAACCCTTCCAACGGGGACAGAGTTGGCGACGCCATGTGACCCTGGTAGTTGGTGCGTCGATAAGCCCAAAATATTATTATCATCAAACCGCGGTGGTCCTTCCCAAATTCAAAACTAGTTCTTCTGGCTCAACTCAAATGAATCTTACGCACGTTTTAACGTTTTTTTCAGGACTGCTAATAATCGGGTAAATTATTGGAGAGCTTTCTAGAGGTAGGGTACCATGCTGTATAGTCAGGGGAAATGACATAAGGTGATAGAAGTGTCAAGAAAAATGCGACAGGTGTGTGAACAAACTAATCAAAATAAAATAAAAACTTAGACAATCCCGTGTGTTCCCTGAACTTTTAGGAATAACAATCGTATAAGGTTTCATCATATTGTTAGGTTTTTTACTAACACCTGTCACCTTCTAGTCGACACTTTTATCATCTAACGCCTTGGGTGTTTTCCCCCAACATACACTGTTCATAATCAGCCAGAAAGAGAACGAGAAATGCGCCTCCTTGTGCTTGAATGAGAAACCGCTTTATCACCTGCCGATTGTATAACACCAGAAACACGTCTTTCCGGTCGCTCGCCACCCCGAGGAATATCTCAATACATAATTCTCCTGGCCCGGAGAAATTATGAAAAAAATCCGACCGTCACGTTTGTGTAAAGCTTATATCTCTGCAAACAAGCATCGTACCGCCATGGAATTTGCACACACAGGTACTTCTACTTCTACTTCTACCGTATATTGACCACAATCATCGAGTTGATTATTTTGTCAATTGAAGTGCTGTAGCTCGTGTCTCGCAAAGCCAAAAGAACAAACAATAATCACACAAGAGTTACCAGAGAGAAATCAAAGAATCACGATCCAAAGATTCTTCTGGCAGTAGATTCCAGTCCCTGAATATATTACATTATGGATTATTAACATTAAACAACAAGCAGAGATGAACGCTTGACAAAAATGTCTTAGCATCTAGGTAGGAGGGATCATCCCCCTACCATAGATGCTAAAAACAATTTTTCGAAACGCTCATCTGCCGCTGTTGGTTTAAGTGTTAATATCTGTCAACCACTGTTATACAATTATGGATTATATCCAGGTAGCCGCATCAATGCAATCATATGTATGCAATTTTTCCAGCAGAACTGAAAACCTACATTTAATGAGCATGCGTTTCTCCGGGCCCTGGCGCCACCTTTCGAGTACCGATGCGCACGATATCTGTTTTCTCATTCACGAATCCAGAATTTCCAATGAGTGATAATTTTTTTGTTAGAGGGCTCCATTTTGGTCCACAGCGGGTGCTATCTTTGACTGAAGAGGGCGTCAATTCTTAAGGTGGTACGTCACAGTGGTACCAAATTGGATCGTTGGGGAGCAAATTCTTGCATCTTGGGGTGGGGTGGAGGGGTGAAGCGACTTTTTAGGGGGCGCCCGGTGTGTCAATGGGGAAGGAGGGAGCCTGCGCCCCTGAATTCCTGGATCCGTCTATGTTTTTTTTATAAATTTTGTTCAAGTTGTTCCTAGTACGACTGGTGGAGTCGGAGTCTCACTAAAGTCATCAAGGGACATGTCACGGAGACCCCGACCCCACCACCGAACGAGCAACTCCTCAATGGGGGTAAATTTAGAAGCCAAAGTTTAACGTCCCACAAAGCACAGGGACGGCCGCCCCGCTCAGGTCACCCTCTCACCAGTCAGTTGCCAGCCGACCTGTACGTCGGGTAAACTATTGAGCGCCGGAGCGTCTCAGGGGAACCGATCCCAAGCCTGGGCATGCCCTGCCACTGCATGCTTCTGAGCAGCGGGCCGGAACCCAACGCTCACCAACGAGCTACCGGGGCGGCAGCTTGCAGTCGTCCAGCGCATGACCTTTGGGAAAAAGGTCTATTCTTCCGAGAAATTGTTTGACTGCACTTGACGGCGACTTACCGGAAAATTTACAAGTTCAGAACACAATAATAGACGTATCAAGTATATTCTTACCAAATTATTTCCCACATTTTTTGTTGCATTTCATGTAAATCCGCTACGAGACATTTGTTCATCACGACTGACTCTCTGAAGATTCCGGCGCCGTGTTGTAGTGATTAGGTTGGTCACTTTCCACCTGGACGACCCGAGTTCAAAGCCCGGCAGATTCCTTGAGCAAGGAAAGATTTCGCTCGCCAGAAACCTTTCCAACAGGACAAGAATTGGCGACACCTTATGACTATGGTAGGTGGTTGCGTTGATAATCCCCAGAATTTATTAAATTCCCTTCCAAAGGGTTTAAAACGCATACAATGCCTTTACTCACCCATCCGTCCCCCCAATTGATCAATTATGAGACACTAGATTGATTGGGAGTGGGGCACAAGGGAGCTTGGCCCCTTTTTTCGCTCTGGGGGCCTGACAGGATTCCCCTTCCTCTGGATTCCCCCGTCTGCTTCAGGTATGGAATTCCACACAGAATACTGAGTTTCAGAACACTGGTTCCATCCAATTCACGACACACTCCTTATCACTGCCCGCGACTTTTTTACGTCACTTCTAAACCACATGTAACGGTGCAGGTCTTGGCTGTACGTCTCTTTCCAAACATTCATGTGAATCGATCCACCAGTCGACACTATCATCAATGATCAACAAAAAATAACCTGTCACAAGGTTATTACGATCACGACAGCGAAAACGGTAGCCAGATACACGTGCTATAGAGCACAACCACTGGCGACTCCAAGGGGGATATGCATTTGTGCCCTTCCCGGCAGACTTGATTTCCCTTTTTTCTTAAAATGCGTGATAATCTTCATGGTTTGGTTATGTACGCGTTATTTACGTGTTTCTCCCTTCTCCACCAGCAATTGCAGATTCACACTGCTCAGTATTTCCCACGTGTTCGAGACGTCTAGACAACTGCAGTTGTCAGATTGTAAGCACGGCATTGATTCCCACGGCGTCAAATCGGCAACTCCAAACAGGAAAAGTATACGATAAGGGCAGATCTAAAAGGAAGAATAAGGATGAATCATGCACCGACTTTCCTTTGCCTGGAGGAATCAGACAGCAAGAAACGGGATTTTCAGTTTCAACATCCGCGGGCGGACGACCTTCCCCAAACCATCACTCTGAATCCGCTATTGCGGCTGTGTTAATTCCGCAATAGCGAAGATTCATTCGCGTGAGACCGATGCTTGGTATGGAATCGTGGGAAGGACCGGTGTTCATGCATTAATCAGCTGTTGGCGATTGCTATGTGACTCCAGAGTCATCAAGTGATCAGAAGGAAAGTTGATAAGGATACAGACTTAGGGGAAATCAAATAAGCCGGTTCGCATCCACTGGTAACTACCAAGGTCAGATTGCCATACTTTTGTTGGCGCCACAGTACAGTCTGGAGTAATTCCCAGATTGGATATCCACAAAAATGCAAGGCAGTGGCGCAGTCAGAGCTTCATAATGGGGGTAGACCACCCTCGAGGGGAACTCTGAGAGAAAAAGGTACCTTTTAAAATGACAATAAAAACGTATTAGATCTTGGTTTATATCAATTTATAGGCACATTTGCCACGAGGAATTATAGATCAAGCACTGGGCAGGGGGCAATTCAGCTAGAATATTTCTTTAAAAAATTGACAATTAGTGGGTAAAATAAATAAAATGGCCGAAACAGAGCCGGCTTTCCTAAATTTAAGGATGATTCGGCTGACCCAAGCAGTAATTTACATGATTAATAAGCAATAGACCAATCCGCGGAGGCGGGGGTGGTTGCCACTTTGTGCGACCAGAGAAAAACTGGAAATAAAAAACCTGCATAGGGACCGACAACCACCACAGAGGTAGAACCAGTTCCTTTCAGAGAGCTTAACCTCTCATATTTATGCCGGGAATCCAGGCTGACAGCAGGGAGCACACGATTGATTATGAGGAAACATCGACAGTCTAGCTGCTCCATTTTCCATTCAAGAGCACTGACTGAGAAAAGGTATGTAGTCAGCTGCGAGTGACTTAATCCCAAGAAATGAAACGCAGCTGACTGCGGACCAAGTGACCGCTAAATTCTTCAGGAGCTTTAGCTTGCGAAGAGATACCTAGGCCGACTGCTAGTAAGGAGCACGGAACCGCCGTGGCAAGAACTGCAGCTGTTTGAAGACCAGATGTCACTACCTACGGCCCCAAATCAGGTTTCTTAGACCCTCCAAGAGCCCTGACTGATGAAAAAGTTCCTCAAATGCCCTCAAAGTCGCCATACTATTGCCTGGCTAGCATACTATAACTGCCTCAGGCATACCAACGATAGATGGAAGGGCAGTTAGGCTTTGATTAGGAATTAAGTATATTTCCCCCTCTTGTGCCCACGGGCTTCCCTTGTACATTTTTGGCGAAAAGTGAGCCCCGGTTGGCTGTGAATCAAGTGTCCCAGGGGTTTTAAAATGATGCAAGATGCCCCAGCTGACCACAAAGAGTGAAACATTTATACAGAAGGGCTCCAAAGGGCGCGTTTGGCCCGGTTTCACCCTGCCTCAGCGGCGTAGGGCACCTTGGTGTGAAGGGCACTGACCCAACGGGGGCACACCATTCAGTGGTCGGGGGTACTTCATCGCCGATGGGAGGAACGTGCCCCTTGAGCCCCTCCCTGGCTACGCTTCTGCATATAAAGTATCAGCAAGACAACAAGCCAGCCAGAAACTCAGAGGAATTGTATCTCTCCCCCGCTCAGCTTGAGCTCCACTGGCAGACACAGAGGTAAAAGGGGTCATGCCCCAAAAAATGACGAAATTTTGGCCGATTGGCCTAAAAAAATAACACTAAGTTTTTAAGATTTTTCCCTAGTTGCCCCCCCGCAACAGTGCTCCTGCATCCGCCCCTGTCGAGCTCCAACCGTTAATGAGATCACACTGAACTGTGAATCCTCCACAAAGAACCAGGATGGATCTCACCACACGCAAATATGCTGTTTAGCGGCTTTCATCGACACTGAAAACAGGTGTAAATTTGAATACCGGACGATAAAAGAGACGGAACAGCTTACCGCTGATCTACACAGTTAATCTCCTCATCCGGGTATGACCGGTATCAGTGCGAGGTTTTACCCGTATTGCCGCATTTGCTTTTGAAAACAACGCAGCGATCATTTTCTGATCTGCTCATTGTGTGAAACTGACAAGTCATCCTTTGCATGATACCCACTGGCGGATCGAAGGGGGGCCAAAGGGATTGTGGCCCCCACCAAAGTCTAAAATAACATCTTTTGGCCCAAAAAGAATCAAATTTTGACAATTTTTTGTTGAAATATTATGTTTAAGCGATTTTTTTCTCGATTTAGCTCTCCAAACTTTGATTTGAACCCGTCCAAAATTCGTCCTGAATCCATTGTTGCCAATGAATCTTATCCTCCGGTATTTTCCGGTATCAGCGCAATTGTTTTTAAAAACGATGCAGCGATAATTTTCTGATCTGCTCTTTCTGTCAAACCGACAAGTCATCCTTTGCATGATACCTCACTTTTCTGATCCGTCTTTTCGCCCGTGCACATTAGGGTGTTTCAACCCACTATAGTAAAATTTGGTTTGTATGGAGCGAAGTCATATCGACTTTCCCCCAGCTCTATACGTAAAACTGAACCGATTGACACCCTTAAAAGCAAAATAAAAATACATTTAGAGGTCGTGCGCTTTTATCACCAAAAACCATTACACTTGAAAGAGGCGCATTCTTTCTTGGTGCGCTTGGGTAGAGAGCCCTCAGATGGAGTTCCACCACCCGGAGCAGGCACTGCTTCTGCTTCTCGTCCTTGAAGAATCCGTTGAAACTCTTGATGAGGGCGATCTCTCTTTTCCGCTGTTTTTGTCTTGAGTCGAAAGCTAAAGTTGTTGTGGCGTCCCATTTGATATAATGATCCTTCCCATATGTAGAAGGAGTATCGCAACAGATTCGACACATATATTCTAAATTCAACGTAATAACATATTATAAGCCACATCAAACGATCAAACAATTACTGGTCAAACCAAAGGACAGGATAGACAACCGGAAAAACCAGGCCCAGTATACAAGATGGAATGTAATGACTGTCCAAAAATATACATTGGAGAAAGCAAAAGCATGATGGAAGTCCGACAAGACGAACACCGAAAATCTCGACAAAAACTAATCCGAGGGTCAATTGACGAGAGAGCAGCGGAGGCCACAGCGGAAAATTCATTCAAGAAGGATCATTATATCAAATGAGACGCCACAACGACTTTAACTTTCGACTCAAGACAAAAACAGCGGGAAACAAAAGAGGCAATCTACGTCCAAACCACCACGAAACCAAAATGAGTAGAAATATCAGCAAAGTTACCATCTTCTCTGGATTTTTGGACCTCTTAAAACGTCAGCCAAACAAGAGATTGAATTGAAAAATAACACGTGTTTAAAGCTAATAATTTTAAAATGATCCATCATGTTCATAGCTAAGATTGTTCTTTCAAAGTGTACCCTGTCTTCGTGTTTTTCGCTTAGTTAGGTTCATGTCATAGTGTTATCTTCATCTCTCTTGAAAACGGGGGCGGGATGCTTCCGAAATCGGTCGGGTTTTATACTCAGGCTATTCATTATGCAGTAATAAATGTTTTACATAATTTTAAGAATATTTCAGGTGTGAAAAAGAAAACCAAGCAAAAGAAAACCAGCACCAGTATCAGTGTGAAAATGTGTACATTCATAGGCGTAGGAACAGGGGGGCAGGGGGCATGCCCCCAATATTCTTGATCCTTAACCCTTAACCCTATGGCGTTGACTAGAAAGAAATGACTTCCAAATGCACCTTGGCCTGCCCAATATTCTGGACGTTCCTACCCTTATGTGTAGGTACATTTGAATACATTTGATAAAAAAGCTGCAAAAGTGTGTGACCTCTAAATATCATCGAAATACATGGAAATTTCGCACAGAAGCTTGTAAGCAGATGAGGTTTGAGGGGAACATCGATGTGCGTCGAAATATTGCATTTTGGAACAATGAAACACCCTAGTGCACATCTTCCGTTAGTGAAGGATCCACACTTTGTTATGCCGCACATTAAACCCAAGTTCTCACGACAAGTTTTGGGAAAGTCGAGGATTACAGTAGGGGTATCAACGATGATCTTCGTCTGGGGGAGGATGGACCCTGAGCTGCTGATGACCAGAGGGCAAGGTTAGGGGAATGAAAGGTAAAGCCAAACCGATTTTAGCTGTTTTGGAAAGGAATTTTTTTCGACAGAACACAGAGTATTGAGAACATTTACGCTGGTGCGTTGCGGTGGCTTAAGACAGAAAATGAAAATCCTAGGCCTTGTCTTAAAACAACTTTTTGGGGACATCCATTCTGGTTTATCAACAGAGAGACGCGTGCCCGCCGCTTTCACCGCCCTTTGTTGTCCAAACCCTCGGCGTCCGACTCTACGCGATTTCCATTCATGTAGATCCCTATACCAGAGACCGGACGCAGACTTGAAGCGAGAGGTGGGACAAACACAATGGCACACGCAACAACACTTCAATCAAACCCAGCTCTATTCATGTTTTCACACAATTCATCCATTCAACGCCATAAGGGCGGACTTTGCACGGATGAGTGCTTAAATGTCGCCCGTGCAAGTTCCGTTTAGGAAGTCGCGCTATCAAGTGAGTGGCAACGGGGAACCACAAACAGGACGTTGTACGGCGTATGGGAAATATTCCCAGAATTTATCTGTAACGCTATAGAGCTCTGAACAGTGCCGGATCCAGGATTTCATGGGGGAGGGGGCGAGCTAGGGGACTTGAGGCTCATTGCCACTGCCTGGGACCAGCCTTCGCCTATGAATTAACTTTAGGCACTCGGCCATTCCGGGGGAGGGGCTTGAGCCCCCTTGTCCCACTGCATCCCTCGCTGGCTCTGAACGGCTCTTTTTCGTTTCCTTAGTGACGTGGAGGATGAGAAAAGAGAGAGAAATAAACAAAGTGAAACAGAAACAAAGAGAAAGAGCGACCATGCTTGCTACTGAACCAGTAAAGGAACACCAAGCAATAGAAGACATCTGCGCGTATGCAGCTAATGCGCCAAACTTCAGCCTAAATCACATCCCGTCACGGGGCAAAAGGGAGCATACAGTCACACAGCCACGCCAGAAACCCCAGAAACACTCCAGAAACACTCCAAAATGGTCGATGACGGGCGGGTTTCCTGAGCAATCGCAGTGTTCACACGGATGTGGGAGCGATTGCCGCATTTGGTAACATCGGCAAGGCCAGGCCTTGTGTGACAATATCTTCATGCACAGGTGGACCCCGGATACAGAGTTCCCAGCAGCAGGCTGGCGAAGGTTGTTAACACTTCGTGAGGAGTCTGGGACAGCTTTGTCCTTTACCTCCGTGTTGGCCGTTTCTGTTTGCTTTTGAGGATGAGGGGTGTTGATTGGACGTTTTACTGCCATTCTGGATTTTTTTATATTTACCTATTGTGGTGGTAGTTACTCTTTGTGATTATATTTAGCCATCATTATGATATTTACCCATCGAGAGGATATTTACCCATCCTGGTGATAGTTACCCATCGTGAGGGTATTTACCCATCATGATATTGGCCCATCATCTTGTTTAACCATTACATTTAGATCATATTTAGCCATCGTCATGTCCACCCATCGTGATATTTACCAATCGCCTTGATGTTTACCCATTGGGACCATATTTTCCCATCGTCATATTTACCGATCGTGGCGATATTTACCAATCGGTATGATACTTATCCACCAGCATGATATGCATCCATCCTGATGATAATCACGATAATCATGATAATCATGATAATCATGATTATCATCATCATCATCATCATCATCATCATGATAATCATGATAATCCATGATGATAATCACCCTCGTGTTAATATTAACCCATCATCATTACATTAACCCATCGCCATGCAATCATGCAGTTATGGTGCGGCTTCCATGTAATGGAAAAGTACTGGAAGAGAGTAATACCATATCACAGGGTTATATGAAGCATCTTACGCGTGGCACCACAGTGTCATAGTGGTGAATGTTTCCATGCAGTCCGTATTTCCTCCAGGCGCCGCAGTTCTGGTTCCCGAACTAATCCTGCACAATCTAACTATTTATTTATTTATTTGACATACTCGGCATCTCCACTATTCATGTGGCTATTCTGACGCCGGTCGTAATGAAGATGAGGGACATAAATGACAACCTTAAGCAAAAACACACTGTAGGATAAGGATAAGGATAGGATGTTTGATGGGGAAGGACAAGGATTACCCAAGGGGAGGGTCGCCACAGGCGCCGCGCTCAACCCATGGAGTGAGGTAGTTGGACTTGATGAAGGGATCCGGTGAAAAAAAAACATGGAAAACAACAAACAAGGCGTGACGATGACGGTGATGATGAATCATTCTTGCTCTTTTTCGGCTGGTCTCTCTTTTCGTTCTTGGCTTTTGTCGTCGTGATTCTTCGTTTCCGTTTCTCAGGTCTTATTTCTTAAAAGTGTTCCTCGTTCGGTTTGCGTTTAAGATGAATAGGATTAATAAGTTCTTCTAATATGTGGGAAGTATTTCATCCTTACTTAGAAGTCCAGCACCTACGGTGTGAATAAACAGCTACTGAATGGCTGTGCAATTATTACGTGTCAAATTATTTAGCAATATTATTCAGACGCCCCAAATTATTATAATATTATTGAACGCCGTTAGATATTTTAGAGGCGGAAGATATCTCAGATGGGGGAGCTGCTTCAAAGACGTCACGTTTGTTTCAGAGGCGAAAAATATGCCGGCTTAAGCTCAGTTTGCTTGTGAAACACCAATCGAAAATACCTACTTCACTAGCTCTTCAAACGATCTTCTGCAAGGCACGGTGAAATTATTCACTGTTTATAAAGAATTTCATATTTGAATCCAGGATATGGTGAATTAATCAATAGCCTAGCACCTAGAAGAAGAGATTGCACCACAAGAAAACCGAAAATAATACTTGTTTCCATAAATTCATTAAGATTAACGCGGAGCCGTGGAAAACGTGGCCGAAGCCGTCAGCTGCAGTCAGCTGATTGAAAATGTCATGCTCTTCCGCTGCATGGTGGTACCGAAATATATTCCTGAAGCAGATGTTCCGTGAATTTGTCATCAAAGGTGGCGAAAGTGAATGTAATGCGTTGTGTGTGCATTAATAATAGGTGTTTGACTTAAATACAGATTTGATCTCTCACTTAATAATAATCAGATTTTTAAATTATCTGCTTTTGTTGTGCTTGAAATGTTTTTTTGCGCGTTTTAGAAGCAGGGTGTTGGTGATTATGCATTTTTATCTTTCATTGACTTCACCTATAATTTCGTATGTGCCTGTTGGTGATTAATACATATACAGAGATACAGAGATACAGAGAAAATGCATAAGTAAACAGTGCTCTGTTGAATGGTCCAGTCTGAAATGACTTTATGCATATGAGGGTGTGCTACAATTTACGGACATGCCTCTATTTTTTGTTAACACATTTTGTGTAAGTTGTTCCCAGTTCGGTTTGTGGAGTCGGAGTCTCACTGAAGTCGTCAGGGGACTTGTCACGGAGACCCCGACCCCACCACCCGAACGAGCAACTCTCACAATGAAAGGTTAATTTGGAAGCCAAAGTTTAACGTCCCACAGAGCACAGGGACGGCCGACCCGCTCAGGTCAGGTTACCCTCTCACCAGTAAGTTACCAGCTGACCTACGTTGAGTAAATATTGACCACCCGAGCGTCTCAGAGGAACCAATCCCAAGCCTGAACATGCACTGCCACTGCATGATCCTGAGCCCAACGTTCTACCAAGTAAGCCTTATTTACAATCACAAAGGAAATGTTATCTGTAGAAAATCAACAACAAAGATCGCCCCAGACCATCGTCCAGCTTCAGAATCGTCGTCAGCCACGTTTTACACCAGGATCAATGTCGGCTGCCTACTTGAATTTGCAATCGTTTGAAAAATAAGGAAAACACTTTTTTGTTTTCAGCACCGGTTCTGTAGATTTCGAGCGCATTTGCGTAAGTCCACGCAGGTAGGGCGGAGGGCAATTCGAAAAACCTACGCCAAGTTCCAAACTTGTGTACGAACGTTCCCCCTGACACGCGAGTTAGGGGACGCATCCCGCTGCCCATCTCCATCTCCATTTTCGACGCCCATGCTGAGGGCAGTAGTACGGAACGGGCTTTGCAGATTTGTGCAAATCATTTGTGTGCTTGAGCCCTACCAGGGGCCAATTCTGACGAATGTCACTATTGTCTTAGTCCTCTTTCCTTTAAGTATCATGTGACGAGCCAACTGCCCTCGTCCAGGCCCAAGGCAATGCAACCACATAGCGTACTCACAGTAACAAAAACGTAATTTATACGGTACAGTCTCCGGCGCGCAGGTACTGGTACTTACTTGGGGTACGCTGGTATATCGGTACAGAATGTCTCTCCCTTGCGGGCGCAGGGAGGCCGTTTTCCCGGGGGAGACGGCTGGTACAGGTACGTTCCGTTGAAGTACACGGTACCAGGCGGTCCGCGTTCCAGCTTCGGGTTTGGACGGTACTCCTCCTGTGGTACAGGGACATCAATGTACTCATGTACAGAGGTTTGACCGTACCGATGTACAGAGGCGTGAACGTACCAATTTATAGAGGCATGAACATACCGATGTACAGAGGCTTAAATATACCGATGTGCAGAGGCTTAAAAGTACCGATGTGCAGAGACATAAACGTACCTATGTACCTCGGCCTGCGGCCTCGGCAGGTGCCGCTCCGGCGCAGGAGAAGCCGGTGACAATGTACGTTAGCTGTACAGTTCGATTTACAGGCGAGGATTTTTAGTAGTATTATAGTTACAGCAACGCAATGTCGGTAACATAGCATGTCGCTCTATGTACAGATGTAGAGATATACAGCTTCCTGAAATATATTTGTACACACTAGTCTCTACAGTTTCGGGTATCTTTTGGCCCACTATTGTTCCCTTGGTTATGATTAGAAACACAACATATGTATTTTGCCCGTTCCTTAAGGCTGCTCGCCCAAAACTGGATGAAAACCTCATGCTTGGAAAAATATTTGCAAAAAAACTTGTCGTTGGTTTTAGCCCGTGGCAACTGCTTTTTTGCTAATAATTTCTCAAACAGATGGCTGCCAAATATTGGTCAATACAATATCGATAGCTGGGAGCAAAACTCACCAGTTGTATGTCGAATCACGACTAATTGAGCAATAATTCGCCAGCAATAGAACAAAGGTGTGTGTATTGGGCTTTATAGGGCGCCTTCAGCGTCTAGGCTATATTGCACCCCAATAGAACAAAGGAACCCGACGTATGTGCGTACATATTCCGCTGCGGGGGTTGTACGGGGGTAGATAATTGGTACAGAGGGAAGGTAGGACAGGCACTGTGCTTCACGCCTTGGCTCTACTGCTGGCTGAAGGCCGGTGGTTTTGAAAGACAAAGGGGAAGACAACGGGGCCCAAATCATGAAAAATAGGCTTTTATACAGAAATAAGAGATGAAAGATGTTTAATAAAAGATAGAATATATCTACCTAATAGTGTTTTTTAAGCAGCATTCACCTCATTTCCTTTTCAATCCTGTCAATCCCCAATCCAGTCGATCCTGTCAATCCTATTCTTTACATATTTTGTATACGCGATGTGTTGTTTTATCCTGAATATATGTATGCACCACTTAACAAATAAGCGAAACTTGAGCATTTAGGGAAGGACAAATTACCCCTTCTCCTGGATCTGGTCCTACCCAACAGATAGTAGAGCCAGATCCATGGTGGGGCTGATCCAGGGCTAGTGCCAGCAACAGAAAATAATTCCATCAATCATATCCGGTCCTGTTTGGTCCTTCTCTGGCCCAGAGGAGATGGGGTGAAGTGGGGCACGAACGGTGGGGAGGCGCAACAGGAAATATGTTTCTTTCTCATCATGCAACACTTTGGAAAATAAATATACGTTTCACATACATAATTTTGTTCACGCGCAGGCTTCTTTTTGCTACAGTTTGTCCACAAACCTATGTTTCCATTCTCGGTTTGGTTCCTGGCTCTTAATGTAACGCAAAGCCAAAGGTCGTATGGTCGTATGGCCGGGATGGTCGGAAACCGGTCGTAAAAGAACAGCCTCTAACTTTGCGTTTGATTGCAATTTTCAGCCATATCTTTCCATGTTTGTGAGCTCTAGGTTTGTCACATAAGAAAACACAGCAGTGAGGCAGCTCAAGATCGCATAAACTGCCCATCCTCCCCCTGCCACCGCAGGAGTCAATTGTCGTATCCTAAAGACACGTGTTTCAACAACCCTAGATATAACCACCTGAACACACGGTTAAAGGGATATAATGTTCCATCACTGGATCTTCCAGCCCCTCCCCTCGACTTCTCTGGCACAAACCACTCCGTGGGAACAACTCCGGGGATTATGCATACGAAAAAAGGCCACAAATCATCCTCCACCCACAAATAGCATCATTAACTGTCAAAGTCGTCAGCCAACCAGCTTTCTCAGCGATAAGCGCTGTCAGTGTATTCACTTAGCAGAATCTTTTTAACATGACCCCCTATTTGCAGGGGAATGGCCCCCAAGATCGTAATCAACCGGCCGATTTGAAAATCAAGTGCCATAGATTCCCTGCTCTAAACTTTATTTTGAAAAAGAAAATTTCAAAATTTTTATTTTTAGGAGAAGGTCGTCAAAATATACAATTTTTGTGTATTTTTAGATTTCCATAACCCTGTCCGTTGTACGATTTTCACAAAACTAGTTCAGATTTACAAATAATTGACCCAAAATTTTCATATACTGAGTTACCAAAAATTCGAAATTCAATGGCAGTTCCAGGACCAGGACTATAGGGAAATATATACAACCTAAAAGTTTTGTTACGCGGATTAGAAGCCGTCATATACTGCTTGGCATCTTTGACACATAAATAAATGAAAAAAAAGTGAAAAACTCATCAGGGGCGGATGCAGTAATAAAACAGTGTAAAATACATACCAACAATATGCAATGGTATGCATGAGTATATTAGTCCCTGACTAGTTGAAATTTAATTCGATAATTTTTACCCTCCCATGGCAGCTCTGAGAAAGGGGGTGACATAGGCGACAAGGACTCGTCGTGGGGGTGGGGGTGATTGAAACACATTTTCAATATACAACGATATTGAGTCGCGGCGGTGATACTGGCTGGGAATATACATTTTGAAAATGTGTAGTGACTGGACACGCCTCTGGTAATCTAGAATTGGGTTATAACTATTTTGAATTTTCATATACCCAATTGTATTCGCCCTGGCACGGCTGTAAGCAGTCTTCCACTTACTAACGTTTAGTCCTCTGATAACATTCCCCCATTTTGAACTGCTGTAACCGCCCCTGATGAATACAAATAGTGACAATTGAAGGCACTGTCATCCACATAAAATATGATATAATAAAACCATATAACTGGTATCAGGATCAGCAGAGACGGCTTCCTTTACAAAAACCCATCGCATACGATAATACTTGGTTTGTGGATAGAACCTCCCCAAAAACCCAGCCATAGCTCCGCCCCTGGTAAATATATAATCTTGAAAATTTCCGAAAACCTGCCCGTACTAGTTTTAGGAAAAGTCAGGAAGTTTCAAAGTTCTATCGCAAGCCGTTTCGGAGATATTCTCGAAAAACCTGAAGGGGGCAATATTAGCCCCCCTGCCGGAAATAGGGTTAAAGATAACGCTGGTGACACCCAAAACTAGCCAGCACTACAGCATGCCTGTGGTCCAAGGGCGGTCCCAGAACCGACAGTTATGGGGGGAGGAGCTGCTGAAATAGTGAAACACATCAAGATAGTGTAACATTGACTTCTAACTGAATAAGAGGTAAGCAAATACATTATTAACCTCCCTCCTGGAGCCGCTCCTGGCCATGTTACCAGTAAAAACGCCGAATAGCGCTGGGCACACCAGCCGCGTACAAGACAGGTTCTGCTAGAACAAGGTGGTTCTTAGCTGCAGACTCATCAAGACTTCCACACGGGCTTGGTTCCAGAGTGGCTTACCACCCGTCGCCTTATACGGTTGTCATCATAGGCGGGTCCAGGCGAAGCAAATCGGGGGGGAAGGTGGATGTCGCAGACACACGCCATTCATATGCTGTGGTTATGTTACTGCGATATGTGAAGGATTTTTATCTTCGTAATGCTCCCCCTGAGTGTGCCGCTACTGTGTTCAGTTGGAATGTTGCATTCGGCACAAATGAGGCGTATAAGCCCTGTCCTGCTTGAAGGCAGATAATGAGGCGAGTTCGACAGGTGATTGATAACCGATAATGGCTACTGAAGCGAGGGTTTAAAACAATGCGACAGAATTAAAAATAAACTAGCAGCAAGCAGGCGCGCACTCAGGATTTCCGTTAAGGGCGGGGCGGCTGACGAAGGGGAGGGTGGGGGCGGCAGACTGAAGAGGGTGACATGTCACGCACAGGATTTCTTTTCATGGCGAGGGGGCGGCAGTTTCGGGACAGGAGCGGCTTGAATCACATATTGGGCGAATGCCTCAACGCATGGGAGGCACGGCGCTAGACATGGGCGAGGGCGGTACTTTGGAGTCGAAACTTTTTTTGGGCGGGGGCGGCGCAGGCCCGTTGCCCCCCCCACACCCTTTGGTGCACTTCTTCCCGCACGTGACCTACGGGCTATACCACCGGCGAAATAAATGTTGGTGTTGAGATAGCTACACGGTAAATACGTCACCCGTGTGCGAGATTGCTTTTCTAAAAAATAGTAGTGCTGTGATGTAGTTCTATTTCCTTTTCCTTTCAAATAAATTCACCAAACTTCGTTCGCTTTTTCTTCGTGATACTTTTCCTCAATCCTGCCTTAAATAATAGTGCTGTGATGTAGTTCTATTTCCTTTTCCTTTCAAATAAATTCACCAATCTTCGTTCGCTTTTTCTTCGTGATACTTTTCCTCAATCCTGCCTTAAATAATAGTGCTGTGATGTAGTTCTATTTCCTTTTCCTTTCAAATAAATTCGCCAAACTTCGTTCGCTTTTTCTTCGTGATGCTTCCCCTCAATCCTGCCTTACGAACTCGAATCTGCAGTAAACCATAACCTTGGGAAGCTCTCGGAACCGCGACCAGAGTATTTAGTCGTCATCTGCCGACTTCAGCCACTGAATGCACTGGCGGCCCTAAGAGCCGGTCCATTCTCAGCGAGCCGTTATGGAATCCGCGGGTGTCTCTTTTCACTGTTCCCAGTACAAACAAGTTGAACACGTCGCAGGTCAGATGTTCTGATGCGGCAGGTTGCCAGATGCGGGTCAGGGTTCTGACTGACCGTGGTTAAAGAACACCATTCACAGGCGTTGGTGGTAGTCTACTACATCCAGAGGCGGATCCAGGGGAAGGCATTTGCCCTCCATACGAAAAAGCTCGGGGCAAAATCATGTTTCCGCCCCTCCCAAAAAGCCATCAAACTCCTTTTGTTCTCCGGCTCTTTTTAGTTTATAAGCATGGTTCTGTTACTTCAACTGAGCCAGTCAACTTCAATGCAATCATTAGACCTTAGTCTTCTTGATATTTAAAACTGCTTTTGAGTGAATGAGCCATGGAGAGCAAAAGAAAGCATCTTGCGGTCACGTCTTAAACCTCGTGACGTTTTTTTCTTTTCGAATCGGGTTTACTCCCAAACCGTCAAGTAAAGCTCTAGTTAAATTTTGAACCAAATGTTACACAGTTTAAGTTTTTTGTTCGTTTTGCTTCTCGACTTTGGTTGCCCCCCCCCCACCTACCATCTAGATCTGCCACTGACAACTGCAGTGTTGCTGCGGGTTCCTATTCGTTAGAGAACCTTATCACATCACCTCATGATATATTGACTCCTAATTTTGTTATAAAAAGACTCGCTGGGCTTACTTATGGCTCGTTTGGTCGTCAGCGGCCATTGTCGAATCTTCCTCTTCTTAGCATCCTTTAAAACATTCCTCCATCCTTCAACCAACCCGAAAGTACAATCTGCGTACAGTGATTTCCTTTTCAATAGCATCAGCGTTCTTTTCCGAGCGTCACTTATCAAGCGCGATAATCTCGCAGGTAGAGGCGGATGTAGCTGTGTTCTCTTCGTGCTTCCAGGGCCGACAAAGTATACTACACCTATCAGCCGTGATTCTCAGGTCACGACTGGGGCGTTATCGAATTCCAAGCTCGTACGCTCGGCCAATCCTATCACGTCCGGATTGTAGAGATCATCGTGGTCGAGAATATCCGATTGAGATCCAGTTTGGATTCGAAGTTCCTTGAGATATCTGGAACGATCCGTCTACGCATCGCACGTATCAATCCGAATCCAACCCGGATTGCACAAATACAACTAAATCGACAAAACCGAGATTTCAAGGCAAAACTGCAAAAATTATACAGTCAATTCAATTCAATTCAATTGAATCACATCTTTTTATAGCTCACCTGGATGGCAGCGGTAATCTCCGATAGTAGAATCCTTCTCTTCCTTAGCACCCTCAAAAACATCCCTCCATCCCTGAACAGATTCGAAAGTACAATCTGCGTACAGGGATTTCCTCAACCGTCTGGAGATCTATCGAAATATTCCAACCGTGATAAACTCTTCCCTCTGGAATTCAGGTGAAGCACCGCGCAGTCACTTTATTGTTGTATGCTAAACACTTAGTGACAGAGCGCGAGGTAGATTCTGAGACATCCTGTTCATTAGAGGGTATAGCAAAGCTTAAAGGAGATAGACATCAAGCTGCAGATGCTAGAGATCGGCATGAAAAGCAATTTCAGCATCCATCTCGTTCGATTGGACTGAGCGCTACCACTGCGATGACGCAGTGGTAGCGAGTTGGACTTCCACGCTGTCGACCCGGGTTCAAGTCCCTGGCGGGAATACTGAATGAGGACTTACTGATCCCCAAATATACGCTTTCAACAGGATGGCGGTTGGCGGCGCCATATGACCCCAGCAGTTGGTGTCCTTATAACCCCAGCAGTTGGTGTCAGTATAACCCCAGCAGTTGGTGTCAGTATAACCCCAGCAGTTGGTGTCAGTATAACCCCAGCAGTTGGTGTCCGTATAACCCCAGCAGTTGGTGTCAGTATAACCCCAGCAGTTGGTGTCCGTATAACCCCAGCAGTTGGTGTCAGTATAACCCCAGCAGTTGGTGTCAGTATAACCCCAGCAGTTGGTGTCAGTATGACCCCAGCAGTTGGTATCCGTATAACCCCAGCAGTTGGTGTCCGTATAACCCCAGCAGTTGGTATCCGTATAACCACAGCAGTTGGTGTCAGTATAACCACAGCAGTTGGTATCCGTATAACCACAGCAGTTGGTGTCAGTATGACCCCAGCAGTTGGTGTCCGTATGACCCCAGCAGTTGGTGTCAGTATAACCCCAGCAGTTGGTGTCAGTATAACCCCAGCAGTTGGTGTCCGTATAACCTCAGCAGTTGGTGTCAGTATAACCCCAGAAGTTAATGTCCTTAAGCTCAGCGTGTTAAGTCCGAAAGCTTCTTTCCTATCGGACTTACGTCTAGTATGCCTCATTTAGTTCCCGGAAAATGTCCAGTAAGTAGCCTCTTTAAGTTCCATTCCTTATTTTCATGCTAGATTTTTATTAAAAAATGTTCATTCCATCCCATCTCGAACAAAATCTGATAAGTTTCGCACCATCTCGTCTCGTTTAATCTCGCGCCATAATTTCCATTCTGTTTTTCGCCCCATGCACACCTCCGTCATAAAAGGGGAGGGACTTTGACGACCTCAGGACGCCTGCAAGTGAAAAGTGATGAGACGGAACATGATTTTACAATGGTGGGTGCGACTATTCTGTAAAGCGTTACAAGAGACAAGTTGAAATTGGACTTAGGTCCAGAGTGGTTATATTGCTATTTTATGGGGGGGAGAGAAAAGCCCATACAGCCTGCTTCAAGTGATGTCTGGTGAAATTCACAGCAATATAGCTCTCAAGGCTCATCACAATTTCCATCAAAACTGAGCTTTGATTTACGACAGAAATAAAGCAGACCCAGCCTGTTAAAGGAAATGTGGCACGTTTATAACGTGATTTTAACTGAGATAGCCAAGTTGTAAAGCATGCCGGATAACCAAGCATCTCAATGTACCATTTGTCTTGAAATCCAAAATGTCCGAAGAGAAAAGATAAGAACCTACCTGAAATGTACCCCAAATGTACCCCAGCCAGGCGACTGTCAGCTGTTGGTGTGACGACAGCGCTGACATCACGGTGAGTAGTTAGCCAATTGAAGCCCTTGAAGCCTCTTGAAAATGGTAGTAGTTGCCAGATTATGACGTCATCCACAGGCATGGGGTTATTTTTTCTCCCTAGAGGAGCATTTTAAAAATCAAAATATTGCACCATTGTACATTTTTTTCAGAGAAATCATGGACGTTTGCATGATTTTCGGCTCAAAATACCCCTAATTACACTAAAATCCTGGATCCGACCAAGGCGTCACATTCCCTTTAAGGGTGACGACGCTGTTGTTAAAATATGACTACAACCCTACTGCTATCGTTTATTCATTCCATACAGGTAAATACGTTCCTGGATTCTTAGATGTCATTATTCATTCAAGGGCGGATCCAAGCCCAAAAAATTCGGGGAAAAGCAGAAACAAGTGATATCGCCAAACAGTTTAAAAAAACCCAGCCGGTATGACCCAAACAAGTACCAAAACTGTACCCGTCCTCAATAAACAGGACCCATCCCTGCTCTCTAGAAGCACATCCCCTCCACCCTGAACCTGCTGAAGCTTGCGCTCACCATCTCCAGGTAGTCTGCGACCAGCTGTGTTTGTGTCGTCGGCATCACCTGCAGCAGCAGCAGGACCTTCAGCAGGCTCAGACACCGCTTCAGGCTGAGCGTGTGAAGCTGAAACACAGACAGTCCGATGTTAGCATCTTATTTAAAGGTGCTAAGGTTTTAGTTGAAGGTATTTTGAAGTTGAATAGATCCGCAGTGCATGGTACATAAGTAAAGGTTTTGTTTAAAGTAAAGGTTTTATTTAAAGGTACTAAAGTTAAATCTATCCACAGTTCTGAGCACATCCGCAAAAAGATAATCTGGGAGATATCAGTAAAATTGTCGAGAACAAAATTATGGATAATATAGTGTAAAAAAGGGGAATGTGCGCTAGTGTGCAGTGTCTAGTGGACCATCCACACGCATAAGAACATCCACAATATTGAGGCCAGCGTGCAGTTTGAAGCATAATCTTTCCAGTGACCGCCCTGGGGCTAATGTTTAAGAATCATAAGTATTGGGCGGGTTGCCATGGTGTCATTGCTCCTGTTGTTCCCACGCCTTTGGTAAGAGGTCGGTTATCCGATTCTTTAGCAGGCATTGGCGGACGCTGGGAGGGGGACCATTCCGGCCATGGCCCCCCCAAAAGCGCTGAAAGGGGGGCAAACTATCTTTTCGCCCTCACCCCAAACGCCGGAAAATTTTCGAAAAAGGTGTTTACACTAGGTCTGTAGAGAAAAAAATCTTCGCTCCCACCTCCCCCACCCCTCTGTAGAGCGATCATGTTGTTGGAGAGGTAGCTTATACTAGGCCTGTCGAGCACTGAAAAAGGTGTTTACACTAGGTCTGTAGAGCAAAAATATTCGCTCCCCCCCCGCCCCCCCTAGGAAGAGAGCCCAAAACTCGGGTCTGCGTCCGCCCCTGATAGCAGGTAGATTAGGCGGATATATAAACGGTCGGTTATCGGGTTACATAACAGGTACATTTTTTTAATATAAATTTTGTCCAGGTTCTCAGTTCGACTGCTGGAGTCGGAGTCTCACTAAAGTCATCAAGGGACTTGTCACGGAGACCCCGACCCCACCACCCGAACGAGCAACTCCCACAATGAAGGATTGATTTAGAAGCCAAAGTTTAACGTCCCACAAAGCACAGGGACGGCCGCCCCGCTCAGGTCACCCTCTCAGCAGTCAGTTGCTAGCCGACCTGTACGTCGGGTAAACTATTGAGCGCCGGCGCGTCTCAGGGGAACCGATCCCAAGCCTGGACATGCACTGCCACTGCATGCTACTGAGCAGCGGGCCGGAGCGCAACGCTCTACCAACTGAGCTACCGGGGCGACTACAATGTCCGGATATATAACAGATGGGTTATCATGCTCTCTAACAGGTAGGATGTCCGGATTTATGAGGTCTTATATCCGAATATATATATCCGATTCAGTCCACTCGCATAATGAACCGGATTGACCCGACCATTCAGATAAGCTCAGATCTGGTGTCTGATTTTCATTTAGTCATATGTTTTGTATACATATTATCTTTGGATTGTTAATCATTGCATGCAAACAATTGGCTTGGATTTCTCGCGGAATCTTTAGACATGGACAGAATGGGATCTGTTTTTTATTAACGATGTCAGATTCTAATAGGAGACATGTGACGAAATTTATGTGTAATAAGTGACTGCTCTCTCTCTCCCCTCTCTCTCTCTCTCTCCCTCTCCCCCTCTCTCTCTCTCTGCAAATACGCCCCCGGCGGAAACCGCGGCGAATCTTAGTGAGGGATATCCGTCAACAACTGAGTACAGCTTAGCGTTGGGTCTGCTGACGTCAGACCCAAGAAAGACATGCGGCTTAGTGGCCCAGTGGCGGATAAAAGGCAGCGGGGGCTTAAGCCCCCCCTCTCGACTTATCACTACTGCATAGCCAGAGGCTGTTCCAAGGCAGTGGCATGAGAGGCTCGAGCCCCCCTGAAATGGCGTTCTAGATCCGCCACTGAGGTTGGCTCTATGACGGTCCCACCACTCAGCTGCCTCACACGGAATTTCCCACCAGCGCATCGCACGTGACAAGAGCGATATCGACGGGTTGTAATCCCAGTCCTAACCTTCTATTTCTGGCGACTCCGTGGCGCAACGGTAGCGCGTCCGACTCCAGATCGGAAGGTTGCGTGTTCAAATCACGTCGGGGTCAGAGGTGTAGTTTTCACCAAGACCTTTCTATAAACGTATATAGAGATATCCGTATACATATATGTCTACGTAAAGCCTCACACCTGTCTGCGAATATAGCCCACAGCCCTGAGCGAAAAATCTCTGAGAGTGTGTCTCCGAGCCTGACATAATGAAGTGAGGATGGCTAAACAAGCCCGATAATCTCGACAGGTGGTTGTCACACTGTATCATGCTGATTCACGTAGAATTGCACAAATGTTCTCAAATTCACCCGAGCTACCTCGACAGCTTAATGTCCCATTAGGGGAGGCGTGCTCGTGCAGTGATTGAAAAGTTCGCTTTCCACGCGGCAGACCCGGCTTCAAGTCCCGGCGGATTCCCTGACCAAGGAGCAGCCTGGATCCCCGGAAATCCCTCCAACAGGGAAAGGTACAGAGATGTCGTATGCCAATCACAGTTGGTGCGTCGATAAACCCCAGAAAAACATCATTTATTTCTTGCCACGACTCCGTCCAATTTTAAATGAGTTTTGGCTTTGCCTCTAACATTCGCCCTCCACTGTTTCCATGTCGGAATCCATCCCCTAAAAAAATAATAATAATAAAAACAATCCTTGTCGACGCCGCTACTTATATGAAAGTATGAAAGTGAAAATTGCAGTGGAAAACACTGAAACAAAATTCACAGGGTGTGAGTCGAATATGACCGGAAATGGTTCTATTAGAATTTTGTTTTACACTACAACCAACCGCCACGTCTGTGACTTCAGGGTATCTGATATATCAGGCTGCTTCAACTTCGAAGCTCTCTTCTGCTTACTTCGAAGCTACACTGAGCGTGAAACAATCAGTTTGAAAATGTGTACCGTTTCATCTTCCAACAATATTTATCACAAAAACTCAGTCATGATAGAACTGTGCTCTGAGGAATTATCAATGGAATTCGCTTCACTTTTTCAAGCTTCAAAAACATGTATCGCGTTGGCTCGGGGGCTCTTTCGACTAGCAAGCGACAATGCAGAGTGTCTCAAACCGTCGACGTCCCTACTGCACCAAATGGCTTCCCTATGAGACACAATGGCAGTGGCGGATCCAAGACTTCATTTGGGGGGGTAAGGGCTGGAGACTCCCCTACCATTGTCTCGGAGCAGCCTCCGGTCATACATCAACTAGAGGGACTCTGACATTCCGCGGGAGGATTGATCCCCCTAGTCCCCCGCCCTGAATCCGCCGCTGTTCAATGGTGTCACTCAAATGTAAAATCGCTGGGATTTCCTTGGTGACCAGTCTTAATGTATTCATAGCATACCACTGGAGTAGAAGTGGGTTTTTACAGGAGAAACATTGACCCAAAGTAACGCTCGTGTCAGATCATTGGTTCATGACATCATGACATTGGTTCATGGTCAGACAACGAATGGCAGACATTGGTTCATGACATCATGACATCAAAAGGTGCTATCGATGGCATTGCAAGCAGCAGTATTTGAAATAATCGGCCCAGCAACTGAGAAAAGGCGCATTTCCATCGCATTTCGGACCAGCCAACAGATCCAGCACGCTGAATGATGAGTCCCCACCTATGTAGCCAGTGGCGGATTTAGAACGGATGATTTGGGGGTAAAAGCACTAAGATCGGAAAAAAACAGTGTATTTGAAGTTAATCAGCCTGTTTGAGGGTTCAAGCGTAACGCCTGAATTCTGCTCATCCCTGGATCCGCCCCTGAACACCGTTTCTAATTGGACAACCAGATCACCAATATCAGGGTCAATAACCGTAACACACGGCAATGCCGCGGCTCTCTACCGTCATGGCCACGCCTGAAAACGTGTCTGTTGGGCGGGACATCAATGCAACAATCGTGTCGCCTAAATCAGGTTCCCGCGGAATTTCCAGTGCGGCCGGTTTTGCGCTGTCAGCGTGCCGCCGCGGCAGAATGAATGGACCTTGGAGACCAGGTCGCGTTGCGTGAATACAAACCTGCTTACTGGACCTGGTTATGTTTGTTATTTATTAAGTTACGTATGTATGTATGTACATGCTGGTATCACTTGCTCAAGCTCGCAAAGTAAGAGCAAAAAACAGTTTTCAAATGGCAGTATCACATATTGATTACCGATTATGTATGATTTTGAGCTTGGAATGTTTGTTTTTCACCGGGTGTCGTTCAAAAGACGATGGGAGTAAAACCTAAGTTGGTCAAATTAATACAAACGTAGTAACCTGCCATCAAGGTAATTCTTGGCAATTCAATCTGACTCTATCACCTGGGTTAATAACTTTATTCATGACTGGTATTAGATGAGATGAGTGGTAATCTGGTTTTCGTTAAGGCATTACTCAATCAAATTTGAATATCCCCCGCTGGAGTCCCTGGCATGACGCGTCCAACTATGGGGAGGCGTTTGCGCCCCTCCCGCAGCCTATCCCATTTCCTGGAAACAAAACAAACAAAACTATGGACATTGGCGGACGCAGGGGGACCATTCCAGCCATGGCTTCCCCTAAGCGCTAGAGGGGGATCAAACTATCTTTTGGCCCCCCAAAGACCGGATAAATTTGTGAAAAGAAGGTGTTTCCACTAGGTCTGTCCATACAAAAATATTCGCTCCCCCCAGGGAGAGTGATCATGTGCTTGGAGAGGTAGCTTACACTAGGTCTGTCGAGCACCCAAATTGCACGTCCCATCCCCCCCGCCCCCCCCCAGAAGGAGAGGTAGACATGGGTTTGCCCCCCCAAACTCGGGTCTGCGTGCGCCTCTGACTATGGACAGTGTTCAACAGTTTTGAACTACTATCAGGTCAACATCGAGGTCACCAAAGGTAAAATATGGTTCCATACGATTACAATGGGCGATTAAAAAATTCCCCCTATATATTCTTACTAAGCTGCGCTAGAATAAGCAATAAGGAATCCTTGCAGCCCTCTCATTATGACGAATCGAACGATGCATAGTATGACTATGTTGGATTAAATTGCGAAAAGGACAAGACATCAAAGCAATGCCAGGGTCACATGTGGACCTAGTATGATTATATTATAGATCAATCAATTCCAAAGTACAATGACATCAAAATTGAATTACTATCTAAGTTCATTGCTAAGTAATTGGCAAAAGAATCACAGCCCGCTCACGTGACCTCAGATGACCTCTTAGGTGCCAGATGCTCAAACACTCGAACTGTTGGTAAAAAATACATAGCATGAAAACATCCAACTTTATCTAGCCCGTATTTACCGAAAATAGCCCTTTCCTTTTCCTTATAAACTAATGATGGATTGACGATAAAATGACCCTACCTTGGGGCAACAATAAGATAATTTCAACACAAAAGATTTGTGGACCCTAATAGCTTCATCCTATTTTGAATGTTTGGAAATGCTTGGTGACAGATGTTCTTTGGCGTCGTTTCGAACTCGTGAATTTGAGGTCACGTGGCATGACCTTGAATAGCTCCTTGACATATCCTGACCTACACAATTTGGTCCCATGTGTGAAATTAATCAGAGATAGGGTGCTGTAAGCCAGGTTGTTCTGTGTCTCTTTGTTCCTGCGTTATTAAGGAAGGATCATGAGGTAAATTTTGCCCCCGTCCCTCTTGCAGGGTACATTTTAACCTAATCTTGACCCAAAATCAGCGAGATATAAAATTTTCAGCGTTTATAGAATCAGTGCTGAAGGGATGGTTGTGAATTTCGGGACCGACTCTAGCTAATATTTTGCCTTAAAACATACTTCGGCGCTCTGTTCTAAACTAAATGAGGGGTATATTTCTCTGGAGAAAACTTGGAAGTCAGAATATGCTTGGATATCCGCCGCAATTATATTCACTACTAGAACAAAGCACGGAGTAGGAGTTAACTCAATCCTGATAACACAATCAAGCCCAGGAAAAACCCCCCAGAAAGCTCCCCAACCTTAGATTCATCCTCCCCCTGTACTTGCGAAAGTCACAGCAGTCTGGGTTGAGTCTCAGTTTACTTAGGGGGACGCTCCTAACCAGTTTACCAATTGGGGTTTCGCGTCCCCTGTTCCCTGTTTCACCGCCCCTGTTCAAGCCTCTGACCCTCCCTGAGTACGCTACAAGTAGGGTGCAACGGTACAGATGAGCCTTGTCTTGATAGTATGTGATTTCATTCATAAGGTATTGTATTTATTTATTGATAAATAACCAACAGGCAGGCGCCCTGACACAGGTGAAGTAGTGTCGTTAAAACACATGGCTATTTATAATGAACGAACGTAAATACTAATACTAAGAGTATGCAAGCATTGAAGGTGAAACACGAGAAGCACTAAATGTACAGTCATTCTAGAGCGACTACAAAGGGATGGAAAAGTAGTTCGCTACAACGATCATTAAACTCGACCGTACAGATTCTAAGTATCTTATTGTCGGTGCAAGTGCGTGAGTGGACGCGCGGATAAAAATCTGAACTTTGAAATAACGCAAGTTTAACCCAAACCCTAAGTGAGCTACTCGATGCATTTTAACCGAACTGCATCGAGTCTAAGAGGGTGAAAGCCGGAGAAGTAATGACCATAAACACGAACATAAGCTGCCATTGATACCTTGTCCACATCCCGGTTTAAAAGGCCGAGTTGGGTGGATGACGTGCCAGTTTGCTGGAATCCACTACCAAACGTGAGTTGACGGGTTTTCTGCACCGTCACTAAAAAGGTCGCTAGCTCTTCCGGGTGGAAAATTCAGTATAGATGCTCCCGGGGATTTTCCATCCATACATATATTTACACCCAACACATACACAGAGCATAACGCCTACTAAAACACACATTTTGATCATTACAATGCGGATAAGGCTACATGATTTTTCCATTAAGCAGTGGTGATGGTTTTAACGAGCTGTTAATACTTCAGTTTAGTTGTAACAAACATGAGTTTCCAGTTTGGAAAGAAGAGAAAGTGAAGGTTTCTATGTCCAGGGATATGGACATTCATTCTTCTGTGAAGAATAACCACAAACTTGCCTGCCAATTCCACTAGTGCGCAAGCAGATTTGTCGTCTGGTGCATCGAACAACGTTTTATTCTGGAACACTCACTTGGTAAATTGAAACCTGAAACCGACCAAATACCGGGTATTTAACAGCGCAGCAATTGTTAAGTTCATGCAGCTTTGACACTGGCCAACTTCTATCGCTTCAATTGCAACAAACACTTATAAACCACTGCAAAAATATCTCTTCTACTGTTTTCCCACGTCTCAGAACGGAATGTCCAGCAGATTTTTGGTCCAGGCCCGGTATGAGGCAACATTAAAGGAAACACGTCGAATAAATTTAGTGCAATTAGCGTACTTTACCGAAAATAAAAACCACTCATATTTCGAAAAACAATAAGCTCAATATTGATTTTAAATACCAAAAAAAATAAATATACCTGGATGATGTCACGATCGAACCACACCACAAACGCTCAAGGGCTGATGGGATCTCATCACGTCAACATATGTCGTCACGCCAGTAGCACAACAATGGCCGCCGGCGACGGGGAGGGGGGGTGTCGGTAGGTTAGCTTCACGGAAATATCGAGTTCAAGACAAAAAATAGAGTACCGGGTTTCCGACTTGCTTACAACGGCACAGTTAAATCACGTGTGAAGGTGCCACATTCCCTTAAGCACCTTCACTACTACGTTAGATCCGAGTCTGTGTGGAGTCCGCGTCATCCTATATTGTTGCGTGGCCAGCCGTTTATCCACCGGAATTCGAGACATGCCACAGAGTAACGAGGTCACGTGTCTATACGTCTACATCCGATATTGCTACGTGGTCACCCATTTATACGCGACATCATATACGCTTCTGTGCCGACAAGCAATCGCAAGTTGTTCGCAGCAGCGACCCGGGTTCAAGGCCCGGCGGCTTCCCGAACAAGGAGCAAGCTGGCTAAAACCCTCAACAGGAAAGGTTGGCGACGCCATGACCTGGCAGTGGTGCGTCGATAAGCCCACAAATTATTATTATACAATCGCAAGTTGTCGCAGCGGTCGTAGCTACGCTGTCTGTGAAGCGGAAACTAGACAAGTTGTGCTGAGTCAAGGCTCCTTTATTTAGGAAGATGACTAAGTTCCAAGCATTGGTAGCGAAGATGATTTTACTTGGTGGAAATACTATAGCATTCTATTCTGAATGACTTATTTTTCCACCCAATTAAAAAAATCAAACGCTCGAAATTTCCACCTAGCCATGGGCTAGCTTTGAAACCAAAGCAGAGTATGCAGTCCTGTAAGCCAAGACCATTACTAAAAGACGACCGGCACCATCACGGCTCTAGACCATGTAATCCAAAGCCTTCTCACAAGCAGGCATGGCAAGCTCATTGTAAAAAAGGTGTGGAGCTTGCATCATGCGCCTGTCCGGGAGGTAACAAGTGGCTATATACAGTGGCGCATCCAGGGCTTCATTTAGGGGGGGGCTAGGGGACTCGAACTTCTTTCGCCATTGACTCGGAAGAGCCTCCGGCTATGCGTTAATGATAGACAATCTGATAATCAAGGGGAGTTTGAGCCCCATGTTTCTCCCCTTGTATCCGCCTCTGGTTATGTACCATTGGATGGAGATCGATGTTGATATACTCGGCAGGACTTGTTTACCAATACTTAACCCCAGTATCGGTACTTACGCTCTTCTCAGTAGATAGAGATCAGATCACTGAATCAGCTGTTCCGTAATAAATGATAGATTAAAATCGAAATGCTTCCGCGACTTTCTGCCACAAAATCTAATCGGTAATAAGCGGAAACACATGTGTGTAAGCAATAGAACTGTGCATTTACCAACATTGGAGACTAAAGCCAACACCCCCTGCGGATATTTACCCTCCAGATCAATGGCATCGCGGGGAAATATCAAACTTGGTATGTTGATAATATATCTTTTAACGCCAGCCGATGCATGAGTATACATATCTTACCCGCAATCGAACGGCCTGAGAGGCCATGTCACAATTAGTTGGGACTGAGAATGCCTAACTCTTGCTTCTCTGCAAATCCAGCACGTGACCACCATAGTTAAGAGATCTTTTCATACATGGCTGCAGCATTTTAAGCTAGAATCTTACCGTAACGAGAAACGCTTCTGGGTGAGCAGCGATCTCTGGGCTAGTGCTGGGATTATTGCGAGGGTTTAAGCAAACATAGCTCCTCTATTTCAAGCGTTGATGAATTAAGTTGGTGGCAGAATGCCTTCTGGAACCAATGATGGGACGTAGGTGGTATTGATAACAATCATAAAGATTGTCATCTTGATGTTTAAATGTTTGTTTCTCTTACCACACCATTTAAGTTCAGCAAAATATTCAATAGCAGGGCTGTAAGACGGATTTTAACCACTCAATTCAAAATTTTTATTACGGGTTTTGGACGTATTGTGAGAAGATTTTACCTCGGTATTGAAATTTCCCAAATTACATCATCGCAGGCTATTTTTTATTTTCATAATAATAAAAAACAGATGGATTCAGCACATACCTTTTCTGGATGGAATCCAAAACGACATAATCTTTGAAAAAACCGTGATTCAACTAGACATTATGACCGCAAGAATGTGTGTCTAACTGTCCGATAAGGTTTACTCAGAAAAAAACTATACCCAAAGTCCGTCCAGTACCGCTCTCTATCGCTCTAAAGGAGCAAACATATGCAGCTGCAATGGTGTAGCACTTTATACTGCCTGAGCTAAGGCACGGATAGTGACTCCCAGAAGAGATCAGCTTGGGAGAAAAACACCAAGAATTGCCTAAAGACTGCGCTGAGGTTAGAAGCACATCAGCTTCTACAACACCAACATAGACGGATCCAGGGGTGGGGCCAAGGGGCCACTTCTCCCACCCGATCGACCCTAGCCGCCCCCTGAAATGATCACAGCACCAACCAGAAAGGCCAATGGAACCCCACTGAAAGGCTCTCTTCCCCACCCCCCCCATCAGGATACGAGCATCGGCGCCAAACGATAGGTTTTGACGCCCACCTGATAGTTTTTTTCGTTCAAAATTCCCCCCTCCTGGCCCGAATGACGCTCCCCCCGCCATGTGCCCTCCCTCCCATCAGAAATCCTGGATCCAGGGACTTTAACTACGGGTACAACCAAGTTTCCTACTAAATATAGTCCTCCCAGATGATGTCACCGCCCTTTCCTACTAAGTTATAGGAGATATACTTCGTTTTTGTAAGGATCAGCTGGAACATACCAAGTTTGGGGGTATTTGGCACCAATCTAGTATAAATAGAAATCAACTTGTTTCACCCATTTGACAGTAGCCTTGATCTCAACGGCGAGCAGTGTATTTTACGTAAATCTAATGAAAAAATTATAACACTTCAAAGAATTTGTTGAAAGGGATCAACTCAGGCCTACTTAATAGCCGAGAGAAATAAATTTACCTTCCCAAGAGATCACCGGTATTTATTGTCTTCTGCTGCAGGTACCACCAACAGCCAATCAAAGGTCAGAAATCAACAGCCAATCAAAATCGAGATTAGTCTTACTGCAAACAGCTGTTAGTGCTGAACGTTTCCTTACTTTGACACGCTCTGGAAAATTTGTAAAAATAATATTCTTTACTGGAGATTTTGCAAAACATTTGATGGTTTCACAAATAAAAATCTTTAGCTTTCGTTCAACTATATAAGTTTTGTTGATACAGTTCTAAAATAGGTTATTTAGAGCTTCGAAAAAGTGCAATTTCTCCAATGCCCTGCATAGTAACTGTTGTGCCTCTCCAGCCATGATGACGTAATGCTGCCAAACAACTTGAACGGGGTCTGCCTGGATCTGCCTATGAACATATGACGTAAGTGAGGGCAGGACTCAGCTTTCGGAAATATATTTCATTCTTCTCCTTGAGTTCGATATTGCTGTTCAATCGCACGCAATAAATCGCACGGGTTCAAGAGTGGTTTGTGGTTTCTTTGTTGGGACACGAAATGTCATGGGAGCTACGAAATGGAATGGGACGAGAATGGAATGGAACGGAAGAGAATGAGACGAAATTTGCCACTACCAGGTTTAATTCAGGACGGAACAGGGAGGAAAAATTTCCTAAAAATGAGAAAAGAATCCTTTAAAAAACGGGGAATGTAACGGGACCACTTCAAGGATACCTAATCGGGGGAGAAATCAAGCGAGAGAACAGGGCTGGTGGAATGGTATAGACGCTAAAATGCTGTCCCTCACTGGCCTCCAAGGACGGGCGTTAAACGCGAAGGGGGAAGAGACGTCCCTCATTTTGCATCAGGATAATTTGTGATTTTAGCCAGACTGGTAAACAAGTTCAGCAAAAGAGATGCATTTTCACCTATAACCTCCATCACCCCCCCTATTTTAGGCGGCTGGCTACACTATTGCCTTTGATGAAACTTTCACGTTGCATCAGACAATAAGTTGAATCGATAAAAGCGGGAGAAACCGAGCTTTCCCAACCGTCGCCCGTGTTTTCGTTCGCCCCCATTGTGACACGCTGCGAGGCACGTAGAAATCCCCGAACAAACGCTAGTACCCGACAATAGCCTGCGAGTCACCAAAACGTAATTCCCGGGTCGTTGAAGGCCAAACCTGATCGATACCGACGCAATGGTGAAAATGGTCGCCGGTGTTTCAAGCCAGGTCTAGCTTGCTGCTTCAGTGATTCATTACTGGTTTGTTGTTTAGTTGGGTTTATTGCTGTACCGACCGCTCTGTGGCTTAAGACCGACGTGACTCATAGCTCTGATGATGGTGAAAGTGCGCTATCGCAAGGTGAAATGTTCGCCTGCTCGCCGTCCTCTGTGGGTATACACACATAGGGGAATCTAGGGAAAGGGAATACGAGGGGGATACTTGCCTCTCCGGTGAAACCTCGGTGCCCCCTGAAATGGTCACAGCTCTCTGAAACATCGCTTCCCGCCCCCCTTCCCCAACCTTGCGCCAGGATCTTGTATCCTGTATCTTGTATCTTGTACTAATCGCCAACAGGTATTTATGAAAGTAGCCCAATTACAGGCGAAATCAGGATAAAAATAAACCTAAAATACATACAATACATGGTCACAAATAAAACGTCGTATGGATAAAAAACAAGCACAGATACACTTTCAAAGAGGCACTAATCGGGTCGCCATATACACAGAAATCTCCTTTTTTAATCTGCCGATTGGATCCACTAGCATGTCGCTCCTCGGTGAAAATGTCAGCAAATCATTAGCAATGAGAGGAGCTCGCACGATCAGGCCAGACTTCACAGTATTTACCCTGCCAAATGGTACATGGAAGACAACACAACTTCTCGTCAGCCTCGGTTGTACACTCAATGAGAAACATTCTATGAGGTACGACGATAAGATGAGACCTTTAAAAATCTTGTGTATAAATAAAACATCAAATTGATCGCACCTCGCCTGCAGTGATCGAACACCGTAAAACATCATCAACTGATTATATTCGAGAGATGGGCAGGCTGGTCTAGTATGGTTTGAAAGCCACCTGTGCTGAGCTCTCTCAATGCGAACGAGATGACACTTTGCCGCTCCCGCCCAGATGACGGAACAATATTCTAATATGGAGCGAATGTTTGCATTAAAGGCGGATATTGCGGCGTGTTTACCAATTTTATAACGAGGAGAAGCAGACTGCAAGGATCAAATGAGTAACCCAAGTACCCTGTTGGCCTTAGAAACCGTGGTATCAATGTGATTCGAAAATGTGAGCTTTTGGTCGAGAATTAATCCTAGATCGCGGATTGTGGTCACGTTTTCAAGAACTGTGTCGTGGATTTTATAAGCCGAATCAATAGGGTTTCGCTTAAAAGTAATTTTGAAGCTTTTGCACTTTGAGGCATTCAATTTCAATTTCCAGTCTGCCACCCACCGGGTCACTGAGTCTAGATCTGTCTGTAATGCCAGGATGTCCTGTTGAGATTTGATTTTGTGGAAAAATTTTGAGGTCATCCGCAAAAAGTAGGCAGTTTGTTTTAACTAAGCGTGGAAAATCGTTCACAAAGAGAGAAAAAAGCAATGGGGACATATGTCCTCCCTCTGTTGTGCCTGAGATCACTGGCTCCCATTCTGACACCTTTCCGTTTAAAACCACTCTCTGCTTTCGCCTATCCAAATATGATGTCAACCAATTCAACGCTTGACCGCTGACACCGTACATGCGTTGCAACTTATATAGTATAATATATGCTATATAGTATATGCTATATAGTATATGCTATAATATGTTATATAGTATATATATGCAACTTATATATAGGATGCGAGTATTGGCGCCCCCGCGATGGGATTTTGAGCCCACCTTACAGGTTTTTTGTTGTTGTCCAAAAGTGGGGCCCACCTGGTCCAGACGGCACCCGCAAAAAATTTGCACCCCCAATCGAAAATCCTGGAGCCGCTTATGTATACACAGCTAATGAGCTCTGTGGGTATATATAACTATAATGTGATGTAAATAATAATTTTTGGGGTTTAACGACACACCAACTGCCAGGGGCATACGGCGTCGCCAACTCTCACCCTGTTGGAAGAAATTTTGGGGATCAGATCAACTTGTTCAGAGGCTCCGCCGCGACTTGAACCCGGGACCAGTGGCTTAGAAGACAAGGATGCTATCTACTAAGCCACCTCATCTCCCTATAATGTTTTGTGTGGTTAAACACAGAAATAATGCATTGTGTGCACATACACCGCTATAATATGTTCTCTAGGTATACAAAACTGTAATGTCTTGTGTGATCATACACAATGTCGCGTAGGTATACGAAGCTATAATGTGTTTTGTGGGTATACACAGCAATAATATAATATGGAGTATACGCAGCTGTTATGTGGCCAGTGGGTAGAAACAGTTATGCTATGCTCTTCGGGTATACACAGCCATAATGTATAAGCGACAATTCAGGGAGGGGGCGACATACACATTTACTGGGGCGCCATGACACATTTCGGGCACCGCCAATGATCAGTCAGGGGTAAATGTCCTCTAGCCCCCTGGGTCCGTCTATGCTACACGGCACTCTTACATAACACCCAACCACTATTTCTCTGGCAATCCGAACATTTGCAGCTGGCGAAGATTATTGAAAAGCTTACATAAACTACACAGAGGCGATACTGCGCCTCAGCTTAAAATTCGCTGAAAGAAAAACAGATTGCGGAAAGTGCTGGACAAATTGCAACACACTACCGACTGTAGAAGCTCTGCCCACCCTTCTTCTCACTCTTGCTGATAATGATGGAATAGGCTGATAACAAGAAAAACTGATCACACACCTGAAAAGGCACAGCTCGTGTCTTAAGACCTACATATCATCTTGCATTTAGAAAAAGCACTTGTGTTCCAAACATACAAATAACACATTCTGTTTTTTATATGGTTGTCTTTAGGGAATATTCTGGATAGTATTGATAGAGCGTTGGTAAGTATGGATGGGGGCTGTTACCCTTGATACAGTCTAGATGGGTGGGAGTGTGACGTCACACCACGAACCAGTCCTTGCTCTTGCAGAAGAGCTGCCAAAATATGACATCGGTTCCAGAGATTATGATGTGGGAAGCACACGTCGTCAGCATCGGTTATTACTCATCACCAAACTCGCACTCGCCGTTACATCATAGACGGATCCAGGAGGGACAAGTGGGGGCAGTTTCCCCTCCGATCGTCCCCTGGAGCCTCCTTGAAGGTCGATGGTAATCCCCAATGAAATAGTTTTCCATGGATGCAAGCATTGGCGCAACCGCGATAAGGTTTGGCGATCACCTGATAGGTTATCCGCCCAAATGTGGCGCCCCCTGGTCAAGATGGCGCCCGCCGACCATGTGCCCTCCCCTCCCCCCGATTGGAAATCCTGGATTCACCTTTGCACCATATATCGAAAACTGCGGGAAAACATGATTGGTTGAAAACTGGGCTGGCTTGGCTAGACACAGATTCAAAAAGGAGAGAAATATGTCCTACGATTCCGAGGGACAGTCGTCCCCTTAGATAAATGAAAATACCGCTGTCGACGTAGAGCAGCAACTTAGTTTAAGCACTCTCTGAAAGAAAGTCAAAGGTGTGCAAAGTGCCCACACTTTGCGATACATGCGCCTGGTTTACTTAAGAAGGCGGCTAGGGAAGAGATGCCATATCTCCCGCTGTCATTTACTGATTTTTGTTCCTTTAATTACTACCACAGACTTATGTTTACTACTTGGCCGGCTGTCTCCAGGCACTGGCAGAATTAAATCCATCACTTACCCGACAAGACTTTCAGTACACAAGTCCACCTCCCTAAGACATTCAAGACTTGCGTGAGGGGACAGCGCTTGTGATGGTCCAAAGCCGCCCTCACATGTAATCTTCGAGCCCACGTCAGCTTGACCGCTCCTGGGTCCGTTCATGGACCCACGTCACTACCAGGACTAATAACAACTGATGCGAAATTACTGTGCTTGTTCTACTGAGACTTAGGTGAGATTAAGGAATAAAGCCCAGCTATTGCGCGGTGTCTCCACCTTATTCACACTATAGGCATGTATGACACATCGGCATGTAAACCGTATCCACGGAAGAAAGTAACGGCTGATTAATAAGTGTACGCATCGTTTTGTTAACATTCGGGAATGCTGGGATGATATTTCAACCTCTCTTTACGTTATTAAGTCCTCTGTCGTTGATACCAGACCTTGATTTATTACACCGTTATAATGTATCTCAACCAATAGGAACCGTGGAATCGTTGTGGCTGATCAATAACAAAATTCACTTTATGGGTTTTAGGTATTCAAATGGAGGAAATAGCATGGAAGTGAACAGCAAAGAATTCGTTTCTTTGCGAAGTGCATCCAAACATTACAGAAATTCAGGTCGAATCTGGCTAATCGGTAGTATAATGTGTGACTCAGTGGTAAAGCAAATGCTTTCTGAACAATAGATCTAAGGTTCAAGTGCCGGCAGAGTCTCTGAATAAGTTGGTTTGATCCCTCAAATCCCTCCCAACAGAGTGGGAGCTGGTGACGTCGTATAACCCTGACGGTTGGTGCGTCGTTAAACCGTAACAATTATTACTGTTCCTAAAGGAGGCGTAAAAAGATTAAAGTTCAAGCCTACGGGGAAACGCCTTCCGTGATTGACGGAAGATAACAGCAAATACTCCATGTAATTGGGCAAGTGGCCTGTTGGGAGTGGCCTAATAAAAATGAATAACCAGCCAGCGAATTCGACAAGCAATGAGCACTCAACCTATTCCCTTACACCACACACAGATGGAGAGTAAATCTCAGAGCCAGACGCTTCCCTGCTTAGGTCCGCAACTCCGCTACTTGCGGACTCCCCAAATGGTAGCAAAGTAGCGGTAGCAATATCTATACCTAAAAAATAGCAGAGTAGCGGGAAGGGGACTCCAACGAATTCAAAATGTCCACCGTTACCAACAGCCTGTTAATGAGCCCGTCACCCAAAACAATGAAGGGATGGGAGCTGAGAACGTTTTTCTCCTCCATCAGAAAAAAGGAGATTCAATAAATTATTATTCTGGTTTCGTTTGTATATCTTTCAATTGTCCACTGCTTGTGTAATATTCCAATATAGATAATTTTTGAGTGGGAATTATTTAATACAAGGAATGCAATTTTTAAAGCGGCGCTTTAGTAGCGCCTTGTAGCACAAAGTAACAGCTGAGGAGTGACGGATTAGCGAGTAGCAATTTCGCAATTTTGACAAAGTAGCGCTAGCAGCAACGTTAGCGGTTTCAGCTAGCTAAGTTAGCGGTTAAAAAATGGTAGTGGTACCCGCCTCGGGTAAAATTACTCTTAAATTTTAAAGTTATTGTTAAAATCACTGTTAAAATTACTGCAGTAAATTGGATCATTCCAAACTGGTATGGTAACTGACCTGTCCCATCTTTGCAGTGGAGAATCTGGACGAAGGCACCTTACCACACAGCACTCGGTCTTCGATACTTCGCTTCAACTCAAACGCTTGTCAGTGCACATGGGACACCAGAGATAAATCAACAGATACAGCTCCAGGGAGACTTTAATGCTCAAAAATGGTATGCCTCCAGCCCAAGGACCTCGTGCAGGCTCAATTCCTGGAATGTTTAAGATCGGATCTAGTACTTGCACGATATGGCGTTCCATAAAACATAAAGAGGCAGCATGGACTGGACCCAGAAACTGGAAAAAGTCCGTCCTAACGGGAGTCTCCAGCCAATTTGCGTCGGAATTCGTTTAGTGAGCTCACGACATAAGCTTGGCGCTTGTAGCCTTGACCTGTTGGAAAGGTAGCTGAACGGAACGGGCCTCTTGTTATGGCACATTCATGTCTATTGGAGGGGTTCTCTGGGTTCCAGCGATGAAGCAGCAAACTTGAGGTTCTTACTTGCTGTGTAATGTATGCGTTTCTTCCCGCTCCGAAACAGCTGAAATACGGTGTTGGAAACAATTCCCTTCTTGATAGGAAGCTTCTAAAATTTCTGATGACCATCCACACAGTAAGAAAATAAAGCAGACTTACACCTTCAGGCAAAAAATCCGTCCTGTTCCCTACTGTATTCACAGTTAGCTTCACGTGCCTGAATTAACACACTGACACCGAGTGTCCGGTCGGGCGCTCGGGCACTCTGCACGCTCGCGCTCGCTCCCTGTCCCCTACTGCCACCGTCACGTGCGAACAACTGGCTCGTCGACGCGGGATCCTCCGCTCGGGAGATTCCGCGATGACGCATTTAGGTTAGTGGTGGTAAAAGGCACCTGCACCCTGCCGATTGAAACCAGTTCTGCGGGCTATTTGAGCAAATCGCTCAATTACAGTGAGATGCGTTTTACATCGATGATATGTTCTGGTCCAGAAAATCTATGAAATGTGTGCAAGTCCATGTCCCTTTTTAAGAAAGTTAGGTACAAGGAAAGTGAAATACGCGTAACGGTAGATGTCGTAATACATCGGATAGCCAATTGGGTGACCAAGCAGTTTGTGGATCCGACCATAGGCGTAGAAACGGTAAAACTGTTGGGGCGTGAGGTATGGTCAATAGTGTAAAAGATGCCCACATCATGGGGCGCACATCCAAAACTTGTTGACCCGGTAAGTTAATACAATTTTGTATCGTTGTTTTTTCCATTTGTGAACAATACAAACCTTTTTATTTTGCAACATTTGAACACATAACGTTAACGGCCGAATTGATCTGACTGCGACATTTGTCGCTGCCATGGCACACTTTTGTCCAACTACCTGAAAACCATTACACTCACCTTCTATAATACAAATTGGATGTCTGCCATTCCACCTTGTGTTGTACACTCACCTTTTACTTCCACATTCAAAGGTGGGAAAAAGTGCTTCAGTGTCACCAACGGAGTTTGAAACTACACTCGGTGCTACCAAAATTTCGAGGTTTGGCACCAAAACGGGATTATTTGCTAGACCCTCCGAGTCCTTCTAAATCTTAAAGTACGTATTGAATGCCTGAGTGACAACTCCAACGCTGGTGAGGTTCTAATTTGCCTGTTTTCTCACCGACTTGATATATTCTTTGTAACCAACATTGTTGCGAGTTGGTAGATTTTCTACCTCTGCGGCCTTAGTGCTCCTTGTAGGTAGGCACTAAAGTAAGAAAGCAGGGATAGATGAAGACAATGCGGTACGAAAAAATGCGTCGTATCATTGTTGGAGCTTTGAAATATCTCCAGCTCTCCTATATTAGGACATTAAGCTGATGAGGACGGTGTTACCTTTCGGTATCTCTTTTGATATATCTGAGCAATCTTCTGCGTTTCAACAATTTGTGGGTGCGCATCCACCATATCATGGCTGGAGATCTCTTCTCGATCCAGAGGAAGGGAGGGTCCTGGATGGGTTAACACCGGCACGGCAATACAAGCCCTATACAAAGCCTATGGGAGACTCAAAATCCAGAGGGGTCCTGATCCCCACAAACCCCGGGATTTTCACCCATACACCATATACTCACTCCACTTTTCCTAACATACGCACAGGCGCCGCTTACTCAGAACATGGGCCAGAGACAGTGGCGGACCCAGGAATAAATTCGGGGGAGAGGCTAGGGACGGGAAGATTTTTTTGCTCTACAGACCTAGTGTAAACACCTTTTTTCGAAAAATATTCTGGCGTTTGGGGGCCAAAAGATAGCTTGGCCCCCCTCCAGCGCTTGGGGGCATGGCCGGAATGGCCCCCTCTGCGTCCGCCAATGGACACAGGCTATGAAGGTATGACACAAACCGGCCCAGACGTCCCTATTCCTTATTTCTCAGGCGAACCTAAAACATAAATTAATATCTGTACTTATATTATTTTCAGCTTTCAGGTTCAAGCTACAAAGCATGGAATCGATCCGTAATGCCTATCAAGAGGTTTTGAAATGTTATCACTGAAATTTTACGCGATTAACTAAATGGTGCTCAGTCTCGTAATTCTTGAACTTACAAACCAGTACCTTCTTACCTAAGTGGAAATTTCACCACGCCCTAATTCTTCCGAAAGAGACTTGAAATGGGCTTCCATTTAGAGTTGCAGGCACTACACCCACAGCGTTGTGTTACAAGATAAAAGCAGGAAGCTAATTTAAAGAGGATAGTTTGCAGAATTAAAAAAAAAAGACTGTTCATGCACTGTTGATGCCATAAGCCTGGAAATTTGAAATTCATATTTTGTTTGAACTCTCAACCGGGTAACCGACTAATTCCGAATTCCGTATCATCGATGCCCGTCAGCGACTGCACACTTCTAGATGGAATTCGCTCTTTATCTCCTGGAAACAAGGACACTATAGGGACTCGCACATTTCGGTGGGAGTTTGAGCCCCCTAGCTCCCCCCTTGGATCCGCCACGTCAGCCAACACAGCAGTGAGCATCACAGGCAACCTCAAGCCCCTGCCGTGCGAGCGCCAAACCGGCCCCACCTCTAAGACCATTCTACAACAACACAGCCCCGGCGTCTTGTTGTGTGACGTCATCCTCACAGAGTGACGTCATCAGCGCAGTCAGCTGGCCTACACCGGTGTATTCGTTTTCCAAGGCTCGAGCTATCGGTCGGCCGTGCGGTTGGGTGACTCGAACTCTCATAACTGAATAAGCTTACCCGCAATGACTACTGATGAACCTGCCGTACGGTTGGCCTTTTGTGTTTGCGAAAATGACCGCTGCGCTGGTCTTCTAATGCTACGGCCTGTTTGTGTGAGATATTCAGATGGAAACGATATGAGAGATTTGCTTCTCTAACGGCTATATGGCCGAATGGCTCATGAGATCGAATCTCTAGAGGGGTAGTTTTACTTGCCTGACAATAGATAACTACGGGCAGGTCGGTTTTTAGATACAGTCTGAGGATTATTTTGGACACCAGTCCTTTGCCATGGTCCCGAGCCCTTAAGATTTTTTAACCCTATTTATCTGAATACCTGAAGTTCTGTCCTTCTGTAAATTGTCTTTGAGATCTTTCCTGAAGTCACCGCGGATCACTAACTATCTTTGTACATCACAGGAACCAAGAGTTCTTGATAAAGAAGACAGAGGCATCCTTTTCACTGATAAAATACGAAGTACCTTTACATAAGGGTTCGTTCCAGAGAGATTGCTCCATGTCTGAGCGATGTAACACAGGCGTCAAGGAGCTTTTCTGCCGCTGGGTGTGTTGAAAATATTCTAAATTTTGTGATCCTCGCTTGCAAATGCGACAGAAAACAAATATTCAATTGAGTTCTAGACGAAGAAAGATAGCATTCTGTTTTTGAATATAGTGTATTTGGAATATTCTGGATAGTATTGATACACCCTGTGTACAGCCTGGATGGGTGGGCGTGTGACGTCACACCACAGCCCGGACCTTGCTCTTGGAGGGAGTTGGATAAGATGCACCTCCTGAAACCCTGACAGTAGCCTTAAATTGAGAGAGATGCACTGGTTCCGAATGAGGGTAGTAATTTAGGGCACTCATACTTAAATCAAACTTGACAAGGTGTATACTAGCCCGTCTCCTCGAATTCTGGATGTAAAATGCACTTAGATTATTCAATTTTCAATTCATATTTATATTCAATATATTCGATATATATATATATATATATATATATCAATATATATGTTCGATATATATATATATATATATATATATATATATATATATATATATATATATATATATATACGAATATATAGTTCGTATAGTTGGGGATCAGATTCTTTTTAGTGTTCGTTAAATACAAGTGCCCGTCGACCCGCAGAAAGTTTTTGTTCCTACCCTGCGCGACAAGCACCACCTTCGTCGGCCGCGGCTTTGCTGAGCCCTCCTCAGGACTCAGGTCTGCTCGCCTTTCTGGCTTCCACATTCTTCACAGTAGCCTCTGTGATGTTATTTAATATTGTCGAAATTAATCAACCAGGCCTTACCAACATTTGGTTTGATCTAGCGAACCCTTGCGTTGGCAGCAAGCCTGCCAATAATTCAATTGGCATAAGCGGATTTATACGGTCAGATCGACTTTGTTTGATCTCTTGAGATTTGCGTTAACCAGGTCTTATGCACTTCCATATTCGTTTATTACGCACTTAGCTATAGTTATGCTGTACCGCAATGAGTCTCCTGCAGTGAAACTGTACCGCAATGCGTTTCCTGCGGTGAAGGTGTACCGCAACGCATGTTCTGCGCCCATACTGTGCCGCTGAGCGCACTTCAGCTTTGTTAGGTGCGGTTGTTTTAGTTACCAGAGGGCCACGTCAGGAGACGTCTGTTCTAACCCTGGAAAAATGGAGAATGAGGAGCCCATTCCTTGATCGCTCACATTTCTTACGAATACCAGGTCCCTTGACCCAAAAAAAACATACGAAACAAGATTCATCATTTATAGGCTTGACGAATAGGAAGTGTGAATTTTCCACCGTCACAATATATTATTTTATAGTATGTATTATTTTATTTTATCTAGCAAGGCGTAGTAATGTAAACTCGCTGCCCTCGCCCGGTTGGTGCCGTCCCCGGTACAAAGCCAAGCCCCCTGGTGTTCAGTACTTAGCACTCGGGCGCGGGGCAGCGGCGGATCAAGACCAGGTCGTTTGGGGGAGCATATTACTGACGGTGTGACAAACAAAGCGTTAAAAAATATGAGAAAACCTGGCAGATTCGGGTGGGGTGCAGACAAGGAATGCCCCCGGCTTTATTAGGGGTTAGTGAACACTCCCGGGGGCATCGAAAGCAGAGGGCGTGTGCCACAAGCTTGTGGACCAAGGAACGTGTTCCTACAGACCACGTGACGCAACGCAGGTGATCTTGCCTTTTTCTGTTTTTATTTCTTAACTTCACGGTAATGGTTTTTTTCTCTTTACAAGTGCGGGCCTACGTAAATATTCCGTTTTCTGTACACACCAGGGTAACGTTTCTTCACAGTTCCTTGACAGGACTGAGTTCCACCTTCAACTCCCTCTTCGGTGATCGCTTGGATGGAGTCATTCTAGTAACAGACACAAGGGAAGGGGACCAGGGAGGCTCAAGTCCCCTCCCTTCAAAATGTCCGAGTGCTTATAATTTATGCACAGCCGGAGACTGTTCCGAGGCAATGTCGGGGTGGATCGAGCCCCCTAGCCTTTTTTAAGCCCACTACCCATTTAAATAGGTAGGCAGGAGCTGCCCTTCCATACTCGTGCGGTCATTAGCTAATTTTGACCGATTGAACACATAAAAAACAGGTTAGGTTCATTATGTTAGTTGACCGTTATGTTAAGTGATGTGCTGTTCCTTTGCACCCCTAAATGAAGTCCTGGATTCGCCATTGAGTCCTTCTGCCTCCACCTCCTAAAAATATATGACAATGGTCTTGAAGACTGCTGGCTCCATTTCTTATCACCTATTGTCTCAAGGTCCAAGTTACCAGTGGCATCTGGTGGACTCCAATATAGATGGCGCTCAAGTACTCGCGTGCGGTTGGGTGTTTAGGTTGGGGGGCAGTCTGAATCGGAGTTATACGGGTTCTGATCAGTAAGAGAGACATTGGGTATTATATAGAAGGCCCTGCTGACGGCGCGGGGTGCACCAGGGCCGGCGCAAAGAGCCAAAAATCTGTTGCATTCTACAAATTCCTGTTGTATTCAACATAAATGCTGCATTCAACAGATTCCTGTTGTATTCAACATAAATGCTGCATTCAACAGATTCCTGTTGTTTGCAGCATATCTGGTATATTCAACAGATTCCTGTTTAATTCAACATATTCCTGTTGTATTCAACATATGTGTTGTATTCAAAATATATAGTGAATTCAACCGATTCCTGCTGTATTCAACATATATGTTGTATTGAACGGATTCCTGTTGCATTCAGCATAAATGTTGCATTCAACAAATTTCTGTTGCGTTCAGCATATCTGCTGTACTCAACAGATTCCTGTTCTTTCAATACACATAATACACATATAGGTATGTTGTATTCATGTTTTACCTATGTTGTATTCAACAGCGGGACGCCCCCAATGAGATAGATGTGATGAGTCAACAAATCAGAAAAGGAGGCAACTGGAATTGATTGGATTTCTCTAAAATCGCATACCGCAAGCTCCATATTTAGACCCATCACTAAAGGACACCTTCCACAGACAGAGAGTCCTTCAGACGGAGCCCCCCTGAAACTTGTGCCCCAACTTGAAGCCCTTGCCGGAGTCTGGGCCTGGGAATCGTGGATGGGGGCTTTGTTAAGGTGGTGCTATAAAGGCTCAGAACCAAGGGGCCGACCCACCAGTGGACTGGTTGGCTCTCTCTCTCTCTCTCTCTCCTCAGATCAATGTATCTCAGTGGTGGATTCAAGGGAGGGGAGGGCCAAATGGTCCATGGCCCCCTCCATGGCCTAAAATAGATACTTTTGTTCACCCGCTACCAAATTTCAGCTGTTTTTCTTTAGTAGTGCTATGTTTTCGCATTTTTCTCAATCTAGCCCTCCCCAAACGTTGGTTTGAAACCCTCCAAACACTGCTCCTGGATCCGCTTATGGTGTATCTACATATACAACAGAACATGGTTGAAATTCATTACTTTGTAAACAACTGACGAAATAATTATAATTTCGAACGGGACTATCCGTGGCCACAGGCCCTGTTGCCCAAATTCCCCTCTACCAACTTCCGGGGGTAGTCACGCACCCACGAACGCCAGATGTTCCACCGCCAGTATTGACAATTCAGTTCAGTTCAGTTTATTTTGACGAAGGTCCACAGAGTCGTGGCTTTTCACTTGTCACGTCGAAATATTAAAACAAATGGGTTTCGCGTGGTAAAATCAGAAAACGAAGTGTCGCAACGGGCTATGTCGCAACATACATATGTTCGCAGCACCTCAAGAATAAGAGCACCGATCGTCCAATCACATACGCCACATCATGCATCACAACATGCTAAAATGGCAGTAAAAGTGCGTAAGTGCTAAAAAGGTAACATGAAACAAAAATAATTCAATGTCTACCGTATAATATGCCAATGCAAATCAGGATAAAATCCATTGCGGTAGATCGTATTCAACGGGGAAATTGTGAGTTTGTTGAGTATTTTTGGAATGCCAATCATATTTTGCATGTTTTCTCGAAGCTTTCGAATGTCATGCAACCATCTTCGTCAGCGGCGGTAAATTACGAGTTCAGACTGATTCTTAAAGTAAAAAATTTAAAAATGGCTGCCATTACTCAGACTCAAACTCTAAACCTTCTTCCTTTTTACTTTTTACGACAAAAGATAAAAGATAAAGGTTTCGGTAGCTCAGCACAATATCCATAATTGAATCAAGGAAATTGAGCATCACCAAGAAGTATACATTTAAATTAAGTAAACATGGTAAGATCAAACACACACATGTTGTACATTAACAAACACACATATCAACATGCGATAGTCATGGTATCTTATTACATGTATAAATATTAGTTCAATACCTAACGGTTGCTCTTAGAAAAAAAAACTTTTTCGGTCTTGGTCTTTACATCTGAACGAGTAAAGATAGAGCAAAAGATAGAGCAAAACAATTTAAACTATAATAATAATTGTTGGGGTTTAACGACGCACCAACTGCCTGGGTCATATGGCGTCGCCAACTCTCACCCTGTTGCAAGGGATTTCGGGAATCAGATCGACATATTCAGAGGCTCCGCCGGGACTTGAACCCGGGACCGGTGGCTTAGAAGACAAAGGTGCTATCCACTAAGCCACCTCATCCCCCAAATTTAAACTATATGAGCCCTCGCAGTAAGCCGAATAGTATGATATATAATATGACACTGCTAGGGCAAATCAAGGATTTGACCTGAACTGAGGTCAAGTCAAGGTCAAATTTGATAACATGCAGCTCATTAGAACCGCAAAGACAAGGCGAATCTAATGCAGTCAAAATCAACGCTCTATCGCCATCCATTACAAATAAAAAATACATATTTTGCGCTCTCTTTCCCGGGAACATTTTGTGTTAGTAGCTAGTAGCATTCATACAACGCACTCACACTATGTACAGAGCGGAAGTTTCTATTCGCCAGCACCCTAACGGGAAGCGGCACCGCACTCGGCGGGCCATAGGCTGCTCCAGTCTCCCAAGCCGCAGCGCTCGGCACAGGCCGAGCCCTCACATGAGGGCCGCGGGCGAGAGACCAGACCGGTGGATCACCTTAACCCTTGCCCCGGTGGCGGGTACGAGCCACCTTCGCCCTGGTGGGGGGGGCTAAAAAGACCCCCACGATCTCAAAAACTAAGAGAGCTAGAAAAAGCGCAAAACGGCAATCGAAAGCTCTTCGAAAATGATATCGAAAATACTTCGGTCATTTTTCTTGTCAGGTCAATATCAAGGTCACCAGAGGTCAAAACAGGTCAAAATCGCTAATATGAGGTGTACTAAGAAAACCTCGTATATCTCAGAAACTATGATAGCTACAAACATCTTTTTAACACCATTCGAAAGCTCATTTCGTGATTTTCCCCATGTATTGACAATGGGGAGGTCATACTCTGCACATGACCTTAGGTCACCAATATCAAAAATCCCGGAACAAATGTTGTAGCTCCTGGTGGGCCCAATATGTGGTATGAGTTTCAACTTGATCGATTAACCCTTCTTTTAGTTATGCGGTCCTAAGTATTTTTGAGGTGAGGTCACTTCACCTGGCCTGGTGACCTGGCCTGATATGAACTTGAGCCAAAATTTTCAGGAAAGATGTAAAAATGATGAAGAAACAGCTAGATCAAGTTTGGCGGCGCTGCGCGCCGCCGTTTTTGGTCGCTTCAGAAAAACCCGAGGGGGGTCTAAAAAGACCCCCCACCCGGGCGAAGGAAAGGCTGATCAGGCCCGTGCACCCACAAACAGGGACGCCGGCTGGCACGTCGTTGATTCCACTGCTGCGGTGCGCACTCTCCAGTGTACCGCTATGTCCTGGGTAGGAGGCAGCCGCGGAAAAGGCTGCCTCAGGTCAGCTTTGATCCAGGGGCCTTCCACAACCAAGCATGGTGCCTTTCCCAGCTGCGCCACGGGGGTGGCAGAGGCTACAGAGGCTTTATCCGTTTATAATCCATCCATCCGTTACTGAGTTATTCAATTAAAACAATTTTCCCCATGTATTTCTAATGGATAGGTCATAGCTCGTACCTGACCTCGATATCAAAAATACGATATCGATATCAAAAATACCGGAACACATTTTAGACAGCTCGGTGGGACCATTATGTGATATGAGTTTCAATCGGATACGTTCACCCTGTTCCGACTTATGCTATCTTACGCTTTTTTTAGGTCAGGTCACTGTACTGGTGATCTGACCTGAGATGACTTAACCTTAAAATTTTTACAGAAGTTGTAAAAATGATGAGGACAAAGGTATGTTAAGTACGGCGGCGCTAGCGCTGCCGTTTTTATCTATCTCCGAAAGGCCTGAGGGGGGGGTGGGTACCCGCCCCCGTCAATGCGCGTGTTAAACGTACAGTGTGTTCTGAAATCTCTAGGATGTGGATTAGCCATTTGACAAATTAATGATAAAAGGTACGCAATGATAAAGTAGATATCACATGTATCTAATCAATTTTAAATATACAAACGCCTCCGTAGGTTAAAGTTGATCTAACTATATGTAAGATTCAATTTATCTTTATTTAGGGGAGAGTGGGGTAAGATGCCCAGGGCTTAAGGAAATCCGGATTATAGAATAACCGCGGTACCAACAGCGCTGCTTTAGATGCCAAGTCGTAGCATGATCATTTATCTTCCTTATAGAGTCGATGAAATTGCTGACAATTTTCATATTTTCTAACTATTACAATTTTACTAGAGGCTTGCAAAGGGGCGTCTTACCCCATCGGGTGGGTAAGACGCCCCTGGGGCTTGGTAAGATGCCCCACCCCTGGGCATCTTACCCCATTTTGGTCTATCGTTGATGAAGTAGCTTTTTCGTAGTTTTTAGCTTCATTGGTAATCATTTAAGCGTTATTCAGAAGTCAGAATGTATTTAGAAACGTCCACACACATTGATAAAACAGTCAGTCAAAAAAAAGTTACTTAAAACTAACGATAAAAACCAAGGATAAAAGCATACCATAAAATTAATATAAAATTACACACACACACATAAACAACGAAGTACGAAACGAAGTAGGTAAACTGGTACGAGGTTTCTAAGAACCTCCCCTAAATCCCAACCTTGCCTTTTCTGTGTTCCCTTTATTTTAATTTTAAAGAAATATGGGCCAGACGTTGTTAAGTACAAAAACATTCACTTAAGACAGTAAAAATGGCTTGTGGTGACTCGAAGCTTCCTCCCACTAACCATCACAGGCTCCCAGTCAATCATTTATGGCGCACAGCCACCTTAGCCTTCTCGTCAAGGCACACAGGCCCAGCCTTCCCAGGCAGTGCACTCGATCCATTCTTTGCACGAGAGAACAAAACTCACTCCGCAGATGAGATATCTGGTATCGTCATGCCCACTGTATTTCTTCCCTTATACAGCTTTTGCCTGCCTCGTCCTCGTCTTTTTAGATACCTTTGCTTTCGCAACCCCTTTAACTAGTCTGTCTTCCAGAGCCTTTTTTAGATGCATGTTGTTGCAAGCTCGGCTTTTGGAGTCGGAGTCTCACTAATGCCATTCAATGGACTTGTCGCGGAGACCCTAGCCCTACCATCGGAGCGAGCAACTCCTGCAATGAAGATTTAATTTAAAAGTCAAAGTTAAACGTCCCATAAATCACGGGGACTGCCGCCCCGCTCAGGTCACCCTCTCACCAGTCAGTTGCCAGCCGACCTACGTCGGGCAAGCTATTGAGCACCGAAGCGTCTCAGGGGAACCGATCCCAAGCCTGGACATGCACTGCCACTGCATGTTCCTAAGCAGCGGGCCGGAGCCCAACGCTCTACCAACTGGGCTACCGGGATGGCAAATGTATTACGACGTAAGAGATCAGGTTCGGAGCTTTTCAGGATTAACCATGTGGAATATTTCACGTCTAGCTCATTCATAGGCGAATCCAGGGTAAACAGTCGAGCCATAGCCCCTTCCTAATTGGCCAAAACTGACCGATTCTGACCAATTTTGTTTTAAAATATGTTTTACGGTTTTGTCCATTTTGATTTAATTGCTTTGCGCCTCCACCACACCAGTTTGATTTGAACCCGCCATGAGGTTTTCTCCGGTTGGGGCATCAGGCCAGGTCCGGTGAACTCCCTAATGATTGTCTCAAGGTTTTAATGTTTGAGATGGGATTCGTTTTATCGAATGAAAGCACCAACCACAAAGTTTGGCTGTTATGAGATTCCTTGCGTTAGTGGCCTGGGTTCAGGTGCGAGGCCTTCGATAGGAAAGGTTAGTCACAAAGCGATAGATTGAAGTGTGCTCTTATTTAACACGTACGGTCATGCGCGTTGAAAGCATAGGACAGGAACGGGAGGACGGATCCCCTAACTCGCCAATCTGTGGCGACGTCTCCCAACAAGTTTTGGGAATCGACCTAGGTTTTTATTGTCTCCCTATTACCTACCTACGTTGACCTACGTAAATTTTTTTCATGAGCTTCATGGTCATTAGCTTTTTCAAAGACGGTCAATTTAAAGTTCACGTCCCCCCCGCCCATCACCAGTCCAGGGTCCGTAGCCCCAGTAACAATTCCGTGGCGCTGCCCGTGGGTAAGTTTTGGACTAACCCCAAGTTTAACACATAGTTGCTTACTCTAACAAATGGCGCAAAATTGCTCTGGGGAAAGACGCCCCCTTTCCACCGGGAAAGTTGCCCATGGGGCATCTTTCCCCAATCGTTGAGGGGGCATCTTTCCCATCAGTACTCAAATTAGATAAAACCTGAAGGGCAAAAATCATGCAATTATTACACTCAAGGGAAATACTCAGTTAATGAGTTAAAAATGCCATCATTCGTAATGGGAAGTCAAACAAAGCAGGCATCCAATATTCTTCGAGATATCTGCAACGTATATGGGCAATTTGTTCTTAGAAAAGCATCGAAACAAAGACTTAGCCACCAGCTTCACGCAAATCACAGGAGGAAGCTGATTTATTGCGCAAGAAACAATCAAAGCCTCTGCTTTCGAGCAAGAACAATATTGTTTACCAGTGGTGGCCCGGATTGCCAAAAGAGGGGATGGGGCGTCTTACCCGATGGGGCATCTTACTCCACTCTCCCCTACCTTTTTTATTGATCTCTAGAATATATGGAATGGTCAGTGTGGGTTTTGGGTCCCTTCTCTCTAGCCAGCTGTTATGTCGAGATCCTCGGCGTTGGATTTTCTGCACATGTTCAAGTTGTTTGTACGCGAACTCCGTCAACACCGCGTCTCCAGACAGTCTTTAAGTACTGTCTTTGCTCAATTAGTTGTCCATTGGCAGTCAGCCGGGCGCCTTTAACTCGGTCCTAACATCGGCAACAACAGCCTTCTCAACACTGTCGGACACTGTCGCACTGTCATAGCAACAACAGGCTTCTCCAACACTGTCATACAGTCCACTGTCATAGCAACAACAGCACCTCCAATACTGCCATAGCAACAACAGGCTTCTCCAACACTGTCATACACTGTCGCACTGCCATAGCAACAACAGGCTCCTCCAATACTGCCATAGCAACAACAGGCTTCTCCAACACGGTCATAGCAACAACAGGCTTCTCAACACTGTCATACACTGTCGCACTGTCATAGCAACAACAGGCTTCTCCAACACTGCCATAGCAACAACAGGCTTCTCCAACACTGTCATAGCAACAACAGGCTTCTCAACACTGTCATAGCAGCAACAGGCTTCTCAACACTGTCATACACTGTCGCACTGTCATAGCAACAACAGGCTTCTCCAACACTGTCATAGCAACAACAGGCTTCTCAACACTGTCATAGCAACAACAGGCTTCTCCAACACTGTCATACACTGTCGCACTGCCATAGCAACAACAGGCTTCTCCAACACTGCCATAGCAACAACAGGCTTCTCCAACACGGTCATAGCAACAACAGGCTTCTCAACACTGTCATAGCAACAACAGGCTTCTCAACACTGTCATACACTGTCGCACTGCCATAGCAACAACAGGCTTCTCCAACACTGTCATACACTGTCGCACTGCCATAGCAACAACAGGCTTCTCCAACACTGCCATAGCAACAACAGGCTTCTCCAACACTGTCATACACTGTCGCACTGCCATAGCAACAACAGGCTTCTCAACACTGTCATAGCAACAACAGGCTTCTCCAACACTGTCATACACTGTCGCACTGCCATAGCAACAACAGGCTTCTCCAACACGGTCATAGCAACAACAGGCTCCTCCAATACTGCCATAGCAACAACAGGCTTCTCCAACACTGTCATAGCAACAACAGGCCTCTCAACACTGTCATAGCAACAACAGGCTTCTCCAACACTGTCATACACTGTCGCACTGCCATAGCAACAACAGGCTCCTCCAACACTGCCATAGCAACAACAGGCTTCTCCAACACGGTCATAGCAACAACAGGCTCCTCCAATACTGCCATAGCAACAACAGGCTTCTCCAACACTGTCATACACTGTCGCACTGTCATAGCAACAACAGGCTTCTCCAACACTGTCATAGCAACAACAGGCTTCTCAACACTGTCATAGCAACAACAGGCTTCTCCAACACTGTCATACACTGTCACACTGCCATAGCAACAACAGGCTTCTCCAACACTGCCATAGCAACAACAGGCTTCTCCAACACGGTCATAGCAACAACAGGCTTCTCAACACTGTCATAGCAACAACAGGCTTCTCCAACACTGTCATACACTGTCGCACTGCCATAGCAACAACAGGCTTCTCCAACACTGTCATACACTGTCGCACTGCCATAGCAACAACAGGCTTCTCCAACACTGCCATAGCAACAACAGGCTTCTCCAACACTGTCATACACTGTCGCACTGCCATAGCAACAACAGGCTTCTCAACACTGTCATAGCAGCAACAGGCTTCTCCAACACTGTCATACACTGTCGCACTGTCATAGCAACAACAGGCTTCTCCAACACGGTCATAGCAACAACAGGCTCCTCCAACACTGCCATAGCAACAACAGGCTTCTCCAACACTGTCATACACTGTCGCACTGTCATAGCAACAACAGGCTTCTCCAACACTGTCATAGCAACAACAGGCTTCTCAACACTGTCATAGCAACAACAGGCTTCTCCAGCCCTGTCATACACTGTCGCACTGCCATAGCAACAACAGGCTTCTCCAACACTGCCATAGCAACAACAGGCTTCTCCAACACGGTCATAGCAACAACAGGCTTCTCAACACTGTCATAGCAACAACAGGCTTCTCAACACTGTCATACACTGTCGCACTGCCATAGCAACAACAGGCTTCTCCAACACTGCCATAGCAACAACAGGCTTCTCCAACACGGTCCTAGCAACAACAGGCTTCTCAACACTGTCATAGCAACAACAGGCTTCTCCAACACTGTCATACACTGTCGCACTGCCATAGCAACAACAGGATTCTCAACACTGTCATACACGTCGCACTGTCATAGCAACAACAGGCTTCTCAACACTGTCATACACTGTCGCACTGTCATAGCAACAACAGGCTTCTCCAACACTTTCATAGCAACAACAGGCTTCTCCAACACTGTCATAGCAACAACAGGCTTCTCAACACTGTCATAGCAACAACAGGCTTCTCAACACTGTCATACACTGTCACACTGTCATAGCAACAATAGGCTTCTCCAACACTGTCATAGCAACAACAGGCTTCTCAACACTGTCATACACTGTCGCACTGCCATAGCAACAACAGGCTTCTCCAACACTGCGATAGCATCAACAGGCTTCTCCAACACTGCCATAGCAACAACAGGCTTCTCAACACTGTCATAGCAACAACAGGCTTCTCCAACACTGTCATACACTGTCGCACTGCCATAGCAACGACAGGCTTCTCCAACACTGCCATAGCGACAACAGGCTTCTCCAACACGGCCATAGCAACAACAGGCTTCTCAACACTGTCATACACTGTCGCACTGCCATAGCAACAACAGGCTTCTCCAACACTGCGATAGCATCAACAGGCTTCTCCAACACTGCCATAGCAACAACAGGCTTCTCAACACTGTCATAGCAACAACAGGCTTCTCCAACACTGTCATACACTGTCACACTGTCATAGCAACAACAAGCTTCTCCAACACTGCCATAGCAGCAATAGGCTTCTCCAACACTGTCATAGCAACAACAGGCTTCTCCAACACTGTCATAGCAACAACAGGCTTCTCAACACTGTCATAGCAACAACAGGCTTCTCAACACTGTCATACACTGTCACACTGTCATAGCAACAATAGGCTTCTCCAACACTGTCATAGCAACAACAGGCTTCTTAACACTGTCATACACTGTCGCACTGTCATAGCAACAACAGGCTTCTCCAACACTGCCATAGCAACAACAGGCTTCTAACACTGTCATAGCAACAACAGGCTTCTCAACACTGTCATAGCAACAACAGGCTTCTCCAACACTGTCATACACTGCCACACTGTCATAGCAACGACAGGCTTCTCCAACACTGTCATAGCAACAACAGGCTTCTCCAAAACTGTCATAAACTGTCGCACTGCCATAGCAACAACAGACTTCTCCAACACTGCCATAGCAACAACAGGCTTCTCCAACACTGCCATAGCAACAACAGGCTTCTCCAACACTGTCATAGCAACGACAGGCTTCTCCAACACTGCCATAGCAACAACAGGCTTCTCCACACTGTCATACACCGTCACACTGCCATAGCAACAACAGACTTCTCCAACACTGTCATAGCAACAACAGGCTTCCCAACACTGTCATAGCAACAACAGGCTTCTCCAACACTGTCATAGCAACAACAGGCTTCTCCAACACTGTCATAGCAACAACAGGCTTCTCCAACACTGTCATAGCAACAACAGGCCTCTCAACACTGTCATAGCAACAACAGGCTTCTCCAACACTGTCATACACTGTCGCACTGCCATAGCAACAACAGGCTCCTCCAACACTGCCATAGCAACAACAGGCTTCTCCAACACGGTCATAGCAACAACAGGCTCCTCCAATACTGCCATAGCAACAACAGGCTTCTCCAACACTGTCATACACTGTCGCACTGTCATAGCAACAACAGGCTTCTCCAACACTGTCATAGCAACAACAGGCTTCTCAACACTGTCATAGCAACAACAGGCTTCTCCAACACTGTCATACACTGTCACACTGCCATAGCAACAACAGGCTTCTCCAACACTGCCATAGCAACAACAGGCTTCTCCAACACGGTCATAGCAACAACAGGCTTCTCAACACTGTCATAGCAACAACAGGCTTCTCCAACACTGTCATACACTGTCGCACTGCCATAGCAACAACAGGCTTCTCCAACACTGTCATACACTGTCGCACTGCCATAGCAACAACAGGCTTCTCCAACACTGCCATAGCAACAACAGGCTTCTCCAACACTGTCATACACTGTCGCACTGCCATAGCAACAACAGGCTTCTCAACACTGTCATAGCAGCAACAGGCTTCTCCAACACTGTCATACACTGTCGCACTGTCATAGCAACAACAGGCTTCTCCAACACGGTCATAGCAACAACAGGCTCCTCCAATACTGCCATAGCAACAACAGGCTTCTCCAACACTGTCATACACTGTCGCACTGTCATAGCAACAACAGGCTTCTCCAACACTGTCATAGCAACAACAGGCTTCTCAACACTGTCATAGCAACAACAGGCTTCTCCAGCCCTGTCATACACTGTCGCACTGCCATAGCAACAACAGGCTTCTCCAACACTGCCATAGCAACAACAGGCTTCTCCAACACGGTCATAGCAACAACAGGCTTCTCAACACTGTCATAGCAACAACAGGCTTCTCAACACTGTCATACACTGTCGCACTGCCATAGCAACAACAGGCTTCTCCAACACTGCCATAGCAACAACAGGCTTCTCCAACACTGTCATACACTGTCGCACTGCCATAGCAACAACAGGATTCTCAACACTGTCATACACTGTCGCACTGTCATAGCAACAACAGGCTTCTCAACACTGTCATACACTGTCGCACTGTCATAGCAACAACAGGCTTCTCCAACACTGCGATAGCATCAACAGGCTTCTCCAACACTGCCATAGCAATAACAGGCTTCTCAACACTGTCATAGCAACAACAGGCTTCTCCAACACTGTCATACACTGTCACACTGTCATAGCAACAACAAGCTTCTCCAACACTGCCATAGCAGCAATAGGCTTCTCCAACACTGTCATAGCAACAACAGGCTTCTCCAACACTGTCATAGCAACAACAGGCTTCTCAACACTGTCATAGCAACAACAGGCTTCTCAACACTGTCATACACTGTCACTCTGTCATAGCAACAATAGGCTTCTCCAACACTGTCATAGCAACGACAGGCTTCTCCAACACTGCCATAGCGACAACAGGCTTCTCCAACACGGCCATAGCAACAACAGGCTTCTCAACACTGTCATACACTGTCGCACTGCCATAGCAACAACAGGCTTCTCCAACACTGCGATAGCATCAACAGGCTTCTCCAACACTGCCATAGCAACAACAGGCTTCTCAACACTGTCATAGCAACAACAGGCTTCTCCAACACTGTCATACACTGTCACACTGTCATAGCAACAACAAGCTTCTCCAACACTGCCATAGCAGCAATAGGCTTCTCCAACACTGTCATAGCAACAACAGGCTTCTCCAACACTGTCATAGCAACAACAGGCTTCTCAACACTGTCATAGCAACAACAGGCTTCTCAACACTGTCATACACTGTCACTCTGTCATAGCAACAATAGGCTTCTCCAACACTGTCATAGCAACAACAGGCTTCTTAACACTGTCATACACTGTCGCACTGTCATAGCAACAACAGGCTTCTCCAACACTGCCATAGCAACAACAGGCTTCTCTAACACTGTCATAGCAACAACAGGCTTCTCAACACTGTCATAGCAACAACAGGCTTCTCCAACACTGTCATACACTGCCACACTGTCATAGCAACGACAGGCTTCTCCAACACTGTCATAGCAACAACAGGCTTCTCCAAAACTGTCATAAACTGTCGCACTGCCATAGCAACAACAGACTTCTCCAACACTGCCATAGCAACAACAGGCTTCTCCAACACTGCCATAGCAACAACAGGCTTCTCCAACACTGTCATAGCAACGACAGGCTTCTCCAACACTGCCATAGCAACAACAGGCTTCTCCACACTGTCATACACCGTCACACTGCCATAGCAACAACAGACTTCTCCAACACTGTCATAGCAACAACAGGCTTCTCCAACACTGTCATAGCAACAACAGGCTTCTCCAACACTGTCATAGCAACAACAGGCTTCTCCAACACTGTCATAGCAACAACAGGCTTCTCCAACACTGTCATAGCAACAACAGACTTCTCCAACACTGTCATACACTGTCACACTGTCATAGCAACAATAGGCTTCTCCAACACTGTCATAGCAACAACAGGCTTCTCCAACACTGTCATAGCAACAACAGGCTTCTCAACACTGTCATAGCAACAACAGGCTTCTCCAACACTGTCATACACTGTCGCACTGCCATAGCAGCAATAGGCTTCTCCAACACTGTCATACACTGTCGCACTGTCATAGCAACAACAGGGTTCTCAACACTGTCATACACTGTCGCACTGTCATAGCAACAACAGGCTTCTCAACACTGTCATACACTGTCGCACTGTCATAGCAACAACAGGATTCTCCAACACTGTCATAGCAACAACAGACTTCTCCAACACGGTCATAGCAACTACAGGCTTCTCAACACTGCCATAGCAACAACAGGATTCTCAACACTGTCATACACTGTCGCACTGTCATAGCAACAACAGGCTTCTCAACACTGTCATACACTGTCGCACTGTCATAGCAACAACAGGATTCTCCAACACTGTCATAGCAACAACAGGCTTCTCCAACACGGTCATAGCAACTACAGGCTTCTCAACACTGTCATAGCAACAACAGGCTTCTCCAACACTGTCATACACTGTCATACACTTACACACTGTCAACACTGTCATTGTCAGCAGTGTCCTATGTGGAAGCGGGAGCGGAGAGCTGGACCAGAGGTAGAAAAATCTGCCAACTCACCAACAATATTGGCGACGAAAGCAGATCAAGTCGGCGACAGGATAGGCATTTTAGATAAACTAAGTTTCGGAGGACCAGAGTTATATTCGCGAGACAGAAACGGACGGACGCTACACGATTGACATAACTGCCGCCACGGCAACAGGCGGCGGCGACCCCGGCGCAGCAGCTAAAGGCAAACAGTAAGGCGGCGGGATGACAAGGTCGGGCCCGCGCCATTCACAGGCAAGGACGAGAACTGCAACGGCTCCAGGGCAATGGGAGGCGGGTTGAACGTCGGTAAAGGCTGATTCTGCACACCTCAGCGTGAGAAGTTGACGCTCAGTCTGCCAGTACGCCATTTAAGTTTTCAAGGGACTCAGAGGATCTGGCAAATAATCGTCTCGTGGTGCAGACTCTCAATATTTTTTGGATACACAAGTTTAGTTTCAAATTCCGTTGGTGTCTCTTGTATACTTTTCTAACCTCTGCACTGAGCAGGGATGGTAGGCACGGACAGAGACGTGACGTTGGAGCGTACGTGCCGGCCATTCCTGCCAACAGCTGACTGCATTGGTCCCCAGTCACGTGACCCATCTGGCACCATCCTCCGGTTCTATCTAAAGTATTACGCCTCTTTGTGAATTGACTTTTTCAGTTGGAGCCCAAGTTTTAACATTGCAACAGCACACGAGCATTAAAAACGAAGCCACAGAGTTTCATCAGCTGCTTTCCCGACGGCTTTTCTTTGTAATTGATACGTAATTAGTGCCATGGCTGGAGATCTCTTCTCGATCAAGGGGGTTCCTAGTTGGGTTAAGGCTGGCACTGCATTACAAGCCCAATACAAAGCCTATGGGAGACCCAAAATCCAGGGGGTCCTTCCAACGCCCCGAGATTTCCACCCATGATTATTTATTTATTTTTATTTATTAGGTTACTCCCAACAGGCACACTTGCCCAATTACAGGAGTATTGGCGTGGGTGTTTAAGCATCCTCTCCACGGGGTCAGATCGGACACGGAAGGCGGTTTCCCGCCGTGGGGATTGAACCCACGTTAATCCATGCTATCGATCCGAGCTGCAACGAAGCCACTAAGCCACCCCGGCCCGAATAGTGTGATTCAGGTATATATCTCTATGAATCCTCTAGATATCTGCCATATCTAGATATTTCACTTGTCACCAACTGGTCACCAACTCACAAAAACTCTGCGTAATCACAGAAAATGACTGTCGTGAAACTGACCCCGGGTCATTTTTATCTCCCGGTCTTTTGACCTGGAACCGCCCCTGCAGCAGCAGGGTGATGCATTATTAACACGTATCACCACGGCAGTCGCGTGCCGTCGCGTTATAAAACACAGCCGGTCCTCGCCTCGAAAAGAACACATTACACTAACACACTAGCGTGCCTCCGTGCCAGTAGCGCACGCAGGGGGGGTACCACCGGCCAAAGTTAGCTATGCATAGCAATTCCAGCTCTAGATAAACATACATCCTGGTGTAGTTAACGGTTCCTTGGCATGACCCCTCCCCCTGGTAAATTCCTGGTTACGCCCCTGCGTCTGGGCCTTTGCTGGTTCCGGAGTGGCGATGTGTGCAGAGGGCGTTGGCTGACTCACTAGTCCATGGCTGGCCAGGTCACACTGTCTGTTTTTTTGCCTGTCTGCTAAGGCTCATATTTCATGATGTTTTGGGTGTAGACAATGGAAATTTTATTGAGGCTTCTGCACTCTCAGGGTTGTCAGCTAGATGGCATGTTTCAACGATAAATTACGGTCAATCTAGTAAAAATCACTTAGTTAATATCACGAATTCATACGCTACCTCTTGTTAATTCCTATCCAGAAATAAATAACTCACCCAATTTACCTTTCTTCTATCACCTCTCACATCAACTCTCACAACACCCCTCACAACAGCCCTCACAACACTAACATCACCCATCAAATCACCTCTCACATCAACTCTCACAGCCCTCCTCGCAACATCTCTCACACCTCTCACATCTCTCAGAATACCCCTCATTTCTTACACTTCTCACAATACTTTTCACATCACCTCTTACAAGCTGCTGTCTTATTTTCTTAAAGCGGTTCCAGGATGTCAGATAAAGGGGAGGGAGGGGGACACATGGCTGGTTGGGGGGCCATCCGGACTAGAGGGCGCCACTTTTGGAGGGCAAAACCTACCAAGTGGGTGCCAAATCCTATCACGGGGCGCCCATACTCGGATCGTGAGCACGAGGGTGTGAAGTGACCTTTCAGGAGGGCGCCGTGATCATTTTAGGTTGCGCCCAGAATCGATGGCTGGGGAAGGGGGGGGGGGCAAGTGCTCCCTTACCCCCCCCCACTGGATCGGTCTATTTCGTGATGCCTCCTGTACACGCCTTCAGCTCCTGGGCTAAAGGCGGGTGTTGACACGCCAGTTGCTAGTCGGAAGCGAAGGAGTTGGTACGGATTTCTGGTGAAGAGTTCTCGGATCTGGTGACCACTGGGGAGGAAACAGGTCAGAGGAAGTAATTTGGTTCCCCTAATAATTTTGGGGTCTTATCGACGCACCAAATGCCAGGGTCATATGGCATCACCAACTCTCCCTGTTGGAAGTTTCTCGGGAGCCAGCTTGCTCCTTGTTCAGGGAAGCCGCCGGGCCTTGAACCCGGGTCGGCTGAATGACAGCCAGCTACGCTGACCACTCCACTACTGCGCCCCCATTAGTTGTGTTCCCAGACGCAGACCAGTTGATGCCCCAGATGATAGGGATATTCCCCGGAGTCAATTATAGTTTGTGGAGCAGAAGCCTGAGCACATGACATTTATTTGTCACATTTATGTGATAAATATATAGACTTATCGGATGATTCAGATTTGGTTAAGGTGGTCTACAGGCCATGACAAATATTTTCCAAGTGTAGAATAATCCAACTTTTATGATACATGGGGGCAAACATATAATCCTTTCTAAATACATATTCCACAGTAACTTCAGACACTGATTCCAAATAAAAGTGAAATCCGTTGGCAATTTCAAAAGCTATGGGCATACAAATGTGTGATGCACTCGTAAAGGTCTTCACCCATAACCCATATCTCTTATAGTTAACGCTCAATTGCTACCAAAGTTTGTTTTTACTACAGGCTACTGGCTGTTGACACGTCACCGCCGCCGTTGACACGTTCCGGCGTAGCCATTCGGAAGCGGAAGAGTTGGCACGGATTTCTGGTAAGGGGGACGCGGATCTGGTGACCACTGGGGAGGTTAGTTAGTTAGTTAGTTATTTGGGCATAGGGCGCGCACCAGCCTGGCAAGGCCATATAGCGCCCAGAACAGTACAATCGCTAAAAGTGCTCCATCTGGAACAAGAAGAACGCGTGATTTAGAGATTCATTACCAGTTTCGATGTCAATACCTCGCTGTGCGGGTGAATGTCAAAGCAAACAGAGGGGTGCACACACACTACTAACATCAGCCCTTCCTATCCTGAAAACAAAACCTAGACCCTACAAGATCCACCAGGCAACGCCGCGCAGAGAGCGCCCGGCACGAGGCGTCGGGGGACCACTGGGGAGGAAGGCAGAGCTTAAATATATCAGCTGTGTTTGAGAACAGAGGACTCCTTTCTATGTCCCATCTGGCATGGTGGAAGGGTGCGTTAAACACCCACGCCAATGCTCTAAATAATTGGGCAAGTGTGTGCCATTTAAAAGCGACTATGATAAGATGAAATAAGATAAGAAAACTGCCACGGCCGTTTACCGACACGTATATGGGTTAATTCTTTTATGTAGACTCACACTATTATAGAAACACGAAAAGAACATAAGAGAAGACCATGCTCGAGTCCCGAAATGATGGGACAGACGTCCCCCAGTGTCACCAGCGGGGACAGTACGTCCCCCTGTCCCCCACGCCCGTGTCGGACATGTACAGGGCACGGAAAGATGGGACAGACGTCCCCCAGTGTCACCAGCGGGGACAGTACGTCCCCCTGTCCTCCCTGCTTGCGACGCCCGTGGTCGGACATGTGACAGGGCACGGAAATGGGAACAGACGTCCCCCAGTGTCACCAGCGGGGACAGTACGTCCCCCTGTCCCCCCTGCTTGCGACGCCCCTGGTCGGACATGTGTACAGGGCACGGTCGCGTCGACACCAGCCATTACAAAGCGGGCCGACGACACTGGAAGTCATTCCAGCGGGGCGGACTGCCCTGGAATGCCCTCGCTGGACGGGCTTATTATTGACCCGTTGAAAACAGCTCCAGCGATGTGATAACCCAATGTCTCAGTTTTTTCTTTAAACTATTTTGGCGGTTAGTTTGGGTGAGATAAATCCCGCTGCAGAGTTGTTTGTATTTGAGGATGAATGTTAAGTCTTTTGTAAATTATCGGCGCTCGACAGGTGTTTGCATTGGATTTGGGGGCGACTTCGTGTGATTTTGGCACCCCAGGTGTGTTTTGACAGTGGAAGCAACTATCGTGGGGAAAATGGATCAGGGAAACTAAATGACTTGCCCGACGGCTTCCACATATTTGTACCTACAAGGTGTTTGAAGAAGAGCAATACTTCTGCCGAAAAGCTATGACACAAATAGTGTTTTATTATGTCTTCTCAGTCCAATATCTTTTTAGTCTAGCGTGTAAACATTAATACAAATATCAGTTAATGTCTAAAGCCGATGTTAAACAGTTTGGCAAACCTCAAACTAGATCAATTTAGTTAATTCACTCTCATCAAAGCAGAGAAAATAGCAGAGCCATCAAAGAAGTGAGTGCAAGTAGTCATTTCCCTGGCTCTCGCTTACCCAACTTTTATTTCCCAAAAGCTAAGTCGCTGAACACACCTCCTTACATCCAAGATGGAGTCCTTAATAAGCCGTGTAACTTACAAAGAAGGCTACTGCAGGAACTGGCACAACACTCCAACATTTTGAAATGTTCCTCCTTTCTGGACAGTGAGTTTGCTATTCTCATCCAATGTGGACCTCGCTTCGCGTGACTTAAAGCCTGCCTTAATGAGCCCGCCTTACCTCGTAAGTCCCAACACCGAATATGTCGGCGCAGTCGCCAGTATGGCGGCTCGCTTTATAACTTGGCTGCGACTTTCGCACTGGATTTTATTATTTGTGGACGAATCTTTGGCTCCACCGTCAGCGAAGCGGACTGCTCAGAACTGAGAATGGAAGTGAGACGTCAGCTCCAATTGCTTTTCCCTTGCTCGGCGCTTTTCTTGGAGTGGCTCTCGGAGAGTTATGTTTCCGCAGGGAAAAATAAATCACAGACGAGAAAGCATAGGAACGACTTCAAGAGGAGGCTAAGAGTCTGAAGAGTTTAGGTATTCCACTGATATATCTTCATCGTACTTGCTGTTGCACTTTGTCGTTCTTTAGCACATGCTCTGTCTGCGTGGGAAGCACGTAAATGAACGCTAAATTACGTTAGAATTGTTAGATTACTCTAATTATTTAATCATTGGTTAAAGTAATCTAAAACAGGCGAATCTTAACCATTTAAGACTCGCCTGGTACTAATACAATCATTCTAACTTAACCCGCGCCCCACCGGGGGTCCGGCGCCACCTTCGCCCCACCGGGGGCCATCGATGGCCCCCTCTAACTCCGAAAATATGGGCGTTAGCGCAAATCTGCAAAGTGCACTAGAAGGCTCGCGTGAATTCAGTAAGAAATTACTTCGCATGTTTTAGTGCTCAGGTCAATGGTTTGACCTCCAGAGGTCAAATTAGGTCAAGATCGGCTATTTTCACTCAAATATGCAATGATTAAGCAAACTGGTCATAACTCTTATGTCATTAGAGCTATTGAGGCCTGGTAAAGTTCATTTGATAAGAAATTGCCAGTACTTTTTCCGCTATGTGGAACGTAAAGACCTCCCGCCAGTGGTTTGACCTCCAGAGGTCACCTCGTGACCTAATATGACCTGAGGTCACGAAAGGTCACAAAGTGACCTTGCCGTATATCAAAAATGAAAGCCAGTGACAAGACAAACACGATGGTGTTTGTTTCACCGCTCTAGCTTAATTAGGTGAAAAGTTATTGTCAAAATACTGTTTTTGGCCTCTGGTGACCTTGGATGACCTTGGAAAAGTCAAAGGGTAAATATGACCCCTGGGATCCGTGAAAGGGTGTCCAAAAACGCTGTTCTGAGCAGTCTGAGTATTTGCAATCATTTTTGGGGCTTTTATATCATGAAATAGGTTTTCCCCTTGCTTTTCCAATGGGAGAGGTCGCCTCGTGACCTGACCTCTCAGGGCACGAAATCGAAAAATCCCGGATATACACCTTGTAGACCCTGGAGGGTTCATGAAGTGTAGGAAGTTTCAAATCGATCGACTTTGAAATGTAGCTCTTACAGAGCTCTAAAGTTGAAGTGAGGTGACCTTGGTTGACCTCGTCTGGTGACCTGACCTTGGGTGACCCGGGGTAAAAAATTTCAGGAATGATGGGAAAATGATGCAGTGAGAGGTAGAGCCCTCAACCGCGGTGCTGCGCCTCGTCGTTTTTCCGCTATCCCGGAAAAACCTTAGGGGGGCCATCGATGGCCCCCCGGTGGGGCGAGGGGTTAATTGGGCCCGAAAAGGGCCCCTGCGACAGCGCCAAAAGGGCCCTGATGGGTATAAAGGGCCCTGTTTGTTACAGAATAGAGTGCTGAAGAGGGCTTAAAAGGGCCCTGTCTGGTATGAAATTTCAAATTTGGCCACAGAGCATAGCGCGGGTGGGTCGCGCTTCGCGTGGCCCGTGTCCTCAGTGGGGGCCCTTCGGGCCCTCAGGAGGGGGGGCGGCTGTCCCTGCCGCCCCCCCTTGGCTACGCCCCTGTGACAGGTCAAAGAAGGTGACAGGTTAGATAACAATTTCTGGGCTGTAGCGTCTGACTGATTTGAGCTAAAATCAATGTTTAGGAACTAGAAGCTTCCTCTTTTTACGTCAAATAATTTCATGTGACCTTACTCGGTCAAAACATAACAATTCCCTGACCTAGGGTCAGTTCAAGCTTACCTTTCGGCTTAGCACGGCTAATATGCATATCAATCGACTTGCAATAATAATTCAACATAATGTTATCACAATAAAAGCCCCATCACTATTTTCTACGAAGTTATTGACCAAAGCCCGAAAACCTGCTTAAATAATACCAGAGGACCTCGCAGAGGCTTCAGGTCCAAACACCCGATATAAACCTGGATAGTGGTCTAGGATGCTACAATTTGAAGTATAGGAAGGCATTTTAAGCCTTAGTGACAATAAACAGAGCAATTTCTTGTCAATTCCTGTTTTCCCATGCATTTCCAATGGAGATGTCATGGCCCGTCCATGACCGTAAGTCACCAATATGAAACATCCCGGACTGGATCTTGTAGTATCCGGTGGACCTTTTATATGATATGAGTTTCAGTTGGATAGGTTCATCCCATTCTTACTTACGCCATCCAATAGCAAGTTTAAGCTGATAGTTTAATGCTTAAGCTTTTTTTTAGGTGAGTTGAGGTGAGATTCAACCTGCACAGATGAACTGGCTTAAGATGACCAGCCTTAAAGTTTTGTGAATGTTGCAAAAGTGATCAGGAATAGGGTGTCCCGAGCACAGAGGCTCTTCGCGCCGCCGTTTTGCGGTACCATGGGAGAAAAACCAGAGGGGTGTTTAAACACTCCTCAGTAGGGCGAGGGCCAACCACTTTATGAGTGACTGGCACGTTCCGTTTTTGGCCGAGCAGATGCATGTCAGTCCATTTTCATCGCTCATCCACTAAGACCGAAAGACCCGACCTAACGTCACCTTTGAAGAGTGCTAGCAAGGATAGCACCTAACTACACAATCCGACTAGGCGGCATAGATTTGTCCGGCATTTCCCGGCTCTAAATCACCGTGAGGCCCCTGATGACGTCATAACACCGTTTGGCATCGATTCAACACTAGGCGGAAGGCCACTTCGGTCCCCAAACGATGCCACGATGCGTCACAGACGAGTGGTAAGGCAGAGGCGGCTCCAGCAGACAGGGGGCACGTACCCCCTCCCCTGAGTGATTCATCCGGCGCCCCCACGCCTTCCCCCTAGATCGGCTTTAGCCCTCCTTCCTGACAGTTTTCTTACAATTCTCTCCTCAGACCATGGGTGGAAATCCGGGGGGGGCCAGGACCCCCTGGATTTCGGGTCTCACACAGTCTTTGTATAGGGCTTGCATTGCCGTGCCAGCGCTAACCCACCCACGACCCCTCCCTGGATCGAGAAGAGATATCCAGCCACGCCTCAGACTACAAGTATTGAAGCCGCGCCATGCAATTGGGCGTCCTTCTCAGGAAGCCAATTCCACACCTCCGGCGCTGGCGCTTGAGGGTACGACAGCATCACCTGGGGACCCAGCTGCTGCCCTCTTGAATGAAGTTGTCCCTCCCGTCGGCAATTCTGGATGTGCCTTTGTGATTGCTTTTGTTTCGGGGCGACGTGTGGTTAGCAACAGAGGTAGAAAAATCTACCAACTCGCCAACAATGCTGGTGACAAAGGAAGATTAAGTCGGTGACAACATGGGCAAGAATACGTATACGTCGGCGTGATAAGGTGACGCTTAGTCTGTTTACGATGAGCTGTTACGATGCTAAGCTGTTTGCTGCTAAGCGGTTTGATAAGCTGCTTACGGTGATGACTCAGAGAGTCTGGCAAATAACCTCCTTTCGGTGTCAAAGCTCAATATTCCTGGTTACACAAGTTTGGTTTGAAACTCGGTTGGAGACACTTACTCAGTTCTTCGACCTCTGGTTAGCGATTTATGAGATACCGATCACGACAACCTCAGTAATTAAAAACTGCTAATTATGAGACAGCCCCAAGCGGAAGGTGCAGGTGAAATTTAAGACTGATGTAGTGAAGACAGGTGGTCCGGTTTATTATTTTCTTGCTTCGTGTTGAGGGATTCAGATGTAGGAAAACTGATTTAACACAAGAACACGAAATATCTGTTTGCTAGCACAGATAACAAGCATTTCACTCGGGATGTTTCTTGTTTATTGGAAGCCTTTTACTTAATCGTTTACTATCGATGAGTAGCGGTTCAATTTTGGAAGGATTCTTGTAAGTAACTTTTCATTCGAATAATCTGTTGCCAGAAATTACGTTTTTATCTACCTGTCTCCCATCAACCGGAAATTGCAAACCTACTACAGCAGTTCATTAACAATTGAAGCTGCTTGACACGGAACAGCGAACTTCTAATAAAACCAAGACAATTTGCAATGTATGCATTGCAAACCAATTTGCAATAATGACACCACACTTTGCAGGACTGGACACCAACACACTGCGTGCCGTATTTTCAGCCTTTGCCGATGTTTCATCCCGTTGGCTGACCATCCCATTCCTTTCATGAAATGAAACACGGGTTTCGATCCATCTGTAACCGACGCAGTTTTGTTCTGGTCTGATTGTTCTGTCAGCAGCAGCCCCGCAGCCTGCGGTATTTAATCTTCTCTTCGGGGCAACGCCAACTGGCAGAGTGTAATACCAACAGACAGAGTTTTACACAAACTGACAAAATGTCATACGAACTGGCAGAGTGTAATACCAACTGACAGAGTGTAATACCAACTGACAGAGTGTAATACAAACTGACAGAGTGTAATGTAAACTGACAGAATGTAATACCAACTGACAAAATGTAATACTAACTGACAGAGTGTAATACAAACTGACAGAATGTAATACAAACTGAAAGAGTGTAATACAAATTGACAGAATGTATTAAAAACTGACAGAATGTAATACCAACTGACAGAGTGTAATACAAACTGACAGAATGTAATACCAACTGAAGGAATGTAAACCAACTGATAGAGTGTAATACAGACTGACAGAGTGCAATACCAACAGACAGAGTGTCATACAAACTGACAGAATGTCATACGAACTGATAGAGTGTAATACAAACTGACAGAGTGTAAACCAACTTACAGAGTGTAATACAAACTGACAGAGTGTAATACCAACGACAGAGTTTAATACCAACACACAATGTAATACCAACACAGAGGTAATACCAACGACAGAGGTAAACAAACTACAGAATAAACAAAGAAAATGAATACAAATGACAGAATGTAATACTAACTGACAGAGTGTAATACAAACTGACAGAGTGTAATACCAAATGACTCAGTGTAATGCAACTGATAGAAAGTATTACAAACTGACAGAATGTAATACCAACTGACAGAGTGTAATACGAACTGACAGAATGTAATACCAACTGAAGGAATTAATACCAACGAAGGAATGTAATACCAACTGATAGAGTGTAATACAGACTGACAGAGTGCAATACCAACAGACAGAGTGTCATACAAACTGACAGAATGTCATACGAACTGACAGAGTGTAATACAAACTGACAGAGTGTAATACCAACTTACAGAGTGTAATACAAACTACAGAGTGTAATACCAACTGACAGAGTTTAATACCAACGACACAATAATACCAACTGACAGAGTGTAATACCAACTGACAGAGTGTAATACAAACTACAGAATGTAATACAAACTGAAAGAGTGTAAACAAATTACAGAATGTAATACTAACTGACAGAGTGTAATACAAACTGACAGAGTGTAATACCAAATGACTCAGTGTAATGCAAACTGATAGAAAGTATTACAAACTGACAGAATGTAATACCAACTGACAGAGTGTAATACGAACTGACAGAATGTAATACCAACTGAAGGAAGTAATACCAACTGATAGAGTGTAATACAGACTGCCAGAGTGCAATACCAACAGACAGAGTGTCATACAAACTGACATAATGTCATACGAACTGATAGAGTGTAATACCAACTGACAGAGTGTAATACCAACTTACAGAGTGTAATACAAACTGACAGAGTGTAATACCAACTGACAGAGTTTAATACCAACTGACACAATGTAATACCAACTGACAGAGTGTAATACCAACTGACAGAGTGTAATACAAACTGACAGAATGTAATACAAACTGAAAGAGTGTAATACAAATTGACAGAATGTAATACCAACTGACAGAATGTAATACCAGCTGACAGAGTGTAATACCAACTGACAGAGTTTAATACCAACTGACACAATGTAATACCAACTGACAGAGTGTAATACCAACTGACAGAGTATAATAGAAACTGAAAGAGTGTAATACAAATTGACAGAATGTAATACCAACTGACAGAATGTAATACCAACTGACAGAGTGTAATACAAACTGAAAGAGTGTAATACAAACTGACAGAGTGTAATACAAACTGACAGAGTGTAATACAAACTGACAGAGTGTAATACAAACTGACAGAGTGTCACCATCAGACCTAACATAGTCAATACACATATCAAGTGAATTGCAATAATGATCCAAGCGTAATGGTATCAAAATGAAAACTCTATTCACCATTTCCTGCGAAGTATTGACCCAAGTCTGAAAATTTGCTTAGTCAGTCTCAGCTGACCACTCAGAGGTCACAGGTCCAAAGCTGCTGCGCGGCCCTGGAAAGCGGTCTAAGACACCTCGATTTTGAGAACAAGGAGTTATTCTCAGCCGTCCCTACAGAAAAATTGTCATTATTCAGCCATTTCCCTTTATCTATTCATTTGCAATGGAGAGGTTATGACCCGTACGTGACTAGGCATCAGTTAAAAAAGTCAAGTTCTAAAAACTTGTAAATCAATAAGCTAAACTAGATCTCACTGGTGCCATTTTAAACGTTTTTGGAGGCGAGGTCCCTTGGCCTGGCCTTGTGGCCTGACCTGATATGAACCAAACCAAACGTTTTCGGAAAAAGACCTTCTAAAGGGAATGGGCACCTTGGTCGAGTCCCGAAATTTAGTGCAATTAGGGTTGATTTTAGCAGAAAATCATGTATATGATAAATATACAATAAAATCCAATATTTTGATATATAAAATTATCTTTTATGGTGAGAAATAATCATATTTAATAGGCTTCGAGAGTTTCAGTTGGCTGACTATTCACCGTGACGTCAGTATGTCATCACGCCAACAGCTGACAGCTGCAGCCAGCTCCTTGGGCACATTTTGGGTACATTTCAGGTAGGTTTTTAGCTTTTCTCTCCCGAAGTTTCGAGTTCCAAGACAAATTATATGTTGAGTACCGGGTTTTCCGACATGCTTTATAACATGTCTATCTCTCCAACATGCTTTATAACATGTCTATCTCAATTAGAATTACGTTATAAAGATGCCACATACTCTTTAAGAATAAAATGTTCCAAGTACGGTGGCGTACGGCGGGATTTGGCCTCGTCGTTTTTGGAGCACCGTCGGTACACCCAAGGGGAGATGTTCCATCACCCCCTCACCGGGGTGAGGGTCAACGTGAAGGATGTTGAGGTATGTTTTGCAGTGCTGAGACGAGGAGCATGATTCGACTACACTTTGGTTGAGAAGTTGAGATTTGACATCCCTGATTCTGACGAAGGACCGTGTCCGAATATATAGTCTAAGTGCATTTTATATCCAGGATTCGAGGAGACAGGCCAGTATATACCTTGTCAACTTAGGATCTGAGATATGATTCCCCCGCAGTGCGTGCTGAAACAAACGCAATTTAAGAAAGTGAAGAGTGCTTTATCATTTCTGCGAACTAACTCAGCAAATCGCGGCGTAGCAGATTTCAGAGTAAATTAAGTTGCATTCTACTGACGGTACTGGGGTAAGTTTAGAGAAGATAGTTTAGTGGTAGGAGTTGAACAAATGTCTGTGTTTTGAGCGCAAAAAATACTTACACCAGTAAAGTAATAAAAACAGATAGTCGCAATACTGTTTATTCATGTAATAAACATCAGAAACCCATTTTGCACTAACGTGCTGTGCTAGTTTCCAATCAAAATGTTCACACTTCCTTAACTTCTAGAAGACAAGCAGCCACAGATATAGAAAATGTCAGATTAGAAGCTCTGACTTCTTAAATGCACTCATGCATCAAGCGTATGTAGCGACAAACTCCAGCACTGTTACGGATGAAGCTCACACTGCATTAAAGATAGACATACAGAAAATAGTATCAGTATCACAATACGCATTGAAAATTAAAACGGCCAAAACCAGCACAATCAATAATCCCCCAAAGCAGCAATCACAAACAGTCAAGACACTCTCTTTAAACCACCAGAATTAGTTGATGTCCAGGGATCTTCGCATTTCCTCATGGCAATTGGCGCTACATGATTAGAAGGAGAAGTGGACAAGAACATTTGAATTTAAGGCGGACAATACCCAAGGACTTAAAAAATCAAGGCCAGGGCGGTTGCGCAAAAATATACAATCAAAATCCAATCTGCACACATACACACATACAGGCCTGCACACTCTTCTCCCTTCTAGCTCTAGCTATGAAGCCAAACCACATCTAGTATGAATTCTAGTATGAAATCTATTCTCAATCCAAAACGCAGTTTGGAGCACCGATCTCAGCCGAAGCAGCTGGGAAAAAATCCAACCTCGCAATATATCACGCATAACTTCCGCCGAGCGAGCAGCTCAATCAGCCTGGCAACAGCCCACCCATATTGACTGCAAAGTATCCTGAAGTTTATATTAGCTCCAGCGCAGTGGCGGATGCAGGCATCCATTTCGGGGGAGCAGCGGAGCGGGGCTCGAGCCTCCCCGCCATAGTCTCGGAACAGCCTCCGACTATGCAGCTACTATAAGCATTCTGACATTTCGGAAAGAGGAGGGATTGAGCCTCCGTAGCCCCTTGCATCTGCCACTGCTCCAGCGATAAGCAGAGTCATTAATCATGACATACACCGTGCCTTCAGAGACGAGTCATGGAGTGAACGTGAATATCACGAGTGCTTGTGACAAACACGGTTTGGGTTATAGTCTATCAGGCGACAACGGTTCAGTGCAATTTCAAAGCTAGAGGCTAGAAAAGATCAGAACTTAAATAATTGTTGGGGTTTTAACGACGTACCAACTACCAAGGTTATACGGCGTCGCCACCTCTCACCCTGCTGGGAGGGATTTGGGAGATCAGATCAAATCAGGTTTCGCCGGGATTTGAACCCGGGACGAGTGGCTTAGTAGACAGACGCGCTATCCAATAAGCCACCCACCGATATGAAAGATCAGAACTTGTCAAAATTGTTAAGGACTAAGCTGAATAAATCCTAATGAAATGAATGTATGGCTTAGCGAGCTTTCAGTAGTATTGACTGCCGCCATGAGCGCATTGAAACATTCAGCATCACATTGAAATAAAACGTTGCATCCTGGTACCTCTGACGGGTTGTCTCACAAAATCCTCTTTGATCATCTTATTTAAACCTTTTATGAGACACTTGTAATTTTGAACACCAATGAATCGAGCGTTGACAAGTATTGGAAACAATCTTCACGCCTCTGCTTCACGTTATAACTCTCTTACACCATTATTCAAGATCAAATCTAATCGATACCTACAGTTTGCATCAACGAAACTTCTGCCATGAAGCTTTCCAGTACAAAATTCTTCAGGCCTCTGCTTCAAGTTGTAAATCTCTGACACCATTATTCAAGATCAGGTCTTATCGAAACCTATAGTTTCCATCAACGGAACTTCAGCCATGAATCTCTCCAGTCAACTAGATTATCTGCTATAGATTCGATAGACTCTAGTAGATAGGCTGCAACATACAGGCGCGGACGCAGGAGCACCGTTTAGGGGTAGAACTCAGGGGAAATCGTAAAAACATGATGCTTTCTGGGGGCCCCTTGGCCCCCTTCTCTACATCCGTAGTGGTTCGAGCCTGCGGATCCATTTCCGGTCCAGTCTGGGTGACAGTCCGCAGGTGACCCGACTGGGTCATCCGCTATCGATTATATTTATGCTAGTACAGGGGCGGACGCAGACCCGAGTTTGGGGGGCAAACCCATGTCTACCTCTCCTCCTGGGGGGGATGTGCGATTTGGGTGCTCGACAGACCTAGTATAAGCTACCTCTTCAAGTACAGGTCCGCTCTCCTGGGGGTGGGAGCGAATATTTTTTGCGCTTCAATGCGCTAGCCGATACACTGCCCCTTTCGGACAAAGCCTCTGGCGTCAGTGGCGTCGGGAAAAGCAGCTTCAATGCGCGGCTGTTTAAGTGGAATAGTCTGAAAATCAGGAAACCACATTTTGTTTCAACCTACAACCGCTTACAACAAAGATGTCGTCTCTTGTCCTATTACGATGGGTTGACCCAAGAATCTGGTGTAATCACGACTCTGACAGCGCGCGGCTGCTTGCGACATGTAAGGTTGCGTGGCCATGTCATTTGTTAACATTTATCACGTGACATGCGCTGCCAGATGAAAGCGAGTTGGTTTGGTATAAGGCAGTAAGCCACCTACTTCGAACCTTAAAACGTGCGGGAATTTTATAAAGAGAGCTTTGGGTGAAATAAAATATGTCAATAATTGTTTCGCGACACGCTCTACAAAACTGCTAACTCAGCTAAAAACCCATTATAAAAGTAGGACACTCCCTTTAAGCAGAACTGACTCACTGATCTAAGCTTCAGCATTTAAGCGCTAGCAGGTGTATTGCCACGGATTACTTACTGGGGGATGGGGGGACGAACTGGAATTCGATGGAATTCGAATGACTCAAAATGACCTCAGAAGTCAATGCACACTAAAACATCAGTCATGATGAGGACTCGGATTGGGCGGGAGTGTGTGAATGTGTGTGAATCTGTGTTGTCTGTCTGTGCGTGGTGGGGGAGGGTTAGAGTAGACAAAATCTAAATCAAAAACAACGCATCCATGATGTGGCTCAAAGAGTGCCACCGAGGCACGATACCAAACCTCTTCCCATTTTCCCACTCTTTCCTGACAGCACTTTCTTGTCGAAAGGCAGGCTCGAATTTCCTTTCCCGCTGCACAAGCACACTAGAACCAAACGTGCATCGGGGTAGATGTGTAAATTCATGCTGGCATATTTATATGGTCAGTTGTTCCTTGAAGTGTTGTTACTGTGAGCTTTACCGTGATCTGAGTCGTTTCCCGGATTGCAGCTTCCGTGGAGGAAACTTTTATATATTCGAGAGTTTTCCCATTCTGAGAGTAACTCTCAAGACAGCACTCAAAGAGAAATGAGAGCGGCCATTAACAGTGGAAAGCGAAGGCACAAACAAGAGACCCAACCAAGCGGGAAAGGACGAAAAACAAGACCAAAAAGGAAGCATGGTGAGAACAAAGACGAGGGAGAATGTGAGGACCGCAGAGCGTGAATGAGGAATTTGAATTCAGATGTAGATGTAGACCAAAAATGAAGAGAGACACTGAAGGCAAAGCTGGAGATAGACGCGCACTCTAGTATTGTTCCCGGCAGCGTGGTTAAAACATTTCAACATTATTTACTCGGAACTTCAAACAAGCCAGGAAGCAGCTAAGCTGAAAAAAACTGTCCAGCTCTCCTCCTCGTGAAAAATCTCTAACTGCAACGAATGCTGTAGTCACAGAAATCTCAAGCATAGACAAACTCAGGCGACAGAGAAAATGCAGCCTCTGTGTTCCAACCAGGGCATTGGGGTCCTGTATCTCACGAACCAATTCGGATGCTTATTTCTACCTGTAATACACTCCCGTCATTTTCATACAAAGTAGGCCTACGCTTGATTGTAGAAGACCTACAAACGAACCCTACAACCCATACATTACTTACAACCCTAGATTACGGTCCTGAATAAGTTTTTGTTGTAAGATAAACGACCAAAACTATCCTCGGAGTGTGAGTTGTCTCCGTGATAGAGATCATATCGAATTGGGGCAAAATTTAGACAGGTTTCCGAGCTCAAACCAGTCCTAGTGTCCAAACTCTACCAAGTTAAATCACTCTTTTCAGCACTGAACTCAGCTTTACAAATGTTTCTTTCTCCTTGTTTTTCTCGGACTCAACTCGGTGTTTTCGGTCGACTCCGAAGACCTGTTTTCAAGCATGTAGGATTATAGGCGGATCCAGGATTGTCAAGTGGAGGGGGTACATGGTCAAGGGCGCCACTTTTAGGCGGCAAAACCTATCAAATGGGCCCCAAATACTATTGCAGGGGTGCCGGTAGTCGCATCCTGGGAGGGGAGATGAAAAGTGCATGTTTATGTGTATATATGTGCACGTATATGTGTATGTATATATGTGTATGTGTATATGTGTGTATGTGGTTATATGTGTATGTGAATGTGTATATATGTGTATGTGAATGTGTATTTATGTATATGTGAATGCATATACGTGTATGTGTATGTGTGTATGTGAAAGTGTAAGTGTATATGCCGGACGGAGAGGCAGAGTGGGAAGCGAAGTCGAGAAGAGAGACAATCTCTCCGACATCAGCAATGTGCTGGGGTTGAAGGGCCCCAGCTGCAATGATAACACAATGATACTGTCGCCCCTCATTCCCCTCATTAGACGCCGAGAGTACCAGCAAGCACAGACAGATTCAGGAGGGGCGTATGGGTGCTCCTTGACCGAGCTTTCGGCGCTCCCCCAAAAAAAACCGGCGCCCAACTAACTCAAGCGCCACTTCACCTTCACAGAATGCAACGTGTTAGGTCATACATTAAGGGGAAAATAATAATTTGTGGAAACTCTAAAAAGGACAATTTATGGACAAATAAGTCTGAAAATCAGAAAATCGCATTTTGCTTCAACTTTCAGTTGCTCAATATCGCCTCTTGTTTTATCATGCTGGGTTGACCCAAGCGCTGGGTGTAATCACGAATCCGGCAGTCGGCGGCGGATTGCATCATGTAAGGTTGCGTGGCCATGCCATTAGTTAATGTGACATATGCTGGCAGAAGGAAAGGGATTCTTTTCATTGTTTGAAATAAGGTAGTAAGCTGAACCCCCTTCTATTAACTTTAAACGTGCGGAGTGTTTATACAGAGAGCTTTTCGCGGCACGCCTTACAAAGCTACTATCTTTAAAATCCATTATAAAAGTAGATAGGAATGACACTCATCTGGCCAAAGCGGCGAGGCCTCCCCTGACCGCATCGCTCCTCTCATATGAAACCCTGGATCCGTCTATGTCTGCAGGCACATGGAATTTAAATATGAGCGATTAAAATCCTCTGTGCACCAATCACAGATCAGACGCCGATCAGATGCAAACCAGACTGCGCCAATCTCAGATCAGACGTAGATCCGACTGCGCCAATCTCAGATCAGACGCAAATCAGACTGCGTCCATCTCAGATCAGACACAGATCAGAGACAGATCAGACGAGATCAGACTGGCCAATCTCAGATCAGACGCAAATCAGACTGCGTCCATCTCAGATCAGACACAGATCAGAGACAGATCAGACGTAGATCAGACTGCGCCAATCTCAGATCAGACGCAAATCAGACTGCGTCCATCTCAGATCAGACAAAGATCAGAGACAGATCAGACGCAGATCAGACTGTGCCAATCGCAGATCATACGCATATCAGACTCAGATCAGACTGCGCCAATCTCAGATCAGACACAGATCAGACACCGATCAGACACAGATCAGAGGCAGATCAGACGTAGATCAGACTGCGCCAATCTCAGATCAGACGCAAATCAGACTGCGTCCATCTCAGATCAGACACAGATCAGAGACAGATCAGACGCAGATCAGACTGTGCCAATCGCAGATCAGACACAGATCAGACGGAGATCAGACTGTGCCAATCTCAGATCAGACGCAGATCAGGCTGTGCCAATCGCAGATCAGACATAGATCAGATGCAGATCAGACTGTGCCAATCGCATATCAGACTCAGATCAGACTGCGCCAATCTCAGATCACACACAGATCAGACGTAGATCAGACTGTGCCAATCTCAGATCAGACGCAGATCAGACTGTGCCAATCGCAGATCAGACACAGATCAGACGCAGATCAGACTGCGCCAATGAGACGTAGTCTTTTCTCAGTGATCTTTTTCTATTTTCCATCTTACATCTTTCTACCTGAGAAAATCCCAGAATCGCAGAGAAAGTGGTCAGTTTGTAAGCTTTCAAAGAACATCGGAAAACCCGATCAGAACTGAAAAAAATATGATAGCATACATTGGCCACCCACCGTGTTTTTTACCCACACGAACAGATAATCTCTTAAGGGAGCAGATCAAAGGCTTCCGACAGCTGATGTTGAGACAGATAAGATTATCATTCCAAGCTCTCCCGGAATAGCTGGATTGAGCTGGCCATTGATCTTTTGAAGTGTTCACATCCCCCGGGAGGCCTATTGCAGGCGTTAGTATTTATGCATATCTGCTCTGAAGCATATCAACAAGGAAGCGATTTGCACATAATCATCAGGCTTACTAATTCTCGTTTGAAGTGTTTGAATGATTAAAAGACGCCTTTGAAGGGTTGGTGATAACGCTTTAATGACATGTAAATTTGACCGAGTTATCAAAGCACTTTAGTGCAAAGGATCTCTTTAACCTTATTCTTGTCAGGATGGGGGGATGCACACCACACATGCTTTTTTCTCATATATCTCCAAAACAGTTAGCGAGAGGTATTTGAAACTTTCTGGAACTTCCTAAAACTTAATTGGGCAGATTCACTAATTTTTTTAGATAACATATTTTCCAGGCGTGGAGCTATGGCTCGGTATATAGGGAGGATCTATTCGCAAACGGAGTATCATTATGTACGGCGCGTTCGTCACACAACAAAGCCTTCCGTAGCAATATTGAGGGCAGTCAGAAAGTTTGAATGTTATGAATAAGATGCCAGTAATAGCACATTTAAATCATAACATGTTTTTTTTACAAAGGTGGCTCCAGCAACTAAAAAACAGAGGGGTTGAAATAAAATTGTAATTTAAGCTCACAGAGTGAAAAGACCACCTACAGGACAGCCAAGAGTATCCAAAGTCATCATACCATAATCCCAACTGTATATTAACCCCACCGGGGGCATGATGGCCCTCCATAAGGTTTTCGGGATAGCAGAAAAGACAGGCCAGCACCGCGGTTGAAAGCTCACCTCTACTGCATCATTTTCCCATCATCCCTGAAATTTTTACCCCGGGTCACCCAAGGTCAGGTCACCAGACGAGGTCAACCAAGGTCACCTCACTTCACCTTTAGAGCTCTGTAAGAGCTACATTTCAAAGTCGATCGATTTGAAACTTCCTACACTTCATGACCCTCCAGGGTCTAAAGGTGTATATCCGGGATTTTCGATTTCGTGCCCTGAGGTCAGGTCACGAGGCGGCCTCTCCCATTGGAAAAGCATGGGAAAAGCTATTTCATGATATAAAACCACAAAAATGATTGCAAATACTCAGACTGCTCAGAACAACGTTTTGGACACCCTTACGGATCCCAGGGGTCGTATTTGCCCTTTGACTTTCCAAGGTCATCCAAGTCACCAGAGGTCAAAAACAGTATTTTGACAATAACTTTGACCTAATTGAGCTAGAGCGGTGAAACAAGCACCATCGTGTTTGTCTTGTCACTGGCTTTTATTTGATATACGGCAAGTCACTTTTGACCTTTCGTGACCTCAGGTCATATTAGGTCACGAGGTGACCTCTGGCAGTCAAACCACTGGCGGGAGGTCTTTACGTTCCACATAGCGAAAAAGTACTGGCAATTTTCTATCAAATGTCTTTACCAGGCCTCAATAGCTCTAATGGCATAAGAGTTATGCCCAGTTTGCTTAATCATTGCATATTTGAGTGAAAATAGCCGATCTTGACCTAATTTGACCTCTGAGGTCAAACCATTGACCTGAGCACTAAAACATGCGAAGTAATTCTTACTGAATTCACGCGAGCTTTCTATTGCACTTTGCAGATTTGCGCTAACGCCCATATTTTCGGAGTTAGAGGGGGCTATCGATGGCCCCCGGTGGGGGAAGGTGGCGCCGGACTCGGTGGGGCGCGGGTTAAATTAGAAAATGCCATAGGCGTACTCAGTTATCGAAATCAAAGGCGTTCCAAGCATATGCAAGCGTATTTTAGCATACTAAGTGCAATGAAATGGTACGAGCATCCAACACCGAAAAAATAAATAAAGCATACATGGATGGATCAAGGCAACAAAATAATTCAGAGCACCACTCGCTCCAGATAGGCATGGGCGGATAAAGGTCGGGTAATACGAAAAGTACAAAAGGCTGAGGAGCTCATGACTTTTAGACATTGTCAATATACATCCTGCCCTCCTCTGCTTTCCTGCATCCGCCTCTGATGTTTTTTGGCATTAAACTATTTGTCTCCACGTGAAAAAATAGCCTGCAGTATCAGAAATTTGTGAATCTATGTAAGAAACTGGTAAAATGTGTTAACTTCACCGCATAGCTCTGTCCCTGGATCCACCATTGAATTTTGAATTTTCATATAGCTGAAAGAAAGACCGATTCTCAGTCCATATGGACATGTTGTGTGAAAATCACATCAGAGGGCCAGGGTCTATGGAGGATCTAAACAAGGTAAAAACGTCTAGTTTACAACCTCCTGTCATTTTCCATTTTCAAAATTCTGAAATATTCTTTTTTAAACGACGCTAAGCGTGAGACAAACAGACCCCAGTGTGAATTTTGAAATAGAACGGGTATATTTTGAGCTCTTGGGTGGCCGAATCCGTCCCTTCCCCTGACAAGGTGGTCCCTGTGCTTTGTGGGACGCTAAGCTTTGGCTTCTAAATCAAGCTTCATTGTGGGAGCTGCTCGTCCGGGTGGTGGGGTTGGGGTCTCCGTGATAAGTCCCTTGATGACTTTAGTGAGACTCCGACTCCAACAGTCAAACTGAGAGCAACTTTGGACAAAATTTCTATAAAAAGATAGCCAGGAACCTGACATGAATAGCGTTAATGTAATGATTTTCGATTCCATTATAAGCTCAGAGCTCTCCATGGCCGCCAAGTTCTAAAAAGCCAATCCATATGACACAGTCACGTGACACATTGTAGGCCCTTGTGATGACAGCAGTGGCGGATCCAGGAATTAATTTCGGGGGAAAGGGGCGCGGGCCTCATCCGCCAGTACCTCGGGCAGCCCCTCGCCTATGTATTAACTATAAGGGCTTGGACATTTGCGTGGAGGGGCGGGGCTTGAGCCCCTATCCGCCAAATGGATCCGCCACTGACAGTAACTGACGCTGATGTCATTATCGCATTACCCTATAATCACCAAGAGCACTAGGCCTGATTAGCCCTCTGTCGTTTTTACCCACACCAATGCCAAAGACAGTGTTGGTGTTAGAGGAAGCATCGACCGGAGGGTTATCCTCTTTGCTTGGCGGCGGGCGAAGTGATCACGTACATCAAACGTGAAGTATAATCGCGGCAGTCTGGGCGGTCGGCATTATTTACACTGCAAATAGATGGTGCGAGCAGAGACGTCGTCAGATACTCATCAAGGGGGCACAGCGTGACACCTAAAGCCAGCCACCAGAAAATTATAGCGACGCTTAGAAAACTTTCGTAGAAATAGAACGCTTGGTCAAATACCCCCCGAGCAGGAGCGAATCCAGGGTGAGAAAAGACGGTATTTTCCCCAAACTACCAATGTCGCTGATTGTCCTAAAAAAACTGTTTTTTCCGATTTGGGGCAAGTTAACCCCCTCCCCCAAAAAAACATTGGCCTGCATCCGGCCTTGCCCTCGGTTATGCTCCATTGACTGAGTAGCTTAGGCTGGCGGAGCTGTTGCGGTGGTGTAAGGAAGCGACCATCGCTTACACTTTGAGTTCTTTCATGTCTACTTTGTATGCTGATTATTCTTGAAGATAATAATAATCATCAACTATCTTTATTATTTGCCATGAAACAGATGAAAAAGAATAATAACATGACAGGAATTCAAAGAGTAAAAGCAGGTAAAAAAGATTAAAAGCGCTAAAATATCTCGAAGAGATCACAAGCGCACATTCCCCGGCCCCAACTGGTCGACCAGTCGACAGGGACGGACGCCGCAACCCTTTAAAGGGAATGTGGCACCTTCATAACGTGATTTTAACTGAGATAGCCAAGTTGTAAAGCAAGTCGGAAAACCCGGTACTCCATTTATCATTTGTCTTGGAACTCGATATTTCTGTAGAAAAAACTAAAACCTACCTGACAGCAGCCCCTCATCAGCCCCCACCGCATGGCCATTGTGAGCTTCTGGTGTGACACGACATATGCTGACGTCACGATGAGCATCAGCCAATCGAAGCCTTTGAAGCTTTTCAAGTATGGTAGTGGTTGCGAGATCGTGACATCATCCACAGGCTGATATTTATTTCTTTGTCTAGAGGAGCATTTTAAAAATCAAAATATTGAGCTTATTGAACATTTTTTAGAGAAATCATGAGTGGTTTCATTATTTTCGGCTAAAAGTACGCCTAATTGCACTAAATTCCAGGATTTGACCAAGGTGCCACATTCTCGTTAATCGCACCGCCCCCACCCACAGTCAGCGCCCCCCGTCCCCATCGAGTAGATAAGTGATTCATATAATAAATTCCAGGTAGTATACTTGATAACGGCCAAGTCATGACAGACGATGCGGCGTTTTCAAATGCCACCTTGACCTGTCGTTTTAAGTTTCAAGTTCTTTTGAAAGAGTCTGGAACCTGCCAAACGTGCCTAAGAGGCGTGTCAAAGTGGCCGCTGATTTGCCATACTTTGTCAGAGGTCAGACAGTATTCAAACTGGACAAAGCTTCAAGAAGAAATCTAGATCACCACACATTGAAAGCCTGTCTTGAAAACATTTTATCACGTTTGGAAGATGAAGAAGGTCTAAAACGTAACATATTTGAGATGAATGTTGCACCCTGGTACCCTTCTAATTTCTTTTAGCCAAGTATTGCTACATTCTTTGCTAGTTTTCTCCAAACCTCTCATTTTTGGAGACTCATATTTCCCGGGGTTAATTCACTACATATTGACAGACGTTGTGCACAAAAAGCATTTGACGTAAAGTATCTCAAACAACAAATATTCCTGCTCGGTAAAAGAAAGGAACTTATGTGTAAGGACTTGAGAAGGGAAGGGTTAGCCACCAGCTGAGGCAGAAATATGGAACCTGACTACCTCCTGAGTCCAATCGGCCTATTTTCATCAAAGTGCAATATTTTTTGGCATTGGGGTAAATTCTTGTCTCTCAAAAAAGTTATTGTCTCGCCGGATGGCCTCACCTATATTTGATTATTTGTCTTCCCTTTGCCTAAGTCAGTGTTTCCGAAACATTTCTTAGTCTAGCTAAAACATCTATTATCACCCTGTATAAAACTAACCGGCCCTAAAACCCCTGAAACCGGCGACCCGCGCTGCTTTCACCACTCACTCGGAATGCAAGTATTTGCAACTAAGTTTTAGCATTCATGGCTTCCACTGAAATTTCGAGGAACTTGGATTCGTCTACGATGGCACTAGTGTTCTCCTGTCCCCTCGAACACAATTTAAATAAGGAAATTCTTCGCAATATTTCAGGAGTGTTTTAACAGCCAATGATTTTCCATTATTCGCCGAAAACGCCAATCTAGCCTGGCCAACATTTTTTCAAGTTTTTGTAGCTTAGATTTGGACCCCAAAAGAAACGAAAGACAGTTAAAAGGTAAATCAAAGTTTGTAAAACTAATGACCATAAACAATGCCACAAAACAGTTCATAGTTCGCTCATCACATAAACTGACATCATTAGGTAGGTAATTGTACAACAAGTTTAATACATCACAAGTACTCATGGCTTGAAACACGTCACAAACTATATTTTTTATTTTTGACTTTAAAGTTTACTCCAAGATTGGCCTCAGAGTTTGATAATTTTGGGGGTTTATCAACACGTCAGCTACCAGGATAGTGTGGCGTCACCAACTCTCGCCCTGTCAGAAGAGTTTCTGGGGAGTTTCTCTTTCCTGAAATGCTCCAGAACTTAAGACATTCATAACTTCTAGGAATTGGCAATCTATATCTTGCCCCACTACATTACTTTCCTGCATCCGCTCCTGATGTTTTTTTTTAATTATACTATTTTGTCTCAACGTGAAAAGTATCACGCAGTATCAGACATTTGCTAACATATGTAAGAAACGCCGGGCTTTGAAATCAGGCCAGCTGCGTGGAAAGCGAGCTTGCTGACCATTACAACACTGCGCCCCCTATTCTCACGATTGACATACCAGAAGGTCACCGTTCCGGTGGCACGGAACAGTTCATTAATTAACCGCACCGAGACTGTCAAATCTACCTGTCACTTCAGTAATAACATCACGCCAACTCGCCCAATTAAATGCAACTCTGGACAAGTCTTACAATAATATCCGCAGCGCTTAAGCCGAGGATATGGCGAGTGATATTCTGCGGACGAAATTCAGCAACTGAGCGTTCACCCCCAACCAAGCGTGATAATCTGTAGCCGATGTTCAGCAGCGTGAGGCCACATCTAGCTGGTGACGCTGATATACACTATTAGTGCAATCATCGTGGCCGTGGGAATAGCCGCAGTGGCCAAAGCCTCGCAATACGCCGCCGTTTTCCCTTTAACCCCATGCTGGCAGTCCTTCCCACAGATGAGGAAATTAAGCAAGCCACCAATGTATACTAACCCATAGGCAATCAACACAACGGTAGCCAACACTGTCAGCCAGTAAATCTCCGCGTGAATTCCAACCGCCAGCGCAATAATCATCGGCATGAAGAGAACCACCGCGTACCACAGATGCATGACGTGCGAACACCAGAGAATCTGGCACTGCCTGCCGATCGCCGCTTCCACGTCTACGGTGTTCTCCATCGCTACCGACGGCCGAGGAGTCCAGGGCCTTGGCTCTCGGTCTTCGCGTGGCTCCCAGGGCCTTCGCGGTGTGCTGGGCCGCCTTGCGCTTCGTACACTGTCACGAAACACGCTTGGTCTTCGTGAGTCGGCGGGACTTCGCGGAGTGCGCGGTGTTGTGATGGATCCTCGATGGCCTGAGGAGTGGCCAGAGCCTGGGGGTGTTCGACCGGAGACGCTGGGACTGCGCGGGTCTGCTGGGGATGGATGCCGAAGGCCGTCCGTGGTGTCGGTGTTGAGATTCAGACGGTCTGGCGGAGTTGGGTTGTCACCCGCTTTCTCTGCCATGGTGTTTTTGTTTGGCTGTGTGGTGGTTTTTGCAGTGGTTTTTGTTGTTTTATGGCAGTCTTCTTCGACTTTTTGATCCCCTTGATATTTTACGCTTTGTTTGAGTGAGAATACTCGTCTGATTAGGGACAACACTGATCCTCTTCCTGCCTTATTGTGGTGACAGATCACTGTGACGGAACAGCCTTCAGCAGCTGTCTCTTCTTCTCATTGCTTCTGTTCGCCGCGTCACGACAATTAACCGTGTGCCGCAGACGCTTCAATATCCCTCGAAGTGTCATCGATTGCTTAACTTTCGTTGTCTCGACATCCGCCAACGAGATCTTCACGAATTTCACGAATACACTCCCTTAGAACCCACTCTCCAAAACTTTTCCCAATCAGCTGGTATCTCCACTCCTTGTCTGAGCCTGCACTAGATAGGTCTCCAGGGGCTCACCTTTTGACCTCGCGCTCACCTCTCGACCCCGCGCGCCCACACCTGACCCGCCCTCTTTGAACCACCGCCTGCGGCGACGTTTCATCAAGCACTGCGGCTCTCCGCCCCTACCGCCACTGCAGTGCCCCACAGAAATCGTTAGGGGGAGGGGCGTGCGCGCGACTCGCTACCCCTCCCCACGTGCGAGGGGATGGGGAAAAGCAGCAGGGGAATTGCTATCCACTGTGTCAAGTTTACTCAAGGGACTGACGCGCCTCAGCACGGTAGCGAAAGTTAAAATGAGTGATTCCTACTTCAAGTTGATGAATTAGGATTGAGAAGGTCACACATGTGGGTCTGTTCGACATGAGAGCTGACCCACCCAATTCTGATGTCTGAGCACGCCTCTGCACTGCGGCATAAACATTAACAGTGCGTGGACAGGAAATTGGGGAAAACCTGCCACTCTGCTGGTCGGCAGCTCGGATTGTTTGTAGTGTGGGAGGTGTGAATGACAAAAATGCCCCGGAAATCTATGAACAATGTCTAGCAGTAGTCCTCGGCACAATGGAAATGATAAACTTATTGTCTTAAACTTAAAACGATTCGTGGTGTAAAGCTCTATGAATCCGAGCCAACATTTTTAACGTTTTTGTAGATTAAATTCGAACCCCTAGCACGCAAGGCAGACCAGCACTAGCTAAAAACCCAGCAAACTGTCTTAATTTTGTACACGCATTTACACGGACGGATCTAAGGGTCGAAGAGAATGGCGCCCCTCTTAGGTCCACTGAGGCTGCCGGTGGTTTTGGGCACCTATGTCAGGTGCCCTAAAGGCACCCTAAATGCGCAGTCAAACGCCTTAGAGTACCTCAACTTTGCGAGATATGCTTCTTAAACTTCACTCTAGAATGTGAAGGAGGCAGCCTGCCTCCCAGCGTTCTTCCTATTGGAAAGGCGCTGCTCTTTACTCGGGAGGTGAACTCTTATCTCATTGGGGGTGCCAGGGCAGGCCCAATGAGACGTCGAAATACTGTTAATAATTCCACCAAACATTTCTAGTCCTTCCTTTAATGGAACACTTAAAAGGACCAGGAATGTCTGGAGCTTAGAATCCTTAGAATATTACATAGCCATTTAAACTGTTTTTTTTGCGGTACGGCAGGCATAAGAGAAGGCTAAAACACACTTTGCATTACGCTATTTGTTTAATATGATTATTGAATATATAATTATGTATCTATTATCGATTCTACGATTACTATTTAATATGATAATATGAGCATTGACGTTTTTTTCAAATTTGAGCACCCAGAAATCATTTTCAAAACTCCACGTTCCTGTCTCGTACTGGCCAAATGCCGATATGTTAAAGGCCTTGATATACTGCTGCGTCGGCAATCTCTAGAGGCTTCACCCACAATACATAGGTAGATCTAGTCTACAGGGGGAAAGCGGCAATGGCGGCGGAACTGGGGGAGGGGGCACCGAGGCATTGTGTCCCCCTTCAATACAAAATTGTAACACTACACCTATGGCGTTGACTGGAAAGAAATGGCTTGAAAAGTCCATGGTGCCCCCCTTAAATTCGAACGTTCTGCCGTCACTGACAAGCGGGATGGTCAGGTTCCCCGCTCGATTGATCAACCCGGCACCCTCTTACTGCATCCCAGAGCCTCTTAAAACATCACTTCCAAACCCCTTTGATGTGCTTGCGCCTCCCAAGATGTAATCTAACGCCACTCTACTGGGTCACACCATAAGAATTGGCGCCCTCTCTGAACCCGAATGACCCCCTTGACCAAAAGCCCCTCCTATCCAAAGAAAATCCTGGATCCGCCTTTGCCCCCTTAGCAAAATCTAAGAGTGCGCAGGGCGCAGACCCCTCTCCCGGTACTGCGCAGGCTAAAGCTTCGGGGCAGATACTGCGGGACAGCCTACCATGCAGTTTCTGCCGTCCGGCCCAGTCTACTTTCGGGAAGAACAGTGCGGAACAGTCTACACAGTCGATTTTTCAGAGTGAACCTGAGCAATAGCATCCCAAAAAAGATTCCAAAGATATATGACGGTAAAGAGTCTGGTCCAGACTTCTCGGAAAATTCCGAGAGACTTTGGTACCAGATGTTTTGTCAGAAAGTACCTACAGGCCTTAAAAAATACCCCAGATAAATGACATGAAGAAATGTAACAAATGTGCCATTACTGTCTAGTAGCTGATAATGCACAACATGACTCACCTGTTACATCAATTTGCGTCAATTAGGCATCTTTGGTAATTTTCACCAAACCACCTGGCAGCAAAAGATTTCGGATTTTTCCGATATTAATAATTATAATTGTTTGAAATTTAACGACTCGCTAACTGTCATACGCAGTCGCCAGCTCTCACCCTGCTGAGAGGGACTGGGGGATCAGATTGACTTATTCAGAGACACCAGCGGGACTTGAACCCGGGACCGGTGGCTTAGGAGATTTTGATGCTATCCACCAAGCCACCTAACCCCATCGGATTTTTCCGAGAGCGTCTGGACCAGAGCCATAGTCTATCTACGACGGAGTGCATTGGCGGACGCAGGGGAGGGGGCATTCCGGCCATGGCCTCCCTCCAAAGCGCTGGAGGAGGGCCAAACTACCTTTGGCCCCCAAACACCGGATAAATTTTTGAAAAAGGTGTTTACACTAGGTCTGTAGAGCAAAAAAATCTTCGCTCCCCCAGGAGGAGAGGCAGACATGGGTTTGGCCTCCCAAAAACTCGAGGTCTGCGTCCGCCCCTGGCGGAGTGTGACTTTATATCTCTTCGTGGGTGCCTGGGCACCCCCAATTAAGCGTCGATGCGGTAAAATGTGTTTAGATTAATTTTTTCGATTTTTATGACTATGATAGTTTCATACGGTTCAATAGATACGTGAGAAGAATAAAACACATTTGATATTACACTATCACCTTTTGATGTAATAATCTTTAACATTCTTTTTCAAATTTGAGCACTTCTAACCACTTGCAAACATCGACGCCCCTGATCTACACGCAAACAAAGGCGTCACAGACTTTCTATCCCGCGTTAATCCACGCTACCCGATCGGAATACGGGCAATGAAGCCACTAGGTCACCCAGCCTACGAGTTGCAACATTTACCGGTCACGTGTAAGAACCCACGCAAGTGGCTCTAATTCCATGTTGGTAAAATGCATCGATAGCGCTCTCGAAAAACAAGTGAAAATTAGACTTCACGCCCCTGAGACGGAGTTTACCCTTCCCGTGACAGTTCGTGGTATCGCCGCTGGTTAATGGGAGGCTGTTCCCTCGCCTGGTTCCCACGAGACCCTTCTCTCGTCGGATAGTGCATCGAGTCCGCCCAGCGGCGGATACAAGGGGGTGGGGTAAGGGGGTTCAAGCCCCAAATGTCAGTGCCTATAGTGAATGCATAGCCGGATGCCGTTCCGAGGCAATGGCGAGGGAGGTTCGAGCCCCTACTCCCCCGAAATGAAGTCCTATATCCGCCTCTGTATCCATCCAATCTATTTCAAACGACTATCGTGTGGAAAAGGCTCCGCCTGAACGTTGCTGTCCGTAGCGAGAGGTGTCTCTCTTACGCATGGTTCTATGCTCGGAGCTATGGAACAGCTTATAACGGATCATGGGCGGGTCCAGAATTCCCGATGTAGGGGATAGCGGATGTGGAGCGGAAAACTAGTACTGCTTCAACATTGTCTTCAAAATCCTATCATTACATTTTTAGTGATTTGGCATAACATACCTCATCATCCGCTATCATCTTATGCATGTGGTTGTTAAAATATTGTTTATTATTTTCATGTTGTTCCATGCTTTCGGATGTCATACAATGTACCCGTAACGAGCCAGGACAGGAATATCGGCCATGCTCAGGCCCATCCCCGGAGAGAGAGAGAGAGAGAGAGAGAGAGAGAGAGAGAGAGAGGAGAGAGAGAGAGGGAGAGGGAGAGAGGAGAGAGAGAGAGGGAGAGAGGGAGAGGGAGAGAGAGAGTCACCTCAGCGGCGTATGAAAGAAAAAAACGTTGGTCAAACCTTGACAAACCTTGCGACAAACCAACGAAAAGATGACCCTTGACATTTACGAATTTGCCCTTGATATAGAGATAGAGCATCGATTGTGAGCATCAGAACCCAACGAAGGCGGAAAACAATGCAAAATGTTGCAGTGTGCCTACCATATTAATGCAGATACTTCACCTCTTTTCGAGTCTCCCTTCACCGGCAGCTCCAGATTTTTTTATTGGGGCAAATGGTTGGGGGCGCCATTCAGACCAGGGGGCGCCACTTTTTGGCAGAAAGCCTACCAGGTGGGCGCCAAATGCAATAGGGGCGCCAATATTTCCATCCTGGGGACGGGAGAAGGATTTGGAAGCCATATTTCAGGGGGCGCCCTGACTATCAGAGGGAGTGCCGAGGGTCGATAGGGAAAACACCCCCTGGATCCGCCTATAGCCTTCACAGTACGGCCAAATGAAGCCTAGTGATATAATTTGAGCTACACTGAAATAAAAAATGACACCTCTAACACTCTCTAGCATGACTCTAGAATATAGCGAATGAGACACCCTTTTTGGTCGACTGATGGCTATTTTTGGGGATTAGATCCCGTCATTTGGCGTCAATAACCTTTAAGCGGTGTCATTTCCAAAAGTAGCGCGAAACCTCATTTTGAACACCATTTCTGACACCACTTTCTGGCGTCAAAACAATACACACATGGGGAGTTATTACAACATTAAGGGTGTCAGACATTTTCATGGAGGTATCCCGACCACAAAATGAGGCATTTGACTCTTTTCGTGAGGTGTCGGTAGGGCGTCTGACTCTTTCCAAGAAAGGTGTCCTACGCCTTTCGTAGGGGTGTATGAAGGGTGTCAGACTCTACCAAGAACACGTCTGACTCTCTGCACTTATCTTGCGAGTGGTCATGACACTTTTATAGAGATTGTTTCACCTCACTGGAGAGTCTGACTCTTCTGTGACGTCACAGCACGTGCTATTGTTGTTTTTTTGCTGAAAAACGGCGCAAAAACCGCCTCATTCGGTGTGCAGATTCTGCACTGCAGAAGCAATGGGAGCAGGGTAAGGTAAATGAAGTTATAATTGTTATCAATGCATTGTAGGATTGATAGACTGATGCATTGGAGGATTAGCATTGCACACTATGCGCCTTCAATTTAAGAAATATCATCGAACATATCTTACAAATCTGTTTATTTGGTGGATACAGTTTTAAAACATGCTGTATGCAGCTCCTCGCCATGGATTTCTTTCCATGGGGGCTGGGATTTATGTGGGCCTCCTATCCCTGCTCCTTAAAGAGGCTCCTAGGTTTTGGGGGCTTCAATTCTGCTTTTCATTTTGGGACTTTCTTTATAAGAAAGGGACCCCTTATGTTGAGCGTTAATGAACATGCTTCCTGAATGTGGCCGGGTGGCCTAGTGGCTTTGTTGCCAGTCTACGGATCGGATAGCATAGATTAACGTGGGTTCAATCCCCACGGCGGGAATCCGCCTTCCGTGTCCGATCTGACCCGGTGGAGAGGATCCTTAAACACCCACGCCAATACTCCCTGTAATTTGGCAAGTGTGCCTGTTGGGAGTGGCCCTAAATAAAAAAATCAAGCGGAGGTCCTCCAAAAACCAGCCAGGGGCATTGCCGCTATGGTGGCGACGCCCCTGACTGTATGGGCAATGGATTCTGCGGGATCCAATATTATCCCGAATTTAGGTATGCAATTGTTTACTGAGCGTCGCTAGGATTATTTAAATTATACTCTAATACGATGCAATTAAAGGCATGTATCGTGCCCGTCAAAGTGAATGTGGTTCAGACCCCAGTCAATACGCGTGTTAACCCGCCCACGGGCATCGATGGCCCCCTAAGGTTTTCCGGGATAGCAGAAAAAACGGGCGCAGCACCCGGTCGAGGGCTCACCTCCCGCATCATTTTCCCATCATTCCTGAAATTGTTTACCCCGGGTCACCCAAGGTCAGGCACCAGACGAGGTCAACCAAGGTCACCCACTTCACCTTTAGAGCTCTGCAAGAGCTACATTTCAAAGTCGATCGATTTGAAACTTCCTACACTTCACGACCCCTCCAGGGTCTACAAGGTGTATATCCGGGATTTTTCGATTTCGTGCCCTGAGGTCAGGTCACGAGGCGACCTCTCCCATTGGAAAAGCATGGGAAAAGCTATTTCATGATATAAAAGCCACAAAAATGATTGCAAATACTCAGACTGCCAGAACAACGTTTTTGGGCACCCTTTCACGGATCCCAGGGGTCATATTTGCCCTTGACTTTTCCAAGGTCATCCAAGGTCACCAGAGGTCAAAAGAGTATTTGACAATAACTTTGACCTAATTGAGCTAGAGCGATGAAACAAACACCATTGTGTTTGTCTTGTCACTGGCTTTCATTTGATATACGGCAAGGTCACTTTTTGACCTTTCGTGACCTCAGGTCATATTAGGTCACGAGGTGACCTCTGGCGGTCAAACCACTGGCGGGAGGTCTTTACGTTCCACATAGCGGAAAAGTTCTGGCAATTTGCTATCAAATGTACTTTACCAGGCCTCAATAGCTCTAATGACATAAGAGTTATGCCCAGTTTGCTTAATCATTGCATATTTGGTGAAAATAGCCGATCTTGACCTAATTTGACCTCTGGAGGTCAAACCATTGACCTGAGCACTAAAACATGCGAAGTAATTTCTTACTGAATTCACGCGAGCTTTCATTGCACTTTGCAGATTTGCGCTAACGCCCATATTTTCGGAGTTAGAGGGGGCCATCGATGGCCCCCGGTGGGCGAAGGTGGCGCCGGACCCCGGTGGGGCGCGGGTTAAGTCTGCAGCATTCGGCTATTGGTTCTGGCTGCATTCATGCGTCGAAAACTCACAGCTTCTATTTCCCTGTAATTATTCACATCCTTTGTCCCTTTACCGTGCATTTGACCTCCATTTCTCTTCAGAACCCTGTGTCATTATCTACCATGTGCTATACGAGCCCCACATGCGAACTTTTACGATGCATGTCCAAAATTTAATTTAACCAATTCCATTCTTTACAGGGCGTAGACTGAACCTGTTTGTAATATCTAACGTTGAACACCAGCTCGATGTTTTTTTCTTACATTCTGTATAAGCAGCCTGAACGTGCTGTTTTTTTCCAAAAAAATCAAATTATGAGCAAGATATTCCATTCAACATTATGAGTACCTCCTATCCTAGGTGTTGAAAAGGCATCAGAAGATTCAGCGACTACGTGTGAGAGTGTTCTGAGTCACTAGTTCGAGAGACTTTTGCGTGGTTTCTCGAGCCCGTGGTCTCTCGACCCCAAGTGCCGAAAATGATGTAGAAGCTAGTAAGAGCGCTGTGCATTTTGTCACTACGTGTATATCATGATATTGCAAAGGCGTTTTCCAAGACAGAGCCCACTTGTTTGTATCCGAATGTAGCGGCTCCATGATGACACAGAAAACTTTAATATGGGTGCAGCATTTCGGCATCCATGTGTAAAATTATTTCTGATAGAATGCATGCCGTGGTTGAGAACATGTTCAGTTATTATGTGTTAAACTCGTGAACCAATGTAAATACAGAAATGCTCATCCACCATTACTTCTTACGACCGACTAGGTGGAGAAAGGGGTCGCAAGGAAAATGACGCTAAGATAGGGGGTCACGAGTGGGGAGTCAATCTACATTAACACCATAAGACGGCATCAATACATGTGCATTGACTCCCTGATTTAGAGTACTTCGCAAGAAATACACCGTAAAGCAGGGTCAGGTACCCTTGAAATGGTGGTCGAGTAAGGAGTCAGATGAGTGTCGTGACTCCTTTTGATGAGTGTCGTGACTCCTTCCGATGGGAGTCACCTCTTCTCCCAAACCACAAAAACTCTCAAATACGGTGTCCGACCCTGTCTTGACACCGGAGTCGGGGGTACTGACGCTGCTTGGCGGGGTTGGCTGAACTCCCCTCCAGTGGGGATTTTTGACGGTGTCACCAAATGGCAAAAAGGTGTCATTTTTTCTATCAGTGTATGGCTACGCCAATTGCTCTAAGCAAATTATATTATTTCGAGTTATTTCGAACAAAAATCTTCCACAAACAGGTAGAGGAGTCGTAGTGGAGGATCTGACTCCTCTGTGTCGGATAACTAGGCCACAGCATTCATATACAAACAGGCAGAAACACGCTAAACAGCACTCGGAACTAACCGGGTCGAAGATTTTCTGAAGACTGCCGAAGCTTTCTTGAAAACGTTCTGAAGCTTTCCTGTACCATGGCAAACCGGCCGGATCTACTTAAGATGGAACAGCAGGCATTAGCTATTTAGCACTTGTATGGCTAGACGGTCCCTTATATCCGTAGCACAATGTTTACACAAAAAATATTCGGGAAATGATAGCTCCTACAGACAGTTATAACAAAAAATCTCATAAAATCAACCTATAAAATACAATTTGCATGGTTCGCCCGCGACGTAAATCCATGCTTGATAATCCACCAAAACGCAATAAAGAATGAGCCTACACTGTATTTTGTACCAAATATCAATGTTTTTACCTCCATCGTTCGCTGTAACTTCACCCACACCCACCCACAGCCAGCAAGGTTCTGAACTCATATTTGCTCCTACCCTTTTGCGAATGCGCGAGCAGGGGTCACACGAAACGCCAGGGGTCACAGTCAGGCCTTGGCAACTGCCCTGAGGCGCTGTCCGCCGCCGCCGGCTCTGGCCGGGGGGAGGGGAGGGGTAGCGTGAAGCCAAGCTACTTTTACTTAACCTTCGCCCGGGTGGGGGTCTTTTTAGACCCCACCTCGGGTTTTTCCCAAGCGACCAAAAAACGGCGGCGCGTAGCGCCGCCAAACCTGGTCTAGCTGTTCCTTCATCATTTTTACATCTTTCCAGAAAATTTGGGCTCAAGGTCATATCAGGTCAGGTCACCAGGCCAGGTGAAGTGACCTCACCTCAAAAATTACTTAGGACCGCATAACTAAAAGAAGGGTTAATCGATCAAGTTGAAACTCATACCACATATTGGGCTCACCAGGAGCTACAACAAATGTTCCGGGATTTTTGATATTGGTGACCTAAGGTCATGAGCAGAGCATGACCTGCCCATTGTAAATACATGGGGAAAATCACGAAATGAGCTTTTCTCAGTAAGTATAGATGGAATCAACTTCAAACATCGGTTACGACTTGCTTTTAGCCCATTTCTGAAGTTGATGCTAAAAATTTTGTCTTATGACCTTTAAAGGGTCACCTGAGGTCAAATAAGCAATTTTTGGTGTTTTACTCTATAAATTTTAAATAAAATAAGATAGAACTTTTATTTTGTCACCAAAGTGTTTGTATAGTCACTGCAAGTCAAATGATATACATCATGACTATACCAGGTCAAGTTGGGTCAGACCGCTGACCTGGGTCAGGTCAAATTCTTAAATTTGACCTGGCATAGCAATATCATATATCATTCGATTCGTATTGACGAGAGGATTGCAATGGTGCATAAACTATGACTGTATCTTGTTTTGTTTGGGAGCTATTAGCGAAAAAGTAAACGCCCTTATGCATGGGTGGCTATGGACATTCCCAAGAATATGCCCAATATTCAGTGACCTGTAGCTCCCTAGGCTTTGACCTGACACGAAAATGAATGCCACTATAATGAAAGCGCATTTCAAGAGCTTTCGAATGGTGTTAGAAAAATGTTTCTAGCTATCATATTTTCTAAGATATATGAGGTTTTCTTAGTACACCTTATATTAGCGATTTTGACCTATTTTGACCTCTGGTGACCTTGATATTGACCTGACAAGAAAAATGACCGAAGTATTTTCGATATCATTTTTGAAGAGCTTTCGATTGCTGTTTTGCGCTTTTTCTAGCTCTCTTAGTTTTTGAGATCGTGGGGGGGTCTTTTTTAGCCCCCCACCAGGGCGAATGTGGCTCGTACCCGCCACCGGGGCAAGGGTTAACACGCACCCCGCTTGGGTCCCTGGCATGACGCGCCCCACGGGGGCGTTTTTCGCCCCCTCCGTATCTCATTTTCCACGAAAGCCAAAGGAAAATGCCGGGCGGCGTTTGAAAGCTCTTGAAAATACAAAGAGATTTTATACGAATAATTTTTATGTCAGGTCAATATTGAGGTCAGCATAGGTCAAAGAAGGTTCCATAGGCTTACAACAGAGCAGTGTACGTTTCTCTCTCTAAATCTGCCCGCAGGGAGCTAGAGCAAATGTCTCTGCATAATTGGATTCCTCTCATCGCGGCGAATCTTATTATGTATAATATGACATTGCTAGGTCAAATAGTGAAAATGGCCTGACCACGAGCTAGGTCAGGGTCACAGAATGACCTGGTATGGTCATGTTGCATATCAATCGACTCCCCGTGACAATATAAGCACAATGCAAGCCAAATGGGAGCTTTATCTCAATTTAGTGAGAAGTTATTAGCAAAACAATCACTCTATGCCCCCCGTGACCTGACATGACCTTTGAGAGGTCGGATGCTCGAAATCGCAGCTTTATGGTCAATATCGTGGTACGAATAGACGGTTTGGAGATTTTCAGCTTTATCTATCCAGTATTTACTGAAAACGAGCCCATTCTATTTTTCACTACATACTTAAAATGGGGTGACCAAAATTGACCCCATCGTAGGTCAATAATATCATAATTCCGAGATAGCAGATTTGTAGACCCTAATGACTTTATCATATTGTGAAAGTTTGAAACTGATCAATTTGCTGATATTCCTAGGCGCCGCTTCAAACTCGTGATTTTATGTTTTGAGGTCGGGTCACTTGACCTTAAATAGCTCCTTGACCTGACATGACCATTACTCAAAAATTTGGTCAGATGTGCAAAATTGATCAGGAATACGGTACTGTAAGTTTTGTTGTTCTGCGTTTCTTCGTTTTTGAGCTATCTGGGGAAAACCAGGAGGGGGCGAATTTCTCCCCAGCGTGTTAAAGGGAATGTGGCACCTTTATAACGTGAGTTTAACTGAGATAGCCAAGTTGTATAGCATGCCAGAAAACCCGGTACTCAATATATCATTTGTCTTGAAACTCAAAATTTCCGTGGAGAAAAGCTAAAACCCCACCTGAAATGTACCCCACATATGCTCCAGCCAGGCGGCCACAGTTGTCAGCTGTTGGTATGAAGACAGCGCTGACGTCACGATGATTAATCAGCCCATCGAAGCCCTTGAAGCACATTGAATATGGTATTAGTTGTCAAATCATAACGTCATCCACAGGCAGAGGTTTATTTTTCACTCTAGAGGAGCATTTTGAAAATTAAAATATTGACCTCATCGTACATTTTTTCAGAGAAATCATGCAAGTTTTCGTGATTTGTGGCTAAAAATATCCCTAATTACACCAAATTCCCGGATTCGACCCCGGTGCCACATTCCCTTTAAGGGGGCGACGTAAATAGGCAGCATCGATAAAGAGCGCAAACCTCAGCTGAATTCTCAGCTCGACAACAAGATATTTCCACAAGTCTTTAAGGGAATGTGGCACCTTGGTCGAATCCAGGAATTTAGAGTAATTAGGGGTATTTTTTAGCCGAAAATCATGAAAGCGTCCATGATTTCTCTGCAAAATATACAATGAGCTCAATGTGTTGATTCTTAAAATGCTTCTTTAGGGGAAAGAAATACACCTCTGCCTGTGAATGACGTTATGATCTGGCAGCTACTACCATATTCAACAGGTTTCAAGGGCTTCAATTGGCTGACTGCTCACCGTGACGTCAGCCATGTCGTCACGCCAACAGCTGATAACTGTGGCCGGAATGCTTGGATACATTTGAGGCACATTTCAGGTAGGCTTTAAGCTTTTACTCTACGGAAATTTTGAGTTTAAAGACAAATGATATATTGATAAGTTTTTAGTGCTGCGGCGAGGAGCATGATGATGAGTTGTTAAGATGTCCGGCCTCTCCCCGAATCGAAAAAAAACGAAGATTAATCGGGCAAGCCCTTCACAAATGTGAGTAAATATCAAACTCAGTCCAGTATAGCCAGACCTCAATATTCGAGGTCTGGCCATACTAGGACTGAGAATTTGATATTTACTCCACGATCTGATAAGGGCTGTCCCGAATATACAATCTTCAGTGTTTTACATTTCCGGATTCGAGGGAGCCAGGAACATCTTAACAACAAATGATATATTCACTACCCGGTCTACCGGCATGCCTTAGAACTTGCATCTCATTTAAAATCACGTTATAAAGGTGCCACATTGCCTTTAATACATAGGCGAGGGGCAGCACGAGGAGCTTGCAAGTGAGGCTCGAGCCCCTAGCCCCCCAAATGCATACCTGGATCCGCCAATGTTTCAACGGATTTTTCTGGCCAGTGGTTCAAACCGTGCGAAATCATGCTGGGTCCTTATTTTACCCCTGCACTTTTTCAATATCCCAAAGCTTATGAAAACTACATTACTGCTCCATTGGTTTGTTCTCAAAACGTTTCTTAGTGCATCCGAACTTACAACACACGCATGGACGCCGAAAGTGGGGGGAGGGGCGGGGGGCACGTTTTCTCCCTGTTGGCGAACCAGAGGGGACATCCCCCAAATTTTTAGGTCCATCGTCATTAATGCTGTCAGGTACCGAATATGCTCAAAATACGCCTCCCTCGGGTCAGCACCAGCCCGGGTCCGTCCCCCCTGTAAAAATTCCGTGCCGGTGCCCCTCACGACACGATTACTAAATTAGCGCCTGGAAGATTAGCGACACAGAAGTTTGCGTCAATGGATATTGTTTAGGGCAAAACATCATTCACAACTCTAAAACATGTTAATATTCAGAAGCCAGGAGAGCTGTGAGCTGGAAGGCATACAGTTTACTTACGTATGAAAAAAATGATTTTTTATTTTTTTCGCACTAGAACTGAACATCACCCACTGTGCTGTGTGCAGAGAAAGTGTGACGGCTCCCATCCATTGGCGGAAACATGTCTACTGCGCAGCCGCGTCTGAGAGATAGACCATGAGGAATCAACCAACTGGCCAGTGGCGGATACAAGCAGGAGGGTTAGGGCCTCAAGCCCCTCCTGAAATTTCAGAGTGCCTATGGTAAGTACATAGCCGGGGGGCTGATCCGCTGCAATGGTGGGGGAGCACCCGGATGGCACCCCCGGGGAAAGTGCCCCCCCCCCCGATCGGCAATCCTGGATCCGCCTACGGCTTGTGTAAATATTTCCATCCAACCTAGCTTTCAGTAGAATTCAATGAAATATATCTAGTTTCGTCCCGTTTCAGTCAGTCTCCTCGTATTTTATCCCGGAAAATGTATCAAAAAGTTATTTCCGTCCTGTCTCACTCCATTTTCCTGTGACATTTCCAGAATGAGTTGTCCCATTCCGTCCATCCCATCCTAATGAAAGCTGAAAAAATCCCGTCTCACCCCGTCCCACTCCATGTCACTCCATGATTCCATGATTCCATGATTCCCATCCCGCTCATCATCTGATATGGCGTCTAGTTTGCAGTGCTGGAAAATGCACCAGGCACGTCGAGTTTAAAGGGAATGTGGCACCTTTACAACGTGATTTTAACTGAGATAGCAAAGTTGTAAAGCAGGTCGGAAAACGCGGTACTCCATATTTCATTTGTCTTGGAACTCGATATTTCCGTAGAAAAAAGCTAAAACCTACCTGACACCAGCCCCCTCAGCCCCCCGTCGCCGGCGGCCATTGCTGTGAGCTACTGGTGTGACGACATATGCTGACGTCACGATGAGCATCAGCCAATCGAAGCCCTTGAAGCGTTTCAAGTATGGTAGTGGCTGCCAGATCGTGACATCATCCACAGTCTGATATTTATTTCTTTTTCTAGAGGAGTATTTTCAAAAACCAAATATTGAGCTTATTGTACATTTTTCAGAGAAATCATAAGTGGTTTCATTATTTTTGACTAAAAGTACGCCTAATTACACTAAATTCCAGGATTCGACCAAGGTGCTACATTCTCTTTAAGCACTGACAGATTAAGGGGTAGGGAAGGGGGAGGGGTTCAAACCGGGGAATCACCCGCCAAAAGGCCCAATTGTTTCCGCTTTTCTTTCAAAGAAGGTGTGTTTTTCACGATATTGGGCCTGGTTACTCCCCACTCCCCAAACCGTCGGTCTGGGTCCGACCCTGCGCCGGAGAATGGCTCACTCCCGCGCCTCGCTCAGGCTCAACCCCGTTAATAATAATTGTTGGGGTTTAACGACGCACCAACTGCCAGGGTCATACGGCGTCGCTAACTCTCACCCTGTCGGAAGGGATTTTGGGGATCAGATCGAATTATTCAGAGGCTTTGCCGGGACTTGAACCCGGGAACGGTGACTTAGAAGACAAGGGTGCTATCCACTAAGCCACTTCATCCCCTCAACCCCCGTTCAACAGCTAGCTAAGATCACCGGATGTGACGTCACACCTCATAGGATATAACATGGGACAATGCAATGATTGATTATCCTTCTTTGCACAAAGACGCTCAGACTCGCAGATGAAATGCTTATTTGTTGCATTTGGGATACACTCAATTACCGTATATTCTCACAAAATCGTAGGCGAGCAGCGCCATTGGCAGCAATTTGACACACACCCTTAAGGTGAAGGAATTCCTCTACGCCCGTTTGACGTCACTCAGGCGTGGAGGAATTCCTCTTGAACGTACCTTTAAGTGAAGGAATCTTGATTCAGGCTGACGTTCGCCTTAACCGGCTGGTGTTCCAGCTTCTCAATCACGGGGGATGGTCCAGGCCCTTATGCGAAAATCCAAGAGCTTTTGGTGCCAGACATTTTCCCAGAAAATACCTAATGGCCTTGAAAAATTCCCAAGATAAATGACGTAAAAAGAATGTAACGGATACGCTATCTTTGCGTTTTTCTTTTAAGGACAATTATGACTCACGTGTTTCAATCCTTGTCTTTGTTACTTTTTGACAAAGCACCCGGCACCAAAAGCTCTCGGATTTTTGCAAGAGGGCCTGGACCATCCCTTATAGGATTATGTTTTTTCTTTCATATTGCATCCCCAGCTTGGGGGAATTTTTACCTATTTGCATCAATACAATTTTAAGGAATTTTCCTGTTCCTTTAGAGCGATTCAGTGCCCGACATATGTACCAGAGTCGGACATAGCGAAAAACATTCCCCTAAAACCGTGCTAGTTGTGATTTAACCCTATTTCCGGCAGGGGCTAATATTGCCCCCTTCAGGTTTTCGAGAATATCTCCGAAACGGCTTGCGATAGAACTTGAAACTTCCTGACTTTTCCTAAAACTAGTACAGGCAGGTTTTCTGAAATTTTCAAGATTATATATTTACCAGGGGCGGAGCTATGGCTGGCTTTTGGGAGGTTCTATCCACAAACCAAGTATTATCGTATGCGATGGGTTCTTTTGTAAAAGGAAGCCGTCCCTGCTGATCCTGATACCAGTTATATGGTTTTATTATATCATTTTTATGTGAGATGATAGTGCATTCACAATTGTCACTATTTGTATTCATCAGGGGCGGTTACAGCAGTTCAAAATGGGGAATGTTATCAAGAAGGAGTAAACGTTAGTAAGTGAGAAGACTGCTTACAGCCGTGTCAGGCGAATACAATTGGGTATATGATAATTCAAAATAGTTATAACCCAATCTAGATTACCAGAGGCGTGTCCAGTCACTACACATTTTCAAAATGTATATTCCCAGCCAGTATCACCGCCGCGACTCAATATCGTTGTATATTGAAAATGTGTTTCCAATCACCCCCACCCCCACGACGAGTCCTGATCCGCCTATGTCACCCCCTTTCCCAGAGCTGCCATGGAGGTAAAATTATCAGAAATTAAATTTCAACTAGTCGAGGACTAATATACTCATGCATACCATTCGCATATTGTTGGTATGTATTTTACCCCACTGTTTTACCTACTGCATCCGCCCCTGATGAGTTTTTCACTTTTTCTCATTTATTTATGTCAAAGATGCCAAGCAGTATATGACGGCTTTTAATCCGCGTAACAAAAACTTTTAGGTTGTAGATATTTCCCTCATAGTCCTGGTCCTGGAACTGCCATTGAATTTCGAATTTTGCGTAACTCGAGTATATGAAAATTTTGGGTCAATTATTTGTAAATCTGAACTAGTTTTGTGAAAATCGTACAACAGAGACAAGGGTTATGGAAAATCTAAGAAATACACAAAAATTGTATATTTTGCACGACCTTCTCCTAAAAATAAAAATTTTGAAATTTTCTTTTTCAAAATAAAGTTTAGCAGCAGAGGAATCTATGGCACTTTGAATTTTCAAAATCGGCCGGTTAGATTACGAGATCTTAGGGGTGGGCCGATATTGCCCCCTGCCGGAAATAGGGGTAGCCGGGAGCCCGACGGAAATAGGGTTAAGTGCCAGGTCCGGAAGAACCTGGCATTTAAATCCCTTAACACGCGCATTGAGGGGGAGGGTGGGTACCCGCCTTCCCCTCGGGTTTTTCGGAGACAGCAGAAAAACGGCGGCGCGTAGCGCCGTACTTGGCATGCCTTTTTCCTCATCGTTTTTACAACTTCTGTGAAAATTTTAAGGTTAGGTCATCTCAGGTCAGGTCACCAGTACAGGTCAAGTGACCTGGCCTAAAAAAAGTTTAATAATAATAATTTTTGGGGCTTATCGACGCACCAACTGCCAGGGTCATATGGCGTAAGTCGGAGCAGGGTGAACTTAACCAATTGAAAGTCATATCACATAATGGGCCCACCGAGTTCTCTAAAATATATTCCGATATTTTTGATATCGATTACCTAAGGTCAGGTACGAGACATGACCTCTCCATTGGAAATACATGGGAAAAATGGTTTTTACTGAATAACTCAGTAACAGATGGTGATAGAGCGTTTATTTTAGTTGCATTAGACTTGCCTTGTCTTTGCGGTTCTAATGATGTGCATTTTATGTAATTTGACGTTGACCTGACCTCAGGTCAGGTCAAATCCTTGATTTAACGTAGCAAGGTCAAATTCTATATTATTTGATTCAGCTTGCTGCGAGGATTCATATAGTTTAAATCGTTTTGCTCTATCTTTACTTTTTCAGATGTAATGGCCGAAAATCTTAATTTACATGTTATCCCTATGACGACATGTTTTGACCTCTCGTGACCTTAAATGTGACCTGACAAAAAATGGTTCAAATATTTTCGATGGAGAAGTGGATGGGCAGCCCAACGCCGTTTACCGTTTTTCATTACCTACCGTGGTTCTCGAGATCTTAGGGGGGCGGGTACCCGCTCCCCCTCGTCAAAGCGAAGGTAGCTCAGACCCCCGTCAATGCGCGTGTTAAAACCCCTTCCAGCTGAAAGGCCATCCAATCTGCAGTAGTGAAGGTGCCAACGACACAATGGCAGGTGCTGCAGTTCTCAACAGTCGCAAAATCCAGCTCCCAAGAGGCTGGTTACTGTGAGCACGGGGGGGGCATGGAGGATGCCAATATAATGCGAGGAAGCTTCATTCAGAGGCGCATCAACAAACCGCATCAGAGAAAAAAGGGAGCAGACTTGAATGTAATTGCAGGTAGTGTACTCTCTCTCTCTCTCTCTCTCTCTCTCTCTCTGGCTCCCTCCCTCCTACTCTCTGAAAGACGTCATTTGAAGAACTATTTTACGTCTCTGGTTTGAAACAACAAAGCGCGTGGTCCCAAGAGTCTTTACAGTCTCTGCTAAATTGATGCGTATTGATTATATCAATCTAGTTGCGTGACTCACTAACAAAGTTGCGGGAACAGAAGCTGTCATACGATGGCAATCATCTATGAAATATATTTTTCAATTATACAACTACTTTTACGCATAAATGATGCAAAAAAATATGAGCGCAGCGTGTAGGCCATAGGCGGATCCAGGACTGCAGATCGAGGGGAGGGACCTTCGGGACCAGGGGCGCCACTTATGGACGGCAAAACCATCAGGTGGGTGCTAAATGCTATAAAGGGGGCGCCGATGCCCTTATCCTGGGGAGTGACAATTCAGGGGCGTCATCAAAATTTTAGGGGGTGCAGAGACCATTAAAGGGGGCATTGAGGGTCGATGGGGGCGGGCAGGGTAAAGTATCCTCTTCTGTGGCTTCCTCTGGATCTACCTTAGTGCTCATGAACATGTATCATTATATTTTTTACTGAGGGAATGAACGGACCTCGACTGGCGAAGACAAGGGAGGAGGCAGGGGTGGGGTCAGACAGAACGCTGTCGGTGCGTTTCACACGGGAAAATTGAAAATCCTGACATCAGGGGGGTCGTCAATAGATTTTTTCGTGAGGGGGCGGAGCCTTGACTGGCGATAGCCGGCCAGGAGGGGGTGGTGGAGTGGAAGAAAAATTCGGATGATTTTGGCTGCATGTGAAACAATAACGACAATACACTTCACCGATACATTTATGTAGATTCGCCCAGGCAGAAGCGGGAAAATGGGACGGAGGGATGCTCTTCCTCCTCCCCTCCCCGCTTTCGAAGCCCATGCTTAACTTAGATTCAAACATGTGATAGAGAGAATCACCAAAATTGTTGGTCCCTGGTTCACAAGTTGGAGGGACACCCCTCCCCCTCCCCAACCCGCACTCGTTATTGCCGTGTCACAATCATAAGTCGGAAAAGTGCGTAGGTGTTAGAAACGGATTTTGAAACCAAACATGTGTGACCAAAAATGCTGAGGTTTGTACAAATAAAAGAAATTATTTCCCAGACCCTCAAAGTCCTTCTGAATCTTAAAGAATGGATTGACAGACTGGGATAACCTATCACCCTGGTGAGCACAACCTTACCTGTTTTGTCGCCGGCTTGATCTAATTTTGTCACCAACATTGGTGACGAGTTGGCAGTTTTTCGGCCTCTGGTCACAGTGTCAGGTGTCAGAAGCAGGGGCGGACGCAGGAGCGCCGTTTGGGGGCCAACTCGAGAGAAGCCGTAAAGTGCAGCGTTTTTTTAAAGACATTTGGCCAACGTTTCACAAATTTTTGAAGGGGAGTAAGCTCCTTTGGAGCTCCTCTGCGTCCGCCATTGGCTAGAAGCAATAGGCAATGGGACTAGGGTACATTTCAACACCAATACTATCACTTTGACTAGAAATGAATGAGCTGAAGAGTTTATTGGGCTGCCCTTGCCCTAAATAATAACCAACCCCAAATACTTGCCGAAGAAAGGAAGGGCTTCTCACCGTTTTATAAAAAATGCGTGTGTGGTCCTAGCGACTGATTAAATAATTACAGGATGAAACAGCTTCAGAACACGTTTTGAAATATGTCTACCTTTCTCCCGGTTTATGTCTCCCATTTTTTACCTCGACGGCACAGTATGCTGAGGATATGAGACGCCATGAAATATAATATATAGGACTCACAATTCTATGTTTTTACCTAGATGGCCTCCGCTGGTTTTCAAAATAATCCATCATGTGTTTGTTTCCACGAAAAGCAACGCCGCCTCCTCTTTCTTAAAGGGAAGGTGGCACCTTCATAACGTGATTTTAACTGAGATAGCCAAGTTGTAAAGCAAGTCTGAAAACCCGGTACTCAACATATCATTTGTCTAGGAACTCGAGATTTCTGTAGACAAAGGCTAAAACCTACCTGCAATGTTCCCCTCTTGTACCCCTAGCAGCAGGCCACAGTTGTGACGGCTGTTGGTGTGACGACATATGCTAACATCACGATGAGCATCAGCCAATTGAAGTCCTTGAAGCGTTTCAAGTATGGTAGTGGTTGTCAGATCATGACATCATCCACAGGCTGATATTTGTTTATTTTCCTAGAGGAGTATTTAAAAGATCAAAATATTGAGCTTATTTTACATTTTCAGAGAAATCATGAGTGGTTTCGTTATTTTCGGCTAAAAGTACGCCTAATTACACTAAATTCCAGGATTCGACGAAGGTGCCACATTCCCTATAATGATTCAACAACAAACACATTCCAGCCCTCCCCTCAAACTTGATATTAATCATTTCACGCGCAGAATCCATCAAAACGGACCTGCCGGCACGCCACGCCAAACACTCGTCTCCCTGCGCACGCTATAGTCGGCGTGCCTGCCATTATCGAGCGGCCGATGTCTATTGGCTGTCCGTTGCAAAGCAACCAATGACGTCACACATTGACCTTGCCTGAGGGACTACCAAGAGCTCCGATCGAGCGACCCAACCGCGTGACACTAGCCTGGGGACCGTTGACCTGAGAAGGCACCCGTTCAACCCGTTTACAAAGTGATATCGCGTCTGAGATATTAACGGTATTTTACAAGAAAAGTGAGAGCTGCAAGAACAGAGTGGAAAGGTTGAACACTCCACGCGAACTTTGGCGTCATGATTGTGGAGGAGGCACCGAGGGTAGCGTCAGGTCAGGGGGTCATTGACCCTGCGCAGGATGATCGTCTGTCTGACTCCAGCACCGAAGGCGCGATGAGTCAGGTGAGTCATGAGTCAGAGTCATGAGTCCGGTAAGCTTCAATGACCCGGCATCCATCCCGTGCTGTGCTTCATTCAAGTCTGTCCTTTTCCATTATGTCCTATGACTGTGTGACCAGATTGCAAGACCGAATCGGACTGCCTATCTTCTCCATCAAGGGCTATTTGCCCAGCACAATAACATGATCTGTGCTATAGTGCTGTTGAAATAGCACTTTAAGGAGTCATTGACTCCACTATTATCCTGATCGGCGGTCCCAACCGGATCGTATTTTTCCATGGAAATTGAGTCTAAGCCACAGAAAATTCATCTAGACGTCCCATTTCACACTATTCCATTTTCATTGCGATTTCTTATAGAAAATTCGTCTCATCTCGTCGAACCTGATCTGGAAAAATGGAAAAATATTTTTTCATCCCGTCCCATGATTCTGAATTTGATCTGCATCCCACGAAACCTTTGAAAGAACTGTGCAAAACACGCACGGTGAAGTGAAACGGGGGATTTTCAATTATATCTCCCATATATTACAGGTGCTTAAACCAGAGAATATCATTCAAACAAAATCGATTGAATCCGGTCAAGATCCGACGTTCCACCGGGCATAGGCAGGCTTATAAGCCGCACCTGCGCCATTAACATTTCAAATTCCAATCTGGGCCCAAAAATGCAAATAGTAATAATAATATAATAATGTCATTTATTTCATACCACTTGGGACATATACAAGTGCAGCGCATAATAAAAACACGATTACACACAACATTCACAAAACTGACATTCACACAACATTCACAACAAATAGACAAAATTTAAATCCAAATCCACATCCAAAGCCTATACCAAAACATAAAGAGATTCGGCCCGAGGGGCGCTTTCTCCCATTAACCCTGGCCCCATCGATGCCCTCCACCTAAGCTTTTTCAGAATAACAGAAAACTGATACTGCGCAGCACCCTGGTGGACGGGTCTACCTCTCACCCCATCATTTTCCCACCATCGCTGATTTTTTTTACCCGGGTTACACTAGGCCACACAGGCTAGGTCAACCAAGGTCACCTCATGCCCAATTTTTAAGCTCTAACATAGCTACATTTCTAAGTCGATCGATTTGAAACATTCTAGACTTGATGACCACTCCAATGTCTAGAAATGTCCGGGATTTTTCGTTTTGGTGACCTGAGGTCAGTTCACGAGGAGACCTCTCTCATTGAAAAAGCACGGGGCAAGCTGCCTTATGATCGGAAAGGCTCAAATGATTGAATATTTTCCGATTTCTTAGAAAAACATTCTTGGCCACTCTTTCATGGATTCCAGGGTCGATATCTGCCCTTTCATTGACTTATCTGATGTCATCACCGATCACCAGGGGTCAAAAACAGTATTTTGACGATAACTTTTGACTCAATCAAACATTTTTGGCGGGGTGTTTTTTCCAGCAATGCACATATTTTTCAAAACCATACATTATTTAGGCTTATGATAACAAACTGCACAATAAACTGGGATGAGGTGGCTTAGTGGATAGCACCCATGTCTTCTAAGCCACTGGTCCCGGGTTCAAGTCCCGGCGGAGCCTCTGAATAAGTCAATCTGATCCCCAAAATCCCTTCCAACAGGGTGAGAGTTGGCGACGCCGTATGACCTTTGCAGTTGGTGCGTCTTTAAACCCCAACAATTATAATTATGCACAATAAACTGAAACCAAGATCGACGCATGTTGGGTTCATCTTCACCTTATCAAGCTAGAACACTGAATTAAACGTCATTGTGTATTTTTCGTCACTGGCTTTCATTTGATGTACGGCAAGGTCACTTTCTGACATTTCGTGACCTCTGGTCATGTTAGGTCATGGGGTGCCCTCTGGAGGTAAAACCACTGGCGGGAGGTCATTATGTTCCGCATAGCGAAGAAAACCCTTATGAAATGTACTTAACCAGATCTCGATAGCTTTAATAGCATGGGAGCTATACCCAGGTTTTTTAACATTGCATATTTTAGTGGAAATAGCCCATCGTGACCCAACTTGACCTCTGGAGGTCAAAATATTTACCTGGCGATTGAAAATGTAGGTACAATCTTGCTAAATTCACACGAGCTATCCATTGCACTTTGCAGATTTCCGCTAACCCTCATATTTTCGGAGCTAGAGGGGTCTATCCATGCCCCCGGTGGGGTGAAGGTGGCGCTGACCCCCGGTGGGGCGCGGGTTAAGCCTCAGCGCTCCCTGAAACGGTCACGGCGCCACCCGAAATTTTGATTGCGCCCCCTGAAATGTTGTTTCCATCAATGCCCCCGTTAGCTGTAGAATCTAAATCGGCATAAATATCCAGTTGCCAAAGTAAACGAATTCTACGGCCAATCCAATCGGGAAAGGGTTCGCCAATCCCCGGAGATTTACATTGTACAATCCCACTTCAACCAATTTTATGCATTCGTAAACAAAGTAGTCGTTGAGCATTTGATTTCCATGCTAAAGTAATAAATCCCGGATAATGAAGATTGAGCAGACCATGGATCAATCAGGGGAATTAACTGGGCCTTGGCATGCGAGCAGCAGAAATATGCAACAGCTTCAGAGGTAGAGTAGGGCAAATAAATATCATGGAATAATTGGCATACGCGTCGGAAAAGGGGGGCCAGGGGGCCTGGCCCCCCACTTTTTGGCCAAAAATTTCACGATCTCAGTCAAAATGAGAGAAAGCCGGACATTCTTATATCCAGCCGCTGCGGAAGGCAACGAGGAGCCTAAATTCAAACAGTTTTTGATCCTGATGTTGAAAGTTTTTTGTCAGCATCAGGTTGAAGTTTGGCTGCCCCCCCCCACTTTTTTGCCGGTGGCGACACTTACGATAATTGGAATCAAATGAGTGGCCAGGAGCAATTATCGGGAATTACTTGATGATTTCGAATAGCATTGGTATGATCAAATACCAATGTCAATGATCGGGAATCGATACCTACAACCATACGGTAAATGCATTTTCACACGGCGAAATCACCCTACATAAAAATTACTATACTCTTTTCACACGGTCCAACTTGTGGCCAACGCTGGCTTTACCAGAGACCCAAGTTTTCACGTTCTCAAATCCCCGCACGTTCTCACCGCGGAGTGAACTCACCTGGTGTTGAGGTTGCGGGCGGGTTTGAAAACCACTGGAGAAGCAGCGAGTCGCCCTTTGCGCATGGTAGTCATAGCAACACAAACCACCGCCTCCGTGATTTTCCGCACTTGCTTGGTATTCTGTTTATTGTATTTTCTTTGTCGTATCAAATACCCAGCCTGCCGACAAAAGATACGTTAATATCGTTTCCGGTATAACAACGGTTACATTTCCACTAAATTTAAGAAACGTTCAAACAGGTTTTAACAGGTACTTGTAATAATTTATCGAATAGGCAACCTCTGATGGAATCAAACGCGTTCTCTCTGGCTGTTTACAGACATACTGTGAGCCACCAGATACGCTGGAAAACTGAATAATCGAGGAATGAATAATCCGTATTGTCCATGAACAGGGATCAAATGGAACACGCTGTGGTGCGGGCTTGATTCATCAGAACTTCATAGTTTGTACCTTTATCCTACAGAAGACCATACAAACTTTTTCACAATTATAGATGAAAAGCAACGTATCATTCGCAATAGTTTTGAAGGTGCACATACATATCCACACATCCTCACAGCCTTTCTCAGCACGAATAAAACACCGTACCCGGCACCAGCACGTGAGCTAGTTGCTAACCGTGAACTGAAGGCCAGTGAGATCTCTGCTAAATCTAGCCAATCAGAGCGCAGTAACAGCCCTCGCGGCGAGTGACGCCTGAGGGTACGTACCAGGATATCGCCTGTCGGCGCATGAGCAGAGGCGTCTGACCTTTGACCCGCCCGGGTGCATGCGGGGAAGGACGGCAACGTCGAGAGAAAGGAGAGGGCGATCGAATTTGTTGGGGTTACCGTTAAAATAGATGTACGGAAGAGCGAAGCTATCTTCCAGTGAGAGTTGAAGCATGGAAATGCTCAAGGTTATGAGTTCATCCATTCATATGTTTAACATTGGATGCTTGGATTTTCCTCATTCTTCTCTGGAAACATCCATGATGTTGAGCCACAGACATGTTAAACGTCTGTCATACACTGGCTTGTTTTAAATGTTTTTTTATGATGATGAGGTGGGAGACTGAAAATGTGACCATGAATGAATATAGTCCCTCCGTTGTAACGTCGGGCCAGCAAGCTAGGTGAGACCTGTTATTCACCAGCCGTCAAGGGCAACGAAGAGAATAAATGATTTCCTTCTCCTAATTATTTAGCCAAATGCCGTGCCAAAAAAGAAGAAATGTCAAGTCTGTACTCACCTGTTCCGTATTTTGTCGAGTGATGATGAGGTGCGAGCAAAAGAAGATGAGAGCATGACTTTGATTTTTCTTTCAGATTTGACCCGTTTTTTTACCTTGGCAGCTTGACACAGAGACTGACGGATTTCTTGTTTCCAGTTTTCTTGTCCAGTGCGGAAAAGGAGTCAGTTTCTTTTGAGAGTGTCGAAGTAACGACATTCAAAAGACTGTAAATTGGGAGGGGGGCTAGTTTTTCCTAGGGTCAGAGCATCGGACAGCATTTTGCACCCCATCCGGTTTCATAATTCCCGTCTCGTCTTATAATTCACTTCCCGTTTCATAATTCCCGTAGGTACCGTTTAATAATTTTTGTTAGCGTACCATAATTCCCATTCCGTTTCATAATTCCCATTCTGTTTCTAACACCCATCTTGGTTCATAGATTTCAAACCGTTTCGTAATTCCCGTCCCGTTAAATTATTCCCGTCTCGTGTCATAATTCCCATCACTTATCATAATTCCCATCCCTTTTCCGTTTCATACACAATGCGTGAGGGAGGGACGGGGGTTGAAGACATAATATTTTGATACCTCTTTAAAAGAGTGCTACCAGGGCAATTCAATAGACTTAAAGTGGATTTGCGTATTTGCGTACTCTCATTTGTGTAGTTATGTGGTTGTACGCGTCAACGAAAGCAACCACCATACAGCTAGTCCCAAAATTGTTGTGGAGATGTCTATACTGGTTCGAAATCTGTGGGAAGGTTCGTAGAAAAATATTCAAAAGTCTAGGGATTGGCCGAAAAATAGTGTAGGGAGTGTCCAAAAACAGTATACGGGGGTCCGGAAAGTAGTGTAAGGTGTGTCCGGCAATAGTGCAGGGAGTGTTAAGAAAATAAAGCAGTGAGAGTCCAGAAGATAGTGTAGGGAGTGTTCGCGTTGTAGTGTTGGGAGTCTCCGGGAAACGGTATACGGAGCGCGTGAAATGGGGCCAAAAATCAAGGTGGCTGTCGTTAACATTTTTGACCGGTTCATGACTATCATTTTATGTAGGAGTCTTCTTTCCACTCCCGGATGTCCTGTTGGTGAACTCGTTGACCCCTGACCTTGAGCCATGATCTTGACCCGTAGCAACCCGATTGGTGTTTTCCTCCAGGATGCACTAGCGCTGGAATCCTGCGACTTTGGCCTGTGTGACCCTCAACGGCGTTTCTTTTGGTTCTAGGATGCGCCATTTGCGGACTCGTGTGAACTTGACCTCGATGACCTTGACCGGCGTTTCTCTTCCTCCAGGATGCGCCGTCCGTGGACTCATGTGACCTTGACCTGGGGGAACTGGACAAGGTCGAGCGCGTGAAGGTAGACCGAAAGAAGCTGGAGGACCTCCTCTTTGGTAAGTACACGGCTTTGAACCTATTAAATGTCAGACGCAAGCCTGTGGCCCATCCAGGACGTCGTTTAGTTACGGAGTTTGGGCCCACCCCGTTTGGTTACGGGACCCGAGTCTCCCACGCCATTGCTTCGGAATAGCCTCAGGCTATGAATTTACTGTCGGCGTTGAGAGATTTCGGGGGGGGGCTTGAGCCTTCCTAGCCCCCCCTTGTAGCCCCCACCGGTGTAAACCAGTGATTGGGAACTTTAAACTGCCAAGAAAGTTAACCTTTTTGGCAGTTTCAGACTGTGATGGTATAATCCAATAGTGATTTGAGACATCAATGTAACATTTAAACCCAGAAGGACACTGCGTTTCTGATTTGTTTATGGAAGTTGATCCCTGAGCAGATCCCTAAGTGTGAAGACTTAACTCACGCCCGAAGGAGAGCGGGAAGTATTTCTCCTCTGTTTATTTCACTTCAGGTAAGAGCTAAGACAAAATTGTGGAGTGTTCGAGGACATTTGACAAAACCATGGTGAATTAATTATACGAGCTCTTTTAGGTTAGGTTAATATTAAGGTCACCAGGGACGTAGCCAAGGGGGACGGCAGGGACAGCCGCCCCGCCCCCTAAGGGCCCGAAGGGCCCCTTGAGGACTCGAGCCGCGCTAAGCGCGGCTCGCCCGCGCTATGCTCTGTGGCCAAATTTGGCATTTTATACCAGACAGGGCCCTCTTAAGCCCTTTTCAGCACTCAATTCGGCAACAAGCAGGGCACTTTTTACCCATGAGGGCCGTTTTTGCGCTGTCGCAGGGGCCCTTTTCCGAGCGCTGCCCCTCCCTGAGCGGAATCCTGGCTACGCCCCTGAAGGTCACCAAGGTCGAAAAAGGTTCCATGGGATGACGACCATTGGAGACTTAACATATGATTATCAATACTAACCGGCACTAAGCGAATGTATACGTATAATTTTAATAGTCGTCAACGCACCATATCTAGATGAACGTCTACGCATCATTTTAGTCCTCTCAGCCTGGAAAATTGAATTCTGTCTTATATCACAATGCCAGGTCAAATGATATTGATCTGGCAAATGGAGTCGAATTTGCTTCCATTCCACACTCATACCTGACCGGCTTGCCAATCACTGTCATATAGTACTTTAAATATTTTAAAAATGAACAGCCTGCCCTAGACCAGACTTCAGTATGGCACTTGATTCGTACAAGGCGTTATGACCCACATGTACAGCCCACTCACCTATTTCGGAACTTCGTGCTGCTCAGAGAAGAACCAAGGGACCACTGGACCAGAGGTGGGTCCAAGAGGGGGCAAGCCCCCCCCCGACCAATGTCCGAACCTCTATAGTTAATACATAGGCGAGGAGCTGCCCGAGGTACTGGCGGGTGAGGCTCGAGCCCCTAGCCCTCCCCCAAATGAACTCTTGGATCCGCCATTGCATCGGACCATTTCCCGTGTGCCAATGCCTCGTGTCGAGACCGTTATAGGAGGGTTTTCTCGCCTGGCAGCTATAACAGAAAAGGCAGTCAGCGAGGAATGTGGACTCATATATCTTAGGGGCTGCCCGAGCACCTTCAGTGAAAAGTCGGAGTTGTGTTAAGACATATTCTTATTTTTCATTATTATTTTAGGACTTAAAATTGACTTTATTTGGTAAACCAGGCCTGTGAGAAGGTTGAAACACAGTTCATAATATACTAGCCCTCTCCATTTGTTGGCTACTGCCATTGCTTCAAATTGTGACTGATTTTCATCACTTCCTGTAGAACCACACCGCTGTAGGTGGATCCAAGGAGGGGGGGTAACGGGGCACTTGCCCCCAATTGACCCTGGGTGCCGCCTGAAATGGTAACAGTGCCCCCTGAAGACACGATGACGCCCCCCCCTGAAATGTCGCTTCCTCTCATGATGCGGGTATGGGTGCCTCGACGATAGGATTTGGCGTCCACATGATGGTTTTGCCGCCCAAAAGTGGCGTCCCCTGGTCAGAATGGCGCCCTTCCCCCATCCGATCGCCAATCCTGGATCCGCCTATGGGGCAACGAACTCATTCCTAATCAATGAAGAATACAGTTACGATATATATAATGTATCATATGTTACACGCACGCAGCTCTAGTTCTCCTTTATCTCCCACATCTCAACAGTCTCATAATCAGCGCTTCATTCAATGCTGATGAACAAGCCTTTCAGCTACAACGATCGCTAACGAGGGTTTCAGCGTTTTCCCGTTAACATCGGCTCGCATTTATAACGCATTCAGGAGTGCCCCGAGGCTGGAATGAGCTCATTTCCATGCATATCCGGAGCCTGGAGTGGTGTCTGAGGAAGACTGGAGTCTCCCCGGGGCGAGAGCTGTCTCAGAGGGCGACAGTATCGCGGTGCAACACTGCTGAGAGCATTCGCGGATCCAGGAGCAGCTTTTGGAGGGGGCCAAGCCAACGTTTTAGGGGGTAAATGGAGAGAAAAGCGCAAAAATATCGTATTTTTAATTAAAGCAAATGGCCAACATTTGGTCCTTTTCAGGACCAAGAGATACCATTTTATGCTTTGGAGGGGGTCACGGCCCCTTTGGCCCCCTTGGATCCGCCAGTGGCTGAGAGAGGTGGATTTGGGATTGTGTTGACGAACGCGGCCTGGATTTAAGATCGGCGTGGGTTCCTGGACCCAGTGGCGGATCCAAAACTTCATTTAACCCCACGGGGGGCGCCACTTCGCCAGGGGCATGATAGCCCCTCAACTCGAAAATATGGGCTTAGAAAATCTGAAAGTGCAATAAAACTCGCGTGAATTCAGTAAGAAATTACTTGCATGTTTTAGTGCTCAGGTCAATGGTTTGACCAGAGGTCAAATTAGGTCAAGATCGGCTATTTTCACTCAAATATGCAATGATTAAGCAAACTGGGCATAACTCTTATGTCATTAGAGCTATTGAGGCCTGGTAAAGTACATTTGATAGAAAATTGCCAGTACTTTTTCCGCTATGTGGAACGTAAAGACCTCCGCCAGTGGTTTGACCGCCAGAGGTCACCTCGTGACCTAATATGACCTGAGGTCACGAAATGTCAAAAAGTGACCTTGCCGTATATCAAATGAAAGCCAGTGACAAGACAAACACGATGGTGTTTGTTTCACCGCTCTAGCTCGATTAGGTCAAAAGTTATTGTCAAAATACTGTTTTTGACCTCTGGTGACTTGGATGACCTTGGAAAAGTCAAAGGGCAAATATGACCCCTGGGATCCGTGAAAGGTGTCCAAAAACGTTGTTCTGAGCAGTCTGAGTATTTGCAATCATTTTTGTGGCTTTTATATCATGAAATAGCTTTTCCCCATGCTTTTCCAATGGGAGAGGTCGCCTCGTGACCTGACCTCAGGGCACGAAATCGAAAAATCCCGGATATACACCTTGTAGACCCTGGAGGGGTCATGAAGTGTAGGAAGTTTCAAATCGATCGACTTTGAAATGTAGCTCTTACAGAGCTCTAAAGGTGAAGTGAGGTGACCTTGGTTGACCTCGTCTGGTGACCTGACCTTGGGTGACCCGGGTAAAAATTTCAGGATGATGGGAAAATGATGCAGTGAGAGGTAGAGCCCTCAACCGCGGTGCTGCGCTTCGTCGTTTTCTGCTATCGGAAAAACCTTAGGGGGCCATCGATGGCCCCCGGTGGAAGCGAGGGTTAAGGGGATGGCTAGAAGGCTCGAGCTTCCTTATTACATTGCCTGGCTATGGATGTGTATTAACTTTAGGTACTTTGACATTTCGAGGGGGGTTGAGCCCCTAGCCCCCCCCTTGTTCCTTGTATCCGCCACTGCTTGGACTTTTAGCCATCTGGATTTGATTATATTTGTGCTATAATTTGTTTATTTTTGGGTCCTGAATGTGTTTGGATTCCCTTTTTATCATCAATTTTTTGTTAATTTTGCATAATGACAGGAGTTTAACAGAACCACGAAGGAGAACAGTGAAAAAAACATGACAAAATAGTCATAAGGAGAAACAGAACAGAAAGTATTTCATAGGAAAAAGGTATAGATCAAGAACGGAAATAAATAAGGGACACGATATTAGGGTGAAACCAATAATAAATTAGGTGAACTGGCTCGTTGATAAGTTCAACACACAACCGTCGAACGAAGCAATGAACAAACTGAAAATATTATTACAATAATCTGGTTATTTAAATTTGTCTATGCATTCTATGTACAAATTAAAAACTTGTTTGTCGATTTAGCTATATCTTTTAACAATAACTGATACTTGGGCTGATAACCACGGCGTGCAAAAGAGATTGGTTCGGATTGGTTGAGAAAACTTTGGATATGGATTAGACTAGAAAAAAACTTTCTTGGCGATGGCCCATTTCACGATGTATTAGCGTGTGTGAGGTCTTGGAAAAAGGCGGACGCAAACAACGGACAACCAGAACACATTTAGATGCGAGGAGTTTATAAATCTTCCAGGATGTCATGCAGCTGCTGAAAATTGCGGAGGTTGAAATTTCATTGCTGCCTCCATTTCCTGACGGTCTGTTTGTACCTAACTCTATCAATATAGGGTTTTCAGTGCCAGTAAGACTTTTGTATGGTGATCAACTTTCGACCTACTGCTAGGTATAGTGTTTAGACTTTCTGAAAAAAACCTACATTTTAACATGGAGAAGTGGTGCCCTCTTTTGCAACGAAAATAAGATGCAATTACGTATATTTGGAAAGCCCGTAAAAACAAAATTAAATTACAAGCCAACAATTTTAGACAGTCAAACTTTTGTCAGTTTTACTTAATAACAGAATTTCAGAAACAAAATATGTCCCTTAAATTTTTCACTTTTATTGGCTTAATGCAAGCTCAACCCACTTTTTGTAGCAGGACAAGTTTTGACATTCGTTAATGTACTTTTTATATCAATTTGTTACATTTTATCGTTTTTTCATATACAGTATTCATAAATACGGCGCAGCTTGCAACTCTTGAACAAATGGCGATGGAGAAGTTCAAACTCAACATTCAGTGCTCATATTGTTGAAAATTTTACAAAAGCACATTCTATGATCCATTAAGGTCACCTAATGATCTCTGGGTACGTGGTTAGTGTCGGGGGGGGGGGGGAGGGGGGGGGGGGGGGGGGAAAAAGGGGGGGGGGGGGGAAGGGGGGGGGGTGTTTTTTTTTAAAGAAAAGGGGGGGGGGTTAGGGGGGGGGGGGTTTTTTTGGTATTTTAAATTTGAGGGGAGGGGGGGGGGGGGGGGGGTGGGGGGGCGCGTGTCGTGGGGGGGCGGGGGGGGGGAGGGGGGGCCCCCCCCCCCTATTGTGATCATCTTTTAGTGATCATCTCTTGGTATATTGTGTTCATGGGGCTGAGAAATATATAAAATCGACTTTTAACATGCAGTTAACTTACTGAGCGCTTATATGTACACCTGTCTCTTACCCTCGTATCAAGCGAAGAGGGTATCGTCCTCTCACGACTCCTTGAAATCCGACGTATATATTTTTAGGCAGGCCAGCATACTGCTTCCAACGAAAGGCCGTGATTGGTATGAAACTTTGGTACATAATGCATCAGGTCGTTCTCCAAGTGAGTTCAAATACCTCCTATTTACTTGTTTGTGTGGACTCATGTTCTGCTTTGGTAGCTATTGATTCGTATATATAGTCGATAGAACATATAACACAATGATATGGCATCTGGATACTAACTTATAAGAAGACATTAGTACTCAAGTTGCCGTGTCATACAGCATGCGAACGGTCCCCGAAATGTGTGATATGGGGCAGCGGTGGATACAGGGGAGAGGGGGGGCTAGGGGTGCTTAAACCGCCTCCTCCAAATGTCAGGGTACCTATAGTTAATGCTTAGCCGGAGACGGTTCTGAGGCCATGACGGGGAGGCTCGAGCCCCTAGCCCCGCCGAAATATTGTCCTGAATCCGACACTGACTCGGGTTAGAGGTCGTCGATGGATGAGAGCCAAAGCTGCCCAAAATGCTTAGTTTTTCTTCTAAAAGTACGCTGGGGCACCTAATCTGGATATAGCCTAAAAATATCGGAAACATTTCTTTCTATCGCCGAATGGTGATGGCTGAGAAAGATCTGGGAAGACAGCAGTTTCGTAATCTGCAGGGGCAATCCCCCAAAGGGCGAATTTTTGCCCACTTTCTTACAAAACATTGTTTTTACAATATCTCCTGACCTGCCCTCTCCCCAAACGGCGCTCCTGCGTCCATCTCTGGCCTTTGTGTGGAGATTGAATAGCCGAGGTTTGTAAGTTTTCTTTTTCTGGCACTTTTGATAAAAGCTAGTCACGTGTCTCCAGGCCAGGCCAGTTTCTGTTGTGGCGATATTGAAGAAAAAGTAGCATATTTTCACGAGTGCCGTTAATTCTAAGGCTAGTAAATTACCGTTGTTTTGATTTTCAAAAGCCCACTTTCGTATTGAACATCGTTCCAACCACATACAAAAATTAATTTAATTTCTACGAAGCCACCCGCGTTGCTATCACGGAGAGCTCTGACTGATTTAAGGGGGCATTTATACGGATTTGTGTAAAGGGGCTTGGAAATGCCTTAAAATATTTGAAACAGTCATATACTCTCCGGTCATAATCAGAACCTTTCCACTGTGTGTCCGGGGACGAAATTTACGAGAATCAATATGAAGACGGACCTACCGCGCTGACACTAGTGTAAGATTCATTATGCTTCGCTTTCAACTGTGAGTCCGAGTGTTCAGCGGAGCTGTTGCAAGTGTCAGGCCGAGTCTTCCACACAGTGGCGCATCCAGGCCCCCATTTTTGTGGGAGGACTAGGGGGCTCATTACTCACCCGCCTCGGAATAGCCTGCGGCTATGCAATTACTATAGGCACTCTGACATTTCGCGGGCTCGAAGGCTTGACCACCTTAGCCTCCCCCTGTGTCCGCCACTGGCTTCCGCCAAATACCATGAATAATCTGTGCCAGCCTAGTGGCGAGCGTTGAAATCAAGTAATGAGACTGGACTGCAACAGGGACAGGGGGTATCCCCAGCGGGGGGTGCCATTTGCTTTTGCTGAGGAGAAGGGTGCTGACGGCCTGTCTGTAATATTTTTGGTTCTCGTAGAGCTGGTTGGAGGTGGGACACCATTCTGTATTTGTCAACAGGTGTGAGAAAAAAGCTAAAAACCCTACAAACCAGAATAGTCTTTAGGTTTTTTCTCACACCTGTAGCCTTTTACTGGACACTTTTAACATCTAGGGCCTTGGGCGACCTGGCGGATCTAGCCGGGTGGTTTGGGAGGGGCAAACCAAAGTCGAAAAGCAAAAAAAAAACGTTGCGCAGTGAAAAATTGCGAAATTGCGTTACAATATGCTTTTTCGGTAAGATTTTGGGAACTGGAGACGAAAAGAAAGAAAAATAAAAAACGACACAGGGTGAACAATATAGACTCAAGATACTTTTTTTCCTATCCAAGCCCCAATAAGCCCCAATATTTACACTGGACTTCATTAATTCTGTTTGAAGTTGAGAGTTGAAGCACCAAAATCTTGCTTACAAGATAAAAAAGGAGTCGGGGGAAAAAGGAGGTCCATCGCTTTGGGGGGCAAAAACATAGTTTTGCCCCGAGCTTTTCCGTTTGGGGGGCAATTGCCTTTTTTGCCCCTCCCCCTGGATCCGCCACTGCTTGGGCCGCTTCCCCTGACATATGTTTAGGATTTTTGGGCATCGAACCTGTCTTTGCATGGTACAGACTGCATTGAAATATATTTGGCCACATTCTGACCTTCGGGACGCTTGTGGTAGAGTATGTCATGTCAAATTAATTTAAAATCCATTTTAGTCTAGCTGATGTATCACCACCAGTGGATCCAGGACAATCCTTTCGCGCGTCTCGGTTGTGATTTTGGTGCGCCAACGATCCAGGATCCAGATCCGATCCATAATTATTGATCCTAGTCGGACAGATAAACACGATTTATATAAAGATTCGAGCTCAAATCCATATCCAGATACAAAACTGCCCAAATCGATCCAATCGAATGCAATCCATGGATTGGAGTGCATTAGGATATTTTGATCTATTGAGATATTCACAGCTTTTGACTGAGGGTTTGTAGCAGGGCATGGACTTATAAAAATGATTGGGATGCCATAATTTGAAACAATGTCAGTAACCACCATAGTAAAGGATACACGATATAAAGTGTTTAGCCTTCGCACAGGTCTGTTGAAGAGCTCAAATCCATTTAAGATCCATGAAATGGAAAACAAATTTAAATAATATTTTACACTATTTCAACCTCTTTGGGGCGGTGCCCGGGCGCCTCCAATATGGTATAAATCCACCCCCCTGTTCAGTCAGATATCCACGCCAACACTCGGAAACTGTCTGAGACTTCCATAGCTGAAGCACAGAGACAGCCAGTGACGTCAGCTGTGACCTTTTACCGGTTGTGGGCGGGGGAAAGGTGGGGGGGGACTTGTCCTGCTGATGACCGGGGAGGGGGAATAATGGGAGGCAAACCCATAGCCTATTTATTTTCTGTAGAACACTATTGAGGTTGGATAGTTATATCAACAATATTAGTAGCGTACACATATGCTGCAAAAGCAGGATAGAATAGGACTAAATCTAAATCAAGTCCCACAATTATCGGGGACGTCGTCTTCACTTTTGGCCTCCATGGACAACGCTGCGTCGCTAAAGAATTCCGTTAGTGATTCCATTTAATGTGGTTGACCGAACCTGACTCAGATTTATGGAGCCAAATAAATGTAAAATAATTGAGTTACAACTAAATATCTGGAGTAGAATTCTAACCGGTGGCGGATCCAGAACTTCATTTGGGGGGGCTAGGGGCTCGAGCCTCCCCCACCATTGCCTCGAATCAGTTATGCATTAACTACAGTCACTCAGACATTTCGCGGGGCTTTAGCCCTCCTAGCCCGTCTTGTATCCACAACTGATTCCAACTACAGAACTTGGCTTCAACTGCCAAAAATAGCCTAGATGGGCCCAACTCCAGCTATAAATTTTCGTTTGCATATATACCTGAAAACACATTAAACTGATGGCAAGTTTATCGCACCAAGGGACCTGATCGTGCTTCCAGTCAGGCGTCCAATACCAGAGGGCCACGTGTCCAGAGCAAAGTTTCGTTTTAGTTTCCACCAGTCTGTCATGGTCTGGAAACGTCTGCCCCAGCTCGGTTCGTATCCAAGTTTTGTCCGTCTGAGTCACGCTATTTTTTGCAAGCAGTGGAGCATTCAGAGGTTTATTTTGGGGGAGGAACTAGGGGGCTCGAGTCTCCTCTGCCATTACCTCGGAACAGGCTGCAGCTATGTATTAACTATAGACACTCTGACATTTCGAGGGGTTTTGCGCCTTCTTGTATCCGCCAATGTTTACAAACGCTGATTATATAAAACTGAATGACATTCAGACACGGAAGATCTGACAGGGCAAACAATGGAAGTCAAAGACATCTTCAAACTCAAGACTTAAGAGTTGGCGAACCAACCCAATTAATGGGGCTTGGGTAAATCCATTCAGAAGTAATATTCTCCTTCTAGTGCGACCACTGGCGGATCAAAAGTGGGGTCAAAGGGGCCGTGGCCCCCTCCAAAATCTGAAATCGAATTTTTGGGTTCCCAAAAGGACCAAATTTTAGCCGTTTTTTTTAAAAAGACGGTTTTCGCGATTTTGTCCTCAATTTAACCCTCCCCCAAAACATTGGTTTGGTCCTCTCCAAAAGTTTCTATTAAATCCGTCAATGAGTGCGACCCAGCCATGCCGCACTTCAGTCCTGAGGTCCTCATCGCTACCTGTTCTGTGCATTGTTTCAGTTTGGTTCCGGCCAGGTCCAACTCAGACGCGGTCAATAGCCCTCTGCCCGACTCCACTGAGGCCTGCGTAGTCTTACATATGTCCAGAATTTGAGGGAGAGATGGGGTGAAGACGGAGGCAGACTATTGGTATTTAATAGTCTTACCTTATAACGCTGTAGGGTAAACGAGGATTGATAATAACATTAAATGTCGTATATTCTCACGGCAGCGTTTTGTATTGTTCAGGGGTGGTGAACATGGGTGGAGAATTGTTTTTAAAGTTACCCCAGCCGGCGGCCGATGCCTGGCCAGTGGCGGATCCAGCGCACCTGTTTGTGGGGGCAAAAATTAACCAGGGCTCGTCGACCGGGGGTGCGTGGGGAAGGAAACTACGTTGGCGTGGCCTTTATTGTGTCCACGGGGGTGTGAAGTGGTGTTGGCGTGTTGTTGGGTTTTGTGTCGTCGACCGGGAGAGAGAGGGGGCACTAATTTGTATTGTTAGTCCCCCACATATTTTTTTTGGAGGAAGGCTAAGCCCATTTTGCCCCCTGAATCCACCAGCTTGCCTTGCATGCTTCCAGTGTACCTACGTACTCCAGAGGAATAATAAAATGGACAGTTTCCCGCACAAACTGCCATGCCTATTGCTAAGGTCAGCTGTGGAGGCCCACAGTGGTCCATTGACAAGTAAAAGAGCACAAAACAGACAATAAAAGTAAAGACGAAACACAGAATTTCATTTTATTTTCAATAACAACATGTATGATCTTTTGAGGCGGTGAATGGCCGTAAAAAGGTTTTCCCGGAAAGGGACACGGTAAATGGCTTGGACAAAATATATCGGAACGATGACGAGGAAGAGGGACGTCCTCGGGTGTGTGTTGACTTGATGCTGATATTGGTGCTGGGATACCCACCTGGGGAACGGCTGATCGAATGCTTCCTGCAGAATAAACAAATGTTGATAAGAGAGTTATTTTACAACTAAGTGAACTGGCAACGTCGGATAATATAACAATGGCCTTAGTTTCAGCTGAAACCTGGATGGGCTTTTGTTGGGGTTTAACGACGCACCAACTGCCAGGGTCATACGGCTGGATGGGCTTTTGAAGATGTGCATTCACATGTAGTTAAGATCAAATAAACACGTGGTTTACTTTACTTTCCTATAGACGCGCGAAAAAGCCTTCTCAACAAAATAAATTGCGGAGTAAATACCAGGCATTAAGTATTAAATATAGCGTGATTTCATGTTTATATCATGCTATAAAAGCCTGCATTAAATTATTATTGTAGTTTATCTAAAATTGGCAATGAGTCGCAGTTTTCGATGCGCGCTCAATGTATGTGTTACATTGTATCCGCGAAATCCGGGGATCAGCGGATTTCCTAGGAGTCCGCGAATCTCCTAGTGATTCCGCGGACTAACAACAACTCTCGGAAATCCGTGGAATTCCGGCCGTTTGTCCAGGGAGTCTGCGGAATCCCTGAAACAAGACCCGGGTGTTCGCGGATTCACTAGGGATCCGTGGAATCACTGAAACGAGAACCGGGTGTCCGCGAAATTCCTGAAATAGGCCGTGTATCTGCAGAAAAATAGATGAATCATTATTAACCGGCCTCTTTCGAATAACTCTGACATTTTTGGTTGCTTCAGATGTGGGTGTAGCTGGTTATGGTTGTCAATGCAAGATGAATGTAATTTTTCTTCAGAGCAAAACAATGTTTAGATTTCGTGAAGTGTGAGAGTGTGGTCTAGCGTGGTTTTTCATGGCTTTCATGTGCATGATAACGGCGAACGTAAAAACAATACTAATATAGCCACTGTCCCCAACGAGTGGATCGCGTAGCTTCTATCAGTTTCATTGAAATAATTTATGTAGTATATTATGTTACCTTCCATAGGCGGGCTCAGAATCGCCCATCGGGGGTGGACACATTGCGGGGAGGCATTCGGACCGAGACGGGCGTCAGTTTCTGCCGGCAAAACGTATCAGACGAGCGCGAAATCTTATGACGGGGTGCCGATTTTTGGATCCTGGGGGAGGAGGGGTGCGGGAAGCGACGTTTCAGGGTGCTGCATCGACCCGTTCAGAGGGGCACCGATACCATTTTTGGGTGGTACGGAGGGTTGATCGGAGAGGCACCTGCTCCCGTCCATTCCCTGGATCCGCCTATATACCTTTTCATACCAGACAAGTGAACCATGGTGCCCTAGCCAGGGACATAGGTGGAGGAATATTTTTCAAGTTGAGGGGCAAAAGCGGTCACTGCTGGTGGGGCTAAATTTAAGACATATTATTTGGTTTGTTAACACGAACCTCGTCTGGCATGACGCGCCCCGCTGGGGACGAATTTCGCCCCCTCCCTATCTCATAACCCAGGAAAGCTAAATAAAAATTACGGACGGCGCTCGAAAGCTCTTAAAGAGACGAAGAGAAATTAACGAAGTATTTTTATGTCAGGTCAATATTCAGGTCAGCATAGGTCAAAGAATGATCTATAGGCTTACAACAGAGCAGGATACGTTTCCCCTCTAGATATTTACTCAGTGGAGCTAAAGAAAACATCTTTGCATCATGGGATGCCTCTCATCGTGGCAAATCGAATGGTGCATAATATGACCTTGCTAGGTAAAATTGTGAGGATGGCCTGACATCGAGCTAGGTCAAGGTCACAGGTGACCTGGTGTGGTTATACTGCATATCAATCGACTCCCCGCGACAATATAAGCACAATGCAAGCAAAATAGGAGCTTTATCTCAATTCAGTGAGAAATTATTGGCAAAACAATCACCGTATACTCCTGTGACCTGACATGACCTTTGAGAGGTCAGATGGTGAAAAACTCAACTTTATGGTCAAGATCGTGGTAGGAATACACGGTTTGAGGATTTTCAGGTTGATGTATCCAGTATTCACTGAAAACGAGCCATTTCAATTTTTCACCTAGACTTATAATGGGGCGACCAAAAATTGACGCCACCTTAGGTCAGCAATATCAAAATTCCATTTGTAGGCCTTAATGACCTCATCATGTTGTGAAAGTTTCATAATGATCGGCTGGCTGATGCTCCTTAGGCGCCGCTTCAATATCGTAATCTTAGGTTTTGAGGTCGGGTCACTTGACCTTGAATAGCTCCTTGACCTAACATGACCTTAAATAAAAAATTTGGTCAGATGTGTAAAATTAATCAGAATAAGGTGCTGTAAATTTCGTTGTTCGGCGTTTCTTTGTTTTTGCGTTATCTGGGGAAAACCAGGAGGGGGCGAATTTCGCCTCCCCAGCGGGGCGCGTGTTAACGGTAAAGGTACGGAATCGGCTGAAGGCTAGGAGGCGCTGACCACCTCCCCCACAGTTTAAAAGCTAAGGAGGTGGCCGCCCCTGCGTTTCGTTGCTGCTTTCAACCAGAGCAATTTACCCCCAATACATAACATGTAAAGTTCGTCCCGAAAGTGTTAGGGGCAGCTGCCCTCCCTGTCCCCTGTCCCTGACCTTAGCTGCTAATTGCTTCCTCCCTCGGTGTTAAGTGCTAGGCAATAAGTCTGATCTTTAACCCGCGCCCCGATGGGCCTCCGTGCCATCTCGGCTGGGATCTTGAACACCCCCCTTCGAAATCGGCTCCTATGTGGGATAGCGAAAAATGCGAATGCTGGTGGATAGCTCATACGTATTCATGAAGAAAATATATTAGTCACTTTTAGGCTCAGTTCAATATTAAGGTCATTACAGGCCAAAGAAGGTGGCATTTTGAGTGAAATTTTTGGGCTCTAGCATCTGACAAATTTGAGTTAGAATAATTTTTAGGCACCATTCGCATCCTCTCATCACAGTAAATCCAATGATTATGATATGAGCATACTAGGTCAAAACAAAAAATGACCTGAACTCAGGTCAGATGAAGGTCACTTTAACCTAGCATAGTCAATATGCATATCAATCGAATTGCAATAGAAATCCAAACGCAATGGTATCAAAATAAAAGCTGTATCATCATTTCATGCAAAAATATTAACCTAAGTCTGAAAACTTGCTTAAGTAGCCCCAGATGACCTCTCAGAGGTCACAGGTCAATAATTGCAACATGAACCTGGAAAGGGGCCCATGATACTACGATTTCGAGAATATGAAGGTGTTCACAGCTGTATCTACACAAATGCAACCCAATTTCTGTTATTTCCATGTATTTCCAGTGGAGAGGTCATGATCCGTACTTGGCATTATGCCATCAATATGAAAAATCTCTGAACATTTTTGTAGCACTCAGTAGAATCATTATGTGGTACAAGTTTCAACCCGATAGAATCACCCATTTCTTATGTATGCCATCTTGTTGCGAAATTGATCAAGGGTAAGGTGTGCCACGTACAGTGGCTCTTCACGCCGCCGTTTTTCGTGCCACCGGAAAAACCTAGGGGTGTTCAAACACCCCCACCGGGGTGAGGGTTAATATGGTGGGTGCTGATTCATTTCAAACCAGACCAAACCTGTACTTAATAAAAAAAGCTTTTGGAATATTTTATCTTTCTGGCAATAAGCTGGGAGATACAACGTGGCACAGGCTTCTTTTATTCAAAAAGCCACTATTGCACTCTCTCATTGAAAACAGCTGACATCTTCAGACAACGCAGCACACCCTACAGCACGGGACATGGGATCGGCTTGGACTGAGCGGGCAGCATGACCCGACCTCCCGGGCATTCTGCCTGTCGCAAAAGCGTGACCACCGATCGAAAACGGAGGAGGGAATTTCCAATAAAATTCAAACGCAAATAAACAATAAAAAACATGTTAAACGCATGTTATCGTTTGCAAGGCGCTGCTTTGATGTTTTTTATTTGGAAGGTTCTCTTCAAAAAAGAATCGTTTAGGTTGAGTTGATAACATTTATCCAAGAAATTAGCCCTGATATTGACCCGACGGTTTATCGCCGCGTGTTCACCTTCCAACTGCAAACCCACTCGGCTGCATCTGTCCCTGTCATAGGCGCAGGAACTAGGGGCAGGGGCGGCGGCCCCAAAATTTTGGACTGAGGACAGTGCCTCCCCAACTTTGAGACGATTATGGACTTGACAACAAAGCAAGTGATGGGCAAATGACGACTGGCCCCACCAGCTGTAACGGCCTTAGTCCCCTCCCGAAACTGAAAAGAGAACTCTTTAACTCTTCTAACTTTATTGCGCGTATATGACCCCTGCCCGACAACCCATTGGAAATAATCACTCAAAGAACAATATCCCTGCCGCCCACACGCTTCCTGCGCCTATAGTGACGAGGCTACACGAGTTTCCCCGCTTTGCTTAGATAAACGGCTATTTCATAAAACTTTGCGGATTAGCGGCACTGTTTCAGGTATTTCGCGAACTCCCTAGTGAATCCGCGGACACCCGGCTTTGTTTCAGGTGTTCCGCGGACTCACTAAACAAACAGCCGGAATTCCACGGATTTACGAGCGTTCTTGGGAATCCGCGGAATCACTAGGAGATTCGCGGACTCACTAGGAAATCCACGGATTCCCGGATTTCGCGATACACTGTAACATATGCACTTTTCAATGTACTCCAGACGTGGTGGCAGAGGAGGTTGACTGGACTGACAAACTGGAAAAAGGCGAATGAAAATGAAATAGAAAGGAAGAGACCAAAATGGGCTGCCAACTAAAACACTCCATCTGGATGTTGTGAATAAAATGTGAAATTCTTCCATCTACACAAACTGATAAAACATGGAACAATATACGTGAGTTGTGATATCAAACTTAAAATGACCGCCCTTGCCCTAAGTCCTTGGCAGGCAGCCGTGCAGACTATTATGAATAATGTCATCATAAATTATATCAAATCATTCTCAGTACAAACCTTTTATGACAATCCATTTGCTTCCACTGACTCCCCCTCAAGAACGTTTAGTTTTCGACATTTGTATTATGTAATAAACGTAATGCCTCACCTTTCTCTTCGATGCTTGCTTAAAAATAATGCCTCCAAAGTCTTTTACCGCTTCATCTTTACTGAATGTAGGGAAGGATGTGACCTATAAAGAAAAATGGATTCGTGACATAGGCGGATCCAGGATTGCCGATCGGGGGGCACCTTCCCGGGGGCGCCATCCGACCGGGGAGCGCCATCCGACCAGGGGGCGCCACTTATGACCGGCAAAAGCTATCAGTTGGGCGCCAAATCCTATCGGTGGGCGCCGACTTTCGCATCCTGGGGGAGGGGTGGGAAGCGACATTTCAGGGGGCGCCATCGACCTTTCAGGGGGCGCCATCGGCCTTTCAGGGGGCGCCGAGGGTCGATCGGGGGGGCACGTGCCCCCTTGCCCCTGGATCCGCCTATGATTCGTGATAGGTAGGACGTTTCAAAACACCAGACACTCGTTACTCCTTCTTGTCTCTGTCAGGTAGCTGTGGAAATATGGGAACGGTTAAGTAGGTGCAGGGAAGCAAGATAATATTAGCTAAAATTAAAATGCATCCATCAATAGGTATTATGTAGGTACACATTGTTTGTAAATGCATCCTTGATTTATTGTAAAATCTGACCATATTAACCGTAAATTTTGACCTTCTGCAGCATTAACAAGGACTCCAAAGTTACCCCGGCCGCGCCGGGGTAACTTGAAAGTTACCACGGCCATGGCCGGGGTGGCCGGGGCATATTCTCCACCCATGGTAGTGAATTCTCTGTTGGTGACCCGGCACCGCTAATGATGTGCTGGGTACCCAGGGGCGGACGCAGACCCGAGTTTGGGGGAAACCCATGTCTGCCCCTCCTCCTGGGTGAGGGGGGGGTGGGAGCGAAATGTTTTTGCTCTAGAGACCTAGTGTAAACACCTTTTTTCAAAAATTCTCCGGCGTTTGGGGGGCCAAAAGATAGTTTGGCCCCCTCCAGCACTGTGGGGGGCCAAAAGATAGTTTGGTCCCCTCCAGCGCTTTGGGGAGCCATGGCCGGAATGCCCCCCCGTGTCAGCCAATGTGGGTACCCCCAATGGTAATGAGGTGAATTTAGATGTGAGGTGACTTTGCTTCATTCTCAATGGGTACCCCCAACCAAAAGGTGAAGCAAAGTCCTAATAAAGTGCTTAAAGAAGGGGAAATTATGAACAAATACGTGTTCCGCAATATATTAAAGTAACATTCTGCAGCTAACCCATAACTCAATATTTTTGCAAGCGAGGAAAAGCCTGACATTATGGACGATGAACAATGTGTGTAGGCCTCCTACATACCTGCAAGAGAACGTATAGCATGCTCAATACTTCAGCAATAATTCATTTCATAACATACAGCAAAATAAAAGTTATAACGCAGTAGCTGAATCAACCCTTAAATGATTTGTTTATAATGAGACCAGCACATTGAAAAAAGTCAGGACTTCAGCGAACTCTACCGCCTGCTAGCCTGTGCTGACTGCCGCCGTCTCGCCTGTACCGAAGAGTAGCCTCGGATGGTTGGGCAGGTAATCAAGTCAATATAGAGCAAAGTAAGGCAGGAATGCTGGGAAAAGACGTATGAACACATCTTCTGGCTCCTAGCTTAAAACTATTGACATTTTCTCGGATAAGTTTCCGCCGAATTTCTCGCAATACAAATGTACGCGCCTCCACCAATCAGCGGCCGCCATCCGCCGGCCGCCGCGAATGCCTGCGGGGCACAGAGGTTAGAGAGGTCACGCTGAGCACGGCTCACGCCGAGCTCAAGCCTCGGCGGGGAGGCGTCGCGTGGCGGATTATGAAACCTACATGCGTTGTGTTGAGAATGGTGGTGGTTGTGTCTGCTGTTGGACTGAAGGAGGGGGACCGGTGTAAGAGACATTCTGTGCTCGTGAGTGGATATATGGGTTGGGTGTTTGTACAGTGTGCTGTGTCGATAGCACTCTAGGAAGATGGGTTTATTGAATGAGTTCGGTAGGTGAATATGTTTGGCGAGCAAAATTGCAGGCGTAGTGATTTCGAGTCGTTATTATTTTTCGGTATCGCGATCCATGATGCAGCTTTCAAGACTCTTAAGCCTGTTCAGCTGTCAGCAGAGTTTTGTCAGCACAATCAGCGGCCGCGTTGCGCCTACGTCACAGGACTGTAGCCTCTCCCCGGGAACAATTCTAGAGGTTTTACGGGCTGACGGCCTGCTGTTTGCGCTGATGAAAAATAGTAAGTGCACGAAGTGGCAGTCTAATATTTTTAATGGTGTAAAGGTTTGAGTTCCCTTTGCTTAGCACAAACAAGAGGCGATTATGGCGCGATGTTACTTTCGGAGGAGAGGTTAGAGGTTCTGCGACAAAACGTGCTCACAGCTGGAACAGGGCTATAAATTAACACACATTTATTGGAAATACAGCACACGATACTGCCGCTCACGAGAGAGAGAGAGAGTAGATCTGTCGACTGCTAAACCACTCTTATATTGACACACACACACACACATACACACAGTCTCCTTTTTAGCTTTAGATTTAGGCCAGTGGCGGATCCAAGGGGGAGGGCTAGGGGGTTCAAACTCTTCCCCGAAATGTGCGAGCCCCCATAGTTAATACATAGGCGAGGGGCTGCCGAGGTACGGACGGGTAAAGCTCGAGCCCCCTAGCCCCCAAATGAATTCCTTGATCTGCCACTGATTCAAACCCTATTCTTATGATTACTACACACGAACAGATTGTCTAGCTTACTTCGGCGGGCCTCACGAAAGCCATGCAGATTCATTCTTCCAGGGGATGTCTCGCCTATAGACTTACAAGAGTTTTTGTTCATGTGGCCAAATCGAAATATACACTTTTCCTCATTGCAAGAGTTTTGAGTCAATTCATTTACAGAATTCGCGCATCCATTCTGGTTCACGTTTTCTGTTTTTCGTTCCCATATTTCCGGATATTTTCCATGTTTCACAGAATCCTTATCATAAACTTGACTGCAAAAGCCAAGTCAAACAAATACCATTGATGTTAAAAACAAAAATAAGCTCTTACAACGCAAGGTGCAAATCCCAATTTAGTTTCTGGAGCAAGAGTGGCTTCGATCGACAGTTTGCTCATAGGAAAAGTCAGATCACATAGACAGATCCAGGATTTCCGATCGAGGGGGAGCGCGATTCGGACCAGGGGGCTCCACCTTTGAACAGCCAAGCCTACCAGGTGGACGCCAGGTCATATTGCAGGGGTGCCGATACTCGCATCATGTTAGGGGCATCGACCGCCAAACTTCCCGGGGCGCCGTGTCTTTCCGAGGGTGCCGAGGGTCAATCAAGTGTAAGTGCCCTCTCTTGTCCCTCCCCTGGATCCGCCCATGTCAGAGCAGGCGGACCTTCTTGTATGAATACATCCACTCACAACCGCCTTGACTGTTGGAGGCGGAGTATTTCTATGTAAACCATATTACAACGAAAATAAAATCCGTCAACAAACCCTACGCGTAGTTCCCCGCCCCGCCATGTTCCACTCCACGTTCGCCCCCCCTCCTCCCCAATGCGTTGTCCGTGACCTTGAATGGGCCGGCGTTCCCAGCCAAGGTTTGTTGCAGTGCAGTTGTCCCCGGAAACTAGAACGATACGGCGCGGACCGTCGGGGGAGGGGGAGGGGTATCAAGATACTGCGTCGTATTTCCGGTACGGTGCGAGGATAAATGAGCAGGAAGTTGACGTTCAGAATTAAAGTGGAAAGCGTGTTGATGATAGGTTCGTTCAAGCATTGTCCGGCAGGAAGTTGTGTAGAAAAGTTCTAGGATAATTTTTAACGTGGGAAGATTTTTTCTACGCTTGAATTTTTCACACCAGGATAACTAAGCCCAGCTGACTTAAAACAAACACAGGATCTTTGGCGGACGCAGGGGGGGGCATTCCGGCCATGGCCCCCCAAAGCGCTGGAGGGGGGCCAAACTATCTTTTCGCTCCCCCAAACGCTGGAATTTTTTTAAAAAGTGTTTTCACTAGGTCTGTAGAACAAAAATAATCTTCGCTCCCACCCCCACCCCCCCGGAGAGCTATCATGTACATGGAGAGGTAGCTTATACTAGGTCTGTCGAGCACTGAAAAAGGTGTTTACACTAGGTCTGTAGAGCAAAAATTTTCGCCCACCCCAGGAGGACAGGCAGACATGGGTTTGGCCCCCAAAAAATCGGGTCTGCGTCCGCCCCTGCAACTTTAATAATAATTAAACACGATAATCGTTGTTAATTAAACACAACTTTTGAACAAGCATGCCGTTCAGGATACCTCTTCTTGCACCTTTTGCTAATTATGATGGTTGGTTCCTCCAGTTCGCTCGCAGCAAATCGTTCAGTTTTTCCTGTCTTTGATTGCCCATTCACGTAATCGTTGTTCAGGAATAGAGCCTGGTATCTATAAGGCACGCCGATTGCCAGAGCACTAGACCAGTGGCGCCACCCAGACCCCCTCCAAGAGCAAGGGCTGGTCCTTGGTGTGACGTCAAGTGGGCGCTAGGGGAGGTTTTCCATCGCTGGGTCTGTTGACAATATCCCAAACTTTGAGGTGCTGGCCTGCAAATATTTGAGAACACTAGGAATTTAACCCGCGCCCCACCGGGGGCCCGGCGCCACCTTCGCCCCACCGGGGGCCATCGATGGCCCCCCCTCTAACTCCGAAAGTATGGGCGTTAGCGCAAATCTGTAACGTGCATTAGAAAGCTCGCGTGAATTCAGTAAGAAATTACTTTACATGTTTTAGCGCTTAGGCCGATGGTTTGACCTCCAGAGGTCAAATTAGGTCAAAATCGGCTATTTTCACTCAAATATGCAATGCTTAAGCAAACTGGGCATAACTTTTGTACCATTAGAGCTATTGAGATGTGGTAAAGTACATTGGATAGGAAAATGTCAGACCTTTTCCCGCTATGTTGAACGTAATGACCTTCCGCCAGTGGTTTGACCTCCAGAAGTCACCTCATGACCGAAGATGACCTGAGGTCACGAAAGGTCAGAAAGTGACCTTGCCGTATATCAAACGAAAGCCAATAACGAGACATACATGATGGTGTTTGATTCAGCGCTCTAGCTTATATAGGTCAAAAGTTATTGTCAAAATACTTTTTTACCCCTGGTGACCTTGGATGACCTTGGAGAAGTCAAAGGGCAAATATGACCCCTGGAATCCGTGAAAGGGTGTCCAAGAACGCTTTTCTGACGAAGACGAGCATGTTCAATCGTTTTTGTGACTTTTAGATCACAAGACAGTTTTTCCCCATGCTTTGTCAATGGGAGAGGTCACCTCGTGACATGACCTCAGGTCACGAAATCGAAAAATCCCGGATATACACCTTGTAGACCCTGGAGGGGTCATGAAGTGTAGCAAGTTTCAAATTGATCGACTTCGAAATGTAGCTCTTACAGAGCTCTAAAGTTGAAGTGAGGTGACCTTGGTTGACCTCGCTTGGTGACCTGACCTTGGGTGACCCGGAGTAAAAAATTTAAGGGATGGTGGGAAAATGATGCAGTAAGAGGTAGAGCCCTCAACCACGGTGCTGCGCCTCGTCGTTTTCTGCTATCCCGGAAAAACCTTAGGGGCCATCGATGGCCCTCCTCGGTGGGGCGAGGGTTAATCGTGTTCCAAATATAGAAATACAGCTTTCTGTTGTTGAATGTGGTTTTATTTGTTATATTCTGGATAGTATTGATGTATCCCTGATATAACCTTGCAAGGATGGGCGTGTGACGTCACCGAGGCGTGAAGGAATCCCCGCGAACTTACTTTGAAATTAAGGTATTTTCAGTGGCGGACGCAGGGGGGCATCTCGGCCATGGTCCCCCAAAGCGCTGGAGTCGAGCCAAACTATCTTTTGGCCCCCCAAACACCGGAGAAATTTTTGAAAAAAGGTGTTTACACTAGGTCTGTAGAGCAAAAAAATCTTCGCTACCTCCCCCCCGAGAGCGATCATGTACTTGGAAAGGTAGCTTATACTAGGTCTGTCGAGCACTAAAAAAGGTGTTTACACTGGGTCTGTAGAGCAAAAAAATATTCGCTCCCACCCCCCCTCCCCAGTAGGAGAGGCAGACAAGGGTTTGGGCCCCCAAAACTCTGGTCTGCGTACGCCCCTGGGTATTCTGGGCTCCACCTGCCTGCTCCACCGCGACCAACCATCGCGATGGTTTGCCGCGTGTTGTCCGTGAACAGCTGTAGGTCACGTGACAACGCCCGCAGCGAGGCGCGGACGGGAAGACGCCAGAACGGCCATGTGTCAGCCTTGTTCCAATGGTGCCCATTCTCTGCCCTGATCGGGAATCCTGGTTCCGCCCCTGTGTCTCAAAGCTGTTCAAACTTTCCTGTCAGAAAATTAAAAAAAAACAAAGGACCTGCGGGCCAAGTGGGCCAGGTAAATTTTTTTCTTGTTTAATTTCATTATTTTTATTATTATTTCAGTATTTTTCTTGCCAGGTAAATTTCTTCTTGAGTCTTGTTCAGGTTCTGGTGAGGTAATTCACGCCCAGCGCCATTTACGGTTCGCAGCTTTTAAAGGACTTCTCAGACTCAGAGGCTCGGGCCAAGACGAGGACTGTACGCGACGACCGACACAAATTCGAAGTCAGTAATTGGTATCAGTGGTGCATATAGCCAGGAGGACATGTGGACATAAACACGCCTTTGTTTAGGTCGAACTTAGCATAAAAATACGCATTTTGTAACTGGCTTAGGCCGCGATCCTCTCACTTCCCTGGATGCGATCCTGGCTACGCCCCTGTTGAAGCTGTGCAGACGTGCCAGGCGTCCACTCTCCTCTGGCTACTTTCCCACGGTCCGTTACCCGCTGGGCGACGCCACTGTTCAGGACTCGTGAAACGGCAGGCGAGAACGTCGCCGCCGGCTAATAGGGGGTGGGGCCATAGGCGGATCCAGGACTTCCGGTCGGGGGCTAATGGTCGCGGGTGCTATCGAGAGAAGGGTACCACTTTTAGACAGCACAGCCTATCTGGTTGGCACAAAGCACATCGTGAGGGCGCCGATGCCCGCATCCTGGGAAGGAGAGGGGGCTGGGAAGCGACATTCTAGGGGGCTCCCATCAAACTTCCAGGGGTTGGGGGCGCTGTGACTGTGGGGAATCGCCAAGGGTTGATCGAGTGGAAAGTGCTCCCTTGCCCTGGTGTTGGATGCGACCATGGTGGGGGGGAGGGGGGGCACAGCGAAAGAAAAACTCCTCGGTTGGAGAACAAACGACCAATGGGTAAGAACATTCAGTTTTAGCTCTTCGATGCCTTTTGCTAATGCTCCTTCTAAAAATACATACCTCCTGCCTCTGTTCCCAATGAACCCCTAACCTCTCTCTCTCAGAAAATGGATCCTGCTTATGACCTGCCGGCCCCAGCCTAAGCAAGTTGCTTCTCTCGCCTTTAGTACTTCCACTACACATGATGTCCCACCCCCAAGTTTAAAGAGGTGACCGCCCCCTCAGGTACGCATGCTGCCTCTGTACCCGCTGTTAGGGGCGTCGCCAGGGAATTTTTACTGGGGGGACGGAGCCCGGACTGGCAATGGGAGACAAATTTCGATAATTTCAGATGCATATAAATAACTAGCGACGGTGCATTTCGCCAACACATGCACGAAGATTCACACAGGTAACAGGATAAAATAAAACATGTCGATATCCAAATCTTTTTTTGGGGACACCCCCTTAAAATGTCGCCACCTTCGTCTGCCTGCCATCCCCTCCCGTCATCCGAGCCCCCCCTAAATACAAAATATGGGGTGGGCATCCGGTCCATGTATCTGTATCTCTCCTTTCTCAACGTCTCGGATTGCCGGCGACTGAGCCCATCCCCACTGCCGGTGTCCCTCCTCCCCCGCCCCCCCGCTTCACGGTGTCTCAGGATTGCCGCGGGGCATACGATCCGTCTCAGTACGCCCTAGCAACCCGTTGGGGTTGGGTGGATCCGTGAGAATGGAGCCACTTCACAGGTGCTGTAATTTACCAGCTTATCTTGTGCAGACGCAAGAATTATGGTTAAAGTGATGTTATGTTTGGTGGTGTGCATTTTACATTTCCGTTCAGCGCTTGACTGTTTACCATGTTATGATTGAGTGCTCATATTCTTTATTATTGATGTGCCCGTCAATTCTAGATTGACCGAAGAAATGTGGATTTTCTCAGAGTGGTAACCATCCCTTAAACTTGCATAGTATCTAATGAAGTTTCCTCTGTTGTTACAGGCCCTCCGGGAACCGTCGACTCGTTCTTTATGAAGGTGAGTGAGGTGAGTGAGTGAGTGAGTGAGTGAGTGAGTGAGTGAGTGAGTGAGTGAGTGAGTGGAGTGAGTGAGTGAGTGAGTGAGTGAGTGAGTGAGTGAGTGAGTGAGTGAGTGAGTGAGTGAGTGAGTGAGTGAGTGAGTGAGTGAGTGAGTGAGACACTTGGAATAGTCCATGTTATGGGTGATGTTAATATCGCTTCTTGACTTGATTTCTTCCTGTGCACCGCGTCTGACGTGGAATATTTTGTGTGCGTGTGAGGATGTGCTCGGTTTCAGATTCAATTGCCCCAGATACGTAAGACGTTTCAGTACGCTCTATGTATGTACCAACAACTAGAAGTAGAACGGACCTATCGGTTTGTATAAACGAGAGTCCAGAGGCCAGACTCCCGGTCACGTGGGCCGACAAGTTCGTTCTTTGGGACTCGCGTTTACACGAGTCCATTACCACAGATAAATGAGCAGTCACGGTGCTGACCAGGGGAACGGAGCTATTGACTCATGTATCTGGATGGGTGGTAGGATTTTGCCACTTGATCTTGCTTATTCTCTAAAAGGACCGTGGGGCTAGTTCGTACCGGGCCGTATCAGTAGCAATAAATGGTATTGAAGAATAACTGTACAAGTAGTGTGAGCTTACGTAAATATTTTTTGAATATAATGGCCTTTAATTTTCTTCTTAAAATGGTCCGCTCTGCGTCGCCACATGTCTTCTGAGTTGCACCTTTTTTCATCTGACGCGTGTCCGCCATAATACTGCATACCGAGGGCCTTGGTACCGAGGCTGCTCGTGTATTCCAGGTAAATATGTCCGTTTCTGCGGTCGGTACGTAAAAAGAGCGTACTGAATCCGCCCATGTATCCGGGGCAGTACTGTTAATGGTGATTGATGGTTCGAAATGAGCACAGTAGGAGCGTGAAGTATGGTCAATCTATTCTCTTACATTGCCGGTTTGATCAGAGAGTTAGGCTTGCTCAACTACCCCGGATACATGGGAAGCTTAAGTACACTCCTCATAGGTACCAAGTATGGGAACGGACTTACTGACTCATTTAACCGGTCGTCTCCCTTCGGGACTCTCGAGTACGTCAGTCGATAAGTCCGTTCCCGTGGCCTGTACGTACATGGAGTACTAAAGCTGAGCATGTAGTTGGGATATCTTCCCTTAGCTGGGAAGTGACTTTCCTCTGTTCTTTGATTAGTTTTTGTGACGCTAAATTCAATCATCTCAATTTTTGAGCTTGTTGAATAGCTGGTGTTGAAAAGACCACAATAAAAACTTATTTTCCGTAGTGTAGTTTCAGAACCCTGTCCCTAAGATGTATTCCAGGTTTTAAACGACGATTTTGCTAAAACAACACTAGTACAGTCCTCCTCCGCATGCAAAACTTCTAAGTAAGCCGCCCAGTGTGCTATACCAATACCAACTCCAAGAAAAAAAGCTTCCAGTAGCCAAGGGAGGTTGCCACTATTTTTTTGCAGTGGGCGAGGGAAGGAGGGTGTTGACTCCGGACTGGCGATGACGAAGTCAGGTTGTCCAAGCGATTTGTCTCCAATAAACATGGGAGCTCTCATGTGGATGCGTGTCACCAATAATGAGACGCATAAAAATTTAGTTTTCAGTCGGAATGGGGAAGATTATCTTCTTTGTTGCTTAATGTTTTTCTAGTTCTTCTTTGCTTGCTTAATGGAAGAATCATACCCCCATCCGCTTTCAGCGTCCATGCCCTTGCGGCATCTCACCTCGTGTTCTCTCTCTCTCTCTCTCTCTCTCTCTCTCTCTCTCTCTCTCTCTCTCAGGTTGAAGCAGACACCCACACACGCATCCAATGGCCAAGGGACTGCGGCTCCAGCAGCAAACGCGGTGAGTCATCAACTCTGGAGTGAGTCATTAACACTAGTGAAGCATCAACTCTAGAGTAGGTCATCAACCCTGGTCATCAACCCTAGGAGTCAGCAACCCTAGAATGAGTCACCAACCCTAGTGAGGCATCAACTCTAGAGCGGCATCAACCCTAGAGTGAGTCATCAACCCTAGAGTAAGTCATCAACCCTAGAGCAAGTCATCAACCCTGGATTGAGTCATCAACCCTAGAGTCATCAACCTTAGAGTAAGTTACCAACCCTATAGTGAGTCATAAACCCCAGTCATCAACCCTAGGGTGAAGCATCAACCCTAGAGTGAGTCACCAAACCTAGAGTGAGTCATCAACCCTAGAATGCGCCATCAACCCTAGTCATCAAACCTAGAATGCGCCATCAACCCTAGTCATCAACCTTAGAGTGGGTCATCAACCCTAGAGAGTCGTCAACCATAGAGTGAGTCATCAACCCTAGAAAGTCGTCAACCCTGGAGTGAGTCATCAACCCTAGAGTCACCAACCCTAGCTAAGAGTGGATAGTGTGAGGTTGAGACTGGGTCACACCTGGTGGTGGTTGGGAAAGAGGGATGGGTGACTGGGAGAACCCGAAGTTATACGCTTTCCCTGAGTTTTGTGGGGAATCTCACTGTATTTACAATGATGGATGATATCTACGTAGGCCCACGTTGGTAAAATGGGGTCATTTTGGGAGATATCCCCCTGGCCCACCCTCCTCTCTCCCACTGTTACGTCCATGGCCGGTGCAGGTTTTTCCCACGGGCCACCCAATGGCGGATTCAGGGAGACGGAGAAAGGCATATAGCTCCGAATTCTACAGTTTTCTCCACGTACCCACCTTTTGTGATTTTGACCGCTTTTCCATGCCATGTTTCGAACTGTGCAGTCTCAACCTGGAACTGGATCCAACTGGTAAGGATTCTGGCGTCGATAACTTCCACCGTATAGACTGTAAAGCATATAATGATGGCGGGGTATCTTCAGGACTACCCGGTGAACTGGGGCTGGATGGGTAGGATCTGAACGGGAACATTTAAGCTGGCTAACCTCTGCACCTCTGCAGGATGTAGATCACTGTAACTCAATGACCTAGCCCTGTTCCAGGTGTCAGTACAGTTTTGTCAGCAGGACCTCTAACCTCTCCTCCAGAAAAGTAACATCAGCGCCATAATCGCCTCTTTCTTGTGCTAAGCAAAGGGAACTTAATCCTTTATACCATTAAAAAATATTAGGCTGCCACTTCGTGCACTTACTATTTTTCATCAGCGCAAACAGCAGGCCATCAGCCCGTAAAACCTCTAGAACTAGTTCCCGGGGAGAGGCTACAGTCCTGTGACGTAGGCGCAACGCGGCCCGCTGACTGGTGCTGACAAAACTGTGCTGACAGCTGGAACAGGGCTCTAGGTTCCAGCAAGATACCTTTACTTAAAGGTACGTTCAAGAGGGATTCCTCCACGCCCTAGTGACGTCACCCAGGCGTGGAGGAATTCCTTTACCATTGAGCCGTTTGTTAAACTGCTGCTAATGGCACTTCGCGTTTACGAATTTGTGAGAATGCACGATAATCAAAGGTATCCCAAATGCAGTGAATAAACATTAAATTTTCGATTCTGAGCCTCTTTTTGCAAAAATGTGGATAGTGAAGAATTTAATTTTCCCAGGTAATATGCCACGAGGGGTGACGTCACATCCGGTGGTCTGCACTTGCTGTTGGAGGGGGGCTGGGTTCCAGGGTCAAATTCGGACTGCCAATCCACTCCATCAAGGACTATTTTCCCAGCACTATAGCGCGTTCTGAGCTACAGTGCTGGTGAAATAACATTTTAAGGAGCCAATGACTTCATTGTTATAGTGATCGGTGATTAAATCGGGATCGTATTCTTCCCATGGAAACTAAGTCAGATTGAAGTTTTTTATCTCGGGCCAAGCTCAATTAAAGGGGAAGGTGGCACCTTCATAACGTGATTTTAAATGAGATAGCCAAGTTGTAAAGCAAGTCGGAAAACCCGGTACTCAATGTATTATTTTTCTTGGAACTCTAGATTTCCGTAGAAAAAAAGCTAAAACTTTCCTGCAATGTACCCCTCATATACCCCTAGCAGCAGGCCACAGTTGTCATGGATGTTCTTGTGACGACATATGCTGACGTCTCGATGAGCCTCAGCCAATCGAAGCCCTTGAAGCTTTTCGAGTGTGGTGGTGGCTGCCAGATTATGACATCATCCACAGACAGATATTTAGTTCTTTTCCTGGAGGAGTATTTCAAAAATCAAAATATTGAGCTTATTGTGCATTTTTCAGAGAAATCATGAGTGACTTCATTATTTTCGGCTAAAAGTACGCCTAATGACACTAAATTCCAGGATTCGACCAAGGTGCCACATTCACTTTAAAGGCTAACTGCAGCACAGTGAAGGTGGCTCCACAGTAGAAGCTCAGCAGGGATAAGACTTGAGGCCAAATATCACCGGAAAACTCAGGATCTGAAACAGCTTTGTATTTTGTTTAAATTTCCCGAATATTATATAACAAGTATGTACTTTTTCAATCCTGAATTGGTACCAGGGTCAGCTCAATATTCCATTCTACTTGTCAATGCCATTAAGCTCTTCAGTGAAATAAAAAGTTAATCGATAACAATTTCACAACCCGGGATAAGATCATAGCACATGCTTGCTGGCACCATAGGTTAAAAATATTAACTTGCCAAGTGAGTTGGGAAAATCTCTGGATCCAGAAGATTGAATATTCTCAAAACTGGTGCTGGCAATCATTGGAAAGTGTAAATAACCGGTTTAATGTGGTGAGATAACAATATGGTGTCTAATTTACTACTTCTGTGCGTTGGCAGTTATCATTTTCTCTCCTGCAACTCCCAAAATATTTTGCGTTCAGAGGAATTCCTTTATTTTGGGGTTAAAATTGGCAGGGGGAATGAGCAACTTGTCCGAGCTCTGACTGGTCAGACTTCTATCAGCAGTGCTTCGTCTTTCCTCATTGCTCGAGATGTCCCGACGCGAGTAACTTTACACACGGTCAGTTCTACACTCAAGTAACTGTACATACATACAAGTAAGTGCCGTGCACGTGTGTTTATAAAAGTGGTTTTTCCGTGTCGGCAGATCCTCAGGTTCGGATCATCGGACTGCCATCTGACGTCGACGCCGCCAAGACAGTTATCAACCGAGAGCTCGGGGTCAGGGTGAGAAGGCGGTGGAGCTGGTCACAGCCTAGAACATTGGTCACAGCCTAGAACATTGGTCACGGCCTAGAATATTGGTCACGGCCAGGAACATTGGTCACGGCCAGGAACATTGGTCACAGCCTAGAACACTGGTCACAGCCAAGAACATTGGTCACAACCTAGAACATAACTGTACAGGCGTACAATTGTGAAGTTTTTGGCACCATTTAAATGTGTATTTTTCCTTTTTTCCGACATTTATTTATTTTTGTAGATATCAGGCAGGTTTGAGGCCTCACAATACAACCTCAAGATCCTGCAATCACTGATGGCGGTGTGTAGATGTGTATAAATGTGCAGTTACTATTGCGCGTATTAGGGGAAACATTTTCCGCGGCCCAGCTAAAATGTTTAGTGCGACGCTGTTCATAGTCTAGATAGCTAGTTTTCTGCTGGTCCGAGGGACAGTTGAGAAAGTAACAAAGTTAAGTAATTATTCCTGTTAGTTAAAAGGAGGCTGTTCATAATGCTGTGAATGATTCCATTCAAGCTATGTTTATTTTTATATTAATCCGCGTTGCACAAATATTCTTTTGAAATTGGACGCGGTCGAACCCTGGGTGTCGAAATGATTGACTTTCATGATACAGGGCAGGGCTATTTGAGCTCATTTTTCTATTGCAGAATATGAATCGGGCGTCCTTAAAGGTTGACGTCAGCTACACGGATCACAGCCATATGATCGGCGTCGGAGGAAAATGCAGCAAGGACCTCTCCAGTCGTACAAGTGAGATAACAAGAAATTGCGATTTCTATGTCTGGAGGGAAAGATGATGTATGCTTGATTGGGGGTTTCCTTTATAGGTATGTCGATGCTTATGTTAAACTTGTTAATACCGTAGCCTTGATAACACTGGTCAACAGCCAAAATGGATCCGGCACGTGAACACCTGTTTCTGCCTATTTCGATACCGCTGATTTCAAATTTAGTAACCGTTTTTTGCCATCGGACCTGGTTTCTTCTCCAGAGCATACCTGTTGTGTAACGTTTGCTCTTCCTCCTTCGTCTCCTCGCTATCTTTCTCTCTCTCGTCTCTCTCTCTCTCCCCTCTCTCTCTCTCTGTCACCTCCGGCAGTAGCCATAAAATAATTATCCTCTTGTTGCACTGTATTAGCAAAGTCTTGAAAGTGAAGAGCAGTCACCGACAATCTTTATATGAAGATAAAGATTGCCCACCAGGCGGTATCACACTGAAGTATAGATCACCGAAGACGGCCAGCGACTAAGTCCAAAAATAGCACTTGGAGAGCGTAATGCAGAGAAGTACAGGCAGAGCGAGTGGCACGTGATAGTCTAGTCCCGGGGGCCGGGGGTACTAGGTTTTAACCGACGCAGTCTTCCGGTAACTCGGGCGTATCCGACACATAACCGGAGGTGTTGAATATTTCGGAGCGTAATCCCACATTAGCTCCAACACATGCGTCACAAGACCGGATAATGACTCACAGCCGATGATACCGAAATTCACACAGTCCCACAAAATAAAGAATAACAATTCATTGACAATTTCCCATGAATATGATTGACAGAATTTACCTCTACATTCCAGGTGGTGCTCAGTGTAGTAACTCAAAACAGGGGTGTCAGACCTAGTGTCTGAAATCGCGACTTTGCTATTCGAATTCGATATGGGGTCAAATTTATGTGTACGAAACCTTTTCAAGTATGGGAAGAATGTAGAGCAAAAACGAGACTACGCCGGTTGGCTAGAGCAAAAAACAGCGGCTGAGCTTGTATGCTGCAGCGACAGACATCGCGGTTCCCGCGCTTGCCATCTGGTCAGACAGTCGATACAAGTTATGTGATGTGTATTTTTGTAATGGTGTACCACAGGGCGGACTACAGCGCAGATCGCAGTGTCGGCTAGTGAGGACAAGAAATATAATGAGAATGCTAACCAGTGCAAATCCACTGCCGGCTAGATCGACCGGCTAGATCGAATCATTACAGTTGTATAGCCCCTACACTTTCCACACACTGTCATCAGCCTAGCCTTTTGTGGAAAGATATAGATCAAGGATGTCGAGAATCCGGATTATCTGCACCCAGACAATGCAGTTTATCAATATACATGTGAATTTATTGCAACGAAAGACTACCTCGCATTCAAGTGCATGAACATTGTACATTGAAGAAGGTTTGCGCTCGGTCGCACAAGCTCGCCGGTATTGTAGACCGAGAGGTGACGTCGCAGCATTATATGATGAGGACCTTATGTCAGAGTCACCTCCCTTGAAGGTCAAGTCTAAATAAAAAGTCACAAGTCAAGGTCATACCACAATTTCAAGGTCATTGACCCTAGTGCCTTTGGTCGGATGATGCCGCCTAATATGGCGTATATCATGCTATGACGTCCTACGCTAGGTCACTCAATCTTGAGCTCAAAGTCACAGTTTCAAGACAAAGGTCATGGGTCAAGGTCAAACCTTGTTTTCCGCCCGACAGTTGCCATAGTGCTAGTTACAGTACACGTTATAGGCAAAATGTAATATTTTGACGTCAAAGGTCAATGGCCTTGAACGACCTTGACCTAAAACTTTCAGAGAACATTTCCTCAGACCTTTCGTCTGTTACTTTAGGCCACTTTCTCTCCATATCCGGCTTCTCATCGCATAATCACGGCATTTCCCAATGGCTACCCTGCACATACAGCATTTGACATATATGGCCTCGTTTTACCTTGAATATATTGACCTAGGTCTATGAAAATCGGGTTTAGGGTAGAATACCCTAGCCTCCACAAACACCTAAACGTTCATTTTCCTAGACCTCTTGGGTTTTGCACTGTCAATGTCACTGATGTGGAGATGTCGTGTATGTCAAAAAAGATGGTCAAGAAGGCTTGCACAAAGACGACACACAGACATACTGGATCTCAAAGTTCTGATCTGATACGGCATTTCTGCTGCCAGATTCGTGTTCAGCGCCACAAATTACCCTTGCAACGGACTTTTTTATATTGGATCCACGACAAAAGCTAAATTTTGTTTACCAGTGTAATCAGTGATTTCTTGTTTGGGTGGTTTTGTCCATTTCTGCTCGATTTGGGTCCGTGGCATATATGATCACTTCCGTGCAAACAAACCAGACCCATTCACAAACATATGAAACTAAAAGGATAGTGCGGTAGAATATTAATTTTTTAATGCATCTTGGCAAGAAAGAAGGAATGAATAGACAAATACATTATTTATTGATACAGATTATCATGCCTTGGAAGAGAGCAGCAGATCAGAGAAATCGGTACTAATTTTGATTGAGAGAATGAACGGACAATTACTTTTTTCTAAGCATAATAACCTAATCGAAATAAATGAAGGTAATATAATTTATCATGGCCTATGTATAACTTCAAGACTAACGTACTGGTAGGTATCATGCGGACCTTTTTATTTTCTCTCGACTCAAAAGGAAAAAAATAAATGGAGCAACAAAAAGTGGAGGTATGTTGTAATGCTCCACGTTTAGGAAAGCAATACGTCGGCTTGCGGACGGCTCAATGTGCCAGTGCAGGGGGTGGCGACTCGCTGTGCGGGTGCTAGCTTCGATATAGATACACTTATCATAGGCGGATCCAGGATTGCCGATCGGAGGGGGCACCTTCCCGGCGGGGGGGCGCCACCTGGACCAGGGGGCGCCACTTATGACCGGCAAAACCTATCAGGTGGGCGCCAAATCCTATCGGTGGGCGCCGACTTTGGTATCCTGGGGGAGGGGTGGGAAGCGACATTTCAGGGGTGCGCCATCGACCTTTCAGGGGGCGCCGAGGGTCGATCGGGGGGCACGTGCCCCTTGCCCCCCTCCCTGGATCCGCCTATGACATTTATAGGTCATTTTTTGCGTCGTCATCGGAACTGAAGAGGCCAATTAAGCATATCGGTGCTCACTCGGCTGAAATTTGTTCCAGCTCCCTGAAATGGGAAAAACCGCTGGAAAGTTTTCTCGATAATATCAGCCAAGCTAGCAATGAGCTTGTTATGCTAGCAATGAGCAATTCATGTATTTTTACACGACTGTATGGTCGTGCAAAAACACACTTATTATTGATCTTTGTCTTGATATTATTTCTCTTTGACTTATTGGTCTTTGTTTCTTCTCAGCGGGGTGATGAGTATACACATTTCCCATCTTGGGCAGACTAGTTTTTTCTAGTCTTTGGGCAGTGGTGTCACGCCAAGCTTTAATAAACACTTTCCAATTGCCAGCCTTAATCCCTGCCGAACCGTCATAATATATCTCGTTCCCGCCACGTGCCCTTTATTTTCGTTTGTCGCCTCCATTGTAACGGCAGCGTTGTGCCCGCGTGGGTTTCATGCCGTAATTCCAGCACCGCGCTCCTGTCCTCCCGTTAAATTTGTCCAAAGCGTGGCCCGGCTGACGTCACCGGGTACACGCCGGAGGCGTTTTATAGCTTGGGTCAATGATGAGTTAGCTATTTCTGGGCGGGCGTGGAAATGAAACTTCAGCTTCCATGTCGATGGTTGTGACCTTGTTTTAAAGCTCTTCGGTTGTATCGGTTTTTTATCTTCACGCAACGAAAGATTATTCTAAAAGTTGAACCAACCTTATTTATAGGCAGGCGCATTAACTAATGATTACTGATCACACGTCTCGGGGCACTTGGCGAAGCGCACCAAGCATTCTTCCTTCTGAAAAATTACGTGTCAGCGCCTCGTCTCTTAACCTACTACGCAGTGCTCCTGCTCACAACCACCCGGCTTTTCTTGCTAAAATCGACGAAGCAGTTCGACGAGGAACAGAGAGAATCACAAATGTACAGCTGGAAGGTGACGCGCGGCGACAGGCAACGCTGCCAGTAAGTCTTGGTGGGCTCGGTATTAGAATGTCCGTCGACCTGGCTCTTCCTGCCTACATGGCATCCCTCGCTGCATCTGCACCTGTGGCTGAGTTCATTCATCGTCCCGCTGCAGCGTGTATCCTCGAGATTGCACGGAATCTATGCACGGAATGGCAGCAGCTCACAGGCCTAACACCACCACTATAAGCTCGCCAGGACATTCAGCGAGAGTGGGACCGAGCAGGAGCTACGGCCATCGCAGACAAGCTGCTCCAAGACAGCACATCCGATGCAGACAGGGCTCGACTCCGAGCGGCTGCGCAACCACACTCGGGGGCATGGCTGAACGCTTTTCCAGTGGCCAGTGTTGGCACTCTCATCCAGCCGGACACACTTCGGACGGCCGTCGCCCTCAGAGTTGGTGCCCCAGTCTGTGCGCCTCACCGCTGCCGCTGTGGTGCACACATAGAAGAAAACGGACACCATGCCCTGTCATGCATGCGCAGCGCTGGACGTCATCCGAGACATGCAGCCATCAATGACGTCATCAAGCGATCGCTGACGAGTGCAAGGACTCCATCTGTGCTGGAACCGCCAGGGCTCGACCGTGGTGACGGCAGAAGACCAGACGGGCTGACTACCTTCCCTTTCTCGGAGGGGAAATGTTTAATATGGGACGCGACGTGTGTTGATACATACGCCCCCTCCATAGTGAGCACTTCAGCCTCTGAGGCTGGGGCTGCCGCAGCCGCTGCCGAGAGCCGCAAAGTTCGAAGGTATGCCAGCATTAGCTACCGATATCACTTCGTGCCCCTTGCCGTTGAAACGGGTGGTACGATCGGTAAGGCAGGAGCAGCCTTCCTTCGAGAACTAGGGCACCGTCTGGTCCGTGAAACGGGCGAAAAGCGCGAGTCGGAATGGCTGATGCAGCGAATCTCCGTAGCTGTCATACGAGGCAACTCCACCTCCATAACCCTAGCTGGAAAGGAAGGTGCAGATCCGCCTTCCAAACTAAAAAACATCACTGTACCTTCGGCCCCTGCAAACCGCCTGGCTAGATACCGCGCCATGTTCAGGGATATGGCCGGTAGGTCCCCGAGGAAGGAGAGTGAGCCGGCATCAGAGTTGACTTCCCAGTGCTCACGGAACCCTATGTCAGACCCTGAGCTGGCAAGGTACCTCAGGCCGCGAGCATCCGTGGAAAAAGCTCTGGAAACCTATATGGAGTAAAAATATGGTAAAGGAGGAGGAAGAGGATTACTTTTTTTTAAGTGTAACTTTGATAATGTTATTTGGTGTGTCTTGATGCTTGTGTTTCGCAAACTGTCACATCCACTTTGTGTTCCGCAGATTGCCTTATCTACTTTCTGTCCCGCAGACTCGCATCTAGTTTCTGTGCGTCCCACTGACTGCCTCATCCACTTTCTCTGTGCCCCACAAACTATCACATTCACTTGCTGTGTGTCCCACAAACTGACATGTACTTTCTCTGTGTCCCTCAGACTGTCACATCCACTTTCTGTGTGTCCCATAAACTATCACATCCACCTTCTGTGTGTCCCTCAGACTATCACATCCACTTTTTGTGTGTCCCACAGACTATCACATTCACTGTGTTGTGTGCCCCACAAACTATCAAATTCACTTTCTGTGTGTCCCACAAACTATCACATCCACCTTCTGTGTGTCCCACAAACTATCACATCCACTGTGTGTGTGTGTGTGTGTGTTGTGTGTGTGTGTGTGGTTGTGTGTGTGTGTGTGTGTGTGTGTGTGTGTGTGTGTGTGTGTGTGTGTGTGTGTGTGTGTGTGTGTGTGTGTGTGTGTGTGTGTGTGTGTGTGTGTGTGTTGTGTGTGTGTGTGTGTGTGTGTGTGTGTGTGTGTGTGTGTGTGTGTGTGTGTGTGTGTGTGTGTGTGTGTGTGTGTGTGTGTGTGTGTGTGTGTGTGTGTGTGTGTGTGTGTGTGTGTGTGTGTGTGTGTGTGTGTGTGTGTGTGTGTGTGTGTGTGTGTGTGTGTGTGTGTGTGTGTTGTGTGTGTGTGTGTTTGTTCTTTGTGTGTGTCCCACAAACTATCACATCCACTTTGTGTGTGTCCCTCAGACTGTCACATCCACTTTGTGTGTCCCTCAGACTATCACATCCAATTGCTATGTGTCCCACAGGCTGGCATCCACTTTCTGTGTGTTCCGCAGACTGTCACATTCACTGTTGTATCTGTTGTATCTGTTGTATCTGTATTAAATCACCAACAGGTCTTTAAAAACCCAATAACAGGTGAAGTCAGAAGAAATAAAAACACATGGAGGCCTAACTACAACATAAATACTCACATCACTCCAGTACTGGCTCGGCTGCCGCAAACACAGCTATATTTTTCTTCAGTACCCCGAGCGGATCACAGAATATATCACTGAGGGTTGACACGTTTAAAAAGCTGTTCACCAGACGAGGTAAGCGATTAAAAGCTCCGGAAGCAACAGTGTTCACTCTAGCCGGCGGTACACTAAACAAAGTAGAACGTGAAATCCTAGTGGTTCTGACCGGTACATGTACCGTAAAACCTTGTAAAATATGTGATGATGAGATGAGGCCTCTAAAAACTTTACATAAAAACAAGACATCACTTTGGTGGCGCCTAGCCTGAAGGGATTGCACATCGTACAAACTAAGGAGGGACTTGTAGTCCAGGACAGCACTGGCAGGCTCAGTATGGTTGGCTAGCCACATGAGGAATTTATGCTGAACCCTCTCCACGCGAATGAGATGACATTTTGCTGCTCCGCCCCAAATGACGGAGCAGTATTCAAGAATTGATCGAACATTTGCGTTGAATACGGACACAGTCACACGCTTGTCCAGTTTGTGTCTGGGGGAAGCTGACTGGAAGGTTCGAATGAGAAGGCCTAATGCCCTATTGGCTTTTAGTACTATGGAATTTATTTGCGCCTGAAAAGTGAGTTTTTGGTCCAGAATAACGCCTAGATCTCGGATGTTGTCAACATTTTCTAGAATTTCGCCGATGATTTTGTAAGACGAAGGGATGAAATTGCGGTTCAGAGTGATTTTGAATGCTTTACATTTCGATGCGTTTAGCTTCAGCTTCCAGTCCGCTGCCCAGCGCGAAACTGCATCCAAGTCATTTTGAAGCCTGATGACGTCATTTTGGGTGTCAATTTGAACGAAAATTTTCACGTCATCGGCAAACATCAAACAGTTTGTAGAGATTACAGATGGCAAATCATTTACGTAGAGAAGGAACAGCAAAGGTGAGATATGCCCGCCTTCCGGCGTCCCCAAGACAGCCGGAGTCCACTGGGACATCTTGCCATTTAACACTACTCTTTGCTTCCGCCTCCCGAGGTATGATGTGAGCCATTTCAGAGTGTGTCCATCCAGGCCATACATAACGTTTATACGTGTCCATCCAGGCCATACATCGAAGTTTATATAGCAGTAGGCGATGATTTACGCTTTGGAAGGCACTGGAAAAATCTGCGTATGCCACATCGAGCTGAGATTTATGTTGAATAGCCGCCCATCCATGTGCAAGGAAAGATACCAGATTTGAAGCGCAAGATCGATGCTGTATAAACCCGTGTTAAGTTTCCGAAAGGAGAGGTCTGACGTGTTGACAAATCTGATCGCTGACAATTTTCTCAAAAACTTTTGCACACAGAGGCAACAATGAAACCGAACGATAGTTTTCTGGATTTTTTCTAGAGCCTTTTTTTGTAAATGGGGACAATATTTGCCTCTGCCCACTGTTCTGGAAATATACCATTAGCCAGTGATAAGCGGAAAACCTTGCACAGAGGAACGGCCAATTCCACCGCACACAGTCAACACACAGTATCCACTTTGTGTGTGTCCCTCAGACTGTCAATCACTTTGTGTGTCCTCAGACTGTCACATCCACTTTGTGTGTCCCACGAGCTGGTATCTACTTTCTATGTGTCCCTCAGACTATCACATCCACTTTGTGTGTGTCCTTCAGACTGTCATATCCACTTTCTGTGTGTCCCTCAGACTGGCACATCCACTTTGTGTGTGTCCCTTCAGACTGTCACATCCACTTTGTGTGTGTCCCTCAGACTGTCACATCCACTTTGTATGTGTCCCTCAGACTGTCACATCCACTTTGTGTGTGTCCCTCAGACTGTCACATCCACTTTCTGTGTGTCCCTCAGACTGTCACATCCACTTTGTGTGTGTCCCTCAGACTGTCACATCCACTTTTTGTGTGTACCACAAACTATCACATTCAATTTGTGTGTGTCCCTCAGACTGGCATATCCACTTTGTGTGTGTCCCTCAGACTGTCACATCCACTTTCTGTGTGTCCCTCAGACTGTCACATCCACTTTGTGTGTGTCCCTCAGACTGTCACATCCACTTTCTGTGTGTCCCTCAGACTGTCACATCCACTTTGTGTTTGTCCCTCAGACTGTCACATCCACTTTCTGTGTGTACCTCAGACTATCACATTCACTTTGTGTGTGTCCCTCAGACTGTCACATCCACTTTCCGGACTGCAACAAGCAGTCGGACTGTGACAAGTCCAACTGTGTCTCCCTCTCCGGCGAAATACCGAACATCGAGTATGCCAGGATCGGAATTCGGGTAAGCTCCACGTTAGGTAAGTTCTTGTAACGTGAAGGTGCTGACTTCAGTATGGGACTTCACCGTTTCTATATTCAGTATTTAACAGTGGGTAGTGTCAGATTTAGAGCTGGGGTAAAGTATGGTCCAACAGGGCCCAAAATCGCGGTAAATCCTCACCTACCTGTTTGGAAGTTCAAACTTTGTTTTGAACATTTTGAAACATAGGTATTTGACTCAATCTGTCAGAACTTATCTTGTCTAGAAGCGTGCTAATTTCCGTCTTTGAAGCGTGCTAATCTCCAGTCGTTGACGTGAGTCTAGAAGCTTGCTGATCCGCTGCCCCCTTCCTCCTGTACAGATGCTGCAGGCTCTGGTGTTAAGTTTAGATCTTGATTCAACCGTCCCCTTTTCTGTACAGATCAGATGTTCAGATGCTCAGATGAAAGCGGATGAAATTCAAGCTCTAGTGTTCAGTGTTAACTCTGACCTCCCCCACTCTGAACAGCTGCTGCAGCCTCTGATGTTCAGTTTTAACTCTGACCTCCCCCACTCTGAACAGCTCAGCCCGATGTCAGTTAACCTGATCTCCCCACCTGAACAGCTGCTGCAGCCTCTGATGTTCAGTTTTAACCCTGATCTCCCCCACTCTGGACAGCTGCTGCAGCCTCTGGTGTTCAGTGTTAACCCTGATCTCCCCCACTCTAAACAGCTGCTGCAGCCTCTGGTGTTCAGCGTCACCCTGACCCCCCACTCTAAACAGCTGCTGACCTCTCCCCACTCTGAACAGCTGCTGCAGCCTCTGGTGTTCAGCGTCACCCTTACCTCCCCCACTCTGAACAGCTGCTGCAGCCTCTGGTGTTCAGCGTCACCCTTACCTCCCCCACTCTGAACAGCTGCTGCAGCCTCCGGTGTTCAGTTTTAACCCTGACCTCTCCCCCACTCTGAACAGCTGCAGCAGCCTCTGGTGTTCAGCGTCACCCTGACCTCCCCACTCTGGACAGCTGCTGCAACCTCCGGTGTTTAGTGCTAACCCTGACCTCCCCCACTCTGGACAGCTGCTGCAGCCTCTGGTGTTCAGCGTCACCCTGCCCTCCCCACTCTGAACAGCTGCTGCAGCCTCTGGTGTTCAGCGTCACCCTTACCTCCCCCACTCTGAACAGCTGCTGCAGCCTCTGGTGTTCAGCGTCACCCTTACCTCCCCCACTCTGAACAGCTGCTGCAGCCTCTGGTGTTCAGCGTCACCCTTACCTCCCCCACTCTGAACAGCTGCTGCAGCCCAGGTGTTCAGCGTCACCCACCTCCCCCACTCTGAACAGCTGCTGCAGCCTCCGGTGTTCAGTTTTAACCCTGACCTCTCCCCCACTCTGAACAGCTGCTGCAGCCTCTGGTGTTCAGCGTCACCCTGACCTCCCCACTCTGGACAGCTGCTGCAGCCTCTGGTGTTCAGCGTCACCCTTACCTCCCCCACTCTGAACAGCTGCGCAGCCTCCGGTGTTCAGTTTTAACCCTGACCTCTCCCCCACTCTGAACAGCTGCTGCAGCCTCTGGTGTTCAGCGTCACCCTGACCTCCCCACTCTGGATAGCTGCTGCAGCCTCTGGTGTTCAGCGTCACCCTTACCTCCCGCATTCTGAACAGCTGCTGCAGCCTCCGGTGTTCAGTTTTAACCCTGACCTCTCCCCACTCTGAACAGCTGCTGCAGCCTCTGGTGTTCAGCGTCACCCTTACCTCCCCACTCTGAACAGCTGCTGCAGCCTCCGGTGTTCAGTTTTAACCCTGACCTCTCCCCCACTCTGAACAGCTGCTGCAGCCTCTGGTGTTCAGCGTCACCCTGACCTCCCCACTCTGGACAGCTGCTGCAACCTCCGGTGTTTAGTGCTAACCCTGACCTCCCCCACTCTGGACAGCTGCTGCAGCCTCTGGTGTTCAGCGTCACCCTGCCCTCCCCCACTCTGAACAGCTGCTGCAGCCTCTGGTGTTCAGCGTCACCCTTACCTCCCCCACTCTGAACAGCTGCTGCAGCCTCTGGTGTTCAGCGTCACCCTTACCTCCCCCACTCTGAACAGCTGCTGCAGCCTCTGGTGTTCAGCGTCACCCTTACCTCCCCCACTCTGAACAGCTGCTGCAGCCTACGGTGTTCAGCGTCACCCTTACCTCCCCCACTCTGAACAGCTGCTGCAGCCTCCGGTGTTCAGTTTTAACCCTGACCTCTCCCCACTCTGAACAGCTGCTGCAGCCTCTGGTGTTCAGCGTCACCCTGTCCTCCCCACTCTGGACAGCTGCTGCAGCCTCTGGTGTTCAGCGTCACCCTTACCTCCCCCACTCTGAACAGCTGCTGCAGCCTCCTGTGTTCAGTTTTAACCCTGACCTCTCCCCCACTCTGAACAGCTGCTGCAGCCTCTGGTGTTCAGCGTCACCCTGACCTCCCCACTCTGGACAGCTGCTGCAGCCTCTGGTGTTCAGCGTCACCCTTACCTCCCGCACTCTGAACAGCTGCTGCAGCCTCCGGTGTTCAATTTTAACCCTGACCTCTCCCCACTCTGAACAGCTGCTGCAGCCTCTGGTGTTCAGCGTCACCCTTACCTCCCCCACTCTGAACAGCTGCTGCAGCCTCCGGTGTTCAGTTTTAACCCCTGACCTCTCCCCCACTCTGAACAGCTGCTGCAGCCTCTGGTGTTCAGCGTCACCCTGACCTCCCCACTCTGGACAGCTGCTGCAACCTCCGGTGTTTAGTGCTAACCCTGACCTCCCCCACTCTGGACAGCTGCTGCAGCCTCTGGTGTTCAGTGTCACCCTGCCACACTGTCACCCTCTGCACCGAAACGGCACCCTGCGCGAAACCAAAGACATCCCCGACCCCTGGAAGAGTCACATCGAATGGGCCGAGAACCGCTTCGGAGTCAAGGTGAGTTGGCTTGGTTTGGGTGGTTTAGCATTGATTGGGTGAGTTAGCTTGGTTTAGGTGAGTTGGCTTGCTTTAGGTCAGATTGCTTGGCTTGGGTGGGTTGGGTTGGCTTGGTTTTGGTGATTTAACATTGTTTAGCTTGGTTTAGGCGAGCTGCTTTGGTTTGTGAGTCGGCTTGGTTTAGGTGAGTTGGCTTGGTTTGGGTGAGTTGGCTTGGCTTAGCTCAGATTGTCTCGTTTGGGTGAGTTTTTTACCACTACCTTTTTAAATAGGTAGTCAGGAGTGCCCTTCCATACCCGTGCGGTCGTAAACCAATTTTGTCCAATTGCATGCATAAACAAACTGTTAGTTTTATGTTAGTGGACCGCACCACTCCCCGCTATTGTTTTTGTTTTATTTATTTGCTGCCTAAACCTTAATTTAGTAATTTTTTCTCCTCGTAGCCCCACCAAAAGTGTAGGAGAACTAGTTACGATCGATGGGGCTACGATGAAAGTCATGTTAGGGTATTAGTGGGATAAATAAATGTCTAAACGGGTTATGATATTATGAAATGGGTTATGAGATCATGAAATGGGTCAATGAGGAGAATAGAGACAATGTGCTGAAAACGAAGGAAGAAAGAAAAGTGAGAGACTTCTGGCAAGGGAAGAAGAGAGACTGACCTATTAAGATCCTTTCGCTAATATCTTATTTCATGACACATTAGATTGGTATCTCTGAATCAAAGAAATTGAAATGAATAGTGATTAACCTTCGCCCGGGTCGGGGGTCTTTTTAGACCCCCCTCGGGTTTTTCCGAAGTGACCAAAAAACGGCGGCGCGCAGCGCCACCAAACTTGGTTTAGCTGTTCCTTCATCATTTTTACATCTTTCCTGAAAATTTTGGCTCAAGGTCATATCAGGTCAGGTCACCAGGCCAGGTGAAGTGACGTCACCTCAAAAAATACTTAGGACCGCATAACTAAAAGAAGGGTTAATCGATCAAGTTGAAACTCATACCACATATTGGGCCCACCAGGAGCTACAACATTTGTCCCGGGATTTTTGATATTGGTGACCTAAGGTCATGTGCAGAGCATGACCTCCCCATTGTCAATACATGGGGAAAATCACGAAATGAGTTTTTCTCAGTAAGTATGGATGGAATCAACTTCAAACATCGGTTGCGACTTGCTCTTAGCCAATTTCTGAACCTGTTGCCAAATTTTTGACTTGTGACCTTTAAAAGGTCACCTTAGGTCAAATAAGCATTTTTGGTGTTTTCCTCTATAAAATTTGAATAAACTAAGATAGAGCTTTTATTTTGTCACCAAAGTGTTTGTATAGTCATTGGAAGTCAAATGATATACATCATGACTATACCAGGCCAAGTTAGGTCAGACCGTTGACCTGGGTCAGGTCAAATTCTTAAATTTGACCTGGCATAGCAATATCATATATCATTCGATTTGTATTGACGAGAGGATTGCAATGGTGCATAAACTATGGCTATATCTTGTTTGGTTTGGAAGTTATTAGCGAAAAAGTAAACGCCCTTATGCATGGGTGGCTATGGGCATTCCCAAGAATATGCCCAATATTTAGTGACCTATAGCTCCCTAGGCTTTGACCTGACACGAAAATGAATGCCACTGTAATGAAAGCGCATTTCAAGAGCTTTCGAATGGTGTTAGAGAAATGTTTCTAGCTATCATAGTTTCTGAGATATATGAGGTTTTCTTAGTACACCTCATATTAGCGATTTTGACCTATTTTGACCTCTGGTGACCTTGATATTGACCTGACAAGAAAAATGACCGAAGTATTTTCGATATCATTTTCGAAGAGCTTTCGATTTCTGTTTTGCGCTCTTTTCTAGCTCTCTTAGTTTTTGAGATCGTAGGGGGGTCTTTTTTAGCCCCCCCCACCAGGGCGAAGGTGGCTCGTACCCGCCACCGGGGCAAGGGTTAACATTATTCCTGTTTGTCTCCTCCTAGTCATTTACCTCCTCAGATAGATATTTATTGAAAAAGAAATGTGTAATCTGTTTTTAGGCTCGTTTTATTCAATGGGACTTATTTCAAATTAGGAAATAAAGGACAAATAACATCATTCAACATCCTTGGCTCATGAATCGAAAACGCAAACTGGCTTGGTTTGGGTGAGTTGGCTTGGTTTAAATGAGTTGGGTTAGTTAGGGTGAGTTGGCTTGGTTTGGGTGAGTACGGTTAGTTTAGGAGAGTTGGTTTGGTTTGGGTGATTTAGCATTGTTTAGCTTGGTTGAGGTGAGCTCCTTTGGTTTATGTGAGTTGGCTTTGGTTTGTGTGAGTTGGCTTTGGTTTGTGTGAGTTGGCTTTGGTTTGTGTGAGTTGGGTTGGTTTAAGTGAGTTGGCTTGGTTTAAGTGAGTTGGCTTGGTTTGGGTGAGTTGGGTTAGTTTAGTTGAGTTGGTTTGGTTTGGGTGAGTTGGTTTTGTTTAAGTGAGTTGGTTTGGTTTAAGTGAGTTGGCCTCGTTTGGGTGAGTTGGCTTGGTTTGGGTGAGGTGGGTTAGTTTAGGTGAGTTGGGTCGGTTTGGGTGAGTTGGCTTGGTTTGGGTGAGTTGGGTTAGTTTGGGTGAGTTGGGTTAGTTTAGGTGAGTTGGTTTGGTTTGGGTGAGTTGGGTTGGTTTAGTTTTGGTGAGTTGGCTTCGTTTAGATTAGTTGGTTTGGCTTAGGTGAGTTGGATTGGTTCAGGTGAGTTGACTTGGTTCAAGTATTTTAGCTTGGTTTAGTTGAATCGGCTTTGTCTTGTGTGCCGATTCTAGTTTGGGTGGGCGTGGTTTAGGCAAGTGCAGTGGTGAGTTTAGTTGTGAGTTGTGTGGGTGGTTTTGGAAAACCGTAATGAGCGTTGTTTGGATGAATGGGTTAGGTGACTAGTATTATATGCTATTTTTATTTCATCTGATTTATATTTATTGAAATGGGATACTGCCGTGATGACGAATGTTGGGTTTCTTAAAAAGTAGAGCGGATATAAAATTACTCTTAAATCATGCAAATATGACCTCATTAGATCAGTAATGTGAGAGAAAATTACACCAACTGCTTCAATTTGTGCAGGCAGCTAAAATGAATGGTAGCCAGCCATCCTAAAAGTGTGTACGAAGTTGATTTATGGAATGTAAATCTACTTGGCTAGTTCTCAGTGATTTCATAAGGGTAATTCGTAGACGTCCCAGCTTTTTTGCTATTCCTTGGCTATTTTTCATTCGAGAGAAAAACTGGAGCTTCAGGACTCTCGAAAACAGTAACATTTATCTTCTGTTTGTATGTTTCATGTGCGTTTCCTGTTTACTAATCATACGTGTTGTGTGTTGTACTTGTTTTTCCTCACGGTTGATTCTTCCACAGGTCAACCCGAAGGCGAAATCCTCAAACCAGTACACCGCTCTGTTCATCAAAGGTTCCGAGGAGAACTCTGAGAATATTCAGGTGAGATTAGCAGTCTTCTACCGCTTCTGGTAGAGTACCTTGTTTTGAAGTGTTACCACTGCTTACTGTTGCGATGTGTAATCGACGGGACCCCCGCACTGAAAAATGACTTGTTCCAGCGCCTTCTTCAACATCCAAGTTACACCAGAAGAGGCAGAAGACTCTTCTAAACTCTACGATCCAGTAGAAGGCCAGATCAGAGCATTTTGCTCTTGTGGGAGGAGGTTAGAGGAGGCGTTGGAACAGACCCATATAGTCTGGAGCGGAGCGTACTAACTGAATACCCAAATAGATACTGGAACCGTTATAACCAAGCTCGTCAGAGGATTCTGGAAGTCTTGGATATGTATGTGATTTCAGATTCACATTTTTTTATTTAGTCGCATCTAGTGAATGTTATTTGGATTGTTGATTGTGCTGTACAAACGAACTGGCCTAGAACTGGCCTAGAACCGGCGCGGGCTCCAGATGTTGACAGAATTGTATCGGAATTTTGTAGGTCATGACTTACTCCCTTTTGGGTTATTTTTTCCGCTCTCAGCTGTAGCGATGCACCAGCTGTATCATATATTGAACGGCATAGTTGTGTCCAACATGTTCTCATCAAGAACGCATAGCCGAGGGAATGAGGAGAGTAACGACCTCTCTGGGAGCCGTGATTAAATACCCCGTGGTATTCTACAAGGCCTTCCGTATTTGATCTTATCCTAGTCACCTCCCCTCCTCGAAAGAGCACAGCAAGGAAGCATCACTGGTCCCACTGGAAGCTCCATAGGCATATATGGCCCTCATGAGCTGTCCTGTGAGATGGTAATCCTAGTCTGTTGAAAAGGCCCTCTTCTTTTTTCTTTGCCAGTGTCAAGCAGGTTCGCGGGGAACCCTCCCCGCTTTTGTCAGGAACGACCATAATTTATGGGCACCATGGGAAAGCATTTCGTGTTGTGCTGGGGTGGGGCCCCATCTTCTCTGGCGGGGCCCTGGCAGACTGCACGCTGCGTTAAGAGGTGCTCAATGGAGTCAGCTTCCCAACAGTCGTTGCAGAGGAGAAAGGCCCTCCCTTTCCCGAGTTGGAGGCTTCGTGGGCGGGGAGGGGAGGTGGGCAGGGGTGGGGACGTGTCACTCACCAAAGACCGCCGCCCAACTTTCACTTGTGCTTATTGTTTTGATTCCCTATTGTTTTCAATAAGAAGCAGACATTGCAAGCGCATCCTGAACGTTATGCTTCATCAAACGTGTTATGTCCAATTGTCGTTGCACTTATGGAAGAAAATGCTGTGTGGCGCCTCCATGGGCAACACACAGCGGCTGTGGAGGCTGGTTTTCTCAGAGGATGCGTTCTTCTGTGCCGTAGTATTCTGTAACTTAAACGCTCTTTTAAATTACCCGCTCTTCAGTTTGTTTGAAACCAACTTCATAGTTTATATTTTCTGCTAGTTTGTGCATTTGACGGGAAAGGACACGTGTTGACGCAATAGGAATGCACATTGTCCAATGATTATGACGACGACGATTGGGACGAATATGATGGTGGTGATGATGATGGATGTAATGCTGGTGATGGTGGATGTGATGATGATGGAGGTGGTGATGATGGAGGTGGGATGATGGTGGTGATGGAGGTGGTGATTAGGGTGGTAATGGTAATCTTGAGAATGACGGCGGTGGTGATTGAGCATGATGGTGGTGGTGTCGGTGACGATTGTGATGCTAATGATGATAATGATGATTGTGATGGTGATGGAGGTGATGGATGCTCTGCAGGCGGCCACAGACATGCTGATCAACGAGCTGATCCATCGACACTACCCGCAAGAGCCTGGTCATGTGACCAACACCATGGAGATATCCATCCACCACCACAAGATTGTCCAGGGCAACGTCAAACTGGTGATGCAGCGCACGGGTGAGGGGCGTGTGACGTCATGTGATGTGTATGACGTCATATAGTGTCATCTCAGCGACAGAGTCTTAGCGACTCATTAAACCTCCAAAGTCCTCTCAACAGAAGTGAAATCTCTACAGAACTTTACCACTCTCAATAGAAAGCTAGAGAAGATAACTCTGCTATTTTTGGGAGGAGTCTGACTGGCCTAAAAGTGGTAAGTACAACGTCAAACTGGGAATGGGGGGCGGGGGTTAGTGCAGAGATAGGGAAACTATAACATCACATATTTTCGACACGAACAGGAAATGGTTGGGAAAATGCCAAGCTTGTTTTGAAACTCAGAAGGATATTTAAGGTCGTCACGATTAAGTGAGGTCGTCCGTGGCTGGTCGCTTTATCGATGGAAAATGTTGCGTCATCTTCGTCTTACACAAGCATAGAACGTTCTGGATGTTACGGGGTCAACTCTCGTTTTAAACCAGATTGTTACCTTGTTTTGATTGCAGTCTCTGACGGGGGCGGATGCTGTCAGGAAATCGCTGTGTTAGCCGATGTATAGGTGGAAATGTATCTCCGAACTATTTTGGTGTCACTTTGCCCACTGTTAAACGACACGTAAGTTTTCGGAGGACCAGAGTTATATTCGCGAGAGCCAGACGAACGGACGGACACTACAAGGAATCGAACATAACTGCCGCCACTCCGGCAGACAGGGCGGCGGGCGACCGTCGGTGCCGCAGGCTAAAGGCAAACAGTAAGGGGCGGCGGTGCATACGTGACCAGAGGGTCGTGCCCCCTACTGCGCCATTCACAGGCAGACCGGGGGACGCCGTGACACTGTCTGACGGCTACACGGGCGGATACGGGAGGCTGGGCTGGAACCCGTCTGCGTACGCTACAGCCACCCTTACCGGGTTCTGATCTAAACAGTGCTGCCCGAACCATTCATTACTGTACATAAGGTCGGGATATAAGGGAATTGTGTCGCCAAGGGGACATCACACGATTCTGCAGCAATATGGCGGCCATAGCCAACAGGGGCGGACGCAGACCCGAGTTTTGGGAGGGACCAAACTCATGTCTGCCTCTCCTCCTGGGAGGGGGATGGGAGCGAAGATTTTTGCTCTACAGACCTAGTGTGAACACCTTTTTCAAAAATTTCTCCGGCGTTTGGGGGCCAAAAGATGTTTGGCCCCCCTCCAGCGCTTTGGGGGGCCATGGCCGGAATGGCCCCCCTGCGTCTGCCAATGATAGCTAAAGCATAGAATTTATGAAGTTTTGCAGAGCTGGCTTAAGATGTACATATTTGTATTAATTGGAACGACATCCAAAGCTTGGTTTTGGAAACACGATCGAATGTTTGCAAAAACATGACCCTAATGTTTGATTATGATGACAGAATCGAATCCCTCGAGGCCATACTCTGCCTGTCAAAGACTGAAATGGATTGTTTCGGACATGAAACCTAGTCAGCTAAGGAAAACTTCATCGCCAGCATGACGTCACAGTGCAGGCGGTTCCGGATTGGTGGCTGGGGGGCTGAGAGAGCCTGGCAGTGGCGGATCCAGGAATTTATTTTGGTGGAGATCACGGGGGCTCAAGCCTCGCCCGTCGGTACCTCGACCAGGCCCTCGCCTATGTGTAAACTATAGGGGCTCAGACATTTGGGTGGGGGGGGGAGGCTTGAACCCCTAGCCCCCCTGGATCCGCCACTGGAGCCGGGCTTTGTGCTACGCGAATGCTCACTCCGCCTTTCTCAATAACTGTCGGAGAGCGGCATATTTATGGGCCGCGGCTCCCTCTTGTCAGGTTTTCTTGGTATCAGCCACCAGGCATGCCACCGGGGGCGACGGACGCTGTCTATTGTGGCTGAATTGTACGCGGAGTTTCCTATTTTGATTGTTTACGGTCGGATACAGGGCGGGGGGATGCAGAAGAGGTAGCACATGTGTAAGAATAATGTATAAGCCATCAGCTGTGTTCTAGCACTAGCTAGCATGGTTTCACCGTTATCTCTTGGTCTTCAGAACATAGGCGGATCCAGGGGGCAAGGGGGCACGTGCCCCCCCGATCGACTCTCGGCGTCCCCCTGAAAGGTCGATGGCGCCCCCCTGAAATGTCGCTTCCCACCCCCCCAGGATGCGAAAGTCGGCGCCCACCGATAGGATTTGGCGCCCACCTGATAGCTTTTGCCGGTCATAAGTGGCGCCCCCTGGTCCAGATGGCGCCCCCCCGATCCGGATGGCGCCCCCCGGGAAGGTGCCCCCCCCGATCGGCAATCCTGGATCCGCCTATGCTTCAGAAAATGAGAGAGACATCACAAGGCAGCATTTAGCTTTTCTGTGGACATAAAGTAAATCGTGGTATCGTGATTTGATGTCCTTGGGTCGTGTCTGCTCTCCTTAAAATATATATATTTGGTCGCAACCTCAACCTCATTCTACCAGAACATCATTTCTGAACATCGGAAATACGTCACAGGAATTGGACGTAATTGGTCACAGGAAGCGTCACAGGTATACGGAATGACCGCGGTCCGTGGAGCTACAACCTTTAACGGAATCGAGAGTATTTTTTGTCCCTCGTTTATTCTTTAAGATGGGTCATTTTTACGCAGTCAGATTCGCTAACGACATATGCTTAGTGTGCTTGGTAGGACCTGGAGTAGGGGTTCATTGTCATCTCAGATTGGATGTTTCTTCAAATCCTCGCATTTGTCGCTAAAATTAATTAAACATGTTTTGTGAAGTACCTCTAATACAGATACGAAGCGCCCCGCATGTGTAACGTTGATTATTTCCATGATCAGATTTTGACAGATTCTGACAGGAAGGCCAGTCTTCCGTAAATAAGGGTATCATCTGTTGTCTTCCCCTACTGTTGTGCGTATTCAGTCACTAGCTGTCAGCGACCTAATACTAGTCACACGAGTGCGTGGCGCTGTGGCGTAGACTGGATATCCTAACGAATCCGCTATGGCATGGATTCATTATCATCGTCTTTTTACTTCTTTTTTAACGAGGATGGAAGACAGCAGAAATGAGTAACGAGCAGCAGACTAGAGAAGAGCGAGCAAGACAAAATATTGCAATAAAGCAACAAAACTAGCAGGATCACAAGGAAGAGAAAATAAGAACAAAAATAAATAACTCAATGCACATTCAGACGAAACGGACCACAATGCACCACGCACGGGATATCCTAAGGGACCCCCGAAGTGGTGGCGGATGGAATGATATGGGTTGGATTGAATGGATTGAGTGCCAGGAATTCGGGTAGCTCTGGATCTTGGCATGGATTTTGGTTACCGTCTTCGTCGAAGTAGCCGTATTTTCGGTGATGAATTGGACTTCCGTGTACAATACGGTGTGCAAACTGTGACCTCAGTGACCTCAGCAGTCTAGGCGTCGTCAAACCTCAAAAAGTATTTCTGTCTCGAACCTGTAGCTATGCGGAGCATCTTTTCGGGGATTATTTAGCAGTGTATTTCTTACTCGCCCTTCCCTATGGAACATAGGATGGCTTTACGGTCCCGGGTTGGGCTTTCTTCTGCATTAGTTGTCGGTTCCGGGTTGGATTCCCGACCGGCTGTTAGAGTAAGATACACTCTGATCCCCTCAAGAAGGTGCCAGTCATCGGAATCCATCAATGACGCCACTTATTCATCTGCAAACCTCCGCACTCGGCATCCCTTCTATTCTTGATCTGTTCCATTCCATTTCCCCATTCCCTTGTCCACCTTTGTGCTGTGTAGGTACAATAATCTGCTCTGTGCCCAACACCCTGTTCTGTCTTCAACTCTGTTCTATGTCTAAGTCTCTGGTCTGTGTCCAGCACTTTGCTCTGTGTCCAACTCTGCTCTGTGTCCAACTTTTTGCTCTGTGTCCAACACTCTGCTCTGGGCTCAACTGTCTGATCTGTGTCTAACGCTCTGTTCTGTGTCTCAAGGTGCCGTCATTCTGTTCCCTGACGCCGAAGATCGTAACATCCCTCAAGCCAAGAAGGGCAGCGTCGTAATCACAGGAAACGTGCGCGCGGTCTACAGCGCGCGGCAGATGCTGATCGTGAGTTCGAATCCCGGTAGGGTCAGAAGTTTTGATGCTCTTGCCGTGTAGGAAAAGTGTCGACGGCCACATGATCCGTCCAGTACTTGAAATATCGTTTGAATTAGTAGAACAGGCTTTGAAACTTTGCGTTTATTTCGACTTAGATACCAGCTCTCCCCTTTTCGTATTTTTCACTAATTAGTGGAATTAGTGGAATCACAATTGTTTCGCCTTATTTCGTGTTTTTGCTGCGTAGTAAGTCATTGGCGGCTGTTATTCTTTGGACTGGTCAGGATGCTGCTTTTTTTCGGTAAGAGGGACCAGTGTATGTCGAAAATATTTTTTAATCATTAATTTCACGGACAAAATCTAATCGGTCATTTTTTACTCGGAGGCACGCAGGAACTCTAAAAGGGATTGGTAATTGGTTTGAAAATTATCCTGCAGCATCAGTTTTTTCCACGATGCCGTATAATGAGAGGTATCTAGTTTGACCTGGTGTCTTTCACTGCATCCGTTGAACCAGCTGGTGTCACTTGAAAAACACGCAACTATCCTGCAACACGTGGAATTGTGGTATCGCGAGACTTACAGCTGGATTATGCGCAATAATCGTGCGTATTTAGGTCGACAGAATAAGGGCCTAATAGCCTAGACACGTAATTCCACTCTATTGAAGGTACTGGTTGACAAGGTGGATGTCGACTTTGCTATTACCACGCGCATTGACGGGGGTCTGAGCCAACTTCGCTTTGACGGGGGTACCCGCCCCCTAAGATCTCGAGAGCCACGGTAGGTAGCGAAAAACGGTAAACGGCGTTGGCTAGCCCATCCACTTCTCCATCGAAAATGTTTGAACAATTTTTTGACAGGTCACATTTAAGGTCACGAGAGGGCAAACATGCTATCATAGGGATAACATGTAAATTAAGATTTTCGGCCATTTCATCTGAACAAGTAACGATAGAGCAAAACAACTGGAACTATATGAATCCTCGGAGCAAGTTGAATCGAATGATATATAATTTGACCTTGCTAGGTCAAATCAAGGATTTGACCTGACCTGAGGTCAGGTCAAGGTCAAATTATATAAAATGCATATCATTAGAACCACAAAGACAAGGCAAGTCTAATGCAGCTAAAATAAACGCATAAACGCTCTTTCACCATCCGTTTCTGAGTTATTCTGTAAAAACAATTTTTCCTATGTATTTCCAATGGAGAGGTCATGCCTCGTACCTGACCTTAGGTCATCGATATAAAAAATACCGGAACATATTTTAGAGAACTCGGTGGGCCCATTATGTGATATGAGTTTCAATCGGATAAGTTCACCCTGTTCCGACTTATGCTATCTTAATTTTTTAGGTTAGGTCACTTGACCTGTACTGGTGACCTGACCTGAGGTGACTTAACCTCAAAATTTTCACAGAAGTTGTAAAAATGATGCGGAAAAAGGTTTACCAAGTACGGCGGCGCTACGCGCCGCTGTTTTTCTGATATATCCGAAAAACCCGAGGGGGCTGGTACCCGCCCCCCGTCAATGTGCGTGTTAATGAAAGTAGGTGCTGCTCACACGTACGGCCGGCGTAACTATAGAGGACGACAGGGCATTGTTTTGTTAATTGATTTTTGTTTTAGGTCTCAGCTCGTGGATAACCCATACTAAAAATAATATTTACAGGAAATGTAGCGACATTACAGTGGGGTTTGAACTAAGACAGTCATGCGATAGAGTACATAAAAGCAGTCGCGACTTTGATGTTTCATTGACCCCACAACTTACTGTTTAGTAAAATGGCGGTTATTTAGAGCGGAAAATTACGCTTCACCGACCTGATCTCCGCCCCAAGCCATAAGGCCCATGGGGAGATGGGGGTGGGGCGACTTGCCTCTTTGCGCTTTAACACGCGCCTCGCTGGGGTCCCTGGGATGACGCGCCCCACTGGGGGGCGTTTTTCGCCCCCTTCCGTATCTCATTTCCCACGAAGCTAAAGAAAAATTACGGACGGCGTTTGAAAGGTCTTGACAAGACGAAGAGATTTTATCTGAAAAAGTTTTATGTCAGGTCAATATTGAGGTCAGCATAGTTCAAAGAAGGTTCCATAGGCTTACAGCAGAGCAGTGTACGTTTCTCTCTCTAGATCTGTCCTCAGGGGAGCTAGAGCAAATATTTATACATTGTATTTGTGCATTGCATTGCATTGTATGCATTCCCCATTGTAAATGAATGGGGAAATCACGAAATGAGCTTTTCTCAGTAAGTATGGATGAAATCAGCTTCAAACATCGGCTACGGCCTGCTCTTACCTCATTTCTGAAGTTGATGCCACAAGATTTGACTTGTGACATTTGAAAGGTCACCTTAGGGCAAATAAGCATTTTTTGGTGTTTTACTCTATAAATTTTGAATAAGCAAAGATATAACTTTTATTTTATCACCAAAGTGTTTGTATAGTCACTGCAAGTCAAATGATATACATCATGACTATACCAGGTCAAGTTGGGTCAGACCGTTGACCTGGGTCAGGTCAAATTTCCAAATTTGACCTGGCATAGCAATATCATATAGCATTCCATTTGTATTGACGAGACAATTTCAATGGTGCATCAACTATGGCTGTATCTTGCTAGGTTTGGAAGTTATTAGCGAAAAAGTAAACGCCCTTATGCATGGGTGGCTATGGACATTCCCAAGAATATGCCCAATATTCAGTGACCTGTAGCTCCCTAGGCTTTGACCTGACACGAAAATGAATGGCACTGAAATGAAAGACCAACTCAAGAGCTTGCGAATAGTGTTAAAGAAAATTTTCTAGCTATCATATTTTCTGAGATATATGAGATTTTCTTAGTACGCCTCATATTAGCGATTTTGACCTATTTTGACCTCTGGTGACCTTGATATTGACCTGACAAGAAAAATGACCGAAGTATTTTCGATATCATTTTTGAAGAGCTTTCCATTGCCGTTTTGCGCTTCTTTCCAGCTCTCTTACTTTTTGAGATCGTGGGGGGTCTTTTTTAGCCCCCCACCAGGGCGAAGGTGGCTCCTACCCGACACCGGGGCAAGGGTTAAAGTTGAGCTCTGAAATAAGCGGCGAAATATGAGCCCAGGGGCTTGCCGCGGGCTCTACGCAATTTATACCGGGGTTCGAATTCTAAGAACGTGTCATATTCTCTGTAATCGGTGACTCTGAAGTGAAGCACATAAACCCATCCTAAGAGCTTAAAAGCAGGCAAGTATTAAACTCTTCCCATATCCATGAAGTGACCGTGTGGAAGAGGGGGGGGCACATGGTCGGAAAGAGGTGCTATTCGAACCAGGGAGGGGGCGCCAAAACCTATCGCGGGGGCGTGGATTCTCGCATCTGGGGAGAGGGGGTGGGGAGCGACGTTTCATGGGGCAAACCATTTCTGGGGGTGCTGGAGGGTTGGTCGGGGAGAAGGCTTATCCCCTATGGCGCATACGCCACAAACAAACGCACGTGCGTTGCAGGGCTCTCTGCCAATCAAGATGACGTTTGAGGTGCAGCCCACTAGCACCGCCTGGTGGCCGGAGGTGGAAGCTCTGCGGACCATGGAGAGGCAACATGACGTGACGATCTCGGTGCCTCAGAAGAATCGCGACAACGCTGTTCTGGTGACCATCATGGCCATGGAGCGCAACGTCGGTGGGTATGGCCAGGGACAGTACATCCCTGTGTTTCCAAAATAGTTGGGGAAATCTCGGGGAAACAGATGGCCATGAAATGCAATGTCAGTGGCAATGTCAGTGGCCGTAAATTGTTCCATCTGGAATTTCGACAAAGTGATATATTCCCTATAAGTCTACTAGTTCTACACCACGCCCACCCCGGTTGACCTCTGACCTCTTCCAGGTGGTATCTACAACGCTCGGAGGGAGCTGCTGGGCCTGAAGACGCCCACCGTGGTCTCTGGCATCCCTGCCAGCTACCGGTTTGAAGGAGCGCCCCGACTCCAGGTTGGACAGGCGCAGGGAATTGTGTAGTTTTAGTGATAGGGGTTTTTATGTCATTGTAGGAGGGTCAGAAACGGGAGGGATGACGGTAGAGTTTTGATATAGAAATCTGAGTTTGAACTACTTGCGTGTTAGGTTGTTTGGATATACTTATGCACGTCCTAGAGGCGCTCGCAATGTAGAAGACGAGCTTTGCGTCTTTAGATATTATTACGCGTTGTCAAATCTTTTGAGACACAATGAGAATGTAGTGTTTAAAAAGGAACTATGCAGGCAATCAAGTGTTCAAGTGAATCTAACTAATATAAAGCCGAATTAAAAGATTCCTAAACACGGAACATTTCCCTGAACTTGCCCTTCAGCTCCACTCGGCTGCCTCCTTGAATCCGCCTCTGCGACCGGGTGGGCGGGGCTGACCTTGACTCGGCCGCCGGCAGGGTCCGCACGGGCTGCTGGCTCTGATCTCCCACACGGTGCGCCGGTGTCTGCCGCCATTCTCACCCGTCTGGCCACCGAGCGCCAACAACGGCAACACTCAGAGGTCAGCGGAGGTCTGTTTGATTGGATAGTTACTGTGTTCTGAGCCACAGGTCCCGGGTTCGAGTCCCGGTGGGTTCTCTGAATGATACTAATGCCCCAAAAAAGTCCGCCAACTGGGATGGAGTTTGTAACGCCCTATGGCCCTAGCAGGTAGTAGGTCGTCAAACCCCAACGATTGGTATTATAAGAAATACCACGACCCTTTCCCGAGGTAACAACAAAAAGTTTGCCAACTGGGATGAAGTTTGTGACGCCCTATGGCTTTAGCAGGTAGTACATCGTCAAGCCCCACCGATTACGTTGATAAATACCACGATACCTTCGTGCGGTAATACCGGGACTTAAATTCATTTTTGAGATGACATATGTTTCCGAGGGTATAATTATTATGGCGTTTCAGTGAATTGTTCCCCGTTTATAACTGATTAGTTTATCTTGTCTTTTATGGTATTGCTCGTGGCTGAGTCGTAAGAGAACGTTGGGTTTGATGAATGGGCGGTCACAGATGCATGGTCTGCTGTCTTATCCGTCACTCTGCATCAATTACGTCAATTACGCTGTCCATTATATCAATTACGTGTCCTATATAAAACTCAATCTGTCGTAATGAAAATGCGTAGTGCATTACTAAAATGTAAAATTCTGATGCTCAAATTGTGTAAACTTTCTCGGGGTAATCGCCGTTTAACCCGGGCTCGACACCACGACCGGCAGTGGACTCTGGTCTCCGCTTGCCGGCCTCAACGCCACCTCCCCTCTACCGGCGGCCTTTGGAACTAGCAGTTACGGTCTGCACACACTGGGCGAGCTGGGCGCTGCGCTCGGGGAGATGAACGGAAACGCGCTGCAGCAGCATCAGCAACACTCTCCGCTCGTGACAGGGTGGGTGGAGGCAGGGGCGGACGCAGACCCGAGTTTGGGGGGGGCAAACCCATATCTGCCTCTCCTGGGGGGGGCGAATATTTTTTGCTCTACAGACCTAGTGTAAACACCTTTTTCAGTGCTCGACAGACCTAGTATAAGCTGCCTCTCAAAGTACATGATCGCTCTCCGCGGGATGGGGGGGCGAATATTTTTTTGCTCTACAGACCTAGTGTAAACACCATTTTCAAAAAATGCTCCGGCGTTTGGGGGCCAAAAGATAGTTTGCCCCCCTCCAGCGCTTTGGGGGAGGGCCATGGCCGGAATGCCCCCCCCCGCGTCCGCCAATGGGTGGAGGAGTACATCACGACCAGGAGACTTCAGATTCAATCAGGATAGTGTGTTATGGGCCGTGTTTACGTCCAGTCAGGAGGGTGCTTAAGGCTTACAGACTGGGGACTAATTTTGGTTCTCAGTCCCTTCCATTGTTTCCCAATGTTTCTCGGATTTTCCTTCACCGCGAACCAGTGCCCTTCTAGTTCTGAGTCCCTGAAGGTATCTTTTCCTTTCGGAAATGACTTTTTGCCCCTTGCCGAAGGTCATTCTGGACCCCTACGTAGTTTTTATGCAAGGCAAAAACCAAAAGTCCGATACAGAAAATTAGTGCTTTCTCCATTGATAAAATGTACCCACTTGAGCCCTGATGTTACCCTTTTCCTTTTTTGTCCCCGGAAAATTTAGAAACAAATGCAGTGGATGTAATCCGATTTAAAGCCCGATCAGTTTTCCGGCATTCCAGGCTACCATAAATAAATCTAAATTCAGTCCGTATGAAAAATTGCGACCTAATCGAAAACAGCTGAGTTCAAAATCAATATCTGTATAAAAGATATCTGTTCTCCAGCGAATCCAATGAACTCTAATAACGGTTCGGGGAACCCATTCAATCCTTCAATTCTTGACCCTCTAGCAATGGTTGGTCTCGGGTGTGAGTGGTTTCGAACCGATTTTGAACTATTTAATAGATGGTGTCCTAGAATTGGTCGCCGAAAATTGTTCGATTTGGTTAAATGTTGCTCAAAGGTGCTGTTGGAAACCGGTTAGCCGGGAATGTCATTTTTATTATACAATTTGGTGCAATTCAACCGAGTGAAAATATAGAAAATAGTGCAGTCCGCAATGGTAATCATCATAATGTCAGGGTGTGCTTGAACGCCAAGTGTTTTGTATAGTAAAAATAATTGTCCGAGAACCAATGTCTGTCCGAGTGGTCACACACTTGGATTAGCGCCATCCTAGTCTCACTAGTTCTCTTTCTGCTCTCTCCATTGGCTTCTTCCTTTTTCTGATTATGTCTGTGACCAGGCTGACTTTTCACCGGAAAATCACCCGAATTAAACCGCTACCGTTTTAGCTACCCCGGCATGGCCCGCGCGCCGACTGGACTCCCCTCTGCCGGCGGCTGGGGCGCCCCTGGACGGACCGGGGAGCAATGGACGCGACATCTAGCGGACTGTACGATATAGGTGGCGCTAACAGCGCGCTGGCGCAGTTCATACAGAACGCCACTCTGCAGCAGACGGGTGAGTGAGTGACTTGCTGTCGGGCTTGTCGTCTCTCAGGGGCGGATTCAGACAGCTGATTTGGGAATACAAACCGATGTCGGTGAGAAAATTTTAACGGTGGCCGGTAGGATTATACTGGTGGTGTAAATTGATTTACACCTTCAAAGAGGTACACTAAAACGCTTAAAAATATTTTTACTGATATTACGGGCACGTTCTCCCATGTCGATCCATTATGAAGCACTAAATGACTTTCTTGAGGGGGAGACAAGGGTTTGGCTCCCTCAATTTTTGATTGGGGGAGTAGGGTGGATTTGCCCCCTTATTTTCGCTTGAAGTTGCCCCCACCCCAATATTGAAGATTCTCAACCTTGAATCTGATTTCATTGACTGATAAGACATGATTTCAAAATAAATTTTGGTCTCCAATGATCTGGACACCCCTACGCGTGTAATCCAGATCGTGTAAAAATACATCTGGTTTCATATTTGGCATATTAGAGTATCATAATTCAACGCGTTCGCGGAGATGGCGCATCGCGGGTGCACCACGCTTTACATGTACCGCGTTTTTGTCTTGTGCCACCTCCTCCGCACATCCCTTTGAGCCTAAGGACTGCAGCCTACTGCCCGTTGGTATCTGTGGGGATGCGGGTGAGATCAGGCTGCATTCTGCTCGTACACAGCCCCTTTTTTATAAAGTTCCCCAAGTTTTTGCAGCGTTATTTCTACGGAAATGGTGGATTCTGCAGCTATTGGAATCCCATAAAAGGATGTTTGTTATATACTCTATCTCTTAGCTTTACTGGTTAAAATTCCCCTATCAAGGTAGCACGTTCTCTATAATGGCCACCCGTTTTGTCTAGTGATGGTCGTATTGTTTAAAAAGTCTAATTCAAAGGATTTGGGGACAAAAACACCTTTTTGTTCCGCCGGCTCTCCCCTTAATCTGTCTCTCTGGGTCTATCATACGGAACAGCTATTAAACGCATGCACTTGGAAAGCAATGTTTTCCGGTTTCTGTCAAACTAACCTCGATTGCAAGCATTTCACCATAAAGTCGAGTGTCTCCGTTGCTTCATGCCGCGGATTGTGATTTCCGTTTCTTTGGCTCTTTACAGCCGAACATAGTTCCTACGCGCCAGGCACTGTGTCGCCCGCTCCCTACAACCCCCTGGCAGCCGTGCTGTCCGGGGCCACTGCGGGGTCGACCTCCGCTACAGCAGAGACATCTATCGTCGACCAACTGAACTCGTCCGGTGGCTCTCAGGTATGCCTTTTAACCTGGCGTTTTTTGTCATCGATGTGTTTTTGGATGAGTGGTAATGACAGTGAGGTTCATGAGTAAGCCCTCATCTTCCCGGTTTTAGAATTTCAACTTCTCTTGTGCTGTCAGACTAATGGCACTAATTAACGGCAATCTGTACCGGCGCCTAGATTTAAGCCTCTGAGCTTTTGCGCCGGTCCAGCACCGATTATACCACTTTGGACATTCTGAATAATAAACGGCATGGATATGGATATGGAATGGTTAACAATAGGAAAGGCCCCGGTTCTTGAACATATTTTGAACAGATATTGAATATAATTTGAACAGATCTCGCTCTGTTGGTGCAGGGCTTCAACAGCTCACAAGGAAGCAGTCGGAGCGCTACCCGCAGTAACTCTCCTCCCAGCGACGAAGGTGAGGCGCCACCCACCGTAACTTTCTCTTCGTGACGATGAGACAATACACTTTGGTACTCTTGGCCTTACTAGAAACACAGTTCTTACTAAAAAAATAGCCACGGGAAAAACAGGACAATATAATGCCTGAATCAAATTAGGGAAAATATACCGGGGGAAATATTGCATAGGTTTTATGTTTAAATCTTTTTTAAAGAAGTTGAATAGTGCCGAATATTCAATTAAGGCAATTATATATATATAATTGCTTATATTCAATATATTTCAATTATAAAGCAATTTCAATGCACCATGACTGCGCGCCCCACGCTGATCCGTTCAGGTCAGTCACGCACAAATTAGGGGCCATGTAAGGTCTTTTATTAGAGCGACCCCTATCGCAAGAGATATTGGTAGGCTGTGAATTATTATTTGGAGAGCATGTAACTTAGTTTATTTATGATGGTGCTGGTTTTGTGATATATTTTACCATGTATTATGCCTGATGTCTCTCCATTAGAGTTATATTTTATCGTTTCATTGTTGTATGTACATCGCCTTTCATTGTATTGTAATGTGAGTGTTTTACCATCTGGACTTGAGCTGTCACTGGGGCTTGCCCTGTTGCCATCAACTCTTAATAAACGAATAAACGAATATACATTCGACGTACGTCCCCAGAAGTATATCCTCTGCGTCATGTGCAAGCCCAGGCCTTTCCCACCCCGGGCGAGGCAGAGGGTGTGAGAAATATTAATTACAAGGGTTACGTAATATCCCTGCTGTTTGGAAAAAAATGACCCTCTCTATCTGCATTGCACTTTCATTCACCGTAGAAAAAATGTGATCCAAAACTTTATAGAATAAGCCTCAAGATGAGAAACATTCCTTGCTTGACTGAATTGCGTCTACTTACAAAAATATGCACGCAATACTCTGCCTATCGTAGTGCATGTTTACAGGTCAGCTCTTAACCACACCCCTAGCATGAGAAGTCTGCCTGTGTTTGTGGATGTTGATGCCATGGCTGTTGACGTGGACTCCATGACTCCATCAATGACGCCTCGCTCCCCCTGTGACCTTTGTGTGACCTCGGCAGGGCTGGACCGTCGAGCTCCGGGCTGTGAGAAAAAGCTACTGGCAACGCTGAACGACTACGACGAAAAGCGAGCTCTCGCGGCGCGCATGCGCCGTGCCCCGGTAAGGTGATAAGGTCATTCTGACGCTGCACCAGGCGGGTAATCGGAAAACTGAGTGCAGAGCAAAATATGCGTGTTTCATGTAGAAAGTGAGATTCTGGTTTTGTTTACTTAAAACGAGGCGTGTTTACTCAGGGGAAGCTTTCTGTATCCAATGGAGTCAGTGGAACAATCCCTGACACATTAGCCTTAGCCGCTGACGTGCCCCAAAACTCCAATCTCCTCAGCAACAATCCCTGATGTTCAGCGCCGTATCCAGACCTATATCGGGAGCGGGGGCGGTTAGGGGGCTCGCCCTACATCCTCTCTACCTCGAAAAGCCTCTTACCATCTGATTACTACAGGTACTGAGAAATTCCGGATGAACGACTCGATTATTTCTCAGACACCCCCGCGCCCCCCCCTGGTATCCGGCTCTGCTGGTGATGGTTTGGAAGCCTTTCAGGAGCATGGATCCCGTAAAACCACAACAGTATGTCAACCGTCATGCTTAAAATCCCTGAAGTATGTATTGTCGTTTTCGTCGGTACGACAGGCTTGCTACTGTTTACAAGCTGTCCTGTCAGGCCCCACTTTCGACATCCCCTCTCAGAACAAACATCTGGGAAGTCTCACAGCTTTGCCACCCTGGTATATACCATCTGTAACGACTTCATGCCTCATTGTTTTCCCGGGGTCCGATGTTTGTTTCCCGAGTGTGTCTAGAAACAATGATAGATGTGCTTTGTGATATCAAAACACTGCCTTTTTGCGTTGCGGCAGAGATGCTGGCGTGACTGGGAAGAAGCTCGTCCTTTTTGCTAATGTGCTGTGTCTGAGAAGATAATTGTTTGTATTCGTTAGAAGCTTTTGATCACCACGTTTTAGTATTATTTGTCTGCTTATATGAGCCATGAAGAGCGTTTCGTCATTCTTAGCTTACAGAATTGACTAGTGATTTTTATCATGTCTTTTAAAAAAACGCTGCAGTTTATGAAGTAAAAAATTATTCTGATGTTTAGCCTTTTCTGGTAAGCCAACCAGGGCTGGGGATCTCTTCTCCATCCAGGGAGAGAGAGGGGGGCTAATGCCGGTATGACGATACAAGCTCTCTGTAACCAACATTTAACTTTGCAACATGGATAAACAATCAAAACTGAACATTCTACTGCATGGTTCTCTATTAAATAAATGAAGCTCCAAAAATGTAGCCGCAAGTGTCTTTAAGTTTATTTGTAACACAAAACCATTTGCATAGCTGCGCCTGGGCCGGGTGGAGGTGGCGGTGAGTGGGCGGCACACCCAATCATTTGTTCCGTGAGCGGCGGTGCTGAGCGATTCCTTCTGTGGTGGCGCGGTGTTGGGGACCAACTGTGCGAGAGGTGCCTCGAATAAGCATTCGTGCTTTTGCGCCAATCGCGAACAATGTGATATTATTGTATTGTCTCATTATGAAAATACGCGTCTGTCTGTCTATACAAAGCCTATGGGAGACACAAAATCCAGGTAGGGGGTCCTGACCCCCCCCAGTCCCCCGGAATATCCACCCATGAAGCCAACTTCAAAATAGCTAATCATGCAGCGACACGTATGCAGCCTAGGCCTGTCCCAATGAACTTCTTTCTAACACGGCCAGATCCCATGGACCCCTTAGGAAATCCATCCCTAGGAAAGCTATCTTATCCCTATCCCTCTAAATCTATCCCTATCCCTGAAAATATAATCCCTCCTATCCCTGATCTGCAAAAGGCCTCCTTGTTTTAGGAGCCTTCACACTCAGATGGGAGAGATCGGGTTTAAATCGTTCTCTACCGCTTAGAGCGCCCTCTTAAACGTGTCAGGGGCTTGAAGTGTGAGCAGAGTATGTATCGCTGGCGATTTGGCTACCTCTGCCGTTGGTGGTCCTTCTCATGCCATTTAAGTCGTTGAATGGGTTCTCCATCATATTTGGGGTTTACGACGCACCGGCAACGTAGGTCGCCTATACGCCTTGACCTGTTCAGGAGCTTTTTTGCCGGCAAGGGGACCCTTCCCATACCAGGAAAAGGGCGCGGCAATGTCAAACAGGGAGACCTATGCACCTGTTGGTAACGTATTTGTACTTTTAATTATTTAGAAAATTATATAGTTATTCTATTTATATATTTATAGTTATTCTGGCTTGTGAGGCTACCAACGGCTTCCAAAGGGGCCTCTTTCAAAGGGGATATCCTAAAATTTCACGGGGTCTGGCCTCCGAGGTGGCCTCTGGCTCTTATTAGATTTTTAGGTGTTCTTTTTATTTTTAACCCGCGTGGGGCTGGGGGGTAAATTTAACCCCCCTCGTGAATTTTTGCGATATCTCAAAAACGGCAGCGTGCAGCGCCGCCAAATTTTCAGTACCTTTTTTACATAAATTTTACACATTTCTGCCAAATAAAAATAAAATTGGTTGAAAACTTTTTGAGAAATAAGCAAAAATGTGGCGTCACTACAGGCGATTTTTGTACCAAAATCGCGCAATGTTTAAAGAGCTGCTGAAGCTACAGTTCTGAACCGATTTCCAATTTTCTTGCATCAAACGATAGGCATTATTGTGGTCTTCAAAATGGCTATCTCGGATTTTCAAAATTTTGGTTTTGGAAAAAAATATTTCTTTAAAAATATTTTTTTGGAAAAAGTTACAAAATTTCAAAAATTTTCAAGATTTTTAAAAAACCGGAATTTTTCGGTAAAACACCATACAGTGCATATGCATGACAAATTTTGAGTCTCTAGCTTTATAACTTTAGCCTGGAGAGCTGCGAAAGCTCAGCGCCTCACGCTCTGATTTTTAGGGCTGATTAATACTGTCTTTATTTAGTGAATCATAGTGATCCTGCTATCACACCTGACTTCTCACTTGATCACTTGATCATCGCCAATCCTCTTTTCAAACGTCTATCACCTCCCTCTCTCACTACCCCTCCCCATCATCAAATTCTGCAACCCTTTTCCTAATTATACGCCATTTCAAATGAAAGTGCATAATTGCTTGATCATGCCATTTACATGCGTTGCCTCTCGTCTTGGATACTTTTTATCCACTAATGTCTTTCCAAGAATCGGTTATCAGCACTTGTGTTCTTTTCACACAAACAGACCGTCTGTGACACCACCCCACCCCTCCCCTCCCCCTTTCCGCTCACTTCTCACGCTGCGCCGGCCTGCGCACGGCCCGGCCGGGGGGCGTGGGGACTTTCTGTGAATCTCAGAAAACGTGTACATAGTGCCTTTTTGGTCTGTGCGCAAACATTATTTATATGTGCTGCTTGATGTGTGCACATATCTCCTTTTCTTCTGTGCTTTATCAAATTTCTTACGCCAAACGAACGCCTGTTTTGTAACGAGATAATAAACGTTACCGTATAATGCAATTGTGCCTTTTCTTTTTGATCCGATACAAAAACGCAAAACAGGAAAGTTACGAAGGGAGAACTTATCGCGTACAAAACTATGAAGGTGAAATGGTTATGGCAGAAGGAAAACACACTTTACATTTCTCAGCTGATTTTTCGCCCATCAACAAGCTATAATTAGACTTTTTGACCCAGGATGACCTCGTACACGCCTTACACTACTTTTATAGTGTTCCTGAGACAAAACAGGTGCAAAATCATGTCATTTGGCAAAAAGTATGAACTTAACCATTTGGGATTGCCCCAAGGTTTTCAAGAATACTGAAACGGCTGAAGAACTGAAACCCGACTCCAAAACAGAAGAAGGTTTCGAAATGTCAATATATATATTTACCAGGGGCGGAGCTATGGCGGGTTTTGGGGAGCATCCACAAACCAAGTATTATCGTATGCGATGGGTTCTTTGTAAAAGGAAGCCGTCTCTCTGATCCGATACCAGTTATATGGTTTTATTATATCATTTTTATGTGAGATGATAGTGCATTCACAATTGTCACTATTTGTATTCATCAGGGGCGGTTACAGCAGTCAAAATGGGAATGTTATCAAGAAGACAAACGTTAGTAAGTGAGAGACCTTACACCGTGCCAGGGCAATACAATTGGGTATATGAAAATTCAAAATAGTTATAACCAAATTCTAGATTACCAGAGGCGTGTCCAGTCACTACACATTTCAAAATGCATATTCCCAGCCAGTATCACCGCCGCGACCAATATCGTTGTATATTAAAAATGTGTTTCCAATCACCCCACCCGCCCCCCACGACGAGAGTCCTGATCCGCCTATGTCACCCCCTTCCCAGAGCTGCCATGGGAGGGTAAAATTATCAGAAAAAATTTCAACTAGTCGAGGGACTAATATACCATGCATACCACCATATTGTTGGGATGTATTTTACCCCACTGTTTACCTACGCATCCGCCCATGAGTTTTCACTTTTTCATTTATTTATGTCAAAGATGCCAAGCAGTATATCACGGCTTCAATCCGCGTAACAAAAACTTTTAGGTTGTATATATTTCCCCATAGTCCTGGTCCTGGAACTGCCATTGAATTTCAATTTTCGTAACTCAGTATATGACAATTTGGGTCAATATTTGTAAATCTGAACTAGTTTGGAAAACGTACAACAGAGACAAGGGTTATGGAAAATCTAAAAATACACCAAAAATTGTATATTTTGCACGACTTTCCCTTAAAAATCAAAATTTAAATTTTCTTTTTCAAAATAAAGTTGAGCGTCAGGGGAATCATAGCACTTGAATTTTCAAAATCGGCCGGTTAGATTACGAGATCTTAGGGGGATATTGCCCCCGCCGGAAATAGGGGTAGCCGGGAGCCACGGAAATAGGTTAAAAAGTTGACCTCTGATGACCTACCTTGACCCCGGCTGTGCAAGTTGAGCCCAAAGTCTGTCAGATACGCTTCTCTGAGCATTATAGTCGAATTCTGCATGCAAAATGGCCCAAAAACATGTATCGCATGGCCACATTGGGGTACAAAAATATGGTGACCTTTGGTGACCTGATCTTGACCTGACCCGGTCATGTCACCAGCCCAATGGTCTCAAAGGACCTTGATATGTTCAATCGAAGGCCTTCCATGAAGTATGAAGCCCATAGCTTCCATTGCCTAATCTCCGTAGCATTGCAACCTCAAAAACCATGCTTTTGACAGCTGACCTCAGTTTGACCTTGACCTTGACCTCAAACTTTAATTTAAGTACATGTTTTTAGTTGTTCTTGATGAGATCTTTTGATTGGCGTTTGAATTTTCCAAATCGGACGATTAGTTCAGGAGATAACAGGGGGGGGGTAAAATTTACTCCCCCCAGCGCCGCGCGTTCGGCTGGAGACCCCAGCGCCGCGCGGGTTAAAGGTGTTCTTGTACCTCTCAAAGTATGCAATACTACACGCCTCTTTGTGATTCCATCGAACCTATTTGTCTCTTTCCCCATTTTCGCGTCTTAAATCTGGCATCTGAATCCCTACCTATTTATCCACGCAAGACATAAAGGTACATGGCAAAACGCTGTGTATGGAGAAGCAGGGGCCGACATGGGACAGGAGGAGAACATGCTGGCATTACCTCCGGAAAAGAGAACGTGCCATCTGCATTCCATGGGGCCGGACATGGCCCACGTGCGGCCTAACAGTGACCTCTCTGCCTAGAAAGTGCCAACTCACCTCGGCGTACTTTGAAGTGACGACAGAACCAGTGCCGAGTGCGTCACAACGGTGACGTCATAGTTGTTTACACGGCTGGCTTTACAATCCAAGCATATGCTTTAGGCTCTAGATAGGCATATGCTAGGCATATGCTAGGCATATGATAGGCATATGATAGGCATATGATAGGCATATGCTTTAGGCTTTTTAAGGCTTTACAGACTGAGCGTATGGAGAGTTATCATATTGTGCTTGGCACCATAGGCGGATCCAGGATTGCCGATCGGGGAGGCACCTTCGGGGGGGGGCGCCGTCCGAGCTAGCGGGGTCCCACTTTTGACCGGCAAAACCTATCAGGCTGTTTTTTTGTCCTTCCTCTAGATCAGTCTGTGAATTCTAAGTTGTGATGTTGAGATGGATTTATGCCAGAATGATGTTTATTTGCGTGTTTATATCCTATTGTTGTGATGGCAGTGCATTCTTGTACTATTTTCAGGAACGTCTCATCCGTCGCATTTTGGACTCTGTGTCCTGCATGGTTGTTTCATATTAATTTGCTCATGGTTGAATACTATACCTAGGTAGATTCTCTTGATTACACAAAAGAAACATTAAAATCGATGGCCTAGGTTGCAAAAAAATATTACTCCAAGTTTCGGTTTCTGTTTTCACCTGTACGACCGGCGCCAGTAATTAGTTTGCGTTTTGGCCGGTAGGTGGTGCCGAAACCTCGCACTCCGACCAATGTCTTCAGCGGCTATGGCTTCAGTCGCTCCTCTCCGCACTGGCTACTGAAGTCTGAGCTGGGTGCGGCGAAACCGACGCAGAGCGCGACTCCTGGCTTTGCGCCCACCGCACAGGTTAGCAACGCCTTAGAAAATAGCAGCGGCGGCGCTTGAACATTATGACAGCCTAGGCACGATTGGCTTAGAGGTAAGGACGTCGCCCAGGCTTTTACCTTATGGGGGACAGGGGCGGATCCAGCAGGTCGGCTGGAGAAGGGGGCAAGCTCAAGTCGATGAGCAAAGAGAGTATTTATATTTAAGTGTTTAATATAATAAAATAAAATATAAAAAACATATGTCGGTGGATTGTGGAAACGATTATGCGGAAGCACATGAAGGTACAAGGCAAAATTCAAGGATAGGTAGGTAGGTAAATAAGCCGGGAAGGACAAGGTACTCACGAGAGCTTTCCATTTCAAAGACAGTTTCGGCACTTCATTTTTTACGTCCAATTTTACGATGCATGATAGATTTGTGAACGGGATTTTTAAATTTCATCCATCAGATTTCATACTATGACTCACGTTCTTCATAAGGGACTCACAAATTAACTATCTAGCTAATAATTGCCAAACAGCTGTCCCGCACAAGAGAAGGATATAAATCCGCGCATACCAGAATGTCAAACAAGCCGCTGCAAGGTCCTAAGACGCGGCAACGTACGTGCTACCTGCTAAGGCAAGCCTGGTTTGCTGATTTAACGAGCCAGTACTCGCGTCCAAATCAATGAGGTATTAACACGCGCACTGACGGGGGTCTGAGCCACCTTCGCATTGACGGGGGGGGCGGGTACCCGCCCCCCTAAGATCTCAAGAACCACGGTAGGTAGCGAAAAACGGTAAACGGCGTTAGGCTGCCCATCTACTTCTCCATCGAAAACATTTGTACCATCTTTTTGTCAGGTCAGATTTAAGGTCACAAGAGGTCAAAACATGCCCGTCATAGGGATAACATGTAAATTCAGTTTTTCGGTCATTACATCTGAACAAGTAAAGATAGAGTAAAACGACTTAAACCATGTGAATCCTCTTAGCAAGCCGAATCGAATGATATATGATTTGACCTTGCTAGGTCAAATCCTTGATTTGACCTGACCTGAGGTCAGGTCAGGGTCAAATTAATAAAATGCATATCATTAGAACTGCAAAGCCCAGGCGAGTCTAATGCAGCTAAAATAAATGCTCTATCACCGTCCGTTACTGAGTTATTCCGTAAAAAACATTTTTCCCATGTATTTCCTATGGAGAGGTCATGCCTCGTACCTGACCTTAGGTCATCGATATAAAAAATACCGGAACGTATTTTAGAGAACTCGGTGGGGCCATTATGTGATATGAGTTTCAATCGGATAAGTTCACCCTGCTCCGACTTATGCTATCTTAAACTTTTTTGAGGTCGGGTCACTTCACCTGTACTGGTGACCTGACCTGAGATGACCTAACCTTAAAATTTTCACAGAAGTTTTAAAAATGATGAGGGAAAAGGTATACCAAGTACGGCGGTGCTACGCGCCGCCGTTTTTCTACTATCTCCGAAAAACCCGAGGGGGCGGGTACCCGCCCCCCGTCAATGCGCGTGTTAAAGATCTCAACCAAAAAGCACACGTTTGGTTTGCCACGGGGTTAGGCAGATTCAGCGAAATCGCGAAGTGCCTAATCTCACATTTGTTGGCGGGTAGGAGCTGCGAACATGGAACAAATGTTACGAACAAACAGGAACCAACATGGATTGTCAGAGATGCAAATCATCAGCTCTTTGACCCAATGATCCGAAAAGGAATATTCTATGTAACTTAAACATCGAATCAAATTATATTCATTCCACATAAAATAAATACGTACTTCGACATTTAAAAGTGGTTAGGCAGTGCCTAATGTGCCTCTATGGCAGCGCCGCCACTGGAAAATAGACAACGTTGCCACTGCCAATGTGTTAAAGGATGATGGTCAGTGGCGGATCCAGGACATTTCAGGGGAGGGGGTGGGCTGGGAGGCTCGAACTTTTCCAGCCATTGCCTCGTAACAGCCTCCGGCTATGCATTAACTATAGGCACTCGGACATGGGGGCTTTGAGCCCCTGGCCTCTCCTGTATCCGCCGCCGGTGGAGGTTGAGCCAGTGGGCAGTGCCTGGTGTAGTTGGGAGTAACCCCGCCCCCACCATTCTGGTGGATTTATCATGCGTGGATTTGTATTCTTTTTAGTAGTGATGGCTTAACATTTGAATTATCAGGGATGGTTGCTGCTCTTGCATATTGTGATTTTATGCATATTGTGCGGTGTTGTGGATTGACCAATCTAATGCTGTTTTGTGATGATGATAGTCAAGGCACCTAATGGGAATATAAATTGGGTATTATCCTTTTGAATGTGAATTTTCTTGCCGCGTGACAGAACTGATTGTGTACATTGTCAGCTCTTTTATAAAAATATAACACTTCATGGCATTGTTAGGGGGCCATTGTGAAAACCATTAAACCATCTTTTGACACTTTTTTATTTCATGATTGACCTGGTCCTTTTTTATCCTTATTGTCATGATGACGAAAAGCACGGCTCCTATGAATCACTCCCTGTGATGTTTCTTTTTCAGAAGCTGTCACCTCCCGCCAATGTGACCGCGGCGCCATCTGCATGGCCCCCAACCAATCAGAGTACAGGCAGCCGCCTGCCCGGCTATCTCAGCCAATCAAACGTGTTTGATAGCGGACTGGTATCGCGGCCAACCAATCAAGTCACCGATCTGGCGGATCTGTTGGACAGTATTGATGGTCTCAAACAGTACTCGGGTAAGTGAATATGGAAGTATTTTTAGCGATTCCTGGCATTGTTGAAAAAAACGTGGAATAGGGAACTCGTTTTGTTTTGCATTGATGAGATTGTATGCTTTGTTGTGGCTGAAAATGTATTGTTTCGCTGATATTACTTAGTTTGTTTGTTTGTTTGTTTGTATTGAACAATCATCAACGGGTTCAATTAAGTCCCATTCACAGATGAAGTCAAGCGATAAAATGTGAGCTAGCATTCGCTGCTTGGTGAGAGAAATAGGTCATAGTTCTACATAATCGCATACACATCTTTACAAGGCCAAGGTGATTGACAAGGACGAACATTAGATTGAAAGCTTTAGTGTGAAACATAAAATCCTCCAACTTTCTGGATGGCACATGTGCATCTACCTGTGCATTTGGAAATCCAGAGTATTTATTTATTTATTGGGTATTGTAAGACGTTTCAATACACCGCATGGCTATTCTGCGCCTCGAGTCGTTAAAGGTAGAACAAAATAGATGAGGGATGTAACTGAACCGCACATGTCAAAAATTCAAACATGCACACATGTCGAAATGGTTGATATGAAAATGATGCCAAAATATTTGAAACGATAATATAAAATACCGGTAGGACAATAAAAAGTGGTTACTATAAAAGTCACAATAAAAGTGGTGAAAATTGGTTTTCACAAAGTGAATAGCTGGCATAAGTCTAGTTTAGATAGTAGTTGTATTAGCTCAAGATCCTAAAGAGGTCAATAGAAAAGGTGACACCAAAGATTGCGGTAAGGTGACCCAGACCCTCTCCCCCTCCTCCGCGTTCTCCAATGGATTAGTGCAATTATTGAGAATATTGTATCATATCAGTGCTTTATTATATATCTAGTCCCGTCCATAGCTGTGTAATATTGTTATAAATAGTGGATCAAGTAAATACATCTTGGTGCAAAACTAGCAACAGTCGGCTGGATCTGTGGATCCTTTTTTGGCCCCCATGTTTTTCTACAAAAACACCTCCCCTACCCCCATGCAGAAAGTTGTTGAAACTACCACCCCCTCTCCCCCACGGTTCCTATAGATACGGTTCGGACATGACAGCCAGCTGACTGCCTGATTTGGCAGCATATTGAGGATATGGTAGTATTTTGGAGGGTTCTGTTCAAGATACCTTTGGTTCTAGTAGCATAAGGTAGCATTCAGCGTTCTGATTGGTTGAGCGAAACGTTCGAAACAGAATTCTGAAGGAATTAGCATGAAATTCATTTTCCTTGTTATAAAAGCATGTCAGGGGCTGAAAACTGCACGCAGAAAATAGCCTAATCAATTCTACATACCACAAATAAAAAGTATACCCTTAAGCACCACTTTAATTTTCCCACTGGCCCGTGCCCCAAACCCCTGCAAACATTCCCATTGGAATCACATATGGAACCTTCAAAGCCCCTAGAATTCTAGAGAAGAATCTCATGTCCACACCCACCCCGCCTTCTCCCGACCTCATAGAACTTCCTATTCACATTACAACACATTTCCACACAGGTAATCTTCTAACTTTATAACAGGTATTTTTTAAACAGGAAATGCAGGAGTAGCGTGCGTCTAGGAGTAGTTGGCCTCTGTCCTGTAAATCACCCTGAACTGGTCCCTGTTTCAGACCTGTTCAGGGACGAAGAAATCGACCTTCAGGTCCTGCTCTCGATGACCGAGGACGACCTGAGAAAGCTGGGAATCAAAACAGTGGGAGCTCGCAAGAAGCTGCTGATGCTGATTCAAAGCTTCAACGGACGCGACCTGAAGCTGGCACCCGCTCTGAAGGGTTTCTGAAGACCTGGAGGGCATCTAGAGGAATGATGATTGTTGATGTACGGGTAGTGATAGTCAATGCATGCGTTAGTTGAGATTCTATAGAGTTTTTGAAGATAGTGGAGAGTTTTGGTATGTCGTCTTTTCGTCGGATCAGCTTTTATCGCATGCAATAAGAATAATGATAGAGGTGATAATGATTGCATGGTCTCGTGATTTCACCACTAGTCCAGACATGCGAGTGATCCCTTTACCGAACCGTGCCCACATCAGGCGTAATCCACGCATCTGCTGCCGCTGGGATGTGATATTATGAAGCCTAGAGTAGTGACCTGCTGGAAAGTGGTGCGTGGTTTGCTATAATCTCGGATCGTAGAGTATGAGAAACCAGCTATGAGGTGCAGAGCCTCCAAACGTGTTGCCAGATGTGATAAGAAGTGCCTTGATACGATTTGTCACGTGCTCGCCCTTTGAACGGTATTTGCATGCTTCTGGCTCGTTGTGCCTTAGATTGTCAGGTAGTTAAAAGTCGGATGATGCACTAACATTGTATATCGACGCGTCCAGTAGTCACTCTTTACACCTGTTCCGTATGACCGTGTCAAATGGCTCCCATGGGTCTGGATGACACCGCCAAGTGACACATGAAATGACCATTCTGTGATTGACACCACAATGACAGTCTGCATTCGCCATGTGGTTGACAGTACCGTGACGAAAGCCTTGATATCTCTAGCAAACCGTTGTTTGCGGGTGAGACCTGTATTCAAGGTATTCTTGGTTTAAACTAATTGCTGAGTAAGTATTCGTTTTCAAACCTTACCTGATGTGATCCCCTGCATATTTTGGTGATTCTTTTCGGGAGGGGTTCGACTAAAACAGTAATGTCAAGCAACAATAATTTGTTCTGAGCTTGTCACAACATTTTTTCGGCGAATGCGACACTGTTATGAAAGAAGTGCCTTAACTTTATCAGTGGAAGGAATATTTTCAGTGCTCACAGCGTTCATGCCTAAGGGATATTTGTCCACTATTTTTTGACTGCTTATATGAGTGTCTCTACTAACCATGGCGTGACCTTGTGACGTGCATTCTCTTTACTAACACTTAGTCTTTTACCGGTCTCGTACTGACTTTTGCATGTAATCATCAAATGCTCTCTTCATATCGAATTCCATTTAAATTTTACCTTATTGTGAACTTGATTGCACCACTTTTGTAACAATCCCGAAAAATTCATTTTTTACATTGTCAAACAATTAATGCGGTTCTTTTGGCTTGTTAGCCGGTCTTTTATTCAATATCTGACAGTGAAGAATTTCCTCTTTCGCATGACTATAATAGCATCACCGTCATCCATATTTTCTGAAGGAGAATGTTTTCGTTCTTTTGTCTTGTCTATAAACCTGTGTCTCCCAATATCAGACAGATTCTGAGGAGGTTTTTGCTTGTCCCTTGTCCAGTCATTTGTACATGTCCTTGCTCAGGAGAAGCATAGTTAAGTTAATTATATTCATCTGCCCATAATCGGTGACAATTGGGGAGCCAAGCCGAAAAAGAAACCTCTTTAACCTGCGACAATCTGTCTGTAGATTCCTTTCGTTTCTGTACTTTTTTCGTGTGCGTGTGTATGCAAGTGCCTTAAACACTGACTCTCGAATGTGGTTCCGTATATACCACCATTGATACGCCAGAGACAAGTTAAATGCGGGTGGGCGCGATTTTCTGCAACTCCTAGGTCCACAATTCAATCAGGACCGTGTATGATCCGGTGGTTTCATGTTTCATCGATACTCGCTCTAGCCTGAACAGGAGCGTTGTTCGTTTTTCTCCGATGAATCTCGTGTGAAATATCTTCAAGCTGCGTTACTTTTGCCGCACTACTGTTTTGTTCGAGAGAGAAGCGGATTGCTTCAAAGCCACTGTATTAAAAGCCACACGTAACCTAGCAAAGGAATGTTCCGAACAATGAACCGATCGATCTCCATAATGCTCTTGCCGCCGCCTACCGCTCTCTTTATTTGTGATTGTTTGTGTTGGCGATTTTGATCTCACGTTTGTGGTTGTTTGCGTTTGCCATTTCGATCTCGCGTTTGTGATTGTTTGTGTTAGCGTCTGTGATCTCACGTTTGTGATTGTTTGCGTTAGCCATTTGGGTCTCGCGTTTGTAATCGTGGTAGCTAGTGTGTGCATGTTTGGTTTCGTTCGGTCCAGTTAATTCGTTAGCATGATTTCTAGTAATACACGTTCTGTTCACCTTGCACTTCTGGTGTACATCATTGGCAAAAGCGGGGACTTCGGCATGCCCTGGAATTTGAGGGCTTTAGCATAGGAAACCTTTCATAGACAGCAGTCGAAATTTTCGTTCGGACATCTTTCCACATTCCACTTTATTTAAGACCGCTTGTGAAAGGAAGAACACGCTCAAATGATAGTTTTGTTTTGGCTAAAGTTTTTGAAGAATGGCACTGACAATGTACAGTGGCGTGGGTGGTGAATCGACGTCCTGTCAATATCTTTGGCGGACACCCAGAATGGTTGAGCTCATTGACGGATCCAGAAGCAACTTTTGGAGGGATACAAAGCAACATTTTGGGGGCTAAATTTATAAAAAAAACTGGAAAATAGTATTCGGCGAAAAAACGGCTAAAACTTGGTTCTTTTGGGGTTAAGAGATACTATTTTAGGTTTTGAAGGAGGCCACGGCCAATTTGGCCCCCTGGATCCGCCAGTGGTTGAGTTGGTGCACGGGGGCCGAGTTCCAACTGGAAGTTGGTCAGAACCACTCGACAACTAACACAAAAGCAACAACAGGCGATAACCACTCGCTGGAGTTGTCCCACGAGGACAGCAGTGCCTCCTTTCAGCCGCCGCGAAGGTGACGTCCCTGTCCATGAGGGCATGCACTTCTCTGTTTACCTATGGCGTCCATGGGATCAGACTCCCTGACCATGCCCCAATCGGAAATCCTGGATCCGCCTATGGTGACTACGTTCACGTGCGCTGTTAAGGAATGGACCACTTTGTTAAAATCCTAAAAAGAACAATGTAACCTGTCCGGAAACACGGAAACAATATTTGTCCCCACTTCCATACACTAAAAACCGAAACATCTTCCCTTTTCTAACAATATGTGACGTCATAAAAATAGCACTTAATAATCAGTGAAATCCTAAACTTTAATCATAGACTCGCTAAAAGCCCCGCTTACCGCGTTTCCGCGTTCGAAAATAGCGTGCAGTGCACAAGCACCCCTTTTACTTTGGGCGCAAAAGCTGGCGGAATTTGGGTTAAATTAAATATGCCATTAGCGGTTTCTCAACACGCTCTACAAAACTGCTCTCTTAGATCAAAGTGAATTATAAAAGTGAGATGCTCCTTTTAATTTTGCCCCGATGGTGACCTGAGAATGAGCTTTATCGGCAGAGACCCCGGTGTGACCTGAGCATTGGCGGACGCAGGGGGCAAACTATCGTTTGGCCCCCCCCAAACGCCGGAGAATTTTTTTAAAAGGTGTTTACACTCGGTCTGTAGAGCAAAAAAAATATTTGCTCCCCTCCCCAGGAGGAGAGGCAGACATGGGTTTGGCCCCCAAAACTCGGGTCTGCGTCCGCCCCTGAACCTGAGCCTGTGCTTTATTGGCAGTAGTGTTTCGTCGGGCGTGTACAAGCCGGGCGTGTACAAGATGTGTCGTCCATTCTCTATCCTGTACGGACCTAGGCTGTACTTAAGTACTAATCTCGTCTCCATCTAAACCACGGAACGTGACAAAAAAGGCGCTTGGCAGCACAAGAATAATCGGAGATCTCTATTACTATCAAATAATAACTACCGCACACATATGGAATTACTATTACCATTACTATCACACATGGAAAAGCCTGAAGTTAGTATATAGTTTCTCGCTGAATAAAAAATGTATACAAAAAATTAACAGATATTTGCGAACAACAGACGCTGCAGTGGATGAAACCATACATGATATCAAACATTTCGTGGTTTGACCATTGACACTTCTGAGTCACGCAAATGGCGCCAACGAATGACGTCATCTTTGCCCGCCACCTGGTTGGAGGTTGAGAGGGAATCATCTATAGCCAGGGCGATAGAAACTTTATCGAAATTGGTGAATAAAACTGTCCGTTGTTGTTGAAGTAAAATTGCTTATTTTGTGGTGTTGATAATTTACATTGTCACTTATATCTTACCCGTGTCTTTTAAAGCTGTCAGAATATTTGCGTTACATAGGCGGTATCGTGTCAGCTCCAAGAAGCCTGTCTGTGGTGGAGAAGACGTCCTTTGCTACCCTGGTGAAGACGACGGAAATGTTGTTGCAGTCACGGGAAATCAAGATACTTTTACTTTAACCTGGGCAACCGGTTAAGACCAAAACGGCGCGCAAAGTCACTTCCTAATATTTACATATTTCCGAAAATTTGGCCAAGGTCAATCAGGTCAGGTCACCCGGTCAGGGGGACCACAAAAAACTAGGACGGCAAAAAAGAAGGGTAATCGATCAAGTTGAAACCAACCACATCGGGCCCACCAGGACACAACATGTCGGGATTTTATATGGACCTAAGGTCATGTGCAGAGCATGACCTCCCCATGACAATGCATGGGAAAATCACGAAATAGCTTTCAGTAAGTATGGATGGAATCAACTCAAACATGGTTGCGACTGCTCTAGTCAATTTCAGCATACCAAAATTTTGACTGGACCTTAAAGGTTACCTAGGTCAAATAAACATTTTGGTGTTTTCTCATAAATTTTGAATAAACTAAGATAGAGCTTTATTTTGTCACCAAAGTGTTTGTATAGTCACGGAAGTCAAATGATAACATCATACTATACCAGGTCAAGTTGGGTCAGACCATGACGGTCAGGTCAAATTTTAAATTGACCTGGCATACAATACATATATCATTCGATTCGTATGAGAGAGGATTGCAGTGGTGCATAAATTATGGCGTATCTTGTTTGGTTGGAAGCTATTAGCGAAAAAGTAAACGCTTTATGCATGGGTGGCTATGGACATCCCAAGAATACCAAATATTTAGTGACCTAGCTCCCTAGGCTTGACCGACACGAAAAGAATCACTGTAAGAAAGCGCATTCAAGACTTCGAAGGTGTTAGAAAAATGTCTAGCATCATAGTTTGAGATAAGGAGGTTTTCTTAGTACGCCTCATATAGCGATTTGACCTATTTGACCTCTGGTGACCTATATTGACCGACAAGAAAAAACAAGTATTTTGATATCATTTTCGAAGAGCTTTGATTGCCGTTTTGCGCTTTTTCTAGCCCCTTAGTTTTGAGATCGTGGGGGTCTTTTAGCCCCCACCGGGCGAGGTGGCGTACCCGCCACCGGGGCAAGGATTAAGGTACGTTCAAGAGGGATTCCTCCACGCCCGAGTGACGTCATGCGGGCGTGGAGGAATTCCTTCACCTTTGAGTCGTGTGCCAAACTTTTAATGGCGCTGCCCGCTTACGAATTTGTGAAAATACACGGTAATCAAGTTTATCCCAAATGCAATAAATAAGCATTTCATCTGCGATTCTGGGCCTCTTTTTGCAAAAATCTGGATATTCAATCATCTAATTTTCCCATGGTATATGCTATGAGGTGTGGCGACGACACATCTGGTGATCCCCGCTTGCTGTGGGAGTGGGGCTGGTCCTTTATTACCCTGGTGAAAACGACGGAGGTGTTGTTGCGGTCACGGGAAATGCTCTATCAGGGACTGAGCACAGTGTGTTCAAGCTTACATGAGGTGCTCAATTCAGATTTCAAGCTGTCCTATCATTTCCTGAGAGCTGGCGTCCAGGTCAAGATATGTCACCTTAGCCCTGTTCCAGCTGTCAGCAGAGTTTTGTCAGCACCAATCAGCGGGCCGCGTTGCGCCTACGTCACTGGATTGTAGCCTCTCACCGAGAACTAGTTCTAGAGGTTTTACGGGCTAACGGCCTGCTGTTTGTGCTGATGAAAAACCATAAGTGCACGAAGTGGCAGCCTAATATTTTTTAATGGTATAAAGGCTTAAGTTCCCTTTGCCTAGCACAAACAAGAGGCGATTATGGCGCTGATGTTACTTTTCTGGAGGAGAGGTTAGAGGTCCTGCTGACAAAACTGTGCTGACAGCTGGAACGGGGCTCTTGTCGTCCAGTAGAGGTGAGCAGGTCGTATTGAGGATGTCGAGGATTTCCGTTGAATTTATACATCGTGACCCTCGGAGGTGTCACGGCGCCGATGGTTTTTGGCGAGCGGAACCAGCATCTCGTGGTGGTAATGATACGGCAGGCGTCACCCGGACATGTCAGATCGTCACCTTGGGAATTTTGCTCCAAATCATCCCCATGTTCGGAAAATATTCCCAATGGCGTGCTCAGACCACTGGAGAGAGGGTGATGTTATGCAGAAGTGCCCAGGTGACCAGAGACGTGCACAGACCACCTGAAGTAGGGGTGCAGTGCGCAGAGGCGTGCTCAGGTGGCGAGAAAGGGGATATAGTGCTCGGTGTGTGTGTCAGATACGAAAATATTGTCGTGGTAAGCAGAGGCGTACACAGACAGCTGGGAATCCGGTGTCTAATAGGCAGGGTCGTGCTCAAACCGCTGATTAGAGGGATGTGTTGCACAGAGGCGTACTCAGACCGCCTGGAGTAGGAACTTATTGCGCAGTTGCGTGCCCAGACAGTGGGGTAGGGGAGATATAACAAGGGCAAACGTCGCAGCTTTGTCAGATAGAGGCATTGCTATAAGTTCCGTTTGGAAAGGTGGAAGCTGTGAGGTGTGGATTGTTTTGTCGCTCAACCACTAATTTTAACTCGTATATGACGGCATGTCCGCCTTCTGACTCAAGATCCTTATTTGGTAGGCTTGGATCACAAATCGATTTTCATATTAAAGGGAATGTGGCACCTTGGTCGAATCCTGGGATTTAGTGTAATTAGGCGTACTTTTAGCCGAAAATAATGAAACCAATCATAATTTCTCTGAAAAATGTACAAGCTCAATATTTTGATTTTTAAAATACTCCTCTAGGAAAAGAAATCAATATCTGTCTGTGGATGATGTCATGATCTGGCAGCCACTACCATACTTGAAACGCGTCAAAGGCTTCAATTGGCTAATGCTAATCGTGACGTCAGCATATGTCGTCACACCAACAGCATGACAACTGTGGCCTGCTGCTAGGGGTACATGATGGGTACATTGCAGGTAGGTTTTAGCTTTTTCTACGGAAATCCGAGTTCAAGACAAAATATATAGTACCGGTTCGACCTCTACAATTTGGCTATCTCAGTTAAAATCACGTTATGAAGGTGCCACCTTCCCTTTAAGGTTGAGTTGAGCAAAGTGGACGTTTTGCTCTGGTATTTACGTGTTTACTTTTTATTGCGTATTCTGGTCAGCTCGCAAGGCCAGGGACGGATCCAGGCAGGAGAGAGAAGACGGCTAATTGACGGGAGATTGACCTTTGTCATACCAAAGGGAATGCAGTGCTCAGAAGCGTATCGAGCCACGTGAATGATTGTGGTAGTGAGCAAAGGCGTACCCAGGCAGCTGGAAATCGGGGTGAAATGGGCAGAGTTGTGCTCAGGCAGCGGGAAAAAGAAATACGTTGCTCTGCCACACTTATCCCCAATCCGAACGATTGTCTGAACGAGTGTCCCGATCTGGTCCGAACCAGTGTCTGAACGAGTGTCCCGATCTGGTCTGAACGAGTGTCTGAACGAGTGTCCCGATCTGGCCGGAACGAGTGTCCCGATCTGGTCCGAACGAGTGTCTGAACGAGTGTCCCGATCTGGCCCGAACGAGTGTCCCGACCTGGCCCGAACGAGTGTCTGAACGAGTGTCCCTGTCTGGTCCGAATGAGTGTCTGAAGCCCCAGGAGAGTGGCTCGTACCACCTGCAGAACACCCCAGGTGCCTTATGTTCATTCAGGGTGAACCCCTTTCAACGCAATGTTTAGCCTTTTTAGTAGAGCTTGTTTTGATTGTCTCACCTGGAGAAGCGGAGCTTGGCTAGGGAAATGCCGGTGTCTGGAGCTGCATGTAGCTGCATATAGCAATATAGCTCAAATGATAATGATTGTTGGGCGTTAACGAGGCACCAAATGCCAAGGGCATACAGCGTTGCCAACTCTCGCCCTGCTGGAAGGGTTGTTTTTGGACGAGGTTGTATTTATGCATGGAACCTGCCGGGTGTCAATAGTAACGCTTCAACATTATATTCATGTCTATCTGTTAGGATATTATAAAAAAACATTAAATAATATAGTCATTGCTACATGGATCACAAAAACGCTTGGAAACACTTGGATATATTTTGTGTGTGTAAGGGAAGTCATAGAAATTTAAGGACTTTGATAAATATTTTTTTCGAATTTTTGGTATCTTTATTTCATTTGATATTTTTATTTCCATTGATTTATTTTACTTACTTAATATTCTTTTGCTATTTTTGTATTTAATAAATGTAATTATTGTTCCGGCGGCTTCTGCGACTAACGCCTTCTGTCGGCGCTCTGGCTTGTTTAGTTTGGAACAGAGATGCCATGCGTTGTGGGTGCGGCGACAGTGGTCTGTACCAGGAGCAGATCTAATGTGATGGAATGCTTGCATCCAAAACATGCTTTGTTTGAAAGCTGGCTGTCACTCGCCGTCGGAAAGGTTTGGCTAAAGAAATGGTCTGTGTTCATGGCAGTGGCGGCGCTTCCATAGATGCACATTAGGCGCCGTCTAGCCACTTTTAAATGTTGAAGTAGGTATGTTTTTTTCTGTGGAATGAATCTAATTTGACTTGATGTTTAAGTTACAGAGGTAAATGGAGTTCGGAAACAAAAATACAATTGTAATGTATTTGTTTCACCAAAACTTTACAACAGAGAGATTGAGACAGATTAAAGTCAAGAAGGCGCATGAAGGAAAAGTTACAGAGAATATTCCTTTTTTTCGGATTGCTTGGACATAGAGCCGATGACTTGCATCTCTGACAGTCCACGTGCAGCAGAGCATACCGTCAACAAAGTGGAGGTGAGGCACTTCGTGATTTCGCTGAATCTGACTAACCTCGTGGCAAACCTAGCGTGTGCTTTTTGATTGATATCTCTAATACCTCACTCATTCGGGGGCGAGTACTGACTCGGTAAAACAGCAAATTAGAAATGCTTAAGCGCTCTACTACCCTGGCCTGAGCGGCTCTTTAACGCAGTATTTCTGGCACGCTGCCGCACATTATGACCTTGACGACTGCTGATTCGTTTATTGACATTCTTGTATTCGCGAATTTCTAACCTTCTCGATTGGGACAGTTGTTTGGCAATTGTTGGCAAGATATTTGATTTGTGAAGCCCTTATGAAGGACGTGAGTCATGGCAACAAATCTGGTGGATGAAATTCTAAGAAATCCGTTCTCGAATCTATCATACCCGGAACAATTGTACATTTTAAAAAGAAGTGCCCAAGCTGTCCTTGAAATGGAAGCTCTCGTGAGTAGCTGTCCTTCCCGGCTTACTTACCCACCTATCCTTCTTGAATAGTGTCTTGTACCTACACACAGCTCCATACCGTTTGCATAAGCTTTTCCACAACCCAACCCTGCCAATGCTTCTTTTTTTGCTCATCGACTTGAGTTTGCCCCGCTCTCCAGCCGACGTGCCGGATCTGCTCCTGTCCCATATCAGGTAAAAGGCTGGAAGACGTACTTACCTGTAAGCCAATCGTGCCTAGGCTGTCATAATGTTCAAGCGCCGGCACTGGTGCAAGGTTCATTACTTATTTGTTTTATTTCTTTGATGAGGCCCACTCCCAACAAGCACACTTGCCCAATGACAGAGAGTGTTGGCGTGGGTATTTGAGGATCCTCTCCACTGGGTCAGATCGTACATGGAAGGCTGATTCCCGCCATGGGAATTGAACCCACGTTTATCCGTGCTGTCGGCTGCGAAAACAGTAGAATTTTTGAAAAGGTTCTCCAAATGTGTTCTCAGTGTAGCGCAGCTCCTGCCCAGTCTGCAGTTCGTTCAATGGCACACTAGAGGACCAGTTTGTCAAAGTCTGATTCTGCCGGGGAAGCGGCTGGAACCTCCCTCTCAGGTGGGATCGAGCCAAGATACCTTTACTTTACCTTTACCTTTACTTAGATACCTTTACAGCCAACAGATGCATGGGATCGAACAGCCAACAGATGCACTGGTGACTGAGATGACCGCAATTAAAGGGAATGTAGCACTTTGGTCGAATCCTGGAATTTATTGTAATTAGGCGTACTTTTCGCCGAAAATAATGAAACCACTTATGATTTCTCTGAAAAATGTACAATTAGCTCAATATTTGGATTTTTAAAATGCTCCTCTAGGGAGAGAAATAAATATCTGCCTATGGATGATGTAATGATCTGGCAACCACTACCATATTCAACAGGCTTCAAGGGCTTCGATTGGTTGATACTCGCCGTGACGTTAGCATATGTCGTCACACCAACATGACTGTCAGCTGTGGCCTGCTGCTAGGGGTACATGAGGGGTACATTTCAGGTAGTTTTTAGCTTTTCTGTACGGAAATTTCGAGTTTCAAGACAAATGATATATGGAGTACCGGGTTTTCTGGCATGCTTTACAACTTGGCTATCTCAGTTAAAATCACGTTATAAAGGTGCCACATTCCACTTAAGAAGACTGATCCATCCCCAGATGCTGTCTTCAGCTCAAACTCTAAAATCACTCAATCCCGAAAAAGAAAAAAGTGAAAAATCTAAAGCTGAAATTTGATCGGATTCAGCTTCTGGTCCAATGGACGAGAGCTTCACTCTTGTAACTAGAAAGGAGAGTAATGCTGCCTCAGAGCCACCTGAGAAAACTATTCTACGGAGTAGCAGATCAGGGCGTATCTGTGGGTTTGGTGCCGTCAACGGAAAACTTTTGGGAGTTCCAAGTCTACCTAAGAGCGGTCTGCTGGCTCACCGACACTCTCTGCATCTGCTGAGGATGTCAGAGGCCATGCTGTAGACTGCACAGGGTCTGGCGAGGTAGAAATTCTAGAGGATGAATTTCACTGCTTCAAAAATACGGGTTTTCGGAACTTGGCCAAGATACTCAGATCGGAGGTATCATGGTGTAATGCAACTGTAAGACCTCTTACGATGCCAGTCAGTCTGTGTAACAAAACCGGAAGCATTGGGGTCCGGTACGATTTCGGTATGAACGATCAAAGCCTTAAGCCTTTAGAGCTTAAAATGGGTCTTGCTGCGAAAGCACCGCAGCAATATTATGTTCAGAACATAGGTCGTTTGTTATATGTTTCAAACTCGGATCTAGGGTAAAGACAGGCGCTTCCATCACCGTCTTAATTTTTCCGTATCACTTCCGGTTCCCGAGATCGGAGGTCCGATTAGACACCCCCCATGCAGTGGTGTGTACAAAAAGAGACCAGGCGGTGCCGGGTTAAGAGACCATCTGCCGGTCAGTCAGTTCGAGCATAAATTCTCAGATAAGACTCGCTACAAAAGCTACAACAGGGAGTAGCCATTTGGAACCTAACACTGTCAGACACCATTGACCGTTACATACTGTTAAACTGTCAGACACCGCTTCGATATCTAAACACAGTGCTATCACCACCAAGTTCAGGCGATGTTTGAACTCGACAATACTGCGTGATGTCGCTCAGACTTAGTCGTAAGTTTATCTGAGTACCAGACAGCCAGATAGATCTGCAAGCAATCTCTGAAATGCTGCAGGAGGCCACGTGCTGAACTTAAGCCGAGTCAAAAATGAAGCCTGCTGAATACGAGTCAATTGTTGGAAGAACATCACTCTCCTCTCCGCGCGGATTGACAGTTTGCATCCCTGACACGTGACAGTTTGCAGTGGCGGATCCAGGACTTCATTTCGTGTGGGGGTGGGGGGGAGGCAAAGGGCTCGAGCCTCCCCCGCCATTGCCTCCGTCTATGTATTAACTATAGATACCTACTCGGAAATTGCGGGTGGGGCTTGAGCCCCCTGCCCTCCTACCCCCATAATATTAATGCACCGAAAAAAACGGCGCCAATGTAAACCACCGAGCATCAATGAGTCTTCATTTCAGCTTTGGCTTTGGATCAGACGTGGCATTATAGCTTCTTTTCTATGAGCTAACGGAGTAAAGCTTTCTAGAATACATCTTTCTTGGCACCGACGCTAGTTTCCGTAAGATGATTCTGCACTCAAAATGGGTATATTCCAGGAATTTATATACTTGATTGTACAGAGGTGGACGCAGACCCGAGTCTTGGGGGAGGGCAAACGCATGTCTGCCTCTCCTCCTAGGGGGGGTGGGACGTGCGATTCGGGTGCTCGACAGACCTAGTATAAGCTACCTCTCCAAGTACATGATCACTCTCCTCGGGGAAGGGGGGGGCGGGGTGGGAGCGAAAATTTAATTGCTCAACAGGCCTAGTGTTAACACTTTTTCACAAATTTCTTCGACCTTTGGGGAGCCAAAGATAGTTTGGCCCCCCTTCCAGCGCTTTGGGGGCATAGATCCCTCTGCCCCCTGCATCCGCCAATGTGATTGTATAATAATAATTTTTGGGGCTTATCGACGCACCAACTACGAGGGTCATATGGCGTCGCCAACTCTTTCCCTGTTGGAAGGGTTTCTCGGGAGCCAGCTTGCTCCTTGTTCAGGGGAAGCCGCCGGGCCTTGAACCCGGGTTGACTGACACCAATGTAATTATAGCAGAACGTGTACATACACCGGCATGAGTGGAATCCCAGGGGGTTAGGGGTCAGGACCCCTCTGGACTCTGGGTCTCTCATAAGCTTTGTATAGGGCTCGTATTGCCGTGCCGGCGTTAATACACCCAGGACCCCCCTGAATCGAGAAGAGATCTCCAGCCATGGCGCTGACTCATTGTTTGACACTGGCGCCGTACAGTGTCAAATAATATTTCAAACCGATTATGGTTCATATTATTTTCAGGATTTATTTGGAAAATGGTGTTCAAGAAACCACAAACCCCAGGGAAAATAAAAGCTAAAATATTAAACCAAACATTATATCTTTTTCTCAACCAATGGTTTTTGTATACAATTTCATGTGCAAAAACTATGATTATAATAAGCAGTATGAATAATTATTTTCCGTTTAACCGAAGGAAAGCCATCTTCCAAAGTGGCGAAATCTACTAACACACGTGATTTGTGGTCTGTAACTCATAGAGATTAACTATTACTACGGTATAGTTGATATCGTAGTACAGTATATTGATATAGTAGTAATAGTTGATCTCTATGCTGTGATTGTTAAGGCTTCAGATTTTCCTTCCGGGGCTCTGCTCTTTTAGCTTTTCTTCATAGAGATCTACTATAACTAGAGCGGACATCCTATTCAAAACCTCAATACCCCGACGTCAAAATTGAAAGTTTTGTTAGTACAAATCTTGGCCAGGTTAATTGGAGAATCACGTGCTAATTTCAACGAGAGCCTCTGGATTTAGCCCACCACTAAATAATTTTGGCAGAGAAAGCCATTATTCATTGCGAGGATTAGTGGTACATTAGATCGTTGTCATAGCAACCGTTTGTTGAATTAAGCTGTATTAAGGCGCTGGTCAAATTTCTCAGTTTGGCCTAAGCTGTGAAAGAAGTGACAATCATTCTACCAAGCATTCTATGAAAAACATTCTATGAAGCAAAAAGCAGGATCCTCGATTACGGAACTGGCTCGCGTAATGAGTGGAGACTGGGAGAAGAGGTTATTGATAAAGCAGCCGAATACTTCCATCTAGGCATCGCCATGTCCCCTCGAGCGGTCCCCTCATTGTGAAAATCACATTGTAGTTTATCGGATTCCTTCTCCGTGCAGCAAAGGAACATGAACTCACATGCCTACTATGAGATACTACATGGAGCCGTTAATGATGATCGGAGAACCAGCCTTGTCCAACAGTGAAACAGAAAACTAGAAGGGCTGCAGCTTCCAAATATTACTGCTGAGCTAGGGGAACAGAACCTGAGCGTAATTATCGAACGCTGGAGCAAGATGGCCCAGCAGGCATTAGCGAGCTATGCACTGACTGAAACCCTGGAAGCCGGAAACAAGCTCATGGGTCTTCACTGGTTGCCCAGACTAGTAGCCGAAGAAAATGCACTCCTGAATGCAGAATGCAGCTCCTGAACTCTTCTGGCCTACAAGTCGATACAGCAGCATTGGAAGACAAGCAACACTCACGAAGATAAATCTGCTGACTGGACAATCCTGGGTTGCGACTAGCATTATAAGGAGACACACTCAGGAGAACCAGGTGTGCCCTCTCTGTCAAAGCGGTGATGAAACATTGGAGCACCTAATATTTGAGTGTGCAACGTCGTCCGAGGAGCGAGCATTAGCAGAAATATCAGACGCACCTCCAAGGAAGAACCTCAGCCATGGAGTAAATATTACAAGCGAATATCTCTGAAAGTCTTGTAATCCACTATATATATATATATATATATATATATATATATATATATATACAGCTAGAGTCCGAAAGCACTGGAAATCACCTGAATGTATGGATCCTCATGTCAACCCTGACTCCCTCCTTGATTAATGGGTGGCTTGTGGTGCATGGAGCATGAAGTGCATGGGAACGATGTAAAACCAAGGCAGCAGATAGCTGCGCATCTACTTGATGGAGCCGACTCGATAAGTTCAAGTAATTCAGTATGAAAGCTTGCACGATAAATGAAATGGATGCCGAAGCCCGCCGCCGCTAGAAGTGTTTAATTTTGATACTTATCTAAGTTGGGCATCCGACCTGGCTAAAAAGTCACTGTGAATTTCAACGCTGTTGGAGCCTAGAAGACCCTATGTATTCCTATATGAGTAAGTCTGAGCGCCTGGTGTTCTTCAATAGATTATTGAAATTTTAATGTGTTAAGAATAGGATCATCGTCAAAAGCATCAAATTTATGATAAGCACACCAGTCCTTGATCTTTACCATTGGCTTATCCTATCTTATCTATTACAAGATCCAACCTTGCCGGAAGACGACATGTAAAAAGTCATCGTGTTTTTCAGTGGCCTCATTATTCTATGTAGTGAAAATGAAATAAATACGGACATTTTCAATTTTCAGACCTGTTCCAGGAGCATCACCTATATGCTACAGAACCGCAACTTTTAACGAACTTTAGAACTTATTTGGTAACCAGAAGTTTTCAGACGCTTGGCAGAGAGGTGTTTCAGTAAAACGTCACGAGCTTCCCCACAGAGGCCCAGATTTGTACTAACAAAACGTTCAATTTTGACGTTCGCACGGGTGTGCTGTCCGCTCTAGTTATAGTAGATCTCTATGCTTTTCTTGATCATACTAACCCCTGAAAATAATCCGAGAACAATCCACGTGCATTGGTTACCCTTTGCACTTTAAACCATGTTTTTTCTCATATTAAATTAACATTTTTCATGAAAAATAACGCCTCGTTCACACGTGGCGGAATCTGCCATGACTTCCGTCGCAGAACTGGGCATTATTGACACCTGTGGCTTCCGCAAAAGTACGTGCAGCGCTTCTTCCGGTCATTTTAACGGATTCTGCGGAAAATTCCGTGGCAGATGCTGTCACGTGAAGATGGGCCGTTTGAAGGCTCACTCTGATGTCGCCATATCAACATACATACATAAAAGCACTATATATTGTTGTTTTACACTTAGCATTTGTTTGTTTGTTTATTTGTTTATTAAACATGATCACCAACAGGCTGATGCTCACTAACAGGTGAAGTCAGGTATTAAAACTCTCTCACCAAAAACTAACACATACACATAAACATGTCAGAAACATTCCAGTGCTAAAAACATACAAATGAGTAGAATGGGTGCTGTAAAAATAAAGTTATTAAAATAGTTTGAGCTCATTCCCTCTTCATATATTTGGTGCACATATACCTTGGTGACCTCACACTCTTAGGACCCTTATATACTCCACAACGCGAGCTCTAAAAATGCTATAGGTATCAACAAAAAAATCGGAGTTGATCATGGTCAAAAACCTACTAGCAGATTTTGGTATCCGGCACAGAAACCCCGAGGCAACCGTGTTTACACGGCCGCGTGGTTCGGCGAAAAGTCGCAGGCTGCGGGTCGAGCGGGGTGGAACATGCAGGCCAAAACAGTTTTATTTATAAGACGCTATTTAACGCTATTTATTAGACATTATTAGTATTTTAACATAATTCATTTATTTTAACACCATTTAGCACTTTTATCCTGTACTCTGTATTATGCTTATACACTTCCCAACCGAGGGAGTACCCTGTTCGTCGATCCGAGCGATTCAGGTTGAGCGTGAGGGCAGGAGGTCTGCTATTTAGTAGCTAAGGCTGCTACAGTGATCAGATATCGCCTAAACTTGTTGAGTCCCGACGCTGAGTCAGAATCGACTCTGACCCACGGTTTCTACTAGTTGAGTCAAAGTTGGGTTGGCTCACCTTTAAACTTTGGCTGAGTCAAGAGTCGGCTCACCAGCTTAGCCAGATGAGTTGAGTCCGATTCAGGTAGTCGCTTAGTTGTGAGTCGGACTTGACTCATACAATTTCGAGTCATCAACAGCTCTGGTTTCACCCCTCCCCAGTTCTTGGGTGGTAATGCTCTTATGATGCTCTTATAATAATGCTCTTAACTCACTACCCTGTTGTCGGACCTACTATCATGAGCCATTTACGCAGATAGTGACTCGGGATACGGCAGCGCCTTGAACTCATAGTAGGCCTTCACCTGCTTCAGTATGGACCAAGGTCCGAACCACACCGCTTCCTCCGGGGCTTCTCCTCCACCAGGAAGTCTGACCGACATGTTGGCCGAGTACTTCGGCTCCTGAAAGTAGGGTACTGAGTACCTAGAGAGAGAGAGAGAGAGAGAGAGAGAGAGAGAGAGAGAGAGAGAGAGGCGAGAGAGAGAGAGAGAGAGAGAGAGAGAGAGAGAGAAAGAGAGAGAGATGTAGATGTAGATGTATATTATTTAGGTCTCCAGGACATAGTTTTTCGGCCCTTATTTACAAGCACACATCGCACATGGGAATAAACACCTTCATAAGCCAGACAATACTTTACACAACTTGGCCGGTGTAGATGAAAGTTTTAGAGAAATTAACTAGTTCAATTTTAGCCCATCCTCTTTCCTAACTGCCTTGTTTACATATACTTCACTTTCTCTCATCCCACTGTTCTATGTTTCTACCCCCCCCTGAAACGAAAACTTTGCTTGGCAGTGATTTCACACCCCCAGCCGTACGCCGTCCATAGACACCAATCAAACAGACCAATGTCATCTACTACTATAAATGCAACATAGGAGACTGTGCGCTCCAGCCAAGTAGTGGATACATTGGGAAAACAACCACCACACTCAGCAGACGACTAACAATGCATTTACAATCAGGGGGGCCACTAACGCACACTGATAAATTTCACGACGAACCACTCACACGAAGAACACTAGTAAACAACCCGACCATCTTCGCAAAAGAACATAACCCACGCAGACTTGAAGTTTTAGAAACCATTCTGATTAGACAAAAACAACCATCAATAAACCTTCAGACACACGCACGAGGTATACTCACATTAGCCCTGTTCCATCTGTCAGCACAGTTTTGTCAGCACCAATCAGCGGGCCGCGTTGCGTCTACGTCACAGGATTGTAGCCTCTCCCCGGGAACTAGTTGTAGAGGTTTTACGGGCTGATGGCCTGCTGTTTGCGCTGATGAAAAATAGTAAGTGCACGAAGTGGCAGCCTAATGTTTTTTAATGGTATGAAGGATTAAGTTTCCTTTGCTAAGCACAAACAAGAGGCGATTGTGGCACTGATGTTACTTTTCTGGAGGAAAGGTTAGAGGTCCTGCTGACAAAACTGTGCTGACAGCTGGAACAGGGCTAATATATGAAGGTAACAGATTGAGAGTGTGATTCGTGATATGTGTTAGTTCATGATTCGTGTAAATACCTATTGTGTTAGTTTGAACCTTATTCAAAACTAATATTTGCGATCTGCTACAACTGAAAGTGCCGTGTGGAAAACATTTTAACATTTTGAAGGAATAATTTTCGAACTTGGAAGAGATCATAATATGATTAATTCTTCACCTTTTCACCAAACCATAGACTACATTTAAATGCCTGAGGATAAAAGTGTGTAACTTTTGAAACGTCGCGCTATATATATATATATATATATATATATATATATATATATATATATAAACGAAATGGAACCATGAAATACCTTATTCTTACCTTACTTATGTCTTTCGGATCGGTCCTTAACAATCTTCATCCAGAGGAAAGCAAACAAGCAAGAAACATCGAAAAACTCTCAAGAAAGCTCATTAACGCAAAAGCTGCTGTGACTTTTAACAATATATATATATATATATATATATATATATATATCATTCAATTCGGCTTGGTGCGAGGATTTCAATGGTTTAAATTGTTTTCCTCTGTCTTTACTTGTTCAGATTAATTTACCGAAAACCTTGATTTACATGTTATCCCTATGATTAAATGTTTTGACCTTTAGTGACCTTACATATGACCTGACAAAAAAATGTTTCAAATATTTTCGATAGAAATGCAGATGGGCTACCCAACGCCGTTTACTGTTTTTCACTATCTAGCGTAGTTTTCGAGATCTTAGGGGGCGAGTATTCCCCTTCAAAGCAAAGGTGGCTCAGACCCCCGTCAATGCGCGTGTTAAAGAACATTTGGCGACTTTTTTTCTTATGGCCAGTTATACCTGGCATCCTTATCTCCACCAATTTTAGTGGAACCGCAGAACCGAATTTTTTTGCGCGGGCAAGACGCTCAGTGGCCCCGGAGATAGCTCTAATTGGTGAACACCGGCATTAAATTTCACCATTTGCAAGATAAGTGAGTGTAAAATTAGACACCCTAGGCCGAAAAATAAGCCGACCACTTTGAAAGATACATTTCTGGAAAACAGTTTATCTGTTTATATGCGTTTTAGGCTTACGTCCATGAAAAATTTGTCTTGTATTTATGATACCAAGAATAGTGAAAAGAGTGATTGCAGTGTCTTGAGGATGTGTTCTGAAGCCTAGAACTTGCCTAATCTATGCTAAAAATGAAATAAATGTCGGTAAAAAATAATAATAGTGAAAAGTCATTTTTGGTCATTTGACGTTAAAACCAATTATCTTGAAATGTTGATGCTAAGCACCATTTTTCTGGATTCTTTACCATAGAAAATTGAGCATTTATTGCAAACAAGTTCAATTATATCCACACTAGCCCTCTATTCCTGCGTCCATGGCGTGTGACACCCAAATCCACTCACGACACCCTACGTATAAATACGCTGATATTTAACCAACCACTGAAAGTGCCCGGTATTCTAATAACTGAAAACTTGCATTTTCACCAAGTCGAATTTTATGGCAACAAAAACGCATCCTGTTACTCTTAAAACATTGGCAATTTTAAAGGTTGGTCTGCGGCGTTGACTCATCAAAACGCCGTCTTTACATGTAGCATATATATGCTGCACCTTTAACTTTTTCTAAGCCAGGCTGCATTTTCGATATTTACAAAAATGTGTCAGTCTTCTTGTTTGCGTACTATATTTCTAAAATTTGTATTTATTCCGATAATTAAAAAAATATAGATTTCCAAATGTTTCTTCCAGATATGTGACCGGCAAGAAACAGATGCCCTATAATTTAAAATAGTAGCTCAACTACGCTGCTGAGACATAGGATACAAACCAGGGCATTTTTTAAGGAAAATTCAGTGGGGGGGGGGCATTTCTTGTGCTGACCATTATAATGTCTTCAAGGGGTCAAGACCCCATTTTGAGGGGGTCTAATAAAATTTAGACACGTTAGTGTAAAAAAATGTTTATAAATTGTTTAGCTATTCCAAGTCTAGAGATTATAGATGCTGCCCACTGCTGCTAGGTTTTTTTCAGCGGAAAAGGTCAAACTGAGTTAGAAAAAGGGCCAAGGAGGGGCGAAATTTTATTTCCACTAAAATAGCCAAATAAACACCACAAAAGCCACATTTGAGGCTAAAAAGAGCCCTAGCGGTAGTCATAAATCCACAGAAAAGGCGACTTGTATCACTGTTTAAAACTAATTGTTGACAGTTTGATATTGACTTGACGCAATATTTTTAGCACACTACCCATCTAATAGGAAGCCAGGGGGCCCTTCCAACCCTGCGTGGCCATCGAATGATTTTATCCACATAACCAGAACATTTTTGCGATCATCAATCACCCACTCCCCTCCCACTTTTGGACCAAAAATTTCCTGATCTCAGTCAAAATGGGAGTAAACCGGAAATTTATATAACCAGCCGCTGCGGAAGGCAACGGGGAGCCCAAATTCGAATAGTTTTTGGTACTAACGCGGAAAGTTTGCTGTCAGCATCAGGTTGAAGTTTGGCTGGCCCCCTCACTTTTTTTGCCGGTGGCGACGCTTATGTATGCTACCACCACAATAATAAATAAAAAGGCTAAGCACTTTATACCGCCACACCAGCAACCAGTCTTCCGCACTTTGACTACACCGTGTCCCGTCTAATCCACGAACGAGCTCTTAGCGCTGACGACTGACTGCGTGTAAAATGAGAGCATCATGCAATGTCACGGTACTGGCTGGGATGTGGACTTCCGGTCGGATAGAACCGGATGGTTGATTGGTTGTAGGCTACCGTTGTGATTAGTTGATGCTGAGGCTGCTTTGCCGGGATTTCCCGTAACTACGCGCTTTGTTTCGTCTTCGCACGATGGAGTAGACAGCCACAGGTGGAAAGTTTTCAACACAATTTTTGGATTGCAAATTTGGGACCAGAAATAGAACAAAGTTATAATTATCGGGGGTGTTCTGTCTTATTTTCGTTAAGAGAGTCTGCATTTGGTCAATTTTAAGTCATCTGTCTATTTCACTGGGGGGCCAATTTCCGGGCACTGGGGAGGCATTTCGGCCGACTGGGTGGGGGCAAATGGCCCCCCAGTTAACATGTTAAAAAATGGCATGATACAAACTCTATTGCATTGATTGGATAGAAAGAAAGCATACCTATTCATATAAAAGTAAGTATGTGAAGACGAGAAAGGGATTTGAGAGGTATAAAGAAGAAACCATATACCTAGGAAGAGTATTTTGTCAAGGGAAACCATCTTCATCTTCATCACACATCTTCAAGGTCATCTACAGCCCACAAATGTCAGTCTTGAGAGCTCCCAGAGTTATCTCCCCCAAAGGCTGGTCTCAGAGAGGTCCTCAAAAACAGTTTTTGGTGGCAACTCGCCAATGCCTCAAATAACAATTTGAGACTGCATCAGGGGTTACCGTTGGTAAAGATTCACCTGCTTAACCCAAAGTTTCAACATAGTAATAGTAAAACAGTGCTTGTTCGGAAGGATTAAATTTGTTTTGGGCAAAATTAGATGAAATGCCAATCGTTCAGTTCAAACAAGGGCTCTGAGATTTATGCCTAATTGGAGGACCCAAGTACCCAAATTGGAAAATTCCCACTCCACCATACATTCTGAGGTGAGTTCAGAGGTGAAGAAACTTGCCAACTCGGCTACTGGAGTTCGCGACACATTTACGAAAATTGAGGTGCATAAGTGTGACAAAATAGCGATCCTGGCTGTATGGTTCAAAATCAAACCACATATTTTCGAAATACAGAATGAAACGTGTAGCGAGTATTTTAATTTAGCAACTCTGTTCTTCAATTGCACAGCGTACCATCAGTGATACAATATTGGTACAGTGTTCAGTTTCTACTAAAACGAGGGACCCCCGCTGCAGAAAACCCGGAAACCGCTGTCACAGCTGTCAGATTTTAACATGCAGCCCAATGGTGCCGATTGTTAGAAGTTGCCCGAAAGCTGCCGCCTAGATGCCCGAAATGTGACAGTCAATTTTTTTCGAAAAATACATGACTGTGGGAATATTTAAGGCATTAACGATAACGCAGATACGTTATCAAGTACTTCTCTGTCCATTTTATCAGGTTAAATCATATCTAAAGTTTGAGTCTCTTCGATTTAGCGGCCCCTATTTCTTTGAATTTAGTATTAAGTACGCCTAAAAGCTACTAAGAAAAGTACCAAATGAGTGCAAAAATAAGCATAGCTGGGCAGCAATTCTAATTAAACTACGCAACAGCGACAAGACAGGTTCGAAATGTTTATGTGATGTAAAGCCTGCCAAAAAATTTAAACAGGTGGGAAGCCACTTCTTTTGAGGGCATACTATTTATTAGGTACCGGTATCTGAGATAAGTGCTGCAGGCTAAAACTAGCTAGAATAAATAGTGCTGCCCATGGCTAATCTAAGATGAATGTAGGCTACTTTGAGACTGATGCACTTTCGCATATCAAACTTGGTTTTTCATTCCTTGGCCTGCTTGTGCCTTACTTTATTTGTGCCCTAGATCAAGATTGGTTTGGTATATTTGGGGCTGGAGGAAGTTGGGAGAGTTGGCGCCAGCAACAGACTGGCAACAACAGTAATTCAGGTGAGATTTCATGATCAAATTAACATGTCAATATTGTACAGATAGCAAATGTGTGCCAATGCAGTCCTCCACAAAGTGTTAAAACACACACTGGAGAGGGGCCTGGCACTAACGTGCACTGGAGGGGGCCTAGTAGACCCCCTTCTCATCTCAGAAAATCACAGAAAATCTCAGAAAGAAAGAAACTTCGAAAAACGCTGATTGGGGGTGTTGCTTACCACCAGTGGTAGTAAGCAACACACAGGACCTGAACTGCATGGAGTTAAAACAGGATTTTGACTACACTGGATCTTTCTTTGGTATGAGACTTCCAATACCTCTGTACCTATCTGGCCAATAGACATAGTTTTACATCTATGCAGGGTAGTTGCCTCAGAGTTTTTACTGCAAGACGGAACGACCAGGCAGGTGATAATTGGGGGTGGGAGGCAAATTTTAAGCATTTGATCTGTCTATAAAAATGCTACCTAAGGTCCACTTTACCAACACATTTTAGGTAGATCCAAATCCTATGTTGACATTGACATATTTGTCCCTTTTGTTGATATGTGAGATACAAGTTCAGTGGGGGGGGAGGAGCTGTGATCAGGGTTCCCAATTGTGTGTAGGTGTATGCTCCCATTCATAGATTAGTTCTCAATAATAATTATTTACATGATAATTTCCACATTTAATCATGGGGAAATGTACCATAATTGGAAACACTCCTTCCAAAAATGGAGACTTCTTCAAAAAGGGAAATGCATGTCATTGGGGGAAACTGCAGTCAGAGTTGCCAATAATAGTTATGATCCCAATACTGGAAACAATGATCCATAATTGGAAAATTTTCCTTCAAAAAACAAAAACATGATCTAAAAATGAAAACCCAGTTTACTACTTTTATGCCGTAATAGCTTGGTGCTTGAACCTTGTCTGCTGCAAAAAGTAAGAGACAGGTAGATGACATTCAGCATATTGGAAATAGTATTCAAGTATACAATTATGATTTCCAGCTTTGTGTGACAGAGTAGGCATACGTCACATTGAGTTTGTGACAGCCAGCATACTTTCTGCACCTCTGGGTGAGTTTTCCACTCGCTCACCTCACATTCTGTGCTGAATTTTGCAATCAACACCCCAGCACAGAACCTGTTTTGGGACGCTGCACTCCTGGGACCAAAGATTTTATCTCTTTTCATGACCTGGCATCTCACTTGTCTTCGAGGAAGCTCATCATGTATGCAGGTGATGCACAGTTCCTAGACTCAGACACTCTGGCAAACATCTGCTACCTAAAATTGTTGGTGGAAAGTACGCTAAGACTGGCTCACGACTGGTATACTCAGAATCGGCTCAAAGTAAACCCCAGCAGAAATTAGCTTCTCGTTGTAAAGTCAAGCCAGGACAGGTGTGACCCGAACCTCACTATTCAGTTCGGTAACGCCCTTATCAAACCCACACCATATGCTAAGATCCTCGGTGTTTACGTCGACTCAGCTCTGACCTTGGAAAAACAAGTGCCCCAAGTAACTCATCGCTGTTACGGCATCCCCATTGGATTATATCGCTTAAGGTGAAATCTTCCATCACGTGTTTAAGATAAAATAGCAAATAGGCTATCAAGGAATTACGGTGGAAGCTTTAACATACCCGAACAAAAGCAAGGCTACTTGAACTTGTCTTCAGTTGAACTTACCGAGGCACAGCATAAGCTTCTCAATTTAGGTTTAAACTGCCACGTTCAGTCCAAACGGAACCTTATAAACAAGCAAACAGAACTTGAATTTCTTTATCAGGACATCCTAAAACTAGAAAACGAAAACAAAGTGAGAGTAAACCCCAACCTCAAAGGAGAACTTATCGGGGAAGGATGTAAACTAAGAGGATCTTCAGAAAGTAAAATACTGACGAAGGAACTACGCGAAGCGGCTAAACAACTACGAGAACACGATCGTATCATAGTTCGGAGAGCTGATAAATCATCAATATTTGTTATTTTAGATAAAGAAGATTACACAGGGAGGGTCAGTCTGGAGGGGAGGAGGGGCAGGTGTGCCATGGACTCATCTATGACTGATAGGGGGGACTAGTGACGTGTCTTTTTTTGGGGGGCCAGCAACGTGTTTTTTTGGGGGCTAGCGACGTGTCCCTGCTCCTTTGTCCTTTTTACGTCAGTATCGCAAGCACTGCTCTTCCAAACTCTGCTCATGTTGTCTTTTTGTTTTATATGTATTTGCTGCAATGTTGAAATCATTATTATATATATGTTTATATATAAGTTATAGACTGTTGTAATTTTGCAGCTTTGGAAAATTGCTCCTAAGCTGGGACTTGAACCCAGGTCTCCGGATTTCCGGCCCGGCATGCTAACCACTACACCACTCAGGAGCCTGAATTTTCCTTTCAAGCTTGCGTATTTATACTTAATTATCGGCAGTTGTTTTACAGGGGCATTCTCATGCCAGTCAGGTCTCAGTGTACCTCCAGTATTGATATATAAGTTATAGACTGTTGTAATTTTGCAGCTTTGGAAAATTTCTCCTAAGCTGGGACTCGAACCCAGGTCTCCGGATTTCCGGCCCGGCATGCTAACCACTACACCACTCAGGAGCCTGAATTTTCCTTTCAAGCTTGCGTATTTATACTTAATTATCGGCAGTTGTTTTACTGGGGCATTCTCATGCCAGTCAGGTCTCAGTGTACCTCCAGTATTGATATATAAGTTATAGACTGTTGTAATTTTGCAGCTTTGGATATATTATATGTTGAATATATTATTGTATATATATATAAATATACAATACATACATATACATGTACAGCGATATACATATACATGCATACATACATATATATATATATATATATATATATATATATATATATATCAGCAGAAGCTACAACATGTTCATTCACTCGTCAACGCGGCTCACCAAACCTCAAATCACTTTGCACGAACACCAAACCCTGAGCTGTAGTAAATCAATAAAGACTTGCTTTACCCGCCGACTACGCGAACTATCATCCTTGGAGAGCCAGCAGCAGCTTGCCACATTCACGTTTCCTTTTTTGGAACATTTCTCTACGCACTAGACTAATCTATTTCCTCCTTAATTCACTTCAATGAAGCTGTTTGAGAAATTGGCGTTAGATATGGTCCACACCTCTGTCTTAAGAAGAGCACAAGGGTTCCCTCAAACTCTGTTTCCGCATATTTTTACTCCTTACCAGAGGTGAAATGTTACGCTACATGAGTGTTCGCTTATCTATCAGTCTTCAGATTTCGATGGGTTCTCTGAGAACATGACTGATTCATGCGCATGACCACTTCTCCTAACATAACCACCATGATGCCATTGCCACAAACGATTCATATCATCGGAAAATTTTCTCAGATTTCATCCTGTTTGGCAGGCATAACCTTCTTGGTAACCTCCTGAACCCGCCAGTACCATCAGATACCTCAACAACTTCATACTTCACACGATCAACAAAACCTTGAGCTCGAGCCTCGATATGATTTTAGAAAACAACCCGTAGCCACTGCGATAATGCAGAACAAAGCCTACTTCAGATCACGAGGATCCATTATCGAGTTATCCGGAGGCATAGGCGGATCCAGGATTGCCGATCGGAGGGGGCACCTTCCCGGGGGCGCCACCCGGACCAGGGGGCGCCACTTATGACCGGCAAAACCTATCAGGTGGGCGCCAAATCCTATCGGTGGGCGCCGACTTTCGTATCCTGGGGGAGGGGTGGGAAGCGACATTTCAGGGGGCGCCATCGACCTTTCAGGGGGCACCGAGGGTCGATCGGGAAGGCACGTGCCCCCCCTTGCCCCCCTGGATCCGCCTATGTCCGGAGGATTCACATATTTGATGACAGCAAGATTTTCACGTGCCCATCGTTCTCGCATTTATTCAAGAGACCATAGAAATCTACTATAACTAGAGGACATCCTGTACAAAACGGCAATACCCCGACGTCAAAATTGAAAGTTTTGTTAGTACAAATATTGGCCAGGTTAAATGGAGAATCACGTGATAATTTCAACGAGAGCTTCTTGATTTAGCTCACGAGAAAACAATTTTGGCAGAGAAAGTCATTATTCATTGGGAGGATTTGTGGCACACTGGATCGTTGTCATTACAATGTTTTGTTAAATCAATTGAATTGAATTGAATTCGATTATCAGAGATTTGTTTCAGTTAACAGTCGCGAGTTTCTCCACAGGGGACCAGATTTGTACTAACAAAAAGTTCCATTTTGACGTTCTCACAGGTGTGTTGTCCTCTCTAGTAATAGTACATCTCTATGCAAGAGGCGGTTGCACCATTAGGCAGCCATGGATTCCGGTCTTGGCAAGCCTCCAGCTTCATAGTACGTTGCGACGCTCTTCATAAGAGACCATGGCCCGTACCACACGGTTGGTGGTGGTGCTGACGTCATGGTGACGTCACTTGCTACCAACAGGCGAGTGCTCATATCCGCCGAGTACTTTGGCTCGAGAAAGAAGGGCACTGAGAATCTGTCGACAAAGGAGGGATACCTGAACAGCGAGGTAGGTTGCAGCTTATTTGAGAAATGGTGGGTAAATTATTAAACATCCAAAATAGCGTGGTGAGAATGATTGCTGCGAAGGATCGGCTGGCTTATTCTAGCCCAATATTCAATGAACTAAAGCTCTTAAATCTAGACGACATTAGAATAAAACAAATGCTCCTAATACCGCAACATTTTCTTACATGAATACTTCCAGAAGCTCACTCAAAACGTTTTTCTCTTTTCGAAAACAGGTGCTCAAACAGGCGAATTGGACACTTCAGGCAACCTACAGTTGCCACAGAATACAGAAAGTTCTCATTTACAGTGTCTTGTCCTGAAATTTAGAACAGGACAAATACACGTGCATCATTAGACGTTAGGACTGTATCTCTCTCTCTCTCTCTCTCTCTCTCTCTCTCTAACAATTATTCAATAATATGACTTATCATATTGCTACAAAAAGCTACAGATAGTTTTGGGAAAATTAAACAAAAAATGGAAATTTTTGGGGGAAAATAAGGAAACTTATGGTATAGCTACTTCGGATGATTCTCTTATGGATGTTCTAGAATCGCCCGGAAATTGCTTTCAATGCGTTGAACATGAGACATTCATGTTATTGTTCGCTAACGAGATTATCAAGGCTTTTATTTCAATGCTTTAATGTTTTCTAACAACTCGTTTAATTACTAGATCTCTTCGATTTCGCTTGAATTATTCGCCCCGAGAGAGCTTGAGCAGAATTTTCATTATTAGGCTTGGAGCGTTGTACAAGATTTTATTTTCTATGTTCCTGCCTGTTTTTTTAATTCTCTCGTCCGTTAACACCTGGTCATACCTCTCCCTTCATCGTGTCAAAAATAGAACGAATGGAAAGAGTAAAAAGAAACAATCCATTACAATGGATACATGGGAAGAGATAAATGTAATTGACCCAATGGCATAAGCAGTTGTACGTTCTTAAACCCAAAATAAATAAATAAAGGAAATATAACGTGAAAACGTGAGAGACAAAGTTGCATATGCGTGACTTTTGTCTTTTGAAATCACAAAACCATCGACAGAATACATCGAAATGTAAAGTGTTTTCTTCAAAGAAATTCACCTAGGGAAGTAGCTCAAAATATACAAATTTTCATTCGGAACTCAGCCTAACACATTCCTTGCAATTTTTGTATTTTGTTGGTGGATTTGTATGATGTACTTGGGAATGTATTATTCCCCTTGGAAGCAAGGCAAGACAGACATTTAGATATCAATTTGAGGTGCGTCTTAGCCAGTATTTCAATTTCCTGATTTATTCTTTTATCTTAATCTCAGGTGCAGAAAGTCTTTCCAAAAGGGATTGACCAAGTAAGGCATCTTCCAATTTGGCATCTATTTGTGCCTAACAACTCTTTTTCTTTTTCAAAATAAATTTGGTCCAAGTTGTTCTAAATTCGACTGTTGGAGTCAGAGTCTCACTAAAGTCATCAAGGGACTTGTCACGGAGACCCCGACCCCACCACCCGAACGAGCAACTCCCACAATGAAGGGTTGATTTAGAAGCCAAAATTGACGGGGACGGCCGCCCCGCTCAGGCCACCCTCTCACCAGTCAGCTGCCAGCCGACCTGTAAGTCGGGTAAACTATTGAGCGCCGAAGCGTCTCAGGGGAACCGATCCCAAGCCTGTACAGTGCACATGCACTGCCACTGCATGTTTCTCAGCAGCGGGCCGGAGCTCAACGCTCTACCAACTGAGCTACCGAGGCGGCAATGGTCAGTCTTGCTTGCCTGCATGATGGTACTGGCCGGTGACGTGGTCGGACCCCACGCACAGTGCCAGGACAGACTTTTTGGGGAGCTATATGTCATATTGAGCTATAGCACGAATAATAGTTGTCTGCTTGCTTCTGCTTGCTTGCTTCAAGTCAAGTCAAGTCAAAGGCTTTTATAAGGCGTTCTGTGCATAGCACCTTTGCCCGCCTCTAAAGGAGTGTGTGGCTTCTGCTATGTGCTTGCTTCTGCTACATCTTGCTATATAACAGTTATTTGTGATGTAGGCCAATCTTACATTGCGTCCTCAGAACATCAGCTCTGCCAAGATGTATAGCGGTCGGCTGATAACATTACGCATGTTAACAGGACTGCCGTCTCTCCGGTCTCGTTGTGGCCTATTAGGGCCACTTTCAGCATATACACTGCTCACTTACAGTTAGTATGACGTTTGTTTTCTTTAGTTTTACTTTGCCCCTTCACTAAATGGTCAAAACAAACTTTTTGTGTAATATTAATACACATAGTCCATTTTATGGTATGGGTTAACACAATTTTCCACGCGTTCTAGAAAAAGTCTGCCAAAAGAAAAACTTGGCAGATAGTACCACGCGTGCGTGGGGTCAACAGCCCTGTCCTCTCCCAGGTCAGCCACTCTGTGATTGGTCGCTCTCCTATCGTCGCCCCCTCCCATTGGTGGCTCACCTGTCCTCTTCCAGGTCAACCTCTGTGATTGGTCATTCTCCTATCGTCGCTTCCTCCCATTGGTGGCTCACCTGTTCTCTCCCAGGTCAACCTCTGTGATTGGTCATTCTCCTATCGTCGCTTCCTCCCATTGGTGGCTCACCTGTCCTCTCCCAGGTCAACCACTCTGTGATTGGTCGCTCTCCAGCGGCCTCCAGACATTGTGGCCAACATGTCACCCACGTTAGCCACGACTGCGCCCTTTTTGCACGGGACGTCCATCCAGGATCCGTCCTCCCGCTTCAGTTGGAGGCCGGCGAAGTCAAAGGTGGAGAGAAGCGTGAGAAAGCCGGAGTCGCTGTGGGCACCGCAGAGCAGCAGGGCGTCTGGAAATGAAGGGTTTTCTTTACGAAACTGTTTTTTTCCTTGGACTTTGATTTTGCTTGTCAAAGCAAGATATCGATTGAAGCGGAAATACTTTTTCTTTACGAAAAATGTCCTTGCTCCACCGGAATTTCTATTTTCAAGAGTAGCAAAGCGTCTGAATTTTTGCCTAACAAAAATACATCGACATTTGGGGAGAGACAAGATCTTATCCACTGAATCCACCAGTGTTTCCGCACAGCATTAAGACCAAACCATACACCCACGCACAAATGCATAAACAGAAATACAAAACCCCAGCTGACTTACTGTCTTCGGGGTCGTGAGCAGATTTTGGAAGATTTTCCAGATCCCTGGGTGGATAGTGAAGATAGCGTAGACACGATATGGGATCTGGGCGAAAGAGGTTAACCAGAAGATCAGAGGGCGCGCCACACCCCTCAGCAGCTAGTTTCAGCAGAATCAGACCGGCTTCGTTCATCATATGGTGATAGCGCTGGCTGAACTCCTGCAGAGTGAGAGAGAGAGAGAGAGAGAGAGAGAGAGAGAGAGAGAGAGAGAGAGAGAGAGAGAGAGCGAGAGAGCGAGAGGGAGGGAGGGAGGGAGGGAGGGAGGGAGGGAGGGGAGGGAGAGAGAGAGCGAGAGAGAGAGAGAACGAGAGTGCGAGAGTGCGAGAGTGCGAGAGTGCGAGAGTGCGAGAGTGCGAGAGAGAGAGAGAGATAGAGAGAGAGAGAGTCAAACCTACCGACTAGATCCGCCACTGTGCACATAATGGTTCCAGATTTCCAGAAACGCGTGTAACGTTCTACATGTTATTGAATTATGAGAGTTAGAGTAATGTTCTGCCTTTATCTGTGATGCCATCCCTCAGGCGAAGTAATCCGGAACAGGTTTCTTAGTAAAACAGTGTACGCTTTAATAACCTCAGGAAGAGTTCAGTGATAGAAACACCAAAGTGCAAACAAGTGCCATACTCAAAGCAGTGTACGCTTTGATAGCTCAGGATGAGTTTGGTCAAAATGGACGCAAAGTTCAAACAATGATCAAGCTCAACGTTAAAAATATTTTTATTTATCTATTACACTGGTCAACAAGTTTTAACTTTTGTCGTGGATCCAATGTAAAATAGTCCGTTTCGAGGGTAATTTTTGGCGCTGAATACGAATCTGGCAGCAGAAATGCCGTGTCAGATCAGAATTTTGAGATCCAGTATGTCTGTGTGTCGTCTTTGTGCAAGCCTTCTTGGCATGAGTGACATTGATAGTGTAAAACCTAAGAGGTCTAGGAAAATGAACGTTTAGGTGTTTGTGGAGGCTACGGTATTCTACCCTAAACCCGATTTTCATAAACCTAGGTCAATATATTCAAGGTAAAACGAGGCCATATAGGTAGGGGGAATGATAATGATGGTGAAAAATAATTTTTGGATTAGACCTATTGCCACTCAGGAGGTGATTCTAGAGTTAAAATGGAGACTTCGGGTGCAGAATATATTGTTCTATCTTGCAAAAAAAACTTCGACCATGGGCAAGTGAAAATCTCGTCTCTGATGCTTGTTTTCCGGCACCTACTGAGTGTTCCATTGGACCTGCTACTCTGAGGTTCTCTAGCAAATAATTCCAAAATTATTTGTTTTAAGGCAATTTCAGTATGCGTATCTGTTACCTGACAAATTTGGCAACATTTTTGACAAAAATACCTAGCTAGGTCAGGTTAGGTCACTGAGTTATGACGTCATTCCTATGCCCGTGCATAGTGATTTTTCGAAGTGGAAATCTAGCTCGCTCTTAGAAATGCAAGACGAAATTTCTGGATAACATTCAAAAGCTGTTGAATTGAAAAAATGTGATATGTCACAAACAGATGTCCGGTTCAGTCCATAGCTATGTCAGCAGAGGTCACTAAGGGTAAACAAAATTATCTGAGAGTGTTAAAATTTCAATTAAACGCTGTATAACTATGATTTTGGTGTCATGGAGGCCATTTGGCCCATACTAATCGGTGTTATGCATGATATTGATTTCTTGGGGTAATTTATGCATTTGAACTTACATCAAGACCACCCTGCTACCTGAACTCTCGGCCTTGTTCCTTTCCCCCAGAAGGTAACGGGTACCGGGAGTTCTGGTGGAGTTGGTATGTTCTACGTAAGAATGTTACCGCCTTAATTTGACTTGATACAACGTGCCTGGGCACGAACTGATTTTTGTGTCTGCAGGGGCTTTCAGAAGTAGTTATTTCCGTTTGATTTCACGTTTATTGCCACTGTAACAATGTGTCTGTGCGTGGAAGGGGAGCCTCATCTGGCCTCACCAAGGAAACGGACAGGGTTCATCTTCGCTCCGACGCACATAGGCCCTAAATGCCTCCGTCCGTGGCCAATATTACGAAAATGCAACTTTTTCTAAATCATTTCCTGAGTACATATACTGATAGAGAATTCTTCACTGCACTTGAAACAGGCATGGAAAACACAAACCGTGCTCTGGAAGTCTTTGTAGAGTTGCTTGAAGTAAGCACTCGGGTGCGCCACCCGCGGACCAGAGATCTGCCGCGAAAACTACGTACATTTCATTATGCTTAAAATCGACCATGAAAGCAAGAACAGGTCAAAGTATGACAATACCACTGTTGTTTGAGCCCTTTGCAATGGGTTTTGGTATAAAATAATGCAAAAATAGTTTTGACAATTAATTTATAGACCATTCTCTCAGTATACTGCATATCTCAAAAACTGTTCGATTTACAAATACAAAGAGAGGGATTTAAAACTTGGCCAGCATCGGCCCAGCATAACACTACCATAAAACGATTCCCCATGATGTGCTCTACAAGGGCAAGTCAAAATATCTTGCGTCCACTTGCAGCCCCGTGCTCCAGATGACATATAATAACTCAGGTTGTGGCTCCAACCAGGCCGCCGCGGTGCTAACGCAACGCCGTGGGTTACCGAATAGAGGCATGGACCGGCCAAGAATGAGCAATATGAGTGAACTATCAGAGAACGATGCTATAAGAAATGCTGAGAAGTGCTGAAATTAGTTTATACAATTTCAAAGCACTATAACCATCTAAATTTGTGTATTGACTGCTGTGTTGACTGTTATCCAAATACCCGGAGGGACTGCCGACAACGAACCATTTATTGCATGAGAAATGTTCCTGCGAGGTTTGTCAATCTCTGGATTGGGATCCGGCTATTTTCAAAAAGCCACAATCACGGGATTAAGCCTCTCGTGATCCCGGGATTCAGACATTTATTATAACACCTTCAAGCAATGCCGGGACAGCAAAAAACGATACCTAAGAATCCTGTTTTGCTGCATATCACACATTAAACCACATATGGTGAATACCAGTCATACCTTTTCATCCAAATGAACGGTCGCCGTAACCATCAGAGTTCCGAGGTGTCCTAGGGATCCAATCGGGAATCGAATTTCCTCGCCGTTCCCACTGTCACGAGCTGACGCAAGATGACGCTCGGGCTGCTCAGGTGACCTACGTCCCATAGTTGGCGATACCGCGATATCATATGTAGCGGAGGGTGGGCGGGGGGGAGAGAAACGTACTGACCTTCACGGACTGATATTTTGATATGCCTTGTTGAGGAAACACAAGGTAGGGATATATTCTACCCCTTTCTTCTACTCTGCGTGTTAACACGCGCACTGGAGGGGCCTCGGATACTCTCCCAACTATTTTTTTCCGGGATGACCGGAGAACCGCTCGTAGCCAAAACACGGGAATGGGTCGCATTTGAGAAAATTTAACAGCGCGTCGAATAGTGAAATAATTTTGAAAATTTGTCGAAAATTGTTTGATTTATACGCTTCTAAAAACAGACCTACATTTTGAAATCGCCGCGACCGCGCAGTCGAACCGGTTTGCTTGCATTGGAGACTAAGTGGTGACGTCACAGTGTCATATAGACGGGATGATATGTCAAGGTCACCTCACGTGAAGGTCGAGGTCAAAGTTCAAAGTCATACTAGCAATTTCAAGGTCAGTGACCCCGGTGCTTTACGTGTCCCAGTCTGATGTATATTATGCTATGACGTCATAGTAAAGGTAACCCAGTTGTAAGTTCAAGGTCAAAGGTCAAAGTTAAAGATCATGGGTAAAGGTCAATCCTCCTTTCCAGCACAAGGTTCGCTATATTGCTACTTTAAGTGTGCATAATAGGGAATATACCATATTGTGACGTCATAGGTCGATGACCTTATTGACCTAGACCTCAAAAATGAAGGAAAGATTCTTTGCTACACAACCTCTATGACAGTGGTCCGGCTTTAGCTTACTCCCGGCTTTTACGCATTATCAGGGCATTTCCCAACAGGTCCCAATCATAGCCAAAATTTGACCTTTATGACCTCGTTTGACCATGACAATATAGACCTAGGTCAATGAAAATTAGTTATGATATAGATCACCACAGCCCCCACCCACTCCCCAATCGGCATTTCTTAAGCCTCTAAGTTTCCGATATTTCAGGGGCTTACCAGCCCCCCATCCTGTGCGCATTAATGTCGGACCCCTCTCCAGTGTGGTTGTTAATAATCACTCGAATACTGGTTATAATAGAACATTCCCATGCAGAAAAGGTGTTACAATTATACCTAAAAGCTAGCTTAGAAAGAAAAACCAAGCTCAAATACACATTTATGATGCCTCCCGTTTTGTTGTTCGTGGTGACGCTTATGAATTTATGGCAGACCAAGATTACTGTATCGTTGCTCATGGATTACATGTTTATTGTTTACAGTGTTTCAAACTACAATTCGGTCACAATTCATGGCGCCACGACAACATCTGCAAAATATTTTACGGACACCTTGGGCTGGATTAAGTTGCTCCAAATGCCCCTCTTTTCACTGTCCTGATTACGCCCATGTAAAATAAAACCTATATGTCGAATGCAAGTTTTATGCACTGTTCAATTATCTGTCAAATGAGCTCCTTTGTCCAAAAATCGGGGGGAATTTGCGGTATTACGAAGGAATTTTCCACGAAAAGTAATATTGGCCACGGACGGAGGCATTTAGGGCCTATGTGCGACGGCCCGGTGCGAGGATTTAGAAGATATCTGGCGGCATTTATGTGTTTGTTCCAGCTCAACGAGACGAATGGCATGCAACATGACCTTAGGTTACGGGATACCCTTATATTTGACCATGACCTGAGGTCAAGGACCTCGGGTCAGGGTCAAATAATGACATGTCAAGGTCATGTTGCATACCATTTGAAGTCCTGTGTCATGAAGCAAAAGAATTGCTGTATCTTTGTGTTCGAAAACATAGGCAAAATGTACTTCATAATGATGCCCGTTGTTGACATCTGGTTACCTCATTGTTGACCTGACCTCAAAATTATTGTCAGCAATTCCGATTATATATTCCATGAGCTTTCGAGCGATCGGAAAAATTGAAATCTAGCTCTTTTAACAGCCGAGTTTCACTCTGGTTTAGTTTTCCACTCTTTAAAATAGCAAAATTGGCTTAAAGGGTTAACACGAACTGGGGGTACCTCGGAGCCCCCCCACCTATTTTCTAAGGTGCCCGGGGAGCCGCTCGTAGCCGAAAGGTAATACTTGGCCACATTTGAGAGCATTTGACGGCTTGTTGATTAGCGAAGATATTTTGTTTTTAATCGGTTGAATTTCGTTTTACTCATAGGCTTTCAAAGTCAGACCTGCATTTTGAGATCGCCGGAATCGCGCGGTCGGACCAGGTCACTTGCATTGGAGACAGAGTGGTGACGTCATAAATCCATATAACCGGAATGATATGTTAGGTTCGCCTCAAATGAAGGTCAATGTCAATTTCAAAGGTCACAGTTCAAGGTCATATCAACACTTTCAATGTCATTGACCCCAGTGCTTCCGGTTATATAGCGTTACCCGGTCTGACGTATATTATCCTATGACGTCATAGTTAAGGTACCTCAATGTAAAGGTCGAGGTCAAAGGTCAGGTTCAAAGGTCACTGGTAAAGGTCAATCATCATATCCCATCAAACAGTTGCTATAGTGTTCGTAGCAGTGTATATTATAGGTAGTATACCATATTGTGCTCTTATAGGTTAATGACCTTGAATGGCCTTAAACTCAAAATAGCAAGAAAGATGATTTTCGATCTTCCATCCATGATTCTGGTCCGCCTTTAGCTTATTCCCGTCCTTTTCCCGCATGATCACATCATTTTTCAATAGGTACCCAGCATGGCCAGTATTTGACCTTTATGACCTCGTTTGAACTTAAATAAATTGACCTAGGTAAATAAAAATAAGCCATGATTTAGAACACCATAGCCCCAAGCCACCCCCAACCGGCGTTTTTCTACGCCTCTTATTTTCCGAGATCTTAGGAGGGGGCTTACCAGTACCCTCCAGCGCGCGTTAGTACCACACCCCTCTCCGGTGTGATTGTTAAATAATGACGTCATAAGTCAGTTACCTGACTTGACACAATTTTTTTGGAATGCTTAACTTATGCAACTAAAATGTTTACAAGGTTTTGTTTCATTGGTATAATTACGCTCACGAATATTCGCGAAAAACTGATAGGGACAGGACCGATTGGACACCGGGGCGGTTCATGAAATGACTGGCAGAAAGGAAAATTTTCAATCGGCCATGGTCGAAGTTTTTTTGGAAGCTAGACCCATAACAAAACCACGAAAAGTTATCATTTTTCGTATAGAAACATGTGTTAAGTTGCAACTGAGCAACGATAACAATGACATTTATCATCCCCCTAATATAGGACAAATTATGTATGTGAAGGGTAAACATTGGGAAATGCCAGGATTGTGCGATGAGAAGCCGGATATGGAGAGAAAGTGGCCTAAAGTAACAGACGAAAGGTCTGAGGCAATGTTCTCTGAATCTTTTAGGCCAAGGTCGTTCAAGGCCATTGACCTTTGACGTCAAAATATTAAATTTTGCCTATAACGTGTACTGCAACTAGCACTATGGCAACCGTCGGACGGAAAATAGGGTTTGACCTTGACTCATGACCTTTGTCTTAAACCTGCGACTTTGAGCTCAATATTGAGTGACCTAGCGTATGACGTCATAGCATGATATACGTCATATTAGGCGGCATCATCCTACCAAAGGCACTAGGGTCAATGACCTTGAAATGGTGGTATGACCTTGACCTGTGACTTTTTACTTAGACTCAATCTTCAAGGGAGATTACTCTAACATAAAATCCTCATCATATAATGTTGCGACGTCACCTCTCGGTCTACAATACCGGCGAGCTTGTGCGACCGAGCGCAAACCTTGTTCAATGTAGGGGAAATTGGGTGTATTGCGCCCATGCGACCAATTGCGCCCCCACCCTCCACAGAAATCCTGAAGTGGTATTTGATTTTACGCACTACCATTTTGTTTCCATCACTAAGTACTTCCTCTTTCCGTCGCACAGCCATCGGTGGTAGGTCACAGCTCAGCAAAATCTGCGATTTTTATATATTACTAGGTTTCTTACGACATTTAGGGTTTTATAATATCGAAAAATAAGAACTCAATTATATTTGGGGAGAGCGATGACTTGCATTTTACAATATGCATATTTTTGTGTATTTTCCGCCTTCTACCGGTCGTTTCTGCGAAGAACCTGTTCCAACAGGCAGCCATGTTTGATTGCGTTCAGAAATTTCAAATGCGCCATGGGTAAATGCGCCCGCGGGCGCAATTGAATGAGGGTGGGCGCATTTAGCAAGACAGAAAATTAATCGTAGGTACTTTGCAGAGCAATGTTTCTCAAGTTTTTCCTCCGATACCAGTATTTTTTATAGCGGGTACCTTTCAAAGCACTTTGATTCGTGCGAGTTTTGGGGTCAGCCCCTTGGGATCCTGGATCCTCCTCTGTACCTGCCTATACCTCACGGATATGCATAGGCGCAGGAATCGTGGGGGCAATGGAGGCGGCTGCCCCCACACTTTCGGACTGTGGGGGCAGTGCCCCCCCAACTTCGAGCCGATGCATGTTGTTTGGTGGAAAGAAATGGTCGAGTCACCCGTAACCCGCAACCGACGACAACCCTTGCCCCCCCAACTTGAAAAAAGTTCCTGCGCCTATGCGGATATGCATGTACAGTGTTCACTCATGATACCGATATACCTAACCTTATAAACACATCCTTTCCAGAAAATGTCACCACCCACTTGGAGCGTTCAAGCACTCACCAGAGCAGTGAACGCTGTCAAGAATGGATCCTCAATCCGGAAAGCTTGCCAGCAGTTCAGGTAACAACGATTTACAGATCTAGTTATGGCATACGATATCCCATCTATTCTGCAGGTAGCCCAGACACTTCAAACAAGTTTTGTTGAAAATGTAAATTACTGAATGAATTTGGGTATAAGGTACGGCCGATGGAATTGGAATGGCATTGACTTCCATTTTCCTTGACATGTCTAATGAATAATTTTTTATTTCTCTGTCTGGGTATTTATGTTCTACCTTCCAGTTTCTATCCTTGCATCCTTGTTGTTGCCATGCATTGACCTTACATCCGGCAGTACATTCATTTAAATGACGATACATATCCTTATACTGTCCTTTCCCCTTCCAGCATCCCACGTACAACACTCCGTGATCACCTTCACTGCCGAGTGCGCAACACCATCGGGTCGCCACCGAGACCAGGGAGAAAGGGACGACTACCAGTTTTCAGTGCGGAGTTCGAGGATCGCTTCAAAGCTCACGTCCTCAGCATGGCTTCTGCGTTTTATGGAATAACGCGCATGGAACTGCGGAAACTAGCATTTGATGTTGCTGAACTCATGAACATCAACCATCCCTTCGATAAGGATATGAAGATGGCCGGGCACGACTGGGTAACCAGATTCCTTAAGAGGCACCCGGAGATAAGGGTACGGACTCCGGAGCCGACGAGTATCTCCCGACTTGGGGGATTCAGACGATCTGAGGTCGAGCTCTTCTTCCAAAACTTGGAGAAACTGAATGACAAACACGGGTACGGGCCGACCCACGTTTACAATATGGACGAGACTGGCGTGCCCACAACCGTGCCCGGCCGGAAGATTCTAGCTGGAAAGGGCAGTCGCCAGGTTGGCATTGTGACCAGCGCTGAGAAAGGGCAGACTACAACAGCTGTTTGCTGCTGCAATGCAGCTGGTGTGTTCATCCCTCCCCAGCTCATCTTCGCGAGGAAGCGTATGAATGAGTCCCTGAAACGAGGAGCGCCCCCTGGAACAATTTTTGCAACATCAGACAGTGGATGGGCAACGAAAGACACGTTCGTGGAGTGGCTGCGTCACTTTATCAAGGTGACGGGAGCAACAGTGAAGAACAGAGTACTCCTCATCGTGGACAACCACACCAGCCACGTGTCCATCGAGGCTCTAACGCTGTGCGAGGAGAGTGGGGTGGATATCCTCACCCTGCCTCCACACACGTCACACAGACTGCAGCCGCTGGACGTCGCAGTCTTTGGTCCATTGAAGACGTGGTACAAAGACGAGATCCACAGGTGGCTGCGGAAGAACCCAGGCCAAAGGGTGACCCAGCACCAAGTCTCCGAGGTGTTCGGTGCCGCGTACCTCAAAGCAGCGGCACCAAGGAACGCTGTAAATGGCTTCAAGGCCTCCGGCATCATGCCGTTTGACGATCAGGTATTCTCCGATGAAGACTTTGTGGCGGCTATCCACGTACTGGCGGATCGAACAGTTCAAGACGGCACCGGTGCTCAGGATGATGATGCAGGTTCGCAGGGAGATGCTCCTGAGAGGGGCGCCACCGAGGACAAAGAGACTGCGAGAGACCGTGCCGATGCCATGGGTGAAGCTGTAACAGCACAGGGTGACGTTTCTGGTGCCAAAGGAAAAGCTCTTGGAGATGAGAGTAATGCTGGTGCAAAGTGTGACGGAGACTGTGTGCATGGGCATGGTGATGGTACCCTCCCATCCTGCAGCAACGGCACTGTTGATACTGGGGCCCCACCGGAATTGGAAATGCCAGCAGAGGAGGCCCAGCGAAGGCAAGTTTCCCACATCGCTCAGATTCTGATGGAAGCCACGTCGTCAGGCAAGGTCCCAGTGACATCAGAAATCCTTAATGAGATATTGTCTGTGCCGAAACCTACCCCAAGGGAGGTCAAAAGACGTGTCAAGAGCCAGCGATCCGTGATCTTGACAAGCTCACCAGTAAAGCGAGCGCTGGTTGAAAAAGAGAAAAACACGGCTGGAAGAGAGAAAAGAGGAAAGAAGAAAGCGAAGACTCCAAGAAAGCAAAAGGTATCTCATCCAGTTGACATCTGCATTTTCTGCGGAGAATCGGTGGTTGGGGTGAACGAAATATGGCTGCAGTGTAGCAAGTGTCAACAGTGGTGCCACGAGGCCTGCTCTGGTGGAGGGTCATCTGCTTTTATCTGTGACTTTTGCAAGTAAGCAAATGTTCTCGAAAGGTTGATCAGGTTATGTTCGTGTTCTACGTTTAGTCTGCAGCGGTGCCACCAGGCCTGCTCTGGTGGCGATCCGTCTGTTTTTGTATGTAGCTTTTGCAATTTAGCAAACGTTCGTGACAGGTCAATCGAGGTTATGTTCTTGTTCTACGTTTTTAAGTGTTCATACCTGCTTACCACCACGATCATCGATCGTGGCACGATGCGATGGGTGCAGGTGACTCGTTAAAGGTAGCGTGGTGCATGATTTTGGATGCATTAGGTATGCATGGTGCATGAGGCTACCTTCTTTTGAAAGTTGGTATATCACACAATATACCTACTGCAGTTCGGACTGACTCGCTTCCTCCTATATTCCAGTGGTCATGTGCATACTCCAGCCGATATGACCCTGGCAGTTGATAAGCCGATAATTCCGACAAACATAGATCGTCACAGTATTTGCACGCATTATTCTGAAGACGTGTGATGCAGGCTAATCGGAAACTTCACTCAATCCTGACTTATTTATTACTGTCGCTTTGCTATTTCCTAACTTATTTCGTAACTGCACAGTGCTTATTCATAGGGCGCAATTAGAAGTAATTGCGCCCCCTCCCTGGCGCAATTAACAGTATACCTGACCTAAATGCGCCCTTTGCAATGGATTACCAAATTCGAACTTGCTATAAAACTTTGTGATATTCAGGTCTGGGAATGCGTTCAAATTGTGTAGAAATGATCAGGCTTTATGATATAAGTCTTTGCATCACCTAAAACTGCACATACGGCCAACCACAAGCGTTTTTCCTTAAGCGGGCGCAATACACCCAACTTCCCCTACAATGTTCATGCACTTGAATGCGAAGTAGTCTTTCGTTGCAATAAATTCACATGTATATTGATAAGCTGCATTGTCTGGATGCAGATAATCCGGATTCTCGACATTCTTGATCTATATCTTTCCACAAAAGGCTAGGCTGATGACAGTGTGTGGAAAGTGCAGTGGCTATACAACAGGTATGCTCTGGAGAAGAAACCAGGTCCGATGGCAAAAAACGGTTACTAAATTTGAAATCAGCGGTATCGAAATTCGCAGAAACAGGTGTTCACGTGCCGGATCCATTTTGGCTGTTGATCAGTGTTATCAACGTACCTCGAACCCACCAATCATTTTCAGCTTAAGATTGACTTTCAATTTATCACTCACCTTCAATTTGTAGCACTAACAGTGAACTTTCTTACTGACCTTCAACTTATCTCATTGAAGTTCCACCGGCTTTGAACTTTCACACACATAAGACACAGGTAAAAACAAAAACACACACACACAACACACTCAAGTCACATATAAGTAAAATTGACTTTCCACCGACTGCGAACTTTCTCACTGACCTTGAACTTGTCCAGGCCGACTTTATCCTCGCAAACGGGCCAAGGACACTCTTCGTAGGTGATGTTGGCGTACTTCTCGTGGTCGTGGTTCTCCTCCAGCGGGTCCAGAGATCCCAGATCGTATCCTGAATGATAAACCCTGCTGACACGCGACGGCATTGACCAATTCCCGCAACCGGCGGAGGCACGCCAACCATAGGCGGATCCAGGGGAGGGGCAAGGGAGGGCACGTGCCCCCCCGATCGACCCTCGGCGCCCCCTGAAAGGTCGATGGCCCCCCTGAAATGTCGCTTCCCACCCCCTCCCCCAGGATGCGAAAGTCGGCGCCCACCGACAGGATTTGGCGCCCACCTGATAGGTTTTGCCGGTCATAAGTGGCGCCCCCTGGTCCGGATGGCGCCCCCCGGGAAAGTGCCCCCCCCGATCGGCAATCCTGGATCCGCCCATGACGCCAACATGCACGTTGCCTTTATAGGGGGAAGATAAGGCTAAAGCACGGACAGGTGGTTTTACTCTGAACTCCAACTTCCATTTTTAGAACAACGAACCCGGTGTTGCATTTTAACACAATTGCAGTGTTGCTTGCTTGACGCGCCTGAGAGACAAAGCAAGCGCGCGTTCATGACCGTGATGTGTAGGTTTTGAACACAACATTCGATTTTGTATCCGGAAAAAGATGGAAGTGGAGTCCGGAGGAATGCGATTATTCTTGTTGCTTATTGCCTGCTTTGTCTTTCAGGTGCGCCAAGCACGCGTGTTCGGGTTCTGTCCCTGGGGTGCTCTCTCTGCCGGCTGGGTGTGCGGCGCAGTCAAAAATTAAAAACTCGGCGAGTTTCGGACGTACGTTTTTTTCGCTGAGTCATGTTTGCGGCCGATTAGCCGAAGCTCCACCCGACCGGCGTCGTTTTTTTAAGAAGAAAAAATTATGCAGCTCAATCTTACAGCTTGCTCCCAAAGAAATTCAGCTTAGCACTATGCATGGGGGCTACCCAAGACTGGTCAATACCGCCGCTCTTATAAACACGCCTACAGAATGTTTGCTTACTTCTCAAACTGAACCAGGAATTCGAGTTAAATTCAAAGCAGTGGCGGATGCAGAACTTAATTTCGGGGGGGCTTAGGGGCTCAAGCCCCACCACTACTGTCTCGGATCAGCCACCGCCTACGCATTCGCTACATTCGCTACATTCGCTACCTATAGACAGTCAAAACGTTTGGGGGATTAAGCCCTTGGCCCCCCCCTTGTATCTGCCACTGAGTCAGTTACTGGGAAGGAATTAAGTTCCTCTTGAATTATTGTGGAGCAGCTTTTTTCACAACTGACAATCTGCAGTTTATATCCGATATATTTTAGTCCCGATATTTTGGTAGTGATTCTCCCCTAATTGAAACATATTTTTGTAATTTTTGTCGACAAATTGAACAGCAGGAATTCATTTCAAAAGAGAAATAAAACATTCCTAATTTGTCGCATACGGTATGGTATTAACCAGAATCTTGACTGATTTTAGGCCAGCTTTTTTCGTTCGTTCGTTCGTTCGTTCGTATATTTTGTCTAAGATCCGATACATGGTCAAAACGACGACGCCCACTTACTACTCGCGCACTGAAATTTATAATCTTTTGAATGCGGCGTGTCTGGGTAATATTACATGAGCCATAAACTGATAGACAATAACGAATTACTGACATCACCAGCGCCTGCACAATACTTCTCATGACGCCTCTGGGAATGGAATGTTGTGCGTGGCTCAGTGCTATCAATATTCCAGTGCATCTTTCACACACCGAGTCCACATGTCGCTCAAAGCTCAGGTGTCTATCAATCATTACGCCTAGATTTTTGACAACTCTAGAATCCTGGATTACAGCTCCGCAGAAATTGATAGTGATGTTCGGCAATGTTTTTGTTCCCTTCTCGACCTTTGTAATGTGCACGGTCATGGTCATGCGTCTGGAGCATGTGGAGCAGTCGAAGAGGTTCGTAACAGTCCTGGTTTATTGGCACGGCGAAATCCATAAATAAACACCTTGAGTTCTCGATGGCCCGGCGATCTCATGGTTATGGTTAAGTCAGTGGCGGACGCAGAGGGGGTCCGCCTCGGCCATGCCCCCCGCAAGCGCTGAAGGGGGGTAAATTATCTTTTGCTGCGCCCCCCTCCAAAGGCTGGATAAATTTTTGAAAAAAGGTGTTTACACTAGGTCTGCAGAAAATATCCGCTCCCGCGAGAGCAATCATGTACTTGGAGAGGTAGCATATACTAGGTCTATCGAGCACCCAAATTGCACGTCCCACCCTTCCCCCGGAGGAGAGGCAGATATGGGTTTGCCCCCCCAAAAAAACTCGGGTCTGCGTTCGCCCCTGGATTAAGCCAGATTACAACGGAGCAGTTCCTTGGTGGTGATGTCAGGCACATTAGGAGATACGGGGCAGTTACGTGGGAGTGCCAAGATGAATTGTAATCCTAAATCTGTAGTGATGGTCGCCGTTATTAAATTTTAGGGACTGATGCCATGGGTAGAGATTCTGCGGGTGATGGGGGCTAGAAACCCAGTTTTTTGTGTCTCCTATAGGCTTTGTATAGGGCTTGTATTGCCGTGCTAGCATTAAACCAACCAAGACCCACCCCCCCCCTGGAACGAGAAAAGATCTCCAGCCGTGACTGAACCACTACTTCTGCTACCTTCGCTAGCTGAAATCCAGTGGCAGATCCAGGAATTCATTTGAGGGGAGGCTAGGGGCTCAAGCCTCACCCGCCTCATCTCGGGCAGCACCTCGTCTATGTATTAACTATAGGGGCCCGGAAATTTGGGGGGGGCTTGAGCCTCCTAGCCTCCCCTCTTGGATCTGCCACTGCTGAAGTCGCTACCGCTACTAGCGGAATCGCTAGTCCCGGAGTTCCCTGGAGCTGGGCTAGAGATAGACAGAGTATTATTGTCGCGACCAGGGGCGCCGCCACGGAATTTTCGCACGGGGACAGACCCGGGCTGGTGCTGACCGGGGAGGCGAATTTTGCGCATATTCGGTAACTGACAGCCAAATGACCATTGACCCAAAAATTTTGGAGGGGATGTCCCCCCTGGTTGGCTAACAGGGGGGACGCGTCCCCCGTCCCCCCCCGCTTTCGGCGCCCATGGTCACGACCTCCGCTTTTTTAGATTTCATTCAAAAAGATATTTGCATGAAACTCTATTCGATGTCTTTCTACACTATGACCAAGAAATTGTGAGTTTATGTATGGTACCTATTATGCTGATTCTGATGTAGGACTGTGCCCAACTTTACAATCCCAGTGTATTAGATCCATTTGGCATCCATGATTGGAGGATGTACACCATTAAACATGTCGTGAACTCGCTGCACAACAAACTTTGGTCGTCACAGTGAGTAGTCAGTCATTTGAAGCCCTTGGAGCCTATTGAATACGGAAGTAGTTGCCAGGTCATGACGTCATCCACAGACAGAGGTTTATTTTTTCACCCTAGAGGAGCATTTTAAAAATCAAAATATTTAGCTCATAGTAATTTTTCAGAGCAATCATGAACGATTTCATGATTTTCGGCTGAAAATACACCTAATAACACTAAATTCCTGGATTCGACCAAGATGCCACATTCCCTTTAAAGGAAGATACGCGAAAAAATCATTATTGTGGTTTCTTGCTATTTGAAAAATCCTGATTACAAAACTATCAATTATTTTTGTATCTTCGGCCAAATTTTGGGAGGCCACTCACTTATTATCGAAATAGGTTAACCCTCGCCCCACCGAAGGGGGCCATCGATAGCCCCCACTAAGGTTTTTCCGGGATAGCAGAAAAACGACGAGACGCAGCACCGCGGTTGAGGGCTCTACCTCTCACTGCATCATTTTCCCATCATCCCTGAAATTTTTTACCCCGGGTCACCCAAGGTCAGGTCACCAGACGAGGTCAACCAAGGTCACCTCACTTCACCTTTAGAGCTCTGTAAGAGCTACATTTCGAAAGTCGATCAATTTGAAACTTCCTACACTTCATGACCCCTCCAGGGTCTACAAGGTGTATATCCGGGAGTTTTCGATTTCGTGCCCTGAGGTCAGGTCACGAGGCGACCTCTCCCATTGGAAAAGCATGGGGAAAAGCTATTTCATGATATAAAAGCCACAAAAATGATTGCAAATACTCAGACTGCTCAGAACAACGTTTTTGGACACCCTTTCACGGATACCAGGGGTCATATTTGCCCTTTGACTTTTCCAAGGTCATGCAAGGTCACCAGAGGTCAAAAACAGTATTTTGACAATAGCTTTTGACCTAATTAAACTAGAGCGGTGAAACAAACACCATCTTTGTCTTGTCACTGGCTTTCATTTGATATACGGCAAGGTCACTTTTTGACCTTTCGTGACCTCAGGTCATATTAGGTCACGAGGTGACCTCTGGCGGTCAAACCACTGGCGGGAGGTCTTTACGTTCCACATAGCGGAAAAAGTACTGGCAATTTGCTATCAAATGTACTTTACCAGGCCTCAATAGCTCTAATGACATAAGAGTTATGCCCAGTTGGCTTAATCATTGCATATTTGAGTGAAAATAGCCGATCTTGACCTAATTTGGCCTCTGGAGGTCAAACCATTGACCTGAGCACTAAAACATGCGAAGTAATTTCTTACTGAATTTACGCGAGCTTTCTATTGCACTTTGCAGATTTGCGCTAACGCCCATATTTTCGGAGTTAGAGGGGGGCCATCGATGGCCCCCGGTGGGGCGAAGGTGGCGCCGGACCCCCGGTGGGACGCGAGTTAACAGTTCCGATAAAATGCTGAAACCTTCACCCGTCACTTACTTTTCGAAAACTATCTAAAGTTGAAAAGCAATGTTTTTTGTAATACAAATGTCTGTTCTCCTGTATTTGCATTTGAATTAATTTTAAAAGCTTTTAAAAATTACAAAATGAATTAGTTTGCCCTATAAACGGAAAAAACATGATCACTCAAGTCTTCAGCGGTTTTGTACCTCGGGTCTTGAATCATGTTCTGCTTCAGCCCCAGGATGACAAAACTTTTGCGTCAGATAGGTCACGTGATCCCGGTTTGAGCATTCCTAAGTTTTTGATTGGTTAATTGTGCTTTCTTTTAAGCCCTAAATTTCTGTTCCAAAAGAGTTTTGGAATGCTGTTTTTCTGAATTAATTTTTTTCTGTAATAGTCCAAAGTTCTACATCTCTGTTTAGGATAGATATGACCTAATTCTTAAAGAAATTGATAGCCTTAGCCGCGTGTACGTCATATACATCGATATGAAGTGTACGGTGAAGTCGTCTAGAAATGTTGACTTTGAGAGCAATTTTAAGGCATTTGCAGGCCGAATTCGCAAAAAAATGGGAATAGGACTTCTGAAACAACTTTTTGTGACCTTTTGATCCAGCCAATAAAAATTTTTCGCGTATCTCCCTTTAAGCATCTTGTCAAATCACTGCACAACACACTCTGATCGATGAATCTGACCTTCTTTATGAGACGAGTCCTTCTTGTCCACAGGGAAGTACCCGCGGAACCGAATGTTGGTCCCAGGATTGAAGTGTTCTCGTGCTACGCCCATTTTCACCTCCAGAGATAGGCCGAAGAACCTGCAAGTGACTTGAAGGTATTGTTAAACACATTGTCTCATTACATTTGTTTGAAAGGACAGAAGAAATGATCGCCTATAAGTGTTATTCCTACAAACTGCTTTCTTTACTTGCTTATTTATTTATCTGCATTGTTGCCAACAGGATGATCCTAATAGAAGACGAGCACAAGAGATAAGGGGTATCACATTATGTACATGCACCATAAAAGTATAAACACTCAAAAACCTGAATATAAATGTGTAAAGAGAAAAAAGGCTTAACACATAAAAATAGAAAAACCATAAAAACGATACAAGCGTTAAGAGTAATAAAAGTCCGTAAAACCATTTACAACATAAGATACAATACCGGCTCATACACGTACTACAAAGAGGCGACATGAGCTTTTACTTTTTCACGAAATGATTGGTAAGTGCCAGTCAATACATATGTAACTGGGCTCATTCGTAAACAAACATGTTAAGCTGTCTCAGTAGCCTCGTAAAAAACCCTCCTTTACGGTGCCAACCCTTGCATTAGTTACACTTAGCAGTGTTTGTGGTTTGTGACGGATGGCACGAGTCGGACCAGGCAAGAGGAAATACCCAAGAAGAGATGTGGGCTTGTGTAGCCAATGGTCAGAGAGTCTACAAGTGACAGGCCCCAGGTTCAAATCTCAGCGGGCTCTCAGAATAAGCTTCATTTCATCCCCAAGATCTTGTTCTATATAGGGTTCAGTGTGTCGTTAAACTTCCATTTTTATCATCAGAGGCGAGCAGAGGTAAATGGATACATGTAATTTAGCTACGCATGGAACTGGAATAGAGACGGGAATTTTGAGGCGGGATGAAAATGAATTGGAGAAAATTATGCAGCTGCAAATCTAAAGAGCGACAAAAAAACAGCTGCAAATCTAATCGACCATAGTGTTATCGTCAGAAACAGGGGCGTCCCCCGGAATTTTTACTGGGGGACGGCAGACTGGCAGTGGCACTGACTTTTTCCTGGGGGGGGCGTTAGGTAAACTGATGATTTTGTTTGCATACGAAACACTATTTTGTCTGCATATGAAACCCTATAATGCACCAACACGCTACTGTAGTTTCAGGTAGGTAACAGAGAGAAAACAACAAAAGTTAAGTCGATGTGAATTTTTTCTAGGAGACGTCCGTCCTGCTTTCGAGGCCCATGTTCGAGGAAAACATTATTTTCAAAGTTGATGATCTACGAAAAGTCATCATGGGACAATATATATACATATACACCTATATATGAATATCTATGTGTGCGTGTGGTTACAATTAACAGATCAAGGAAAATAAACCCTTATGATATGGCTAAGAACAGAACAGGTTAACAACCCTATCATCGACGTGTAGCCCTCCTTACCATTTGGTTTGCTCTAGAAGTTCACTTTCATCATATCCTTCAATGCCTTGCACGTAGAAGAAGCCCCACTCCTCTAGGGCGCGGACGAGTCGCTTTGCAAGAGCATTCCGCTCAGGTCCCTGTGCTAAGCGGAGGTCAATGATGGGCAGCGAGTCTTCCGACATGGTGCTGAGGTAAGCTAGGATACTGTGATGCTGGTCTTGCGTGTGCTATAAATTAAAGTCGACTTTTGATATTGTGATGTTCTAGTTCGAGAGGCTTTGATTGATTGAGGATTTAGCTACACACGAAGCTAGATGTGTCTGGCAAGACTCCGCCTTATCGCCGGGAGCCACAATAGATGGAACAACAAAAAAGCCAAAGGCTACCAGACGAAAAGATTGACAAAGAGATCGATGGCCTTCACTCCCGGAGAGCAGAGGCTGCGATCCGTTCGGAAGTTGTACCAAGACTAACACGGCGCGGTCGAACGCAGGCGAGCGAGCCGCCTTATACGCAGAGCACCAATGGACGTATTGTTGTGATGACGTCACGGGCAACCTGCGTAACTTCCTTGGTCATGAAATATATATATGAAATGTAATTGTATGATAGGAGCCCAACGCAACTTATCTATTCTGTAAGATACATTTTCGGCTTCTTAGCAAACTATCGTTACTTCTTGTTTTACTTTTGGACAAGTATTGATTCACACGGTCAATAGAGCTTATTTTATATAGCATGAAAAAGTTAAAGTCTAATATATAGAATAAGCTATATTGTCCGTGTAAATCACTATCGTTACTTCAATAAGGCACTTGTGTTACCTTTTTCTCAGTACTTAAAAAACTCATTAAGGTTATCAGTCATTGCATATAAAAGCACATAGCAAAATATGTGAATTCGAAAAATATCAAGTGATCTCTCTTGAGAACAATTAAGGAAGAAATGCTACGTCAGCAAAAGTAATCTAATCAGCATATCATTTAGAAGCGCAACCAGAGACAACACGTGAGGGGAGCATATTACCTCCCTAAGGGCAGGCGACAGAGAAAGGGCGCATCATGTGATACCCAAAATAACTTTTTGGACCTTACTCTATTTTAGCTTTGAGTACGTTTGACCTAGCGTACGCCTAGACCAATCGTTAGGATTGTGGTAACCCTGATGAAATAGTAAAACACTTTTGTGTTTTAAGGATATTAGTCAAAATAAGGCAGAAATTGCCAAATATTTTCTTTTTTAAATCCATTGACAAGTCAGCAGATCCGTAAATTCGCTGTTTTGTTTAGGGGATAAATTGGATAAATCGGGTTGGGTATACTTCTCCTCAGACTTGTGCTACATCAGGACTGCAGAGGATGGGGCGACTTCTGGAATTGACCTGGAAGTGATTGGAAATTAATTAATGGTGGAAAAACCACGTTCCGCCTATCTAAAGTCCCGTGTTGAGTTTCGAACAAAATCAGTGGTTATTTAGGGATCACGTCAAATAAAGCTAATGCCCTAATCCGAATATTCCATGGTCACAAATATAGCCTAGTACCAGCTTTAGTATAGTATACTAGGAGCATGCTAGAAATTACACTGGTCCAGTACATTCCTAAAAGGTAATCACAAGCAGCTGCAACTGGTGACATAGGCGACATAGGTGAAATAGGCCCATAGGCGCAGGAACTTTTTCCAAGTTGGGGGGAGGGAAATTGTCACCACTTGTGAGCTCAATCGGCTCAAGGTTCGGAATCGGAATCGGAATCGGAAACGGTTCCGGAATCGGCTCAAGGTCGGAGGACACTGCCCCCAGTCCAAAAGCTGGGGGCAAGGGACAGCCGCTCCCCCCCGGTTCCTGTGTCCATGGCTATCGGTAAACACGAGCGCGTTAGGGCAGACAATCGCATTTACTGGTGCCGTCATTGCCTCGGAACAGCCTCCGGTTATGCATTTACTATGCACACTGACATTAAGTGGGGAGTGGTCACAGTCCCCTTGCAGTCCATCGGAGGTAAAAGGTCTGACATCGCCTATTCAGAACCCCCACCCCCCTTAACCCGTCCGAGACATATCCTCGGTCTGTCGAGACTGTTGAGACTCCCTTAAAGGGAATGTGGCACCTTTATAACGTGATTTTAACCGAGATAGCCAAGTTGTAAAGCATGCCGGAAAACTCGGTACTCAATACATCATTTGTCTTAAAACTCAAAATTACCGTGGAGAAAAGCTAATAACCTACCTGAAATGTACTCCACATGTACCCCAGCCAGGCAGCCACAGTTGACAGCTGTTGGTGTGACGACAGCGCTAGCGTCACGGTGAGTAATCGGCCAATTGAAGGCCTTGAAGCCTATTGAATATGGTAGTAGTTGGCAGATCATGACGTCATCTTCAGGCAAAGGTTGATTTTTCACCCCAGAGGAGCATTTTTTAAATCGAAATGTTGAGCTCATTGTACACTTTTGAGAGAAATCATGGACGTTTTCATGATTTTCCGCTAAAATATCCCTAATTACACTAAATTCCTGCATTCTACCAAGGTGCCACATTCCCTTTAGCCCGCGCCCCACCGGGGGTCCGGCGCCACCTTCGCCCCACCGGGGGCCATCGATGGCCCCTCCTCTAACTCCAAAAATATGGGCGTTAGCGCAAATCTGCAAAGTGCAATAGAAAGCTTGCGTGAACTCAGTAAGAAATTACTTCGCATGTTTTAGTGCTCAGGTCAATGGTTTGACCTCCAGAGGTCAAATTAGGTCAAGATCGGCTATTTTACTCAAATATGCAATGATTAAGCAAACTGGTCATAACTCTTTATATCATTAGAGCTATTGAGGCATGGTAAAGTTCATTTGATAGGAAATTGCCAGTACTTTTTCCGCTATGGGGAACGTAAAGACCTCCCGCCAGTGGTTTGACCTCCAGAGGTCACCTCGTGACCTAATATGACCTGAGGTCACGAAAGGTCACCAAGTGACCTTGCCGTATATCAAATGAAAGCCAGTGACAAGACAACACGATGGTGTTTGTTTCACCGCTCTAGCTTAATTAGGTCAAAAGTTATTGTCAAAATACTGTTTTTGACCTCTGGTGACCTTGGATGACCTTGGAAAAGTCAAAGGGTAAATATGACCCCTGGTATCCGTGAAAGGGTGTCCAAAAACGCTGTTCTGAGCAGTCTGAGTATTTGCGATCATTTTTGTGGCTTTTATATCATGAAACAGGTTTTCCCCTTGCTTTTCCAATGGGAGAGGTCGCCTCGTGACCTGACCTCAGGGCACGAAATCGAAAAATCCCGGATATATACCTTGTAGACCCTGGAGGGTTCATGAAGTGTAGGAAGTTTCAAATCGATCGACTTTGAAATGTAGCTCTTACAGAGCTCTAAAATTGAAGTGAGGTGACCTTGGTTGACCTCGTCTGGTGACCTAACCTTGGGTGAACCGGGGTAAAAAATTTCAGAGATGATGGGAAAATGATGCAGTGAGAGGTAGAGCCCTCAACCGCGGTGCTGCGCCTCGTCGTTTTTCTGCTTTCCCGGAAAAACCTTAGGGGAGCCATCGATGGCCCCCCGTGGGGCGAGGGTTAACCCGCCCGAGAGAATCTGCCCAGACACTCGTGCCCCCACGCTCCCTTCGTGCCCTCGGGCTGTGCCACCGGACCAGAGGCTCAAACTCATGCTCCCACATACTTTAACACGCGCATTGACGAGGGTCTGAGCTACCTTCGCTTTGACGGGGGAGGGGCGGGTACCCGCCCCCCTAAGATCTCGAGAACCACGGTAGGTAGCGAGAACAAACGGTAAACGGCGTTGGGCTGCCCATCCACTTCTCCATCGAAAACATTTAGACCATTTTTGTCAGGTCACATTTAAGGTCACGAGAGGTCAAAACATGCCGTCATAGGGATAACATGTAAATTCAGTTTTTCGGCCATTACATCTGAACAAGTAAAGATAGAACAAAACGGCTTAAACTATATGGATTCTCTCAGCAAGCCGAATCGAATGATATATAATTTGACCTTGCTAGGTCAAATCAAGAATTTGACCTGACCTGAGGTCAGGTCAGGGTCAAATTATATAAAATGTATATCATAAGAACTGCAAAGCCCAGGCGAGTCTAATGCAGCTAAAATAAATGCTCAACCACCATCCGTTACTGAGTTATTCCGTAAAAAACATTTTTCCCATGTATTTCCAATGGAGAGGTCATGCCTCGTACCTGACCTGAGGTCATCGATATCAAAAATAACGGAACATATTTTAGAGAACTCGGTGGGGCCATTATGTGATATGAGTCTCAACCGGATAAGTTCGCCCTGCTCCGACTTATGCCATCTTAAACTTTTTTAGGTTGGGTCACTTGACCTGTACTGGTGACCTGACCTGAGATGACCTAACCTTAAAATTTTCAAAGAAGCTGCCAAAATTATGAGGAAAAAGGTATGCCAAGTACGGCGGCGCTACGCGCCGCCGTTCTTCTGCTATGTCCGAAAAACCCGAGGAGGGAGCGGGTACCCGCCCTCCGTCAATGCGCGTGTTAAAAAATAAAGACCTAATTTGCCTATGTATCATTGTCATAACCGGATAATATAGCAGTGCAGAATAAATTGCTGCGTGGGTAAAGGTTAAACATTCCGAAGATAACATTTCTGCTTGCCAAAGTAAACATTTCTGAGCCGCCCCGGTAGCTCAGTTGGTAGAGCGTTGGGCTCCGGCCCGCTGCTCAGAAGCATGCAGTGGCAGTGCATGTCCAGGCTTGGGATCGGTTCCCCTGAGACGCTCCGGCGCTCAATAGTTTACCCGACGTACAGGTCGGCTGGCAACTGACTGGTGAGAGGGTGACCTGAGCGGGGCGGCCGTCCCTGTGCTTTGTGGGACGTTAAACTTTGGCTTCTAAATTAACCCTCCATTGAGGGAGTTGCTCGTTCGGGTGGTGGGGTCGGGGTCTCCGTGACAAGTCCCTTGATGACTTTAGTGAGACTCCGACTCCACCAGTCGTACTAGGAACAACTTGAACGAAATTCATTTAAAAAAATTTAACTCCTCAGCCGTTTCACTCAGCGATTTAAAAATGGTGCAGGCGTCTTCTGATCCGTTGATAGTACTATGCGAGCATTTGAAATTAAATCGGAAATACTAGGGTGTAAGACCTGTGCCGAAATATGGAATGCTCCAGTATCCCATAAGAAAAAAACTTGGTGGTTCCTCATGCGCCCTGATACATGACTGTTCGTCATGTTATAATAGAGAGGAGTCATTATCATATTTGGGGCTTAATGGCGCTCCGACAATCATACGGGTCATATGGCGTCCAGGTAGACCGGAAATTTTGCTTTACTTAAGATGCTATCTTTCTCCAAATTGCGATAGTTTAATTTGCTTGAACTGTTGAATAAGGTATACAATGCTGTTGACCTGATCCATTCGGTTTCAAGGCTGCTGCAAGTAGCATTAAAGTTTAAAGCCTACGGAATGTTTCCACGGTATTAATCAGATGCAAAACCATCAACTCTTGTTTGGGGTTCGTAAATAAGCTAACAACCGGTGATGGGTGCAAGGGGTGTTAGGGGAGCTCGACACCCCGAAACCCAAGTGCCCGTAGTAAATGCATAGCCGGAGGCTGTTCTGAGGCAATGGCGGGGAGGCTGGTCCCCCTAGACCCCCCCTCCGAAATGAAGTCCTGGATCTGCCGCTGCTTACAGTCTCATGTTTCCAGTTTTCCTGCAACCTTGCGAATAGGTCAATCAACCAGCCAGAAGAGGCCTGTGGGTTTCTTATTTGGCTAGGTGTAGCGATTCAAAAGTTATATTCGCCGATAATTTTACACTCCTCCACCGCAAATGCATTTCCTACAGGTATTTCATCCATTTAAAACAATTATATGTCGGCATGGGCGTCTCCAAGATTCTGCTCAGGGGGGGGCGGGCGGCGGCTCGAAAAGGGCCCCTGTGACAGCGCCAAATGGGCCCTGATGGGTAAAAAGTGTCCTGCTTGTTACAGAATCGTGTCCTCAGGAGGGCCCTTCGGGCCTTCAGGGGGGCGGCTGTCCCTGCCCCCCCTGGTTACGCCCCTGTGTGTCGGTGAGGTTATTGCTCACTTTCCGGAATGACCCAAAAAGACGAACGCATCGGTGATAATTTTCAAATCTTTCCTTGTCGGTGAAAGAAGTTGTAATTCATAGAAACGTTAATTTGATTTTTTCAGCGCATACTTGAAAACTAACACCGGCATGTAAAAGAGCCCGTCCGGGGATGCAGTTTTCCAGAAATCATCAGGGGTGCCCGATTTTGAAGCAATGTAAATAAGCAGCACATGAAAAGAGTTAAGCAGCACATGAAACCTGTTTTAACATTTTTTGCCACTCACGACCTGGTGAGTTTCTTAAGCAAACTGAAAGCCCCAGGAATGAAAAACATATTAATATAAAGGGTTTTTAACACTATCTTAACGTTTCATTGGGGGTACCCGGGCACATCCCAAGAGAAATAAATCCACACCCCTTAGCGCGTCCCAGGGTACTGAGAGAAAAATAAAGCCATGCGTATTTGCTTCTAAACATGAAAACGGTATACACACTATGCATGTATATGCCTACATATCTTAATTATGTGTAGATGCACCCCGTCTGATGCGCAGAATATATTTTTGACATGTTTCTATCTAGCGTCTGATCCGCGGCTTGCCTATACCCCTAGACGCTGTGCCCGTGACCTGAAGACGATGGTTAACGGACCAAAGGACGAGGCACTGACAGCATTGGCGGACGCAGGGGGGGGGCATTCCGGCCATGCCCCCCAAAGCGCTGGAGTGAGGGGCCAAACTACCTTTTGCCCCCCCCAAACGCCGGGAAATTTGTTTTGAAAAAGGTGTTTACACTAGGTCTGTAGATCAAAAAAATATTCGACCAAGGTGCCACATTCCCTTTAAAGGGAATTTGGCACCTTGGTCGAATCCTGGAATTTAGTGCAATTAGGCGTACTTTTATTCAAAAATAATGAAACCACTCACGATTTCTCTGAAAAAATGTACAATAAGCTCAATATTTTGTTTTTATAAATACTCCCCTAGAAAAAATAAATATCAGCCTGTGGATGATGTCACGATCTGGCAACCACTACCATACTTGAAACGCTTCAAGGGCTTCGATTGGCTGATGCTCATCGTGACGTCAGCATATGTCGTCACACCAGTAGCTCACAACAATGGCCGCCGGCGACGGGGGGCTGAGGGGGCTGGTATCGGGTAGGTTTTACCTTTTTTCTACGGAAATATCGAGTTCCAAGACAAATGAAATATAGAGTACCGGGTTTTCCGACCTGCTTTAAAACTTGGCTATCTCAGTTAAAATCACGTTGTGAAGGTGCCATATTCCCTTTAAGTCAACAACATCTTCTCTCCTCCTCCCATAGGCGGATTCAGGGGCAGGGGGCCCTGCCCCCACCCCGATCGACCCTCAGCGTCCCCTGAAATGGTCATGGCGCCCCCCTGAAAGGTCAATGGCGCCCCCTGAAATGTCGCTTCCCACCCCTTCCCCCGATGCAAAAATCGGCGCCCACCAATAGGATTTTGCGCCCATCTGATAGGTTTTGCCAGTAAAAGTGGCACCCCCCCGACCGGGTGGCGCCCACCCCATCCCCCCCGATCGGCGATCCTGGATCTGCCTATGACTCCGGCCTCTCGTCAAGTAACAACTTTAAATCAACAACACTAAAGGCTTCTGAAGTACACTTTGGCCGTCATGAAAAACACCGAGAAATGAAGTTATGGGGTGAAATTTGGCCACCGAAAATAACAATTTTCACATTTTCTTCTTGATCCTTCGTCCTTTTTCGACAATCGATCTTACCAGAATGTGTATACGAAACAATCACGAGCCAAACAAACATAATTGCCATAGCAACCCTCGCGCAAATGGGCCTTGATGCCTATAATGACGTGACATTTTCATATATTTTAAACCAGAGACATCCTGAGATCACAAACTTATTCTAAGATACCAAAATCCTAAATCATGAAATTTTCTTATACACTTCCCACCAAACCCAACCAGTTATAAATCTTAGCTTTTCTTTATCCACCACTGCCAGACTCAACAATACTAAAATTAAATCTGCAATGACAATTTCCGCACATCTCTAAGCCACTGTTAGTACGTGAAGACTTCTTACCTGGCCATCAAATAAGCGCTCCTATCTATTTTTGTAATTAAATAAAAAATGTCTAGTTTCCAGAATATATCAAAATATATCTTCATTGTCCTTGACGCAAGGACAATTATCACCCACTATTTCTTTCACGCCATCTATACTCTCAAAATCCCCACCTGAGCTATAGGCGGCAGCACCGTCAGCCCCGACCTACCCTTGCAGCGTATCAGGCCGAGTACGGCCTGAACAGCAATATCACTATTGCTTTTACCGTTTATGTAGCCAATCTTTGCAGAAACATACCCACAGAAGAAGCGGTTTCAGCTACCGCGTATCTAATGAAAAACATCAAAGCCAAATAACCTTCTTCGGACTAAAGCGCCATGACATCGGTGACCTTTTGCGACATTGCTTGCCGAATAACTACCTTAGGTTTGGCAGAGAGTTTTGCCGACAAAAAAAACAGGCATAGCAATCAGATGCAGAGTAGCCCCACCGATCGCCATTGTCTTTATGAATGCGGTTGAATCCCTGTCCTTGCTTCACTTGAACATAAAAATTATGTATTTGAGATACATGATGATGATGTTTCCGGCACTCGGCAGCTGCCATATGGGAGGCGCCTCGTCAGAGGCGTCCCAGCCGCCGGATGAAGGCCGCCAGCCGAGGCGGATCACCCAGCGCCTCTTGAATTGTCGGGTCGTCCCGGCCAAAGACACTCTGACGGAGAAGAGCTCGCGCTGGGCATTCTGTTAAAAGGTGCTGCATTGTTTCCTCGTCCTCCCCGCACTCCGGGCACGTGCCATTTGGTGCCAGTCCCACCCGGTGCTGGTAACTGCGGAGGAAAAGAGAGTGGCCCGTCCGCAGCCTGGCCACTTCGGTGGATTCTAGGCGGGACAGGCCATGTTTGTCCCCTAGGACCACTCTCTTGGTGCCGTTTTCCTCCGCATATCGGGTGGTGCTGACACTTTCAGTCCACAAGCTGTGCGCGTGGCGCCTTATGCAGCTGTTCGCGGAGTTAAAATCAATCTGGGTGGAACCCTGGTCCAGTGTGACAGCGGCACGCGCCACTTCGTCGGCGAGCTCGTTTCCCGGTAGGCCAGCGTGGCCCGGGACCCATTGAAGGGTTAGGTGGATGCCCATGCTGGCCAGGGTCGAGAGTTGGTGCCAAACCGAGCCTGCCAAGGCATCGGATTGAGCGTGCGGGCCCTCCGCCAGGCGGGTTAGGGCGGACTGCGAATCAGTGCAGACTCGCACTTCTCTCGTTCGACACTCGGCTGCGATCGTCAACAGATGGCGCAGGGCCGCATCCAGGGCAGCTAGTTCTGCCCGGAAACTGGACGTGTAGCGGCCGGCAGGGACTCTGATCCGCTTCACGGAGTTGTTTTCCCTGAGTACCACTGCGCCTCCACCGCCATGCTCAGTGCCACTTGTCGCGGATCCATCCGTGAAGATTGAGATATCCGCTGGCGGGAGCGCAGCCAGAGTCCTTTCCGCCGCCGCGAGTCGTGCTTCTGGAGGGTCCGTCTTCTTCGTCTGGACGACTAGTTTCGTCCGAATGTCGATATTCGGGGATGGAGTCTCCCATGGCGCGACCTGCGGTGTAACCTGCAGAGGCTCCGCGGGAAAAGCGGCTAGGCCTGCCTCTGCGGAAACTGCCAGGCCGGTCTCGGCCCATCCGCGGTCCTGCTGTAGCCTCAGGCTGGGTCTCTCCGCAAGCAAGAGCGGTTGTAGCGGGTCGCCCGGAAGGTCGCGGACGTGCCGCTGCACCGCGATGGCCGCGAGCTGCTTTCGTCGTATGCTGAGAGGCATGACGTCCGCCTCTCGCTCCAGAGCGGCCGTCGGCGTCGACCTCTGGCAGCCAGTTATCGTCCTGCAGGCCTGTCGCTGTACGACCTCGAGACGTTCTAGGTTAGAGCTCGCCACCCCAGGCATCCAGCCACCGGCCGCGTAGTCTGCACAGGATCTGATGAACGCGAGGTACACCAGCCTGAGGTCGGACGCCGCGGCGCCCCAGGACTTGCCACTAAGCGCCCGTAGCGCCCCACTCCTCTTCTTCATTTTGCACCTCAGGTTCTCGATATGGTGGCGGAAGGTCAGCGTCCGGTCGTACGTGACCCCTAGGAATGTCGGGGTCGCTTCGTGGCTTAGTCGAGCGGCGCCGAGGGTCAGGTTGCACTCTCGTCTGGCCTCTGCTGGGTCGAGCGAGAAGAGGGTGCCAACTGTCTTCTCTTGGCTTATGGTTAATTTCCACTCTTCCGCCCAGGCCGTAAGGCAATCCAGAGCTCTTTGGACTCGTCGCTCTGCCGCAGCGACGGTCCGTCAGTGGCCCAGATTGCCAGATCATCGGCGAACAGCGAGGTCTGGACGCCAGGTGGTAGGTGCTCGATGAGGTCATTGATGTAAGAAATGAATAAGGTGGGAGAGCAAACGGCCCCCACCTAGAGATACATCGGTGATATCATAGCATCGGGAGCCACGGGACTAAGCTCTTGGATTCGTTCTAATAGTCTCTAATCAGCTTCCATCCATCTCTAAAGTTTTCCATTGATCGAACGGACCAGTCGGGGGTGAGGTGGATTAGTGGATAGCACCCTTGTCTTCTAAGCCACCGGTCCCGGGTTCAAGTCCCGGCGGAGCCTCTGAATAAGTCGATCTGATCCCCAAAATCCCTTCCAACAGGGTGAGAGTTGGCGACGCCGTATGACCCTGGCAGTTGGTGCGTCGTTAAACCCCAACAATTATTATTGAATGGACCAGTCAGAGACTTATAGCCTATGCCTGCCTTGACACAAATCTTACAGCATACCCTAATGGCAAATACCGTACGGAGCTATACATCAAGCCGATGGCAGTGTCCATTACCCTCCCTTATACTTCGGCACATTTCATTCAAACCAAAAAGGCAATTTTGTATTCGTAATTACTATGGGCAAAGCGGGTTGGGCAGATAAAGAACCTCAAAATCGGGGTCTAAACTAAATTTTGAATATCTTTAGAATGAATGGGTACCCAAAAAATTTGATCCAGCGAACTCTAACCAGACTATCAGGGAGAACCTAACAAGGCTAACTCTCCCCGAAAAAGTAGGACTCACTTGCATTTGCTGCCTTTCATAGACGACGGCCTCTACCATTAAGTCTCCTAGGCCGTCAAAACATCAAAATTACCGTTCAGGATCCCGTTGTTAAAGGGAATGTGGCACCTTCACAACGTGATTTTAATAGAGATAGCCAAGTTGTAAAGCAAGTCGGAAAACCCGGTACTCTATATTTCATTTGTCTTGGAACTCGATATTTCCGTAGAAAAAAGGCTAAAACCTACCTGACACCAGCCCCTCATCAGCCCGTCGCCGGCGGCCATTGTTGTAAGCTGCTGGTGTGACGACATATGCTGACGTCACGATGAGCATCAGCCAATCGAAGCCCTTGAAGCGTTTCAAGTATGGTAGTGGTTGCACGATCATGACATCATCCCCAGGCTGATATTTATTTCTTTTTCTAGAGGAGTATTTATGAAAACAAAATATTGAGCTTATTGTACATTTTTCAGGGAAATCGTGAGTGGTTTCATTATTTTTGGCTAAAAGTACGCCTAATTTCACTAAATTCCAGGATTCGACCAAGGTGCCACATTCCCTTTAAGCGGATAAGTAACAATGTCAAGAGACCAGCCCTTGATCCACCTCCATGTCCTGTCGGCAACAGACGGTGCTTCTGCTGCATGATGGGACCGGAAGGTGGATGCCACCAGTGGAACTCCGTTTATGAAATAACATGTCAACTCTGCTCCCAAATTTATGTTGGTGAAAGTAAGCGCATGATTAGAGAACGCTACATGGAACGCCTCAGAGATGCAAAAAAAGAACAAAATGCAGAATACAGCTTTCGCCGGACATTTCAAAAATAAACATCCAAAATTCACTGATACAGACAACACAAAATAAACATAAAAATTATCAGGCTAGGCAAAGATGTCCAAGAAGTTAAAATCAATGAATCGATTGAAATGATATAGTAGTATCGGATTTGAAATCTGTTCGAATTAGTGATGCAACGCTGCTCTGCCATCTCTGAATGATGCTGCCATGGTGCTCTTTTTTCTATCTCTGACTGACTGGGATCGTCAGTGCGTAGTGATGTAGAAGGCAGTGGATAACTCCGAACATTACGCAAATGTTTAGGGACCCACCGGGAACCTGCTATACCTGACCAATGCCTTCTTTATCACCGATATAATGATATAAAGCAATGGGATGAGAGCCCAGTCGTCATTTTTCTCTTCATATCTGACTTATCACATCATCGACTCCTCCCTTTGATGGGCGCCATATGACCTATGATGTCGGCGCGCCCCTAAGGCCCAACTATGATGATGACTCGTTTCTCTGCATGGTTGGGCTGCATTTTCGCAATGGACTGTGGGGACTGCATTCGTGCATAAACTTCATTCCTCTGCATGGACTATATACAGTTGACAAACAACTGTGGGCCCAGAGCAAAGTGCGGCTGGTCGAGCAGGGTCCCGTTGCTGGCGTTTATTTCAAGTTAATTGTTCCCGCCCAGCATTGAGCTTGCATATCACCACATATGTATATTCACCAGTGTAACTATGTTTACCATGTAGGCCGCTTGTGTTTGTGTTTCCCGCTAATACGGCGGCACGAATTAGTGATACGCTGCTGTTCTACCACCGCTGAATGCTCTAGTGTTCTTTCTTCAGCTGTAGTGTTCTTCAGCCAGCTATAGTGTTCTTTCTTCAGCTATAGTGTTCTTCAGCCAGCTATAGTGTTCTTTCTTCAGCTATAGTGTTCTTCAGCCAGCTATAGTGTTCGTTCTTCAGCTATAGTGTTCTTCAGCCAGCTATAGTGTTCTTTCTTCAGCTGTAGTGTTCTTCAGCCAGCTATAGTGTTCTTTCTTCAGCTATAGTGTTCTTCAGCCAGCTATAGCTTCTTTCTTCAGCTATAATGTTCTTCAGCCAGCTATAGTGTTCTTCAGCCAGCTATAGTGTTCTTCAGCCAGCTATAGTGTTCTTTCTTCAGCTATAGTGTTCTTCAGCCAGCTATAGTGTTCGTTCTTCAGCTATAGTGTTCTTCAGCCAGCTATAGTGTTCTTTCTTCAGCTGTAGTGTTCTTCAGCCAGCTATAGTGTTCTTTCTTCAGCTATAGTGTTCTTCAGCCAGCTATAGCTTCTTTCTTCAGCTATAATGTTCTTCAGCCAGCTATAGTGTTCTTCAGCCAGCTATAGTGTTCTTCAGCCAGCTATAGTGTTCTTTCTTCAGCTATAGTGTTCTTCAGCCAGCTATAGTGTTCGTTCTTCAGCTATAGTGTTCTTCAGCCAGCTATAGTGTTCTTTCTTCAGCTATAGTGTTCTTCAGCCAGCTTTAGTGTTCTTCAGCCAGCTATAGTGTTTTTTCTTCGGCTATAATGTTCTTCAGCCAGCTATAGTGTTCTTCAGCCAGCTATAGTGTTTTTTCTTCAGCTATAGTGTTCTTCAGCCAGCTATAGTGTTCTTTCTTCAGCTAGTGTTCTTTCTTCAGCTATAGTGTTCTTCAGCCAGCTATAGTCTTCTTTCGTCCGATCTGCCATGCCGGTGAACCATGCAGTGAGGTTCTCAAATCTCGGCGCTGATATGCCAATACTCAGCGATTCTGTAGAAGTATGAGGAATGCCGCACGAGCGTTGAGTTTTTAGGGTCTTTACTATAGGCTGGGCTACCAGCCTATAGTTGAGGTTAGTTAGTAGTAGTTAGTAGTTAGTAGTTACTTAGTTGAGGTTAGTAGGACTGATCAGCTTATGTTATTGGTTTATATATGTGTGAGTATTAGTACATACGTTAGAATGTCGATAATTTTACCTGACAGTCTGAACTAGGAAATTGTAGTGTAAGAACAACCTACGTGGTTGTATCTTCGTTAAAATTCAAATTGCTAAATGTCTTCTCGCCGCCGTCAGTCCTGATCATGCCCCCATGAGTGACATAGATTGGCTTTTGACTCATTATTTCTGATTTTTTTAGTAGGATGAACATTAGGCCGCTTCGTCACCTAACACGAGCTCATACTTCTTAGCTTCAATAAAGATACCTGTCAAAATTGAGATGCTTTGAAACAAATGCTGGAATCTATGCCAATACAATATGTTGATATTGCTGCAGAATAACGATGAAAAGTTCGTTATATACAAATTTTCAAGTGACGGGTAGCAGGGGCAAGACATTAGTTTTACTCAAAACAAAGGCATGTTTCAATCATTTAGACATCGTAGCATTGAAATCAGGCCGAAAACCAATACTTCTAGGAATGGTCCCATCCCTACTTGCGGAAGTTGGGTTTTGATGGAATTTTCAGGTCCTCCTCTAATTTTCTGGGCTCCTGTTCAACGGAGATTCTTGCAGATCTTACCTGTCTGAGCCAGACCTCTCTTGCACGGTACTTGAGCCTTGGGTCTACTGCGTTCTCCACTACTTGCCAGGTCGGGTCACCGTCCGGTAGCCGGCGGGTTCTTTGATATTCTCTGCCAGCCAGACCCTTGGCCCTAACGCTGGGCGGTTCGAGACCTGCCTCCACCCCGAGTGCTCCCGTTCTGATGACTCTGGTGCAGCCCATGATGATTCTTGACGTTGGCGCCGCGTGAGTTATGTCAACTGCTGCTCCGTAATCCACCACGGCTCGGATATACGCTGTGTAGGTAGTTTTGAGGAATTACTTAAATATAAAGGACTTCTCCACTAGTGAAAATGAAAAACGTTTGGAGATTTCGGCTATATTTTATCAGCCTTCGTCAGCGAGTGGTCGGTTAGATCGGTGGAAATCGGAAGACTGTCTTCCGATGTCCACCAATGTCTTCCGAAGGCTGATAAAATATAGCCGAAAGCTCCGAACGTTTTTCATTTTCATTAGTGGAGAAGTCCTTTATATTTATCGGAAGATGTCTTCCGATGTCCGCCGATCGAACCGACCACTCGCTGACGAAGGCTGATAAAATATAGCCGAAAGCTCCGAGCGTTTTTCATTTTCACTAGTGGAGAAGTCCTTTATATCTATGTAATTCATTGGCATCCACTTATAATGTCATTTCGATAGTTTTGAGGACTTGTCTGTTTGCTCCGTGTGTGAACGGAAAATTCATGGATTTCTTTATCTTCTTGATATGCTCAGTGAAGGGTTCCACCCAAGGTCAGTCCCAAGAAGGAGGGGTGAGTAACCTGGGGTATTAGCTGTTCTTGGATATGTAGTTCTATTTTTATTTTGTCCGTGGCTTCTCCGGAGCAGAGAAAGAACGTGGCTGGGGTGCTTTTGCTGACTGAGGGTTGCACCAATAGTTGTCCTTCCCAACTGGGGGAGGGAGGGGAGGGGGTGGGCTGTGGATGCGACCGCGTCACGGTTGGGAAGTGCCGACGGTTGATGGTCATTATAAACCCTACGCCAAGGCCGTACAGCTTCATTCTCTGTTCAAACCTCGACTGAGTCTAGTCGCAACATCCCTGCAATTTCAAACCAGTTCTGGATTTGTTTAGCTTCAGCCTATTTTATGCTGCCTCCCTTTTCTTCCACTGTGTTCTTCAACTGATTGTTAGGCAGCGCTTTCCTAAGACGTGCGGCTTTAAGTGTAGCCCACACCTGAATATCTTCTGCTTCTCTAACTAGAGCACTCAAACATCATAAGGCGACTTCAATTCAAAGCACACGCAAGACCAGCATCACAATATCCTAGCTTACCTCAGCACCATGTCGGAAGACTCGCTGCCCATCATTGACCTCCGCTTAGCACAGGGCCCTGAGCGGAATGCTCTTGCAAAGCGACTCGTCCGCGCCCTAGAGGAGTGGGGCTTCTTCTACGTGCAAGGCATTGAAGGATATGATGAAAGTGAACTTCTAGAACAAGTCAAATGGTAAGAATGAAGATATTATGTTGACGTCTATTAATCATCTTTGGTCTCAATCTTGTTATAAAGTTTCGTGCCACATCCTTGGATATTTCACCTTGTGTAAAATGTCCATTTTTTCCACACATCTTTTTGTGTGTACACTCCCTATATCGAGGTATCCAATGACAAAATGAAGGGAACTATGTTTTGTGCTCTTTGACTTCCAACGACGCGATACGCGTTCACTAATTTTGCGTCGTTTGTGGGTCTTTTAGATAAAATAGTCTCGGTTCTAGCACAAATTATATGGTGTTCAAAAGGTTTTTGTGTATGTCAATCATGATGGCATATTTTAAATATTTAGGGCTGATTTTCCTCCGCAGTAATTTCGTCATTGCAACGCTAGAATTAATAATAAATGATGCCCTGTTTTCTTTAAAAGGAATAGGAAAATTCAAAATATATATTTCAAATCCCTCTACACATCAATAGATAGCACGGGCTCCCCTCCCTTTCCTGTGTGTCTTTTTACACCTCACCAAAAGTTATCTGGAAATTATAACATTTTTTTTTCAGCTAAAATTCCCTCGTCACAGCACTTCCCCTATTTTTGCATTTTTCGATTATTTCTTAAAAGTAATATATCCAAGGAGCATTTTCCTCATTAGATCATATCGGATTTTCCTCAGTTTCTCTTTTCAAGGTTTTAATTCTCATTAAATATAGTAGCACGACAGCCAAATTTACGGCTAGCACTCTCCTATTCTTTACGTGCGTAACGCTAATTTAACTGCCGCCACAGTCACGCTGTTTCGGGCGAGAGGAATGTTTTAAAATACTAAGTGCTGGTTAACAGGCGCTCAAAATGGGATTCTTGTATTGGGTTTGAGTTTTAACAAAAGTAAGAATTTAACATGCCTGAGTAGAGCTGTTTCCAGACTGTTACTGTCACGCGTTTAACTGGCATCTAATGCATGTCGTCATATTACCTTTCTGTAACCACCTCATTTGTGCATCTCACTTCGTATCTGTACCTGTCTCTCCTCGGCACCGTGTCTGTATCCCTTTTGCCTGTGTTGAGGTCCTTGGAAAGTTGGGAGGGGAGGGGGTGGATGGTTTTCTTTGTTAGATGTTATTGACGAGGTTCAGGTGTATTTTTGATATTGGGTTGTCAGAATGATTGTTTAAAGGCAAATACAGGGCGTCGGCCGTCACCTGAAAAACAAGAGAATTTAACATGCCTACGTTTTGGCTATTCCGCCTTGATCACAGCATTGAAATAAATTAAGATACACATTAAATACATAAAAGAAACAAGCTCGTACATTGAATCGCAAATATTGTCTCTACCGTTTGAATTATTTTTGAATCTTTCAAGCTAGGTATATACCGAACATGCAAACACTTCATGGAAACCCCCGTCGGAAATCGGTAAAACGGTTTCATGAAGTGTTTGCATGCTCGGTCTATACCTAGTTTTGAAAAATTCAAAAAGGATTCAAATGGTAGAGACTATATTTGTGATTCAATGTACGAGCTTGTTTCTTTCATGTATTTAATGTGTATTTTAATTTATTTCAATACTGTAATCAAGGCGGAATAGCCGAAACGTATGTATGTTAAATTGTAACTTTTGTTAAAACTTGAACCTAATACAAGAATTCCATTGTAAGCACCTGTTGACCTCCCCATCTCCATCCTGTATATGCTAAATGTTTTTTACATAGGTGTTTTTTATAAGCCAACCGCATCTGTACACTATAACTTTTAAAAATTTCTTTTAGCTCCCAGAATATAGAAAACCAGAGTGTCTGGTAAACAGCGCTTTGTATGTTCTTTATCGAGGGCAGAAAGTTAATTTTGTCCTCAGGGCATGAAGATGCTATATAAAGTTGTATCCATGATGAAAAACATATCCAAAAGACAATTTTGAACAAGCTTACGAGAAAGTAGGTGACTAACCAGCATAATGCCTCTGGGAGCAGAAACTGAGTTGGCAACTGATATTGAAAAACTTAAGTTGATGTGATTGACCTCTCTTTTATGCGATGAAACCGTACGAACGTGACATTTTAATTTTCTGCGTGACATTGATAATGGTGAACCTACCTCGCAGATATAGGCAAAGCTGATTTGCAATGAAAGCCACAGAAAGTTAATGGGGCTTTCGCGTGAGCGTGAAGAAAAACCTAATGTAATATTTGTGTCTTTTTTTGCCTTTTATCTTATTGCACCTTTGCCGTTTTTCACTATTTTTTTAGATGGGCGAAAGTTTTGTTGAGGGAAGATGGTATGGCGATTGCTGATGATTGCCAACCAAGGGGAGGGTGTCACCTTACTGGGAATTTGTGACTTGGGGTGGTGACAAGGGGAGGTCGGGATACCCCAAGTTTTGCCCACATCATATGTGAACCGTTCCTTACTGATCAATGTACTGCAGGTTCTTTGGCCTGCCTGACAAAGTGAAAATGAGCGTGGCACGAGCACCCTTCAATCCGAACACCAGCCTCCGCTTTCGAGGGTTCTTCCCTCTGGACGATAAGGGCGTCTCTCACATGGAAGGCAGGTATAGTTATCAGCCTTATGGACATTTCTGTGCTGGTGCCAACATTGCACCTGGAAAGAAGCAGATGTGTTTTCGCAGCAAAAATTACGGGGGATGATGAGCCGATTGTGGTTTTGTAGCCTGGAGGCAGATTATTGAATATGATAAACTAGTGAAAACTAGTAGAGTAAACTAGTAAAAAATGATTAAAAACTAGAAAAACTTGTAGAGGCACGTTTATGTTTCTCATCTCAGACGTTCGAGCATTTCTCAGGTCAGTGGTGCATCTAGGTCAACATTTCGAGGGGCTGGGGCCATCAGCGCTATTGCCCTGGAACTGCCTTCGGCTATGCAGTAACTATAGGCTCGCTGACATTTCAGGGGGGGGACTTGAGCCCTCCGCAGCCTCCCTTGGATCCACTATTATCTCAGGTGTTCTATAAAAATTAATTTGCAGTATGTGTAGAAGCAGATTTGTCGGGAATTTGTATCTGCTGATGTTTTAATCATTTCCTAATTGCATCCATGACAAAAGTCAACTTCGTAAATCGCGAGGTATCTCGTCAGAAAAACACGTTTCCTAATTGGGGGCCGTTTATAAATTACGTTACGCTTTCCTGTGTGTTTTCGACCCCCTACCCTCCCCCACGTCACGGCATGTCACGTTTCGGTCAACCCCCACCCGCGCCGAAGGGTGACGAAATGTATGAACAAAAGGTACGGCCCCTATTTTATCGATATGCTTTTGCTCCCCCACGCCATGTACGGTCACTTTTTGACGTCCGAGTCGTTCTTTTCTACTTTTTGGCGTCCACTTGTTGAGATCCGGCTCCTCATGAGTGGCTGAAATATCCATGGGCTTTAGAAAGGTACCAGTGAGCTCTTGTTAGAGTGGTTCTGTCAGGAATAAAAAATGGAAAACTAGAAAAAGCGTGTTTATGTATGTTTCGAATGTTGCAATATAAAAAAGAGCGCGCGGTGATCAGTTTGTATTTCAAACATTAGGGGATTTCAGGATACAAAAAGTGCAATGCGCTATTTTTTTCAAATGAATGGGGATAATTTACCAAGCCACAAATGAGCCGTAAAAACAAAACCCAAAAATACCAGCGGGAAAAGATATAGTAATGCGGGGCTACATAAAGCTATAGCCCCATGTAATAGCACGTCATTTTTGGCCACCCCCCCTCATGTCACGGCACGTCACGATTCGGCCGACCCTCTCCCCTCTAGGAGCGTGGTGTGAATTATGAACAGCCCCTTCTATCTGTCTTTTTCGAAAATGTTCTGCCTGGACCTGATGCTGAACGGATGGATGTTTCTCAAACATCAAGCAGTACCTGTTTTGATTCTCGTGCGGCTCTTAATGTTTTAGCGAAAGTTTTTACCCTTTATCTTGCCGTTTCACTTGTGCTTTGATCTACACATCCTGTATACCCATTTTACTATTTTAGAGACCTTATTTTATGATCATGTTTTACTCATACGGAGTTTTTTTCTTCATGACATCAAGACTTAGGGCGAGTGTGTCACAATTCCACAGGTAGGTAGCATTTCGATCATTTCATTGTGAATAGTTGAATACCATGTTTTAGTTTTACTGATTTAACTGTACAGTCAGCTCCAGAATTTGAAAAGTCAAAAGTCGAAAAGTCAAAGCTCCAGTAGCTCCAGAGCTATAAGTGGGTTGTACCTGTTGCTCATTTACGTAAATAAATACAAATACAAACTCAAGTTTTGCACTCGATTTGGAGCTGTAACAAAACGAAGCACCCTTCAGGATACGACATGGGCTCACTGGAACCACTGGAGGGATTCCACGATGGCGAAAAATACGCCAACATTATGTACGAAGAGTGTCCCTGGCCCGTGTGCGAGGAGCAAGATCGCGTGAAAAAGTTTAAGGTTAGTTGTGGGCTCAAGGTCAGCGATAATTTCAGGGTCAATTGTGGGTCAAGGTCAGTGCTGATTTCAAGGTCAGTTTTAGGTTTAAGGTCAGCGATGATTTCAATGTCAGTTTGTGGGTTTGAGGTCAGGATAATTTCAAGTTCAGTTGTGGGTTCAAGGTCAGTGATCATTTCAAGGTCAGTGACGATTTCAAGATCAGCGATAATTTCAAGGTCAGTTGTGAGTTCAAGGTCAGTGATGATTTCGTGGTAAGTTGTAGGTTCTAGGCCAGCGATAATTTCAAGGTCAGTTGTAGGTTCAAGGTCAGCGATAATTTCAAGGTCAGTTGTGGGTTCAAGGTCAGAGATAATTTCAAGGTCAGTTGTGGGTTCAAGGTCAGTGATCATTTCAAGGTCGGTTGTAGGTTTAAGGTCAGTGATCATTTCAGAGTCAGTGATGATTTTAAGGTCAGCAATAATTTCATGGTCATTTGTGGGTTCAAGGTCAGCGATAATTATAAGGTCAGTTGTGGGTTCAAGGTGAGTGATACTTTTAAGGTCAGTTGTGGGTTCAAGGTCAGTGGTCATTTCAAGGTCAGTGATGATTTCAAGGTCAGCGATAATTTCAAGGTCAGTTGTGAGTTCAAGGTCAGTTGTAAGTTCAAGGTCAGCGATAATTTCAAGGTCAGTTGTAGGTTCAAGGTCAGCGATAATTTTAAGGTCAGTTGTGGGTTCAAGATGAGTGATCATTTCAAGATCAGTGATGATTTCAAGGTGAATGATAATTTCAAGGTCATATAAAGGTTCAAGGTCATATAAAAATTCAAGGTTGGTTGTAAACAAAATGTTGATGATAATTGTAAGTTGTTGAAACGTCCACGAGGTATGATTCTGTTCGATGTCAAGTACATATCTACGAGTATGAAACCAATAAAATGTCTTCATTGGGGACAGCTAAGCAGAAGCTTCTGTTTCCAAGGGACCAAGTGTAAAATGGCCTGGGCTTTTTTGTATGACCGATTGCTTTTATCTAACATAGACGTGAAAAAATTGCATTGTAAGACCAGCTGTGAAAAGTGAATCTCTTACTTAAATCAACTTACATGCAGGGATGCGGAGCCGGAGCCGGAGCCGGTCGGAGCCGACCATTCTGCCCGGAGCCGGAGCCGGAGCCGGAGCCGTCAGAAAGGGTTCGGCTCCAGCTCCCAAAGAGCTCTAAAATTACCAAAAATCAAACGTGAAATGGTCACATTTTATCTCATGAGATGTCGCATGGGAACACATCTATTCACCTGAAATATTACATTTTCTCAATATGTTATGTATATCGAGATTAGTGAAATATTACAACTCACAAAATTCGCTCACAAAATTCTCACTGGCAATGTGGACTCTGCCCTCCTGCTCGGGAGCTTCCCACTCCATGTCCCTGCGCGAAACACGAGAGTGGGAAATAGAACTTTCCTACACGTACCATATGCCAGGGTGGAAACGATAAGATCTGGACTGTTCTGTCGTGCTGCCTCTGCAGTGAACTCTTTTCTCACTGCCTGCCAACGCGCAGACCCTTTTAGATCCACTTTGGCCAGTTCAGATCTCAGGTACGCACGTATGTTAAACAGATGCCTTAGTGATTCATGCGTGTTTTGTTTTTATGTTTTATCATGTTTTTTTTACCGTATACCATTGCGCTGTTCATCATCTCATTATGTATTTATCAATGTGTTTACCCAAATTTTTAATTTACATCTAGACCATGGCCGTTTATTATTGGCATACAATACATTTTAGTCATTCGTGTATGCCATGTTCACCTCATCGGATATTTTAAGCTCATGCATGCTGTGATATTGGTCGCCCACTAAGGGTTACATGAGCATCGGTCATTTAAGCGCTTATTTACATCATCTCTTTTATTGTGTTTTGTAAATATGTGTGTTTTACCAGCGTGACTTGAGCTGTAATTGGGGTTTACCTGTTGCTCATCAACGATGAATAAATAAATAAATAAATAAATAAATAAACTAGGGTGTTCCGTAGACGGTCTCACTCTCGGGCAGTTACCCCCCAAACCGCCCAATTTTTGGCGATTGTTTCCGATTTTCTTTAAAAAAATGTTTTTCACGATTTACCCCATACCGTCGTCGGCCTGCATCCGCCACTGTTGGCAGACGCAGGGGAGGCCATTCCGGCCATGCCCCCCAAGCCCTGGAAGGGGGCAGACTATCTTTTGGCCCCCCCTTGAAGGCCGAAGAAATTCTTTGAAAAAGGTGTTAACACTAGGTCTGTCGAGCAATAGTGTTGTTGTAGACCTAATTGTTAATTGCGGGGGCTATAGACGCACAAACTGCCGCCGCTATGCGGAGTCGCCAGCCCTCTCTCTCTCTCTCTCTCTCTGCAGATATGCGGAGTCGCCAGCCCTCACCCTGTTGGGTTTTACATACATACATATTCATTTCGGAATACTCACGGGTTAAAAAACGAAGACATGATGATGCAAAAGATACAAGCGTAGATGATGTTTACGAAAAGAAACACGATATCAATGCCACACGGTCCAGAAGGCTAGGGGCCGCGTACAGGCGCAGGCGGGCCAGCGCGAAGCGAGCGGCAGACAAAGATACTGCGACCAAACGCAGGACAGCACCCAAAAAGGGTGGCCGCGGGACAGCGTCAGTGCGCCGGGAATCCACGATGAGGCGGGTAGCCAGGCGCAAACACAATACAGTGCATGCTGTAGTGTAGCAAAAAGAAAATGTTAGAAAGATAACAAAATTAAATAACGTAAAATAAAGTCAATTTTAGGGGCTATTCAGATCAACTTATTCAGAGGCCCGTCGGGACACAAACCAGGGATCTGTAGCTCTGAGGGCAGGTGCTCTACCACTGAGCCGTTCATCCCTCCGCCGGGCCAAATGCGTGAAAAAAGGGGCACCAACGCGCCCGCTGTCTTTTTCGTCGACTCCACTTTTGTCAGCGCCCTGTAGGATTTCAGTGATTCTTAGGCAGGTTACCCAACTAGAAAGAATCTCCCTCTCTCTCTCTCTCTCTCTCTCTCTCTCTCTCTCTCTCTCTCCCTCACTAACCTCATCTGTTCTCTGCAGGAGTTCAGCCAACGGTACTACCGCATGATGAACGAAGCCGGCCTGGTTCTCCTGGAGCTGGCCGCGGAGGGATGTGACGCTCCTTCTGACCTCCTCGTCAAACTCTTCCGTCCAGATCCGCTATCTGGTCTACGCTATCTTCACTATCCACGCAGGGATGTGGATAATGCTCCCAAGTCGGCGTATGATCCACAAGACAGTAGGTGGAGCGAATTTGCGCATCGCTGCTGTTGCATCAGTCATAGGCGGATCCAGGGGGGCAAGGGGGCACGTGCCCCCCCCGATCGACCCTCGGCGCCCCCTGAAAGGTCGATGGCGCCCCCTGAAATGTCGCTTCCCACCCCCCCAGGATGCGAAAGTCGGCGCCCACCGATAGGATTTGGCGCCCACCTGATAGTTTTTGCCGGTCATAAGTGGTGCCCCCCTGGTCCGGATGGCGCCCCCCCGGTCCGGATGGCGCCCCCTCGGGAAGGTGCCCCTCCCCCGATCGGCAATCCTGGATCCGCCTATGGCATCAGTGCGTACACATGGCTTGATATGGCATTTGGCAAGGTAAATCGGACAGGCTTACTGCCGGTAAAGGAATCAAAACCCTTTATGCAACAAAAAGGGTGAAGAGAACAAACTTAAGGAGTAATGCTCTTTTCCTTAGAATTAATTTTTAGAGCAGATATGGCTATAAATCAGAAAACCCCTCTAGGAAAGTGAACATCGTCTTTTCAAAACACCATCTGTAGCTAAAACATGAACAAACGAAAAATAAACTAATAAATGAATTTGTACTCTCTCAGATTCTCTGATACTCTGCGATGCTCACAACGATTCCGGCTTTTTCACCCTCCTCTCCACCTTTGACTTCGCCGGTCTCCAACTGAAGCGGGAGGACGGTTCCTGGATGGACGTCCCGTGCAAAAAGGGCGCAGTCGTGGCCAACATCGGAGAAATGATGGCTGCAATATCTGGAGGCCGCTGGAGAGCGACCAATCACAGAGTGGTTGACCTGGGAGAGGACAGGTGAGCCACCAATGGGCGGAGGCGACGATAGGAGAGCGACCAATCACAGAGTAGTTGACCTGGGAGAGGACAGGTGAGCCACCAATGGGCGGAGGCGATGATAGGAGAGCGACCAATCAAACAGTGGTTGACCTGGGAGAGGACAGGTGAGCCACCAATGGGCGGAGGCGACGATAGGCGAGTGACCAATCGCAGAGCGATTGACCTGGGAGAGGACAGGTGAGTCGCCAATAGGCGGAGGCGACGATAGAAGAGCGACTAATCACAGAGCGGTTGACCTGGGAGAGGAAAGGTGAGCGTTCAGTGTAGAGTGAGGTATAGAATGAAGATCTGATTAGGTACCGGATCATATCCCATCCCCGGGCTAGACTGGCAAAGGGCAGAAAATTGAATTTGCTGACCAGAGTGTTTGGGCAGTTTTTGATTCAGATATGGGTTGAAATTGGGATATTGTTTATTCAGTACCTACTATTTCTTTATGGATCAAATTTGGATTAATAAGTGTCGTGCCTAAATTTATTGACATGAATTTGTCTGGGCAATTTTGGGTTATAAAACGGATTGAATTCTAATTTTCTGGGCCGTGAGGCGCTCTTATTCAGTGGGAACCGGGGTGAGGCCAAAATGAGCCAAGGTGTGCTCTTAATCTAAATGGATTAAAAGAGCATACGTCTTTTAGAGCCAGGTGGTTCGCTACTTAAGTCTTCTACCCACCTGCTTGTGGACTATCTACAATAATAGTAGCAGAATAGTAAAAAGTAATAGTAATAGTAAATAGAAGAGGGTTACCGGAGTAGAGGTTTTCAAAAGCAAAAGTTAGCGGGCAGCGGAACCTAAATAATTCTGAAGTGGTACCGGTAGGTACTAATAGGCTGCAGAGGGGCCAAAAATAGGATATGGATATTGATAGAAACATTTTTCTTCATCAGAAAAAAACACTAAGAGTTGAAATACAAGTTACTGTTGTGTACTTATGTTTCTATACTCTTCACGAAAACCACCAGCTATTTTGTAAACATCTATATGTTAACAGTAGCAAATTTTATTCAAAAGAACTATGAGAGGCCATTTTATAGTGCTTTAGTTGCACTTTATGATGAAAAGTAACGACTACCTATTGCGGAGTGGAAGTGACGCGGTTTCCCACACTGGAAAAGTAATCAGCTTCTTTTTCTTATAAAAAATTAAGGACATGAGTAGCAGCCTCTCTCCCCCCCTTTCTCGCTTTTCTGTTTTCTCGTTTTCTGTCCCTGCCGTTATGAGTGTCCGTCCTTCCGACCTAAACAATCTGCTGTGTCTCTTCTCAGGTACTCGGTTCCGTTCTTTCTCGAGCCAAAATACTCAGCCAACATTTCTCTCCGTCTGCCAGGAGGCGGACTCGCCGACGACCCCGTCTGGTTTGGTCCGTGGTCCATCAGGAAGCAGGTGGACTCGTTTTATGAGTTCGGCGCCCTGCCTTATCCCGAGTCCCTGACGGAATGAGCTGTGTGTGCGCAGTCTTTTGGCCAGCGCTTGGGCGAAAAGATAGATAGGCGAAAGATAGGCGAAAGAAATTATCTTTTGGCCCCTCCCCAAACGCCGGACAAATTTTTGAAAAAAACGTGTTTACACTAGGTCTGTAGAGCAAAAAATATTCGCTCCCCCGCCCGAGAGCGATCATGCACTTGGAGAGGAAGCTTATACTAGGTCTGTAGAGCACTGAAAAAGGTGTTTACACTAGGTCTGTCGAGCAAAACAGTATTCGCTCCCACTCCCCCCCCCAGGAAGAGAGGCAGACATGGGTTTGCGCCCCCCCCAAAAAAAACTCGGGTCTGCGTCCGCCACTGCTCCAAGTGGCGTGGAACTCTGTCGAGCACGTGCTTTTCTGTGTAGATGTACGGTTTTTGCCGCTTGATCGAAAGTAAACTATCGGCAAGTTATCGGAGGGCCTGCTGTAGATAGTGCACCATGCCGGATATTTATAAAAGTTAAATGACCTAAATGGTTTTTTTCAGTTTTTTTAGGGATCTTCTCATGCCTGCCGCCTTTTACTCGCCACTTTTATCATTTAGGGCCTTAGGTCATTTCCCTTGATATGAAATAAAGGACTGTTGCACTTCGACCATTTAGCTGTTGCACTTCGACCACTCGTTCATCATGTGTGTGTTAACCTCGTTGTCCCCAATGCCGCGAATCAGTTTCGCAGATAATTGACTCTTTACCGGATGGGAATCCAATAAAACTTTATTGTGCAACTTCTGTTGATTCTGCAGGTTTCATCCGTTTTTTTAGGAATCCTATTTATATTTATGTGTGGGTTCAGACATGTAGCGCGCTGAGACGAGACCATAGGCGGATCCAGGACTTCTGATCGGCGAGGGAGGGGGCATGATCGGAAGAGGTGCCATCCGGGCCATTGGCATAGCCATGATTTCTGAACTTGTAGGGACACATCCAGCCTCTTGATCATTTTGTCCTAACATAGATCCACCACTACAATCAGCAAGCCTGTGATTGCACTCAGGGTCTTCTAGAAAATTTTTGACAAACTCAACTTCTTCTGGGGCCACTAAGTTGTCGGTTGACCTGTCCACCAGTTGATCTGTTGATATGGTCGAGGAAAATCAGATCTTTGGATGGAACTAAGCCTAAGAGTTTCTTTTTATCACATTTGAAAATTTCTACGCCAAATTTTAAACGGAGATCGACTGTCTTATGTTTCAAAAAAAATATTCGTTTATATTGTTTCGACGGAATTGTGGGTTATTGCCACCACTTGGCCCAGTGGCGGCGGATGCTCTTTTCGGAAGGGGGGGGCAATAATTTTTCCAGGGGGCCCCTTGACGATGGGGCCCCCTCGGCAGCAAGGCCCCCCTAAAAACTGCAATAGATTGGCTGGGACTTGCTGCCTGAGATCAGAGGCCTAAGCGCAGGGGTGGATCCAGGGGGCTGAGGGGGTTTAGCCCCCCTTGCCCCATTTTCGCCATTTTCGCCTTCTTCCCCTTTTTCGCCATTTTTCAAAGCTCAGCCACTCCCCTAGCAAAATCCTGGTTCCGTTCCTGCATAAGCGTCACAAATGGTAAAAGTTGTATTTGGCCCAGTACAAAAATGGTTATTCCTCCCTGTTGTTTAGTTGGCCCGTGTAAAAAAATGTTGTTGCCTCCCCCATTCGATTTTCCACACGATCTCGGATTCCAAGCTGGAATATTTTTCCTGCAGTACAGCAAAATAAGCAGCGTATTTAACATGTAGATGTCGAAATATGGATCTGCGTTTTATAGGTTCACGTAAGCCTCGGACATTGAACGTCAAAGCTTTAAGCTCGAGCGTCACGTTAGGAGCTTATCACAATTTTCCGACGCAAATAAAGTGAACGCTGTTTGTTCGTATGCATCTACATAATGAAACATGGTAAGTAACACGAATTATTATATTCTGAGTATCTTTTTCGGAAAATTCCGTCTCCCGCAGAATGAGAACTGGGGGCGCTTTGATGCTGTCGTGTATATCGACACAGAAAAAACGCAAATGACAGGCATACTGACTTGAGCACACACAAGACCAAGCTTGGAGCCCTGAGACACAGCTCGGGGCTCCTTGAGACACACTCGGGGCTCCTTGAGACGGAGCTTGGGGACTCCTAGAGATCAAGCTCGAAAGCCCCCGAGCCCAAGCTCAGGGCCCCTGAGACCAAGCTCGGGGCCCCTGAGACCAAGTTTAGCGGCCTCTGAAACCAAGCTTGGAGGCCCCTGAAACCAAGCTAAAGGTCCCTTAAGACTAATCTCGGGGGCCCCTTAGACCAATCTGGGAAACCCCTTATACCAATCTTGAAGGGCCCTGAGACCACGCTCGGGAGCCCCCTTAGACAAGCTCCGGAGCCTCTTAAACAATCTCAGGGCCACTGAGACCGAGCTCGGGGGGCCCTCTTAAGCCTAAGCTTGGGTGCCCTGAGACCAGCCTTGGGGGCCCCTTAGACCAAGCTTGGGGGTCCCTGAGACAAAGCTCGGGGGGGGGGGAGGAACAGCTCGGGAGCCCCTGAGACAGAGTGGGGGCCCTGATACCAGGCTCGGTGGCCCTTTAGACCAAGTTCTGGACCACCCTGAGATCAGGCTCGGGGGGCTCCTTTAGGCTAAGATTGGGGCGCCCTAAAGGTCAAGCTAGAGGGTCCCCAAGCCCAAGCTAGAGGGGCCCCGAGCCTAAGCTCAGTTATAAAATCATTGTTTTTAGTCTCTTTGGTACGAATGACGCTATCCGTATTTACATACGTGAGAAATAGGTAGGTACAATTGGAAGATGTATTGGAAAATTAACATATTGCGTTTGCCAAATCTTTCCCGGTCTTCAAAACATGTAGGGACATTCCCTACTAGTTTTCAGGGGTCTCCAAACTTGTAGGGACACTGTCCCTAGTGTGCCTAGTGGTGGCTACTCCCATGATCGGGACCAGGGGGCGTCAAAAACCGGTTAGGTGGGCGCCACATCTTATGGCGGGGCGATGATGCTTGCAGCCTGGGGAGGCGAAATTTTGGGGGACCCGGATGTTTGATCGGGGGTCAAATTCTCCCACTTCCCCCTCTGGATTCGCCTATGGAAGTTGACAGGTCTTGAGGGAATGTCACGGTTCATAGGAGTAATTATATCGCCACAAGAAGCAAAACCAACATCGCTCGCAAAGCTGAAAACGAGGAAATTTCAAAAACCTTCGAAGTGTTTCTCGATGGTTGCTTCAGTACTTGTATTTTGTACATTATAGCCTTGGCCAGGTACTCATAATCCTTCCGGGTACTGACAGGAATGTGGCACCTTCACAATGGGTTTTGAACTGAGATAGCCATGTGATGAGCATCCCAAGAAACTACCTGATTGAAGTTTTATTTGGCTCAGAACTCACATAAAAACTGTCCATCGCATAAAAACAGGTCAAAATCTACCCTCTGTCGACCCCGTTCTCCCCAAATGTGACGTCATGCTATTATATATTCTTAAAAGAGAATATCTGGTGTTACCCCTGAATCTATGCTTATTGATTCGACATCGTTATCGAGTCAAATGTAATGTAATATACATCATGTTATACTATGATATGATATCGATATCGAATCGAATATAATGTAACATATGTTATATTATACTACCATATAATATCGATATCGAATATAATATAATGTAACATATGTTATATTATACTATGATATAATATGGATATCGAATCGATAACGATTGATATTGATATCGATACCCTCGAATCGATACCTCTGCAACTGATGCGGCGCTCTCCTGCTTGTAAAGATATCCGTCACCCGAAATGCTGCTCCTGCCCATAGCCTGCCGATCCCTTGTGTAAAGAACCGGTTATACCGGACCGGTTTATAACCGAACCGAACCGGCTTAGAACCGAATAGACACTTCTCACAATTCCACTAAAATTCTGTGGTTGCCTGGGAAGTGAGCATTTGTAAATATTTCGGAACGTCTTGGTCATCTGTCTTTACAACAGGTGTTTCATTGCTCTGGTTAAGGGCCGACGCAGGGGGGGGCATTCTGACCATGCCCCCCTCCACCAAAGCGCTGGAAGGGAAAGCCAAACTATTTTTCGTCCCCCCCAAAGGCCGGAGAAAGTTGTGAAAAAATGGTGTTTACACTAGGTCTGTCGAGCAATTAAATATTCACTCCCACCCCCCCATGGGAGGCAGACATGGACTTATTGCCCCCACCCCTCAAAAAGTCGGGTCTGCGTCCCCCTGGTAAAATACGGCATGGAGTCATAAAAGATAATACAACTGGAGGTCAGAAATGAAATAATTTGGTCTACGTGCGTACAGCACGCTTGAAAAGTGCCATCAATTATGTTGGGGTAATTCACGACCTGAATAATCTGTATGTCTAGCTGTATGCTGTATGTATGTATGTATGTATGTATGTATGTATGATGTATGTATGATGTATGTATGCATGCATGTATGTATTGCTGTAGGTATGTATGCTGTATTCTCAGTTTCCCGGCGACGATTCCAATAGAATACGCTAGTTTTTCAGTAGCTGTCTTGAGAGAAGTTAGGAGAGACAAATATTTAACGAACGTATGTAGCAGTCAGTGACGGATACAAGGAGGCTAGGGGGCTCAAGCCCCCTCCCCCAAATGTCAGAATACCTATAGTTGACACACAGGTGGAGGCTCTCTGAGGCAATGGCGGGGGAGGCTCAAGTCCCTTAGCTCTCCAAAAATGAAGTCCTGGATCCGCCATTGGTAGCAGTCGTAAATTGTCACGTGGGTCACGTGACAGCTCTGATTGTAAGTGGCACGGACTGGCAGAAAGATATACGTGGGTCACGTGACAGCTCTGATTGTAAGTGGCACGGACTGGCAGAAAGATATACGTGGGTCACGTGACAGCTCTGATTGTAAGTGGCACGGACTGGCAGAAAGATATACGTGGGTCACGTGACAGCTCTCACTGTAAGTGGCACGGTCTGGCTGAAAGATATACGTGGGTCACGTGACAGCTCTGATTGTAAGTGGCACGGACTGGCAGAAAGATATACGTGGGTCACGTGACAGCTCTGATTGTAAGTGGCACGGTCTGGCTGAAAGATATACGTGGGTCACGTGACAGCTCTCACTGTAAGTGGCACGGATTGGCAGAAAGATATACGTGGGTCACGTGACAGCTCTCACTGTAAGTGGCACGGACTGGCAGAAAGACATAAATTACAACTGTTGTGTATTTTTTCTGCATAATTAATTGCTGCTCTCTTTCAGTATCACCATTGCTCCCAATGATCCAGTATTGAAGCGTCACGTCCTGCTCTTGATATGGAGAAATGCTGCCCCTGAAGTCCAAAATTTATATACGCACTTTACAGGCCATCCGTCCAGACAAGTACATTTTTGACTTCTCAAATTGGTGTTTGGTTCGATAAACATCTTGGATTTGTAAAGGGAATTTTCTCCAATCACTTGCCTTTTTCAGTCGACGGGGGGGGGGCGGCAGAGATCAGTTCAGAATTCTGAAACTACCCAAAGCCTCAACGTCTGAACCTTCAGTTTTCAGTTCGATCTGAAGTTTTCCTTCAGCTACCCCTTCAGTTTCCCTCCAGTTCCTGCACCGACATTTCGCAAATAAACGGAAAAGGGTGGTTACACCTGCATGGTGCCCACGTGACTTCACCACTCAAAAACACACTGTAATACACACAGCCCTCTTCATCCAACGGCTCGTGCTCCCAAGGCGCCATGTAGTCCACGGGAGAGTTATCGTACCAATTCCACGGTCCTGTCCCGTTTCCGGTCGTGCGGTGCAGACCCAACCAGGGCGGGAACACGTTGTTAGACTCGGTGCCGGAGTAGCAGAATGAAGACAGCAACGCGTCCGTCTCGCTGCTGTGCGAGGATGCCGGTACGGCTGATTTGTGTGCGTATTTTGAACAGGCGTTCGGTAGGTCGTCTCCGGATGAACCGTAGTTGCGGCCGGCGCACCAGAAGCACTTGTCCTTGTGTTGAGTCCAGCCATCGGGGCACGGCTGGCTGGGAGTCTGCAGAGACGGCAGCGGCAGTTAGTTCGGGGCGTGGAAAGCGGGATGGACATGGGGACGCGTCCTGCTTCATTTTCATTTTGATTTTATTTTAGTTACTATTTATTTATTTCATTTTAATTTAATTAGATGCAAATCAGCGAGCAACGTTCCTCCCTACGACAAAAAAAATTGATATCGGTCTAAGGTTTGCATTTTCTCTCCGTTGCCTGCGGGAATTGTTATAAATGTGTTGGTGAAGCGCAACATCGTTACTGTCTCCTGTGCAGCAAAAGTCCCAGAATTTGCATCTCACCCTCCCCCTCCTGTCATCGCCAGGAAGGCAGTCCCTTTCCTCCCCTGTAAAATTATGCCGCGACGCCCCTGTGCTAAGTGACAACATCACAGCGTATTAACATCTTGCAAACGTTCCATAAACGTGGTGAAACGTTCCATAATCACCTCGATATAAAGGTATGCACATTAGCCTGGTCTGGATTTAGGTTTTTCTTCAGAAAGTAACGGATCGTTGTTCATTAGATGCATTTTTTGGTGCTGATTGCGATGCGCTCATCAGAAATGCAATTTTAGAAAAACTTTTGGTGGCCCACTCGAGTTGAAGGTTTTGCATTTTGCCCAATTTTCCACTTTTTGGCTCACCATCAACCCATATTACCAACGAGGTGGAAAAAATTGCACTGGGCTGGTAGTTTGGTTCATTGGTGTTCCATTTGCTTTGTTTTTGTTGTTATAACTTGCACACATAACGGCTATTTTTTGCTTATCATATCCTCTTTTAGTTGAGCTTGCACTGGCTCTCCATAGATGGCGCTAGCGGCGTGACATGGTAAGTGAATACTGATTCCCTCGGGGACCGGGAATGTGAACAGCAACGTGAAAGGTGAAAAACAATTGCGAATTGGATTGTATAAACGCACTTAAAGAGCTGTTTTCAAGCAGCACTGAAGTTGTTAACACTGTTTCTCAGGTATTTTAAGCATGCCATGTCCAAATATGCTGCTGCTGCTGAAGTCCCGACCATAACCCTTTACCAATAGACGCAGGAACCGTGGGGGCTGTGGTGGTGGCTGTTGCACCCCACTCTCAGAGTGTGGCAGCAGCTCTAACCCCGCCCCCCAGTTTGAGCCGAGTCTGGAACTTCTCTATTAACATTTAAGTGATATGCCTAATCACCCCCGGCCATACCAACGCGGAAGCCCCTTCCTCCGACTAAAATAGTCTCTCCACCTATGCCGTCACCGACTGAATGCTTCCGTATTTGCGCCAAAAAGACTCTGCAGCAACCCTACTTTGACTGAAGTGCGAGGGTATCAGTTTTGAGGCTAGCGGCCTCTAGCCCAGTCTCCTCTGACATATTTAGAGGTCGTTGTGGCCCAGAGAAGAATTATATGTTTTACGTATACGGATAGAATTGACAATTTTTAACGTTGCAGTCTAGCAGAAAAAAATCGACTGGTTTGGCATTGTGCGAACATTTTTTTACAAACATGGCATTGGTCACCAGGTTTTAAGGACTGAAGGAAATATGTTGTATGAAATCACAAAATAAGCTTTCCAACGTTTCCGCACCTTGCACTAGCTGCATTGGATAATAATCTATAATCATATGATAATCAATAATCATCGACATAATCTAAGTGTTTACGTTATCTTTTTCTTTCAGTTCTCTGATCGAGATTGAAAATGGAGGGACGGTTATATCTGCAAGAAATAAAGGAGTCTTACCGTGAGTTTTGTATATCATAGGGCGGCTTCTTATGACAAGAATTGAACTCCATGGAGGAGCGGAGCAAAGATGAGTGTCATATTCCTATGGAAGAATGGAAGAACAGGGTAACAGCAGGGGTTATGGATGTGTGTGCCAGCGTATCACTCCATACACGTGTAAATCAGGCCATACTGAAGGAACTAAGAGGGCTTTGGAAAGAAAGAGTACAAAAAGAAGTATGCAAACAAGTTTGGCAAGCGAGCTACTATACCAACTGCTGCGATGGATTCGCTGTTTGATACCAGCAGCCGAGAACTTGAGCCTGGACTAGCAGAAGACAGTGTTTCTTGCCGACCATCCAAGTGCCAGACGCCTTCAGACAGACAGCCTCGGTCAGGAAACCACAGCGCGATGGCAGAGGAGAGCCCAGCGAGCGGGTCGAGCAGTCATGAGAGGAGCAGCCGTCACCTCCCCGAGTCAACAGGCGACGGCCGAGACAGCAAACACGCCTGTGGAAACTGGTGTTTCATTAATGCTATCATCTGCTAAGCTATAATGACTCGGTAATCCCGATCAAAGGGATATTATCTGTGTATGAGCAATGCTATTTTCAAAACCAGTCTGCTCAACAATTCTAACAAAACACCCACAAGCTATATGTATATATATATTTTTTCAAAACACTGTCCAAGTCGTTCACAGTCAATAGCTCATAAACCATAAGACATGGCACGCATTGCTTGTCGTTCTCCTATCCTTCCTTACGGTTCCATAACTCATAAAACATAAAAATGGTTGGCATTACTTGTCGTTCTTCTACGGTCTATCCTTCCTTATGGTTTGTGAGTTATGGACGGTGAACTGACTTGGACAATGTTTAAAAAAATATATATAAATATATAGCTTGTGGGTGTTCTGATCGGATTTATGAGCAGACTGGTTTCTGAAAATAACATTGTTCATACACGGATAATATCCCTTTGATCAGGATTACCAAGTCATTATAGCTTAGCAGATGATAGCGCTACCTGAAACACCAGTTTCCACAGGCGTGTTTGCTGTCTCGGCCGTCGCCTGTTGACTCGGGGAGGTGACGGCTGCTCCTCTTATGACTGCTCGACCCGCTCGCTGAGCTCTCCTCTGCCATCGCTCTGTGGTTTCCTGATCGAGGCTGCCTGTCTGAATACGTCTGGCACTTGGCTGGTCGGCCAGATACACTGTCTTCTACTAGTTCAGGCTCACGTTCTCGGCTGCTGATATCAATCAGCGAATCCATCGCAGCAGTTGATGTAGCAGCTCGCTTGCCAAACCTGTTTACATGCTTCTTTTTTGTCTCTCATCCTTTCTAAAGCCCTCTTAGTTCCTTCAGCACGGCCTGTTTTGCACATGTAGGCAGTGATACGCTTGCGCATACATCCATAATCTCAGCCGTTATCCTGTTATTGATACTTTTATAAGAATATGGCACTCATCTTTGCTCCGCTCCTCCACGAGTCCAATTCTTGTCATAACAAGGTGCCCTATGACATGCCAAACTCACGGTCAGGCTCTTTTTTTTTGCAAATATTACCGTCCGTCCATGTTGAATTTTGTTCAGAGGAAATATAAAACTGCAAAGAGAACATAACGTAAAACTTGGATTATGCCAGTATGTGAATTATTCAATGCAACTAGTGCAGTCAGGGTGTTAAATTTTAGGATTTCAAGCATATTTCTTCGGTCCTAAAACCCGACCAATGTCACGTTGTATTAAAATTTGCATAATGCCAAACCGGTCGATTTTTTCTGCTGTACCACAACGTTGAAAATTATCAATCCTATCCGTCTACGTAAAACAAATAATTCTTCTCTGGGCCACAACGACCTCTAAATATGTCAGAGGAGACTGGGCTAGAGGTCACTAGCCTCAAAACTGATACCCTCGCACTTCAGTCAAAGTAGGGTTGCTGCAGAGTCTTTTTGGCGCAAATACGGAAGCATTCAGTCGGTGAAGGCATAGGTGGAGAGACTATTTTAGTCGGAGGAAAGGTGTAGGCTGGAGGAAGGGGCTTCCGCGTTGGTATGGCCGGGGGTGATTAGGCATATCACTTAAATGTTAATAGAGAAGTTCCAGAATCGGCTCAAACTGGGGGACGGGGTTAGAGCTGCTGCCACACTCTGAAAGTTGGGTGCAACAGCCACCACCACAGCCCCCACGGTTCCTGCGTCTATTGGTAAAGGGTTATGGTCGGGACTTCAGCAGCAGCAGCATATTTGGACATGGCATGCTTAAAATACCTGAGAAACAGTGTTAACAACTTCAGTGCTGCTTGAAAACAGCTCTTTAAGTGCGTTTATACAATCCAATTCGCAATTGTTTCTCACCTTTCACGTTGCTGTTCACATTCCCGGTCCCCGAGGAAATCAGTATTCACTTACCAAGACACGCCGCTAGCGCCATCTATGGAGAGCCAGTGCAAGCTCAACTAAAAGCGGATATGATAAACAAAAAATAACGGTTATGTGTGCAAGTTATAACAACAAAAACAAAGCAAATGGAACACCAATGAACCAACCTACCAGCCCAGTGCAATTTTTTCCACCTCGTTGGTAATATGGGTTGATGGTGAGCCAAAAAGTGGAAAATTGGGCAAAATGCAAAACCTTCAACTCGAGTGGGCCACCAAAAGTTTTTCGAAAATTGCATTTCTGATGAGCGCATCGTAATCAGCACCAAAAAATGCATCTAATGAACAACGATCCGTTACTTTCTGAAGAAAAAACCTAAATCCGGACCAGGCTAATGCACATTCTACACTTCAACAACAACCAGGGAGACGTACAGCTCAAATTTACGGAACCGTGTGCGTTTCTGGGGCTCAAAATATGGACCAGCAGATTCCTGGCCAGAATATTTTGTGAGCCGGTCGGCGGTTTCTGCTACTCTTTATTATTGTGACCAACAGAGCAGAGAAAAAAGCATAGGGAGAGGTCAGAGGTTCAGTGGTAGCCTCCTCGGCCTTCCGTCCTGGCACACTGATTTGCACTTATCATTACAATCTGACAGTCTAAAGCCTTTTCAACAAGGTATGCATGGGCATCACCACGGAGAACGGCCCTCACATTTTGTCCCAAACGAATTCCTGTCTCTTCCAGGTTCCGATATACTTAATAAAATGTTATCGCGGGAATAAGTGGAAGAGTACGAGGAGCCCAAATCTGAGGGGTTGTTGGATCTAGCGAGGATAACTTTGTATCAACTAGGTGCTAAATTTTTTACCGGTGTCCCCCGGTCCCATGAATTTTTGCTGTTTACTTTTTGTCTCACTTTGAAAAGTGTTTGAGGGTGAGAGTTGGGGATGAAACGTACCGACAGAAAATTAATCTGACACTACGGAAAGAGCAAATAATTCTAAAAATTAAATGTAAGGTTGAGCTTTTACTTCTGTTTCATACATAATAGCATGTGATTAATACGCGGAAAAAACAGGTTCATAATTAAAAATTGAAACCACACGATAGGCCAACAGGTGACACAAAAGGCGACCCAAGGAAGGCGCCCCGACGCGCGCGCCTAAATTACGCCGGGGAACCCAGAAAATGACAAGCATCGACAAAAATATAAACACTAGGAACACTAAAACAACACAGACAGTCAAGCGCACGCAGTTTTAAAACCATCTGGTAAAAGCACAACCGGGCACACGCAGGCAAGCCAGACGCAGTCGCCAATGCGGTCTAACTTATTTACCGCGGTGGGTCGCATCAGCGAGCGGTCACCACACGCACGCCACCGATCCGGTACCGACGCTCCCGCCAGGCCGGCACCCAGCGCCGCCGCATGTCCCCACCACTCGTGCCCGCCGCGCGAGGCTCACACGGACGTCGCCATCGCGGCGGTCCTCCGCTAGCGAGGCCGAGCACCGGCGCATCTCCACCGCCGGCCGGGCCCGCCCGGCACCACCACCGCAACCGCCGGGTGCAGAGACACGGGCCCCAGCAGCCCACAGGGCCGCCCGACGCGCCCGGCCCGCCGCCGGGCAGGACCGGCCATAGGCCGGCGCAGCGCCACCGCCTCCAACATACAGATGTCCTGAGGGTTAAGATCACGTGAAGACGGAAGGACGGACATGATTTATTTTTTATAGACCGATTAGTTGAACGCAGAGGTATGTTAATAATGAAAACAGCACACTCGGGGAAGAGAGGGCAACAGCAGTGCCGGAGGCTGGCCTGTTCGAACACTTATTGATGCCAATCTAAACATTTGGTGAGAGCTGCATTCGGTTACTTATTTTGTACGTTGCTTAGCTATAACCAGATTACAGGATACTGATGATCAGTTTTTTATTTTCTGCTTAATTTCATACTTAAACTTAAATTTCATACGAGAGCTTAGGTCTGCACTGCCCCAAGGTAGTACCCAACAGTACGTGCAGTAGTCGATTTTCTACATATCATGCATTCAATTCAACCTTGTAAATTTAACCTTGCTAATAGGTATCAATATACATTTTGGTAATAACTGTTTTAAAGAAGCGTTTGTTTAGTGGAATATCATCCAGATTTCTAATTTTAGTACCTACAGTCCTATTCCATACTCTAGGGGCCGACACAAAGAAAGATAATTTCTTGTACATGGTGGGTCAAAGGGAACTTGGAAGTGCTGCAATTGTCTTATGTTATGTCTCACAGGATTTTGATTGGCCAGCAAAATTCGGTCAGACAGAGGACTTGGAAGGGAATTTTTGAGGTAGCTATGGAGTATGAAGAGCTTGAAGCCTCAACTTGGTCTTTGAGTTTAAGGATTTTATACTTTTGAATAAAGGGTTTGTGTGTGCCAGGCGGTCAGTTTTGTCAATGATACGGACAATTTTCTTTGTAGTAACATTAATTTGTTCAGTTTATATTCAAAGGTACTTCCCCATACAGGTAGACAGTAGTTTAAATAAGGAAGTAGAGTGAGTTATACAGCAGGAGGGTGTGACCTGGATTGAAAATATGTTGTGATCTTCTTATTAGACCTATGTTTCTGGATAGCGTGTTTTCAACATTTCGTATATGAGCCGACCACCTCAGATCCTCGCTGATTGTGAGTCCGAGATATTGGTAGAGAATTTTCTTTGTATGGCTACATTGTCTAATTTAATGTCTATGTCGCACAGACGGGTTGCAGAAAATAGTTGATAGATTGATTTATTTATGTTCAGAGAGAGCCGGTTACAACGGAGCCAGGTTGCGACTTCAGTGAGACTATCACTTATGGTTGCTACAAGGGATGTTTATTTTCAGCTGTATAGAGAAGGGCCGTATCGTCCGCAAAGAGGTAGAATTTTGGAATTGACGAACTTTATGGATATCATTAATGTAGAGCAGAAGAGAAGCGGGCCTAGGATACTACCTTGTGGAACTCCCATGGGAATCTGATTTGCAGTTGACGACATAACACCATTGAATTGACATATTGAGTACGATTTGCAAGGTAAGACTGAAGAAGTGGAGAGGGGTGTCTTGGATACCATAATGGCTTAATTTTGACAACAAAATTTCATGATTTACCGTGTCGAAAGCTTTACTAAAATCAAATAGACGGCTACAGATAAGTTTTTCGAAGCCATGGCGTTGGTAATGTCATCATAGAGCAGGGCAATGGGCATAAATGTACTGTGTTTTTCCGAAAGCCAAACTGGTTTTTGTAGACAATAGAGAACACGTTAAAGTATTCGATAATTTGGCTGTAGACAATTTTCTCCAGGACTTTAGAAAGCATTGGTAAGATTGAAATTGGTCGATAATTTGTCAACGATGAGCGGTCTCCTGATTTAAAGATGGGAATGACTACAGCAATTTTGAATTCGTCCGAAACACTCCCGCAATAGGCACAGATTGAAAAGGTGGGTCAGGTGAGGAGATATGGTTGGTGAAATTAATTTAAGAATTTTGGCACTGACACCGTCATAACCAGCTCCCTTGTTACTGAGGGAAGATATGATCTGTTGTACTATAGGCATGGTAATTGGATGGAATTGAAATCTTCGGTGCACTTCGATCGTACCAAGGTAGCTGCAGGGATCTGAGGTGGACGGTGAAGCGCAGCATCAAGAGTGGTACCAATTGTAGAAAAGAACTTGTTAAATTGACCTGCTATTTTTGGGGTCACTCTCAGACCCGTTTTGAAAAGTAAACACTTCTGGGAGATCCTTTGATTTTATTTTTCTGCGTCAGGCTGAGCAGCGTGTCCCAGAGTTTTTCGGGTCATCTTTCTCTCTTCTAATTTCCGCTGGAAGTAAAGTTTTCTCGCATTTCGGATTACACTGGTTAATATATTCTTGTAAGATTTATATCTTGATTCGTCAGCGTTATTTTTCGACCGAATGAAAATTTGGTAAAGATCAGCCTTCTGTTTATACATTTTAGAAGACTATGAAATCCATGGGCGAATAGGAACGGTTCGGCGACTTTTCTTTTAATTGAAAGTTTCACTATTTCTTCAGCGAGGGCTGACTGTATAACATTTGCCGCATGGACAGGGTCGTTTAAAGTGAGAAAATTATCTAGCCTGTAGAGTAAATTTTGTTTTAACACTTCAATCTTCCTAAAATCAAAAGCAACATATGTTTTTTGATAGGCTGAGAAGTTTTTAAAGTTGATTTAAGTTCAAGTGTAATTGGAAGATGGTCACTTAGGTCTGAAGTTAGTACTGACGAAGATTCTATAATAGAAAGGTCATTACAGAAGAAATTATCGATCAGAGTTTGTGATTCCGAACAGATCCTAGTAGGTAACGATATGCAAGGGTAAAATCCCTGTGAAGCCATTAAGTGCAGGAATAAAGCATTTATATCGTTGTTACTTTTCAGGATATCAATATTAAAGTCACCACCCACTACACAAAGTTTTTGTTCAAGGAAATTTTTCAAGTGATACTTCAATATAGTCAAGAAACATGCTAGATGGGTATGATGGAGACCTGTATATTGCCCCAGAACAAAATGGAAAGGAAAACATTTCGAAACTCAAGAAAAACAGACTGATATTGAAGTGATTTGGATTCCAGGTCACACCTCCTACTGTAAGTGATTTGTTTGTGTACGAAAATCCCTGCCCCCTTGCCCTTATACTTAGTTGGTGTTGATACCTCAAAGTTAAATTCTGGAATTTGGTAAGATTCAGTAAGCTCTGGGGCCAACCACAGTTCGGTGACAAGTATAATCAGAGGTTTTCGGCTGAGTTGAGATATAAATGTTTGAAGTGTTTCAAAATTTTTGGTAAGGAGTTTTGCGGGCGAAGTTCAATTGCGGGCGAAGTTCAATGAAAATTTGGATGACCTCTTTGAATCCAATAATTCCCCGGGTAGCTCAGCTCCCTTAGCAGATGCCGTGAGTTTTATTTCCATTGCAAAAGAGAAACTGCTCTTGGTGAGTGGAAATGCTCACTTCCTTTGCCTGGTTTTAAAATCTTAGCATATGTTTGAAGCAAGGCTGGTTCTCTTCTCGACCCAGGTGGGTCCTAGATGGGTTAACACTGGCCCGGCAAAACAAGTCCTATGCAAGGCCTATGGGAGACCCAAAATCCAGGGAGAGGGGTCCTGACCCCCAATTTCCAAGACCTCTAACCATGACTGCAAGGTTTGCTTCTTTACTAAAGATCGATGGTAAGAGACAAAACTTGCAGTTATTTCATCTAAAACGCGATGAAGCAATTCTTTCCGATTCTCACCTTTGTCGATACAAAAATCAACGACCTGAACCGAGGTAGACTTAAAGGGAATGTGGCACCTTTATAACGTGATTTTAACTGAGATAGCCAAGTTGTAAAGCATGCCGGAAAACCCGGTATGCAATATATAATTTGTCTTGAAACTCAAAATTTATGTAGAGAAAAGCTAAGAACCTACCTGAAATGTGCCCAAAATGTACCCCAGGAGCCGGCCCCAGCTATCACTGTTGGCGTGACGTCACGGTGATTAGTCAGCCCATTGAAGCCAATTGAATATGGTAGTAGTGCTGCCAGATCATGACTTCATGCACAGGCAGAGGTTTATTTCTTAACAAAGAAGAACCTTTTAAATATCACAATATTGAGCTTATTGTACTTTTCAGAAAAATCATGGACGTTTTCATGATTTTCGGCTAAAAACACCCCTAGTTGCCCTAAATTCCGGGTTTCGACCAAGTTGCCACGTTCCATTTAAAAACTTAAGTAATGTTTTTTCTTTCGTGAAAATGGCTTGTTTGGTTATTAGGTACCAATACATACCTGGCAAAGAGAGGGATAGTGTTCTTCACAATTGACGAGGGGCCAGGATGCGGTTTTTCCGTTGAAATGAGCCGCGACACACCTCTTGCTCGCGTGCTTGGTGGATTGAATCGCATCACTGTCCAAGACTATGCCTTTTACTTCAGTCTTTTCCTTATCATGACGCTCAAACTCGCTGCTACTGATGTAATCATCTTTGCTCGATGCAATTCCTGGCTTACTTAACATTCTTGATAAATCCAACCAGATCCGGTACACGGAAGCAGAAGACGATAGCAGAAGCCTGGCCCACGTGCTATCCTCTATATCATGGAAATAGGCCAATTCTGCGCCCTGATACTCTTTTTGACACAAACTTGAAGCGGAAGAAGCCATAACGGAGGAGCTGGTAACAATGTAACACGTGTTCCCCTGTTGAATCCAGTTTTCATTTGGACAAAATGCAGCACAAACGCTCAAACCGCCTAACAGCGGAACCAAAAGTAGAAAGAAAAGCATTTCCCTCATGATGTGTGATAAAACTGTACAAATGGTGGGGAAGCTGCAGAGGAGGCCTTCACCGTGGTCGGTCGCGCACAAGAATGGAAGCTAAGAAATCGATGTCCAGCGATTTTGGTGCGAGTCTTTATCGGTAGCTGACGATAGAAGCGGAAGATGACAGCTGTTCTAATGAGACGCGGAGACACGCGGCTTATTTGTAGATTATTTTTATAGCTGAATTATTATGGGATAGTTATCACTAAAGGGCTCTGTGCGAGTTCCGAAAAAAGTTTAAATTTCGGTTAGAATTTTGATGCTACATGTGACTGCTATTTCTCTGGATCCCACGCAAGATAGGATGCTGATAATATCTTAGACAGCTGTTAAAAAGATGATAAGGAGGTGTTTTCTCATGCGGGACAGGTCGATCGCCAAAGTTCATGATTGATACCGTCAGCAGAGGTGACATACACAACAGAGGTGACATGTAGCGGAGGCGACAACTACAGCAGAGGTGACAGATGTAACAGAGGTGACAGCTACATTAGATGTCACAGCTACATCAGATGTGACAGATAGAGCAGAGGTGACAGCTGCAGCAGAGGTGACAGCTACATTAGATATGAGAAATAGAGTAGAGGTGGAAGATACAGCAAAGGTGACAAATGTAGCAGAGGTGACAGCAATTATGTACTTCGGAGGGAAGGGGCTCAAGCCATCCCCACCCCGAAAGGTTAGAGTGCCTATATTAAATGCATAGCTAGAGGCTGGTTCTAGGCAATGCCGGAGCAGCCTCCAGCCCCATGCCCCCCTGCAAATAAAGTCCTGGATCCGCCACTGGGTGGGAGAAACAACCGGCGCGCAATGAATTGGATATTAGACTGTATATTTAATCCAATCCAATCTACGGATTGCGTCTGAACTATCTTGGCTTATGGCTTTTTATTAGGCGTTCTGTGCATAGCACCTTTGCCCGCCTCTAAAGGAGTGTGTGGGAGAATTTTAGAATTTTGTGTGAGGGCAAACTACGTTAATCTGTTAAAGCAACGGGAGTTATTTCAAGTAATGGGTTGCAAGATGTTTTAGCTTGCAAATGGACGGTCGTGGCAATGGCATAGCCATGCCAAGGGAGGTCTTTAATAAGTTTTAGACCCGCAGAGTGCGAAGGTTATTTCTGTGGTTGATGACCTTAAATTTAGAATTTGAAATTTAGAATTTTGTGTGTCAGCTATTGATGTCCGCTTGTATACGTTACTCGAAAACCTCCGTTAACTCAATAATTTCGTATTTTAGAAAGTGCGCTAAACACCTGGCCAGGGTGCCGCGAATTTACCCTGCAACCCGGAGGTGAAGTTGCAGCTCCCCTCTCCGGCTGGGCAGCCGCCGCGCAGAGAAAGAAGTGTGAGAGGATAGTTAGATTGTTAGTAAGAGTATAGGTGTGGTTAGTATAGACCCGCAGTGAAAGGTATCACTGCGGTGAAGAAATCTAACCTATCTAACCTAACCTGATTTCAAAGTTAGCCTAACATAACCTATCCTTAGCCTACAATGAACCATTTAAAGGTTACAAAACTATTGATTAAATTTCGCAGTGGATCATCTATGATTGGAAAATAGGCAAGTCCTACTTTGGGGGTGCACCATGCACCCTCATCATATATACTGGGAGGGGTGATTTATAGATACTTCTCTAGCCCAGAGTCCTTTAGAAATGTAAAGACTTTTTCGAGAAGTTCAGGATGGTCGTTACCGAGCAGAGTTTTTAGGTCTACAGGGATGTTTTGGATTCGGCAGTAATCTAGCATGGGTTGCCGATGGGTATTGTGCTGGGGACAATCGATGAGAATGTGATGGGGATTCTCCATTGCGTCGCAGGTACCACAGGTACCCGCGTTCCAATAGGCATTTAATTTTGTGTGTCCATTTCTGAGTCTGGTTAGAATAACCTCGCGCCGGCGACTCTTTTGGTTTGAACTGGGCCAGTAGCCGATGTTAGGCTTGATATAGAATAGGTGGGCGCTGTGGTTTGTAGTCCAGTTATTTTGAATTTGCTTCCGGATGGTGTCCTGGAGGAGAGCTTTGCTATCGTCTCCAGACCACGTTAAGGGTGCGATCTCTCTAAGTTCTAGGGACTTTTTGCCTGCTCATCGGCCTTCTCATTTCCTTGAATTTTGCAGTGGCCCGGGATCCAAAGAAAAGAGACATCAGGGGTATCATCGATACCTTTCTGAATATCTGCTATAACGTGGTGGTTGGGGTTGACTACGTTACTGACGGCCTGCAGGACAGATTTAGAGTCTGAACAGATGACGGCTGAGTTGATATTTTGGGTTCTGATTATGGCTAATGCATTTAGGATGGCAACAGCCTCGGCTGTGAAGATGGAGCAGTTGTCCGGAAGTCTTTTCTGAAGGCAAATGTTTTGCCCCCAGATGCCGAGGCCTACTTTTTCGCCTATTTTGGAGCCGTCTGTAAATATAAAGGTCTTTTCCGCGTTACAAGATCGGAACTCTAGGAATTTTTGGGAGACTTCTTCCTCTGAGAAGTCCGTTTTACGGGAGGTGAAAGAAATTCCACTTTGGGCTCTTTTCGAGTCCAGAAGCGGGAGAGTGGGGGTTTGCCTATTGTCGCTGGCAGTGCAAGATTTAGGCTTTCCAGGGTTTTCGCTACTCTGTGCTTAAATGGGGGCCACTTCTGTAGAGTGGCTTTATTTGCTCGTCTGTGTAGCCGCCTCGGCCGCCGAAAACAGTTGGAACGGGCACGTTGGGTGTATTAACACCGTGGTGTCGTTACTGACAAGAGAGCAAGTGCGTCAGACAAGGTAGCAGAGAATTGGACGGACAAGAAATTCGGTTTTTACCAAAAACACTTCCTCTGCCACATTAGCATTACCAATCCAGCTTATCCAGAAGCAATAGACTGGTCCAGCGCCAAAAAACCAAGCCAGTCACTAAAACGCCACAAGCCTAGCACAACTTGACATCACAATAACAGACGGATCCGAAATTACAATAGATTGGGGCTACAATACTGGCTGCAAAAATGAAAGAATATGAGATGTTTCCATACCAACACGTTGCGCCTCTGCGGCCTGGCGACTTCGATAGGGTAGATCCGTACAGTCCGTGGCAGCGCTACCAGCGCCCACCCCCAGGAGCGGCACGACGCTTCGGCCTCGAAATATCGACGGCCTCGACCTATGATGCATAATGTACTAATATTACGAGAAGGCCTACAGAAAGGTGTATGAATTTACGTAGCAAACCAAATCAATTCCAACATTAATCGGCCCAAAAGTAATATTCATAGACACATGAGAATGGAGCTAATCCTTGCAAATACTGTAATAAGTCACAACTCAGATGCTCCAACTCACCAGGGTTGATAGTCCAACAAGTCCAACAGCGAACATTCCACCAATCAATCCGGCACCAGAATGACCCGCGCCCCCGAGACTGTGCCGGGGTCGGCCCGGCCCACCGGCTCGCCAAATTTAGTGCAACGCCAAATTTAAATCACACGTCAGCCCAACAAAACGCAACATATAATGATCTTCATGCCACTCAGACCTTCAAATGTAACGCAGTAGTTTGTACCGATGCGATCTATATACGTACATTTCCGAATAAACGCCACAGATCTCAAATTTCACAACATTTCGCTATATCACGCCAAACCAGGTTAAGTCACGTGATCAGTGACCTCAGTGTCGCTGCCATCTATCGGGAAACATAGCAACCCGCTCAACACAGAAGACCGACCCTCTCCAAGGAATTATTAACCAAATCCAGGTCGTGGGGCTAAGGTCAATGGCCATAAGCAGCCATGGGCGAAGGAAGGATCTGGAGAAGGGAGAAAACACGTCTCAAATTAGCAACCGAATTCCTCCAATATTAGCTTACCCTAGAACAGTAGACCCCCACACCGACAAAATTAAGCCCCGTTAAAGTAAGCTCAGAAGTTTATGCCGCGGCGCCAACAGTCTGGAATGGGCAAAACATTGTTTGCCGGGTGATTTTCGGTGGATTGAACCTTGATGTAGTAAGAAATAAGCTGGGCGTCGCGTCTTGTCTGTAGTGGGCACAGCCCGCTATCAGTTAGCAGGCTGGTGATGGGGGATTCTCCGAGCGCACCTGTGGCTGCCCGGATACTGGCGTTTTGGACTCGCTCTAGCTTTAATTTATTGGTCTTGTTCGTCGAGTCAAAAACGAACGAATTATATTCGAGAATGGACCGAATCAGGGACTTGTAGAGCATAAGCAGGGTCTTTCGATCCCCGCCATACTCTGTGCCGCCGAGCATGCGGAGAATGTTGACTCGCTTTTGACAGCTAGAGACGACTTTGGTGATGTGCTCATTGAAACTCAATCGGGAATCTAGGGTGACGCCCAAGAATTTGAAGCTATTGGTGCATTCAATAGGTTTACCCGAGATTTGGAGCCGTGGAGGTTCGTGTCTGGAATGCGCTCTGGCAAAGACAACGACTGATGATTTTTCCGCCGAGAGAGATAGACCCATTAAACTACACCAATTATTGATGTCGTTTAGGCTATCCTGCAACTGCGTAGTTGCGTGTTGGAATTCTGGTTCGTTATACCGCCTGGTATCGATTGCAGTGGTTTTCCAAATGGCGACATCGTCCGCAAAGAGGGAGTAATTTATTCCAGGCGGTAGCTTTTTGGCGAAGAGATCATTGATCATTACTAAAAAGAGGGTGGGGGACAGAACGCTACCCTGGGGTGTGCCTTGGTCCTGGGTTGCCAGGTAGGAGAATGTGGTGCCACAACGGACTTTAAATTTTCGGTCCTTGAGAAAGTTTTCAATGAATTTTGCAAGGTGGCCACGAATTCCTAGCTTGCTTAATTTAAACAAAAGGGCGTCTTTTTGTACGCGATCGAACGCCGATTTAATGTCTAAGAATGCAGCTATTGTTACTTGCTTTTTGTAAAAGCCATTTTGGATGTCACTGACTAGTTTCACCAAATTGTCAGTGGTGGCTCGCCCGCGCCGGAAGCCTGATTGCATAGCATCAAGCTTCTTTTCGAGGATCTCGTGAAGTCTAACGTTTACCATGCGCTCGACAAGCTTGCTAGCACAGCTAGTAAGCGAAATTGGGCGATAACCTTTGGGTCTGTTTTTTCTTTGCCAGGTTTTGGAAGGGGATGATAATACTCTCTCGCCACGATGTGGGGAAAGAGTCGCTAAGAAACATGTTGTTAATGGCCGAAAGCAGGTACTTTAGTGCTGTTTGGCTGAGGTGCCTGAAGAAAGAGTAGTGAATTTCGTCAGGGCCCACTGCAGTGTTTCCACACTTGCTAATGGCGTAATTTAGCTCGGTCATTGTAAATGGTACATTATAATACTCTTGATTACCATAATTGATGAATGTGTGCTTTTGCACCATTCTGCCTGGTCTTTGGAGCGCTGGCTGTATGAGTTATTAGCTGCAACACTGGCGTAATGATCAGCAAATTTATCCATGACTTCCTTAGGTTCGGTGATGGGTTGGCCAGCTATTTCTAGCTGAGGAAAGGTCCACGGTTTGGTCGCCTCGCAGAGAAAGCTCTAATGGTTTTCCAAACTTGGGTGGTGGGAGTGAAGCGGTTGAATTTGGAGGCAAAAGAGTTGAAACTGTCCTTTGAACCCGCTTGCACGTGTTTCGAAAGTGTTCTTTTGCTGCCCGAAGTGCGGATCGAGTAGGGCTGTGTGCCCTCCTCTCATATGCCTTGCGGGCTCTAATCATTTGAGCTTTGGCGTGTGCCGTCTCTGCGTTCCACCATGGGGCTCCGTTTTTCTTTCGGGGTCCTCTGGTTTTTGGTATTGCTACTTGTGCTGCTGAGCTTATGGCTCTTAGTATTAATTCAATGTCTGCCGAGTGTGGGTCACCTTCGGTGACCAGTGTGAGGTCGACCTCTGCCTCAAATTTTGTCCAGTCCGCTCGTTTTAGACTCCAGGAAGGGGTAAACAGATCAACGCGGTCGAGTGCTCCTTGGGGGACATTGATTTTGATTGGGAGGTGATCGCTCATGCCTGGGTTGTCTTCGACATCCCAGGTAAACAGTGACGCAATTCTAGGCGTGCAGCACGAAATATCAATGGCTGAGTCTAAATGTCCGCTTTGCGTTGCTTGGCGGGTTGGTGCGCCGTTATTTAGGATAACTAAATTTTGAAAACCTATTGCGTCATATATAATTTCACCTCTACGGTTTGCGTGGCGCTGCCCCAGGATGGGTGGTGACCATTCAAATCTCCAAGTAATAACAAAGGCCCGTTTATTTGATTAAATAGTTGTGCGAGTTCCCGATCCGTTGGATCAGGGTCGCAAGGGATATGTATATTGAGACAACCGTCAATTGGACGTGTTGTATTTTCAAACTAATAGCTACACAGTCCAGTGATGTTACCAAAGGCACGTGACTGTGTGGATGCTATTTTCTATTAGGATGGCTGTGCGTCCCTTACGGACAGCAGCGTTTACGTTATGGCGATACCAAGAGTAACCCGAGATTTTGTATTTATCGTTATTTTTATCAGTAAAGTGGGTCTCTTGTAATGCTGCTAGTGCCGGTTTTTTCTCAGCAAATATTGATGAAAAAAGCGGGAATTTCCCGATAAGGCCATTTGTATTCCATTGCAGAATTGAACCCATGGTGGTTTTTAACGTGTGTGCTTAGGGGATCTACGCTTACGAAGGTTATACGAGCACCTGCTGCTGCTGCTATCGCTAGCAGGAGAAACTGGGGTGGAGTGTCTGGAAAAGCTAATTTTCCTTGCTACGGGTGAGCTGCCGGGGCTGGAGGAGCCGGGGCTGGGGGTTTCCAGGAGGGGAGCTCTGGAAGTGTTTATAACAGTTTTTGCAGAGCTCGTCTCTGAAGCACTGCTGGTGTCAGAGACGGTCTCTGTCCCGGACAGCTCGTGGTCAGACTGACTTTTGTCGTCTGACGTTTCAAGATCACTAGTGGGCTGCCACTCGTTAAAGGCCTTCTCGGAGCCTGCCTTTGGCGGCGCCTGGGAAGGGAGCACCGGTGAATTTAGAGTGCTTGGGGGCAGGTAGCGAGGGGAAATCAGACTTGTCAGTCACTGTGCAGAGTGGCTTTGCCACCCTGCTGCGGGTGTCCAGGTCTTCCTGGTGATTTTAGGTGCCTGAGGGGCGGGAGGATTTTCGGTCGGAAGACCTGGCGGAGAACTGGTGCGGGTCGGGAGATCCTCCCAGCCCGCAGCGGGCGTCCACCTACGCCAAAAAGTGATTGCGCCACGTGGTGGGGGGAGGGGGACGGACGGCCTGATGGGCGCAAAGAAAAGGGGCTCCATTAGGGGCGGATGTGGCGGCTTGTGTTTTTGGGTGGCTGAGGATGTTTGGAAATGGGGTGTTCCTGGCCGGCTGTGCTAGGGCTGCTGTGGTAGCCTTGCTACCACAGCTTTTTGGGACTGTGCGGCTCTTTTCTTTTTGCAGCACCTGTTTGCGGGCCAGGTCAAACGGGAGCTTTTTTCCTCAGCCAAAACGTTAACCTCTTTTTCTCGGAGCCAGGTCGGGCACTTGGGATTATCTGCCCCATGAGCGCCGCCACAGGCAGCGCACTTGAGGCTTTTAGAGGTGCAATCTTTAGTGCGGTGCTTAGCACTGCACTTGCCGCATCGTGGGGTGGGGTTCTTGCAATTTGCTTCTACGTGCCCGTACCTTTGACAAGTTTGGCAACGAATAGGGAGGGGGTAGTACGGCCTAACTGGGTAGACACAGTCGCCCAGTTTAATTTGGCCGCAGTCATCCCGACACTTTGTGTCGAAGGTGACAATGAATCTGTGGTCTCGTAGACGTGGGTCTTTTGCGTAGAATTTTGTTGGGGTTCAATTTTTCGAGGGCTAGCACATTTTGACCTTTAAAGTCAAACATGTGCTCAAGGTCCACATCAGAGAGATGGGACACTTCCGGGGCATTGATGATGCCCCGGTAGAAGTTCAGGGAGTGGTGAACAGAAAAAGATGACTGGTTTCGACCCAAAAGTTTTTGTAACCAGCAGGGCTCGGGTAGATTCCTGATTAGAGGTTTTGATCAGGATATCTTTTTGATGCTTGATAATCTCAAAACTACCTTTCACTTTTTGGCTGATGGCCTTATCCAAATTAAAGGTAGACTCTTTTGCCAAGTTTTGGTGCGCAGAAAAGTAGGTGTTAACCAGCCAAGCTCCGCTTGGCAGGTTGGCTTTGTTCAAACGGGGGCTGGAGGGGCGGAAGAGAGAGTTGGAAGCCATGGTACGTTTAAGTTTTAAATGAGATACTTGGTATTAGCTTTGCTAACACCTTTTGGGTAGAAATGGCTAGAGAAGTTGAATTTAAGAAAGTGGTCCTAGTTTTACTAGCAAAGCTAATGGGAGTGTTAACCTAGCTAGGGTTGGGTGTTGGAGTATTATCCTAACTGGGGAGTGCTTAGTGAAAGCACCTAGCCTTAGAAATGTGTGTGCAAAAGGCTGACTCAGCCACTAAGAGGGGTTTAAGTCGGAGGGAGGCAGGTGCCTCTTCGGGACCTAACAGGGGCCTAGGTGGCTGACTCAGCCTCTAAAAGGAGCCTGACTGGGGCCTATGCTTGTGAATCCCTAGGGGCAGGTACCGTGGTACCCTTGCACAGACGCAGCCCGGGTGGAGGGTTTGAGAGGGGACCCGCTTCTATTAAGCGGGGGTGAAAGTGAGTTGGCCTTGCGTTATAGGGATTTTAGCAATGGAGGACCGATAGGTCCAGCCAAAGCCACACGCCCAAGGACTGACGAGGTCCAACAAGCGTGCTCACCCCGGGACAAACGTCCCACCACTCGGGTTTCCGGCCGAAGAGTAAAAGAGATAGTAGAGAAAGAGTAGGGTTATGGGACTGAGAAGAAGAGGTACCAGGTGGCCAGTGGCGGATCTAGCCGGTCGGTTTGGGAGGGGCAAACCAAAGTCGAAAAGCAAAAAAAAACGTCGCGCAACGCAAAATTGCGCTACAATATGACTTCCCGGTACGGGTGTTTGAGGCAAGAAGCAAAAAAAACGTCACGGGCTGAAAAATATGAGCTCAAGATCCTTTTTCCTATCCAAGGCCCGATATTTTCACTGAACTTAACTGGTTCCGTTAGAAGTTGAGAGTTAAAGCACCAAAATGTTGCCTATAAACTTAAAAATGAGTCGGGGAAAAAGGAGGTCGATCGCTTTGGGGGCAAAAACATAGTTTTGCCCCGAGCTTTTCCGTTTGGGGGCAATTGCCTTTTTGCCCCCCTGGATCCGCCACTGCAGGTGGCCGGAATCCAAGAAACCAAGACCACCTGGACCGATAGGGTAATTACCGAAAAAGACCAGCTGACGTCCAACAGCACCACACCAACCAGCTGTAAAAACAGCGGCTGGTGAGGCCGGCTGGAGTCAAGTACCGCACCGACCAGCTGTAAAAACAGCGGTCGGTGGGACAGACTGGTCGCAGCGAAGACTCGAGCCGGGAGCAGGTCTTGAAAAAGTCTTCTACTCCTTCTTCTTGTCTTCGCAGCAGGAAACGCAGCAAGCAGCAACGACAGCAAGCAGCAACGACACCAGACCTGCCGGCAAACGCTCAAGCAGGGTGTCAGTCAGCAGAGAACTTGCTTAATCATCGAGTGCCTGGGAAACTATGGAGCACCTCTTATTCGAATGTGAAGAGCTGACAAAAGAGCGCAGGTGGGCGCAATATCGGTATGGAGTGACACTGAGGAGGAGTATGACGGCGGAGAGTCTCATCGTGAGCGCAAATGACGGAGAGAGTCTTATGATACACTACATTTACACAGCAAGGGTGCGGAGGGAATTAGCGGGAAACCCAGTCATAAGCGGTCCTTCCTAGAACCTTCCTTCCCCTGACGCATGGCATGCTGTGGTGTATGTTTCGTTAAGGCCGTCAAAGTGTTGACGTTGCATCCAAGGGATGGAGCCGACCACCCAAGTATCAAGTAAGTATCGAGCTAGATAATAATTTCATTTCAAATTATGCTGAATTTTCGTGGGTATGCTTTGGATGTGAATATGAATTTTGGACTGGTAATCACAGTGAGCCAACGAGACGCAAGAACAGATTAGGTTTGATGCAGGTATTCCAACAATCTTAAACCTTGCAATTGGAAGAGGTGGTGCATTAAAGTAATCAGCCCCCAACTTCCAATCCGGAGCCGCCCTTGTTGTGACGTCACGCTGGCGACGAAATGTTCCTCCATCCATAAAGTTTCATGCTAAAATTTATCAAATATAAATATCGCTTACAACATAGTCGGATCCAGCGGGAAAAGGGGGTACGTTCCCCCTCGCTCAACCCTCTGCGCCCCCTGAAATGATCACGGTGCCCCCTGAAAGGTCAATGTGCCCCCCTGAAATTTCGCTTCCCACCCCCCCCACCAGGATGCGAATTCGGCGCCCACCAATAGGATTTTGCGCCCACCTGATAGGTCTTGCCGGTCAAAAGTGGCGCCCCCCCGGTCTGGATGCCCCTCCCCACCCGGGAAGGACTCCTCCCCGATCGGCAATCCTGAATCCGCCTACGGTTGAAAAGTGCAGCACACCTTACAGAGACTAATGTTTTCCAGCATAATCTTACGTTCAATTTTCTTTCCGAATTGAGTCTTTCAAAAGAATATCTTTCCGATTGATCGCAAATACGCTCGTCTCAACTTAGCTCTGCAAGCTCCATAAATGTCACGCTGTAGTTAAGTTGCAGCCATTATGCTGACATATGGCGGTGTGACGTCCACCTGTACTAAGATCCCTTCAATGTCTCAATCTCATGTAAAGTAATCATTTTTTTTTTATTTCCCCCCCCCCCTTTCCCGTTGTAACATGGGAATGGATTAACTGTCGAGTTTCATGTATACGTTATCCGACCAGTTTTCATCAGAGGACGATACGCTGAATAAGCACATGGCCACCATGTGATGGGAATTCGGTGAGAACTGACAGCTGTTGGGTAAAATCGGATGTCTGGTATTAGATGGTGACGCGTGGGGAATAAAGTTCGCGATGATAAGAAGGTTACTCCACCCATGGGCTGGAAATAGAGATCTATTAAATCATAAAAGCTATAATTGCAAATTGGCGTTTATGAATATGATGATTTGTGTGATGATTTGGATAAGTGTATTGGACCAAGGATGTCGCATACATATTCTCCTCTGGATAATCTACCATTTCGCTTGCATTCCCACAGCGTTTTGTGCGTTATAGGGAGTGACCCACTTTTATAATGGGTTTTGAACTGAGATAGCAGTTTTATAGAGCGTGTCGAAAAACCATTGTTGGCATGTCATTCACCCAAAGCCCTCTGCCTAAAATTTCGGCATGACTTACAGTTGAAATGAGGGGGGCTTACTACCTTACTTCAAACCATTAAGGAATCCCCTTCCATTTGGCAGCGCTTGTCACGTGATAGATATTACTAAATGGCATGGCTACGCAATCCTATATGGAGTAAGTCGTATAACGCTGCCAAATTCGTGATTACGTGCGATGCTTATTTTAACCCTGGAAGGTAAGGCAAGAGGCGATATCTTTGTTTTGAGCGATTGGAGGTGGAAAGAAAGTGTGTTTTCTGGTTTTCATTCCTACTTTGTCCATTATCATTTCTAAGGTTTGGCTTCTCCCTCATGAGTCGTACAGCAAATGGCGCCACTCCGACCCCCTGGTGCATTCCCACTCCACTAGATAGGGATCCAGAGCCCGAATTTGCCCCCAGGCTAGGTATGGATAAGTGGTTGTAGTCCCCCCCTTCCTCTCCCAAATCCATGTCTGTTATCTGTGCAGTGGTGAGACGACACTAATGGCGGCTTCCTTGAATTTCGATTCTCACCATTAACCTGGCCACGCCAAACTACACTGAAAAAAGTACGCCAGAAAGCGGATTTTATCTACGGTGCCAAAATCCACTCTTCTTTCAGCGAATATTTTACACCCGATATCAACGCAAAATGACATGAAACAGGAATAATAAAACCCCAACCCGTGGGTCGTGAAAATATCAACTAACAAAAAGTACACCATTTTCAGGATTCTTTCTACGGTGCCAAAATCCACTCCTCTTTCCGGCATTATTCCACAACCTATTTTACACCGGTGTAATGCAAAAATGCATGTGTTTTGAGGGAATATTCCTACACCACTGGAGTAAAAAGATTATCAGACAAATTGGAACAGTGTAAACTAGAATTGGGGGAGTAAAAATAGATTAAAATGTGAAATTTCCGGCGTAGAAAAATCTTTGCAAGATGCAGAATGAACCCGCGTTCAATATTCCATTGCTGCTGAAAAGAAACAAGGATTAAAAATAACCCAGTTTATTCCATTAGGCATTTAAGATTAGTTTACTCTGATAACAATGATTAATATACACTTTGATGAACATACACTCCAACGGAGAGTTTAAATCACTTGTACTTATAATCACTTCCAATCATCTAAGTACCTCTAATTAGCACTTTAATCTTGAACCATATTGAAATTGACTATCAATCACTACAATAATTTTGTTTGTCTTTGCACAGACATGGCTTAGGCTTACAACTTTCGCCATGCCATAGGATTCGCTGGTTTTGCTCCTCGCAACGTTTCCTGTTGTATCATTCATTAACAC